>JBAIAA010000233.1:0-702772 GCA_037893245.1 Crossaster papposus | reverse complement strand
GTAGAAGACAGAGATAGAGTATATCCACGTGTCTTACTCAGCCTGCTCAGAAGGAACAGCAGAGGTGGAAGACAGAGATAGAGTATATCCACGTGTCTCACTCAGCCTGTTCAGAAGGAACAGCAGAGGTAGAAGACAGATATAGAGTATATCCACGTGTCTCACTCAGTCTGCTCAGAAGTAACAGCAGCGGTAGAAGACAGAGATAGAGTATATCCACGTGTCTCACTCAGCCTGCTCAGAAAGAACAGCAGAGGTAGAAGACAGAGATAGAGTATATCCACGTGTCTCACTCAGCCTGCTCAGAAGGAACAGCAGAGGTAGCAGACAGAGATAGAGTATATCCACGTGTCTGAACTACACCTCACTCAGACTGCTCAGAAGAAACAGCAGAGGTAGAAGACAGAGATAGAGTATATCCACGTGTCTCACTCAGCCTTCTCAGAAGAAACAGCAGAGGTAGAAGACAGAGATAAAGTATATCCACGTGTCTGATCTACACCTCACTCAGACTGCTCAGAAGGAACATCAGAGGTAGAAGACAGAGATAAAGTATATCCACGTGTCTCACTCAGCCTGCTCAGGAGGAACAGCAGAGGTAGAAGACAGAGATAGAGTATATACACGTGTCTGATCTACACCTCACTCAGCCTGCTCAGAAGGAACAGCAGAGGTAGAAGACAGATATAGAGTATATCCACGTGTCTGATCTACACCTCACTCAGCCTGCTCAGAAGGAAAAGCAGAGGTAAAAGACAGAGATAGAGTATATTCACGTGTCTGATCTACACCTCACTCAGCCTGCTCAGAAGGAACAGCAGAGGTAGAAGACAGAGATAGAGTATATCCACGTGTCTGATCTACACCTCACTCAGCCTGCTCAGAAGGAACAGCAGAGGTAGAAGACAGAGATAGAGTATATACACGTGTCTGATCTACAACTCACTCAGCCTGCTCAGAAGGAACAGCAAAGGTAGAAGACAGAGGCAGAGTTTATCCACGTGTCTCACTCAGCCTGCTCAGAAGGAACAGCAGAGGTAGAAGACAGAGATAGAGTATATCCACGTTTCTCACTCAGCCTGTTCAGAAGGAACAGCAGAGGTAGAAGACATATATAGAATATATCCACGTGTCTCACTCAGCCTGATCAGAAGGAACAGCAGCGGTAGAAGACAGAGAAAGAGTATATCCAAGTGTCTCACTCAGCCTGCTCAGAAAGAACAGCAGAGGTAGAAGACAGAGATAGAGTATATCCACGTGTCTCACTCAGCCTGTTTAGAAGGAACAGCAGAGGTAGAAGACAGAGATTGAGTATATCCACGTGTCTCACTCAGCCTGCTCAGAAGGAACAGCAGAGGTAGAAGACAGAGATAGAGTATATCCACGTGTCTCACTCAGCCTGTTCAGAAGGAACAGCAGAGGTAGAAGACAGAGATAGAGTATATCCACGTGTCTCACTCAGCCTGCTCAGAAGGAACAGCAGAGGTAGAAAACAGAGAAAGAGTATATCCACGTGTCTCACTCAGCCTGCTCAGAAGGAACAGCAGCGGTATAAGACAGAGATAGAGTATATCTACGTGTCTCACTCAGCATGTTCAGAAGGAAAAGCAGAGGTAGAAGACAGAAATAGAGTATATCCACGTGTCTCACTCAGCCTTTTCAGAAGGAACAGCTGAGGTAGAAGGCAGAGATAGAGTATATCCACGTGTCTCACTCAGCCTGCTCAGAAGGAACAGCAGAGGTAGAAGACAGAGATAGAGTATATCCACGTGTCTCACTCAGCCTGTTCAGAAGGAACAGCAGAGGTAGAAGACAGATATAGAGTATATCCACGTGTCTCACTCAGCCTGCTCAAAAGGAACAGCAGCGGTATAATACAGAGATAGAGTATATCCACGTGTCTGATCTACACCTCACTCAGCCTGCTCAGAAGGAACAGCAGAGGTAGAAGACAGAGATAGAGTATATCCACGTGTCTGATCTACACCTTACTCAGCCTGCTCAGAAGGAACAGCAAAGGTAGAAGACAGAGACAGAGTTTATCCACGTGTCTCACTCAGCCTGCTCAGAAGGAACAGCAGAGGTAGAAGACAGAGATAGAGTATATCCACGTGTCTCACTCAGCCTGCTCAGAAGGAACAGCAGAGGTAGAAGACAGAGATAGAGTATATCCACTTGTCTCACTCAGCCTGTTTAGAAGGAACAGCAAAGGTAGAATACAGAGATTGAGTATATCCACGTGTCTCACTCAGCCTGCTCAGAAGGAACAGCAGAGGTAGAAGACAGAGATAGAGTATATCCACGTGTCTCACTCAGCCTGTTTAGAAGGAACAGCAGAGGTAGAAGACAGAGATTGGGTATATCCACGTGTCTCACTCAGCCTGCTCAGAAGGAACAACAGAGGTAGAAGACAGAGATAGAGTATATCCACGTGTCTCAATCAGCCTGTTCAGAAGGAACAGCAGAGGTAGAAGACAGAGATAGAGTATATCCACGTGTCTCACTCAGCCTGCTCAGAAAGAACAGCAGAGGTAGAAGACATAGATAGAGTATACCCACGTGTCTCACTCAGCCTGCTCAGAAGGAACAGCAGCGGTATAAGACAGAGATAGAGTATATCTACGTGTCTCACTCAGCATGTTGAGAAGGATGGGCAGAGGTAGAAGACAGAGATAGAGTATATCCACGTGTCTCACTCAGCCTTTTCAGAAGGAACAGCAGAGGTAGAAGACAGAGATAGAGTATATCTACGTGTCTCACTCAGCATGTTGAGAAGGATGGGCAGAGGTAGAAGACAGAGATAGAGTATATCCACGTGTCTCACTCAGCCTGCTCAGAAGGAACAGCAGAGGTAGAAGACAGAGATAGAGTATATCCACGTGTCTCACTCAGCCTGCTCAGAAGGAACAGCAGAGGTAGCAGACAGAGATAGAGTATATCCACGTGTCTGAACTACACCTCACTCAGACTGCTCAGAAGGAACAGCAGAGGTAGAAGACAGAGATAGAGTATATCCACGTGTCTCACTCAGCCTGCTCAGAAGGAACAGCAGCGGTATAAGACAGAGATAGAGTATATCTACGTGTCTCACTCAGCATGTTGAGAAGGATGGGCAGAGGTAGAAGACAGAGATAGAGTATATCCACGTGTCTCACTCAGCCTTTTCAGAAGGAACAGCAGAGGTAGAAGACAGAGATAGAGTATATCCACGTGTCTCACTCAGCCTGCTCAGAAGGAACAGCAGAGGTAGAAGACAGAGATAGAGTATATCCACTTGTCTGATCTACACCTCACTCAGCCTGCTCAGAAGGAACAGCAAAGGTAGAAGACAGAGACAGAGTTTATCCACGTGTCTCACTCAGCCTGCTCAGAAGGAACAGCAGCGGTAGAAGACAGAGATAGAGTATATCCACGTGTCTCACTCAGCCTGCTCAGGAAGAACAGCAGAGGTAGAAGACAGAGATAGAGTTTATCCACGTGTCTCACTCAGCCTGCTCATAAGGAACAGCAGAGGTAGAAGACAGAGATAGAGTTTATCCACGTGTCTCACTCAGCCTGCTCAGAAGGAACAGCAGAGGTAGAAGACAGAGATAGAGTATATCCACGTGTCTCACTCAGCCTGTTCAGAAGGAACAGCAGAGGTAGAAGACAGAGATAGAGTATATCCACGTGTCTCACTCAGCCTGCTCAGAAGGAACAGCAGAGGTAGAAGACAAAGATAGAGTATATCCACGTGTCTCACTCAGCCTGCTCAGAAGGAACAGCAGCGGTATAAGACTGCGATAGAGTATATCTACGTGTCTCACTCAGCATGTTCAGAAGGAACAGCAGAGGTAGAAGACAGATATAGAGTATATCCACGTGTCTCACTCAGTCTGCTCAGAAGTAACAGCAGCGGTAGAAGACAGAGATAGAGTATATCCACGTGTCTCACTCAGCCTGCTCAGAAAGAACAGCAGAGGTAGAAGACAGAGATAGAGTATATCCACGTGTCTCACTCAGCCTGCTCAGAAGGAACAGCAGAGGTAGCAGACAGAGATAGAGTATATCCACGTGTCTGAACTACACCTCACTCAGACTGCTCAGAAGAAACAGCAGAGGTAGAAGACAGAGATAGAGTATATCCACGTGTCTCACTCAGCCTTCTCAGAAGAAACAGCAGAGGTAGAAGACAGAGATAAAGTATATCCACGTGTCTGATCTACACCTCACTCAGACTGCTCAGAAGGAACATCAGAGGTAGAAGACAGAGATAAAGTATATCCACGTGTCTCACTCAGCCTGCTCAGGAGGAACAGCAGAGGTAGAAGACAGAGATAGAGTATATACACGTGTCTGATCTACACCTCACTCAGCCTGCTCAGAAGGAACAGCAGAGGTAGAAGACAGATATAGAGTATATCCACGTGTCTGATCTACACCTCACTCAGCCTGCTCAGAAGGAAAAGCAGAGGTAAAAGACAGAGATAGAGTATATTCACGTGTCTGATCTACACCTCACTCAGCCTGCTCAGAAGGAACAGCAGAGGTAGAAGACAGAGATAGAGTATATCCACGTGTCTGATCTACACCTCACTCAGCCTGCTCAGAAGGAACAGCAGAGGTAGAAGACAGAGATAGAGTATATACACGTGTCTGATCTACAACTCACTCAGCCTGCTCAGAAGGAACAGCAAAGGTAGAAGACAGAGGCAGAGTTTATCCACGTGTCTCACTCAGCCTGCTCAGAAGGAACAGCAGAGGTAGAAGACAGAGATAGAGTATATCCACGTGTCTCACTCAGCCTGTTCAGAAGGAACAGCAGAGGTAGAAGACATATATAGAATATATCCACGTGTCTCACTCAGCCTGATCAGAAGGAACAGCAGCGGTAGAAGACAGAGAAAGAGTATATCCACGTGTCTCACTCAGCCTGCTCAGAAAGAACAGCAGAGGTAGAAGACAGAGATAGAGTATATCCACGTGTCTCACTCAGCCTGTTTAGAAGGAACAGCAGAGGTAGAAGACAGAGATTGAGTATATCCACGTGTCTCACTCAGCCTGCTCAGAAGGAACAGCAGAGGTAGAAGACAGAGATAGAGTATATCCACGTGTCTCACTCAGCCTGTTCAGAAGGAACAGCAGAGGTAGAAGACAGAGATAGAGTATATCCACGTGTCTCACTCAGCCTGCTCAGAAGGAACAGCAGAGGTAGAAAACAGAGAAAGAGTATATCCACGTGTCTCACTCAGCCTGCTCAGAAGGAACAGCAGCGGTATAAGACAGAGATAGAGTATATCTACGTGTCTCACTCAGCATGTTCAGAAGGAAAAGCAGAGGTAGAAGACAGAAATAGAGTATATCCACGTGTCTCACTCAGCCTTTTCAGAAGGAACAGCTGAGGTAGAAGGCAGAGATAGAGTATATCCACGTGTCTCACTCAGCCTGCTCAGAAGGAACAGCAGAGGTAGAAGACAGAGATAGAGTATATCCACGTGTCTCACTCAGCCTGTTCAGAAGGAACAGCAGAGGTAGAAGACAGATATAGAGTATATCCACGTGTCTCACTCAGCCTGCTCAAAAGGAACAGCAGCGGTATAATACAGAGATAGAGTATATCCACGTGTCTGATCTACACCTCACTCAGCCTGCTCAGAAGGAACAGCAGAGGTAGAAGACAGAGATAGAGTATATCCACGTGTCTGATCTACACCTTACTCAGCCTGCTCAGAAGGAACAGCAAAGGTAGAAGACAGAGACAGAGTTTATCCACGTGTCTCACTCAGCCTGCTCAGAAGGAACAGCAGAGGTAGAAGACAGAGATAGAGTATATCCACGTGTCTCACTCAGCCTGCTCAGAAGGAACAGCAGAGGTAGAAGACAGAGATAGAGTATATCCACTTGTCTCACTCAGCCTGTTTAGAAGGAACAGCAAAGGTAGAATACAGAGATTGAGTATATCCACGTGTCTCACTCAGCCTGCTCAGAAGGAACAGCAGAGGTAGAAGACAGAGATAGAGTATATCCACGTGTCTCACTCAGCCTGTTTAGAAGGAACAGCAGAGGTAGAAGACAGAGATTGGGTATATCCACGTGTCTCACTCAGCCTGCTCAGAAGGAACAACAGAGGTAGAAGACAGAGATAGAGTATATCCACGTGTCTCAATCAGCCTGTTCAGAAGGAACAGCAGAGGTAGAAGACAGAGATAGAGTATATCCACGTGTCTCACTCAGCCTGCTCAGAAAGAACAGCAGAGGTAGAAGACATAGATAGAGTATACCCACGTGTCTCACTCAGCCTGCTCAGAAGGAACAGCAGCGGTATAAGACAGAGATAGAGTATATCTACGTGTCTCACTCAGCATGTTGAGAAGGATGGGCAGAGGTAGAAGACAGAGATAGAGTATATCCACGTGTCTCACTCAGCCTTTTCAGAAGGAACAGCAGAGGTAGAAGACAGAGATAGAGTATATCTACGTGTCTCACTCAGCATGTTGAGAAGGATGGGCAGAGGTAGAAGACAGAGATATAGTATATCCACGTGTCTCACTCAGCCTGCTCAGAAGGAACAGCAGAGGTAGAAGACAGAGATAGAGTATATCCACGTGTCTGAACTACACCTCACTCAGACTGCTCAGAAGAAACAGCAGAGGTAGAAGACAGAGATAGAGTATATCCACGTGTCTCACTCAGCCTTCTCAGAAGAAACAGCAGAGGTAGAAGACAGAGATAAAGTATATCCACGTGTCTGATCTACACCTCACTCAGACTGCTCAGAAGGAACATCAGAGGTAGAAGACAGAGATAAAGTATATCCACGTGTCTCACTCAGCCTGCTCAGGAGGAACAGCAGAGGTAGAAGACAGAGATAGAGTATATACACGTGTCTGATCTACACCTCACTCAGCCTGATCAGAAGGAACAGCAGAGGTAGAAGACAGATATAGAGTATATCCACGTGTCTGATCTACACCTCACTCAGCCTGCTCAGAAGGAAAAGCAGAGGTAAAAGACAGAGATAGAGTATATTCACGTGTCTGATCTACACCTCACTCAGCCTGCTCAGAAGGAACAGCAGAGGTAGAAGACAGAGATAGAGTATATCCACGTGTCTGATCTACACCTCACTCAGCCTGCTCAGAAGGAACAGCAGAGGTAGCAGACAGAGATAGAGTATATACACGTGTCTGATCTACAACTCACTCAGCCTGCTCAGAAGGAACAGCAAAGGTAGAAGACAGAGACAGAGTTTATCCACGTGTCTCACTCAGCCTGCTCAGAAGGAACAGCAGAGGTAGAAGACAGAGATAGAGTATATCCACGTGTCTCACTCAGCCTGTTCAGAAGGAACAGCAGAGGTAGAAGACATATATAGAATATATCCACGTGTCTCACTCAGCCTGATCAGAAGGAACAGCAGCGGTAGAAGACAGATAAAGAGTATATCCACGTGTATCACTCAGCCTGCTCAGAAAGAACAGCAGAGGTAGAAGACAGAGATAGAGTATATCCACGTGTCTCACTCAGCCTGTTTAGAAGGAACAGCAGAGGTAGAAGACAGAGATTGAGTATATCCACGTGTCTCACTCAGCCTGCTCAGAAGGAACAGCAGAGGTAGAAGACAGAGATAGAGTATATCCACGTGTCTCACTCAGCCTGTTCAGAAGGAACAGCAGAGGTAGAAGACAGAGATAGAGTATATCCACGTGTCTCACTCAGCCTGCTCAGAAGGAACAGCAGAGGTAGAAAACAGAGAAAGAGTATATCCACGTGTCTCACTCAGCCTGCTCAGAAGGAACAGCAGCGGTATAATACAGAGATAGAGTATATCTACGTGTCTCACTCAGCATGTTCAGAAGGAAAAGCAGAGGTAGAAGACAGAAATAGAGTATATCCACGTGTCTCACTCAGCCTTTTCAGAAGTAACAGCAGAGGTAGAAGACAGACATAGAGTATATCCACGTGTCTCACTCAGCCTGCTCAGAAGGAACAGCAGAGGTAGAAGACAGAGATAGAGTATATCCACGTGTCTCACTCAGCCTGTTCAGAAGGAACAACAGAGGTAGAAGACAGATATAGAGTATATCCACGTGTCTCACTCAGTCTGCTCAGAAGGAACAGCAGCGGTAGAAGACAGAGATAGAGTATATCCACGTGTCTCACTCAGCCTGCTCAGAAAGAACAGCAGAGGTAGAAGACAGAGATAGAGTATATCCACGTGTCTCACTCAGCCTGCTCAGAAGGAACAGCAGAGGTAGCAGACGGAGATAGAGTATATCCACGTGTCTGAACTACACCTCACTCAGACTGCTCAGAAGGAACAGCAGAGGTAGAAGACAGAGATAGAGTATATCCACGTTTCTCACTCAGCCTTCTCAGAAGAAACAGCAGAGGTAGAAGACAGAGATAGAGTATATCCACGTGTCTCACTCAGCCTGCTCAGAAGGAACAGCAGACGTAGAAGACAGAGATAACGTATATCCACGTGTCTGATCTACACCTCACTCAGACTGCTCAGAAGGAACAGCAGAGGTAGAAGACAGAGATAAAGTATATCCACGTGTCTCACTCAGCCTGCTCAGGAGGAACAGCAGAGGTAGAAGACAGAAATAGAGTATATACACGTGTCTGATCTACACCTCACTCAGCCTGCTCAGAAGGAACAGCAGAGGTAGAAGACAGAGATAGAGTATATCCACGTGTCTGATCTACACCTCACTCAGCCTGTTCAGAAGGAAAAGCAGAGGTAAAAGACAGAAATAGAGTATATCCACGTGTCTGATCTACACCTCACTCAGCCTGCTCAGAAGAAACAGCAGAGGTAGAAGACAGAGACAGAGTATATCCACGTGTCTGATCTACACCTCACTCAGCCTGCTCAGAAGGAACAGCAGAGGTAGAATACAGAGATAGAGTATATCCATGTGTCTCCCTCAGCCTACTCAGAAGGAACAGCAGAGGTAGAAGACAGAGATAGAGTATATCCACGTGTCTCACTCAGCCTGCTCAGGAGGAACAGCAGAGGTAGAAGACAGATATAGAGTATATCCACGTGTCTGAACTACACCTCACTCAGCCTGCTCAGAAGGAACAGCAGAGGTAGAAGACAGAGACAGAGTATATCCACGTGTCTCACTCAGCCTGCCCAGAAATAACAGCAGAGGTAAAAGACAGAGATAGAGTATATCCACGTGTCTCACTCAGCCTGCTCAGAAGGAACAGCAGAGGTAGCAGACAGAGATAGAGTATATCCACGTGTCTGAACTACACCTCACTCAGACTGCTCAGAAGGAACAGCAGAGGTAGAAGACAGAGATAGAGTATATCCACGTGTCTCACTCAGCCTTCTCAGAAGAAACAGCAGAGGTAGAAGACAGAGATATAGTATATCCACGTGTCTCACTCAGCCTGCTCAGAAGGAACAGCAGACGTAGAAGACAGAGATAAAGTATATCCACGTGTCTGATCTACACCTCACTCAGACTGCTCAGAAGGAACAGCAGAGGTAGAAGACAGAGATAAAGTATATCCACGTTTCTCACTCAGCCTGCTCAGGAGGAACAGCAGAGGTAGAAGACAGAGATAGAGTTTATACACGTGTCTGATCTACACCTCACTCAGCCTGCTCAGAAGGAACAGCAGAGGTAGAAGACAGAGATAGAGTATTTCCACGTGTCTGATCTACACCTCACTCAGCCTGCTCAGAAGGAAAAGCAGAGGTAGAAGACAGAGATAGAGTATATCCACGTGTCTGATCTACACCTCACTCAGCCTGCTCAGAAGGAACAGCAGAGGTAGAAGACAGAGATAGAGTATATCCACGTGTCTGATCTACACCTCACTCAGCCTGCTCAGAACGAAAAGCAGAGGTAGAAGACAGAGATAGAGTATATCCACGTGTATCACTCAGCCTGCTCAGAAGGAACAGCAGAGGTAGAAGACAGAGATAGAGTATATCCACGTGTCTGAACTACACCTCACTCAGACTGCTCAGAAGGAACAGCAGAGGTAGAAGACAGAGATAGAGTATATCCACGTGTCTCCCTCAGCCTACTCAGAAGGAACAGCAGAGGTAGAAGACAGAGATAGAGTATATCCACGTGTCTCACTCAGCCTGCTCAGGAGGAACAGCAGAGGTAAAAGACAGAGATAGAGTATATCCACGTGTCTGAACTACACCTCACTCAGCCTGCTTAGAAGGAACAGCAGAGGTAGAAGACAGAGACAGAGTATATCCACGTGTCTCACTCAGCCTGCTCAGAAATAACAGCAGAGGTAGAAGACAGGGATAGAGTATATCCATGTGTCTCACTCAGCCTGCTCAGAAGGAACAGCAGAGGTAGCAGACAGAGATAGAGTATATCCACGTGTCTCACTCAGCCTGCTCAGAAGGAACAGCAGACGTAGAAGACAGAGATAAAGTATATCCACGTGTCTGATCTACACCTCACTCAGACTGCTCAGAAGGAACAGCAGAGGTAGAAGACAGAGATAAAGTATATCCACGTTTCTCACTCAGCCTGCTCAGGAGGAACAGCAGAGGTAGAAGACAGAGATAGAGTTTATACACGTGTCTGATCTACACCTCACTCAGCCTGCTCAGAAGGAACAGCAGAGGTAGAAGACAGAGATAGAGTATATCCACGTGTCTGATCTACACCTCACTCAGCCTGCTCAGAAGGAAAAGCAGAGGTAGAAGACAGAGATAGAGTATATCCACGTGTCTGATCTACACCTCACTCAGCCTGCTCAGAAGGAACAGCAGAGGTATAAGACAGAGATAGAGTATATCCACGTGTCTGATCTACACCTCACTCAGCCTGCTCAGAAGGAAAAGCAGAGGTAGAAGACAGAGATAGAGTATATCCACGTGTCTCACTCAGCCTGCTCAGAAGGAACAGCAGAGGTAGAAGACAGAGATAGAGTATATCCACGTGTCTGAACTACACCTCACTCAGACTGCTCAGAAGGAACAGCAGAGGTAGAAGACAGAGATAGAGTATATCCACGTGTCTCCCTCAGCCTACTCAGAAGGAACAGCAGAGGTAGAAGACAGAGATAGAGTATATCCACGTGTCTCACTCAGCCTGCTCAGGAGGAACTGCAGAGGTAAAAGACAGAGATAGAGTATATCCACGTGTCTGAACTACACCTCACTCAGCCTGCTTAGAAGGAACAGCAGAGGTAGAAGACAGAGACAGAGTATATCCACGTGTCTCACTCAGCCTGCTCAGAAATAACAGCAGAGGTAGAAGACAGAGATAGAGTATATCCATGTGTCTCACTCAGCCTGCTCAGAAGGAACAGCAGAGGTAGAAGACAGAGATAGAGTATATCCACGTGTCTCACTCAGCCTGCTCAGAAGGAACAGCAGAGGTAGAAGACAGATAAAGAGTATATCCACGTGTCTCACTCAGCCTGCTCAGAAAGAACAGCAGAGGTAGAAGACAGAGATAGAGTATATCCACGTGTCTCACTCAGCCTGTTTAGAAGGAACAGCAGAGGTAGAAGACAGAGATTGAGTATATCCACGTGTCTCACTCAGCCTGCTCAGAAGGAACAGCAGAGTTAGAAGACAGAGATAGAGTATATCCACGTGTCTCACTCAGCCTGTTCAGAAGGAACAGCAGAGGTAGAAGACAGAGATAGAGTATATCCACGTGTCTCACTCAGCCTGCTCAGAAGGAACAGCAGAGGTAGAAAACAGAGAAAGAGTATATCCACGTGTCTCACTCAGCCTGCTCAGAAGGAACAGCAGCGGTATAAGACAGAAATAGAGTATATCTACGTGTCTCACTCAGCATGTTCAGAAGGAAAAGCAGAGGTAGAAGACAGAAATAGAGTATATCCACGTGTCTCACTCAGCCTTTTCAGAAGTAACAGCAGAGGTAGAAGACAGACATAGAGTATATCCACGTGTCTCACTCAGCCTGTTCAGAAGGAACAGCAGAGGTAGAAGACAGAGATAGAGTATATCCACGTGTCTCACTCAGCCTGCTCAGAAGGAACAGCAGAGGTAGAAAACAGAGAAAGAGTATATCCACGTGTCTCACTCAGCCTGCTCAGAAGGAACAGCAGCGGTATAAGACAGAGATAGAGTATATCTACGTGTCTCACTCAGCATGTTCAGAAGGAAAAGCAGAGGTAGAAGACAGAAATAGAGTATATCCACGTGTCTCACTCAGCCTTTTCAGAAGTAACAGCAGAGGTAGAAGACAGACATAGAGTATATCCACGTGTCTCACTCAGCCTGCTCAGAAGGAACAGCAGAGGTAGAAGACAGAGATAGAGTATATCCACGTGTCTCACTCAGCCTGTTCAGAAGGAACAACAGAGGTAGAAGACAGATATAGAGTATATCCACGTGTCTCACTCAGTCTGCTCAGAAGGAACAGCAGCGGTAGAAGACAGAGATAGAGTATATCCACGTGTCTCACTCAGCCTGCTCAGAAAGAACAGCAGAGGTAGAAGACAGAGATAGAGTATATCCACGTGTCTCACTCAGCCTGCTCAGAAGGAACAGCAGAGGTAGCAGACAGAGATAGAGTATATCCACGTGTCTGAACTACACCTCACTCAGACTGCTCAGAAGGAACAGCAGAGGTAGAAGACAGAGATAGAGTATATCCACGTTTCTCACTCAGCCTTCTCAGAAGAAACAGCAGAGGTAGAAGACAGAGATAGAGTATATCCACGTGTCTCACTCAGCCTGCTCAGAAGGAACAGCAGACGTAGAAGACAGAGATAACGTATATCCACGTGTCTGATCTACACCTCACTCAGCCTGCTCAGAAGGAACAGCAGAGGTAGAAGACAGAGATAGAGTATATCCACGTGTCTGATCTACACCTCACTCAGCCTGTTCAGAAGGAAAAGCAGAGGTAAAAGACAGAAATAGAGTATATCCACGTGTCTGATCTACACCTCACTCAGCCTGCTCAGAAGGAACAGCAGAGGTAGAAGACAGAGACAGAGTATATCCACGTGTCTGATCTACACCTCACTCAGCCTGCTCAGAAGGAACAGCAGAGGTAGAAGACAGAGATAGAGTATATCCATGTGTCTCCCTCAGCCTACTCAGAAGGAACAGCAGAGGTAGAAGACAGAGATAGAGTATATCCACGTGTCTCACTCAGCCTGCTCAGGAGGAACAGCAGAGGTAGAAGACAGATATAGAGTATATCCACGTGTCTGAACTACACCTCACTCAGCCTGCTCAGAAGGAACAGCAGAGGTAGAAGACAGAGACAGAGTATATCCACGTGTCTCACTCAGCCTGCCCAGAAATAACAGCAGAGGTAAAAGACAGAGATAGAGTATATCCACGTGTCTCACTCAGCCTGCTCAGAAGGAAAAGCAGAGGTAGAAGACAGAGATAGAGTATATCCACGTGTCTGATCTACACCTCACTCAGCCTGCTCAGAAGGAACAGCAGAGGTAGAAGACAGAGATAGAGTATATCCACGTGTCTGATCTACACCTCACTCAGCCTGCTCAGAAGGAAAAGCAGAGGTAGAAGACAGAGATAGAGTATATCCACGTGTCTCACTCAGCCTGCTCAGAAGGAACAGCAGAGGTAGAAGACAGAGATAGAGTATATCCACGTGTCTGAACTACACCTCACTCAGACTGCTCAGAAGGAACAGCAGAGGTAGAAGACAGAGATAGAGTATATCCACGTGTCTCCCTCAGCCTACTCAGAAGGAACAGCAGAGGTAGAAGACAGAGATAGAGTATATCCATGTGTCTCACTCAGCCTGCTCAGAAGGAACAGCAGAGGTAGCAGACAGAGATAGAGTATATCCACGTGTCTGAACTACACCTCACTCAGACTGCTCAGAAGGAACAGCAGAGGTAGAAGACAGAGATAGAGTATATCCACGTGTCTCACTCAGCCTTCTCAGAAGAAACAGCAGAGGTAGAAGACAGAGATAGAGTATATCCACGTGTCTCACTCAGCCTGCTCAGAAGGAACAGCAGACGTAGAAGACAGAGATAAAGTATATCCACGTGTCTGATCTACACCTCACTCAGACTGCTCAGAAGGAACAGCAGAGGTAGAAGACAGAGATAAAGTATATCCACGTTTCTCACTCAGCCTGCTCAGGAGGAACAGCAGAGGTAGAAGACAGAGATAGAGTTTATACACGTGTCTGATCTACACCTCACTCAGCCTGCTCAGAAGGAACAGCATAGGTAGAAGACAGAGATAGAGTATATCCACGTGTCTGATCTACACCTCACTCAGCCTGCTCAGAAGGAAAAGCAGAGGTAGAAGACAGAGATAGAGTATATCCACGTGTCTGATCTACACCTCACTCAGCCTGCTCAGAAGGAACAGCAGAGGTATAAGACAGAGATAGAGTATATCCACGTGTCTGATCTACACCTCACTCAGCCTGCTCAGAAGGAAAAGCAGAGGTAGAAGACAGAGATAGAGTATATCCACGTGTCTCACTCAGCCTGCTCAGAAGGAACAGCAGAGGTAGAAGACAGAGATAGAGTATATCCACGTGTCTGAACTACACCTCACTCAGACTGCTCAGAAGGAACAGCAGAGGTAGAAGACAGAGATAGAGTATATCCACGTGTCTCCCTCAGCCTACTCAGAAGGAACAGCAGAGGTAGAAGACAGAGATAGAGTATATCCACGTGTCTCACTCAGCCTGCTCAGGAGGAACTGCAGAGGTAAAAGACAGAGATAGAGTATATCCACGTGTCTGAACTACACCTCACTCAGCCTGCTTAGAAGGAACAGCAGAGGTAGAAGACAGAGACAGAGTATATCCACGTGTCTCACTCAGCCTGCTCAGAAATAACAGCAGAGGTAGAAGACAGAGATAGAGTATATCCATGTGTCTCACTCAGCCTGCTCAGAAGGAACAGCAGAGGTAGAAGACAGAGATAGAGTATATCCACGTGTCTCACTCAGCCTGCTCAGAAGGAACAGCAGAGGTAGAAGACAGAGAAAGAGTATATCCACGTGTCTCACTCAGCCTGCTCAGAAAGAACAGCAGAGGTAGAAGACAGAGATAGAGTATATCCACGTGTCTCACTCAGCCTGTTTAGAAGGAACAGCAGAGGTAGAAGACAGAGATTGAGTATATCCACGTGTCTCACTCAGCCTGCTCAGAAGGAACAGCAGAGGTAGAAGACAGAGATAGAGTATATCCACGTGTCTCACTCAGCCTGTTCAGAAGGAACAGCAGAGGTAGAAGACAGAGATAGAGTATATCCACGTGTCTCACTCAGCCTGCTCAGAAGGAACAGCAGAGGTAGAAAACAGAGAAAGAGTATATCCACGTGTCTCACTCAGCCTGCTCAGAAGGAACAGCAGCGGTATAAGACAGAGATAGAGTATATCTACGTGTCTCACTCAGCATGTTCAGAAGGAAAAGCAGAGGTAGAAGACAGAAATAGAGTATATCCACGTGTCTCACTCAGCCTTTTCAGAAGTAACAGCAGAGGTAGAAGACAGACATAGAGTATATCCACGTGTCTCACTCAGCCTGCTCAGAAGGAACAGCAGAGGTAGAAGACAGAGATAGAGTATATCCACGTGTCTCACTCAGCCTGTTCAGAAGGAACAGCAGAGGTAGAAGACAGAGATAGAGTATATCCACGTGTCTCACTCAGCCTGCTCAGAAGGAACAGCAGAGGTAGAAAACAGAGAAAGAGTATATCCACGTGTCTCACTCAGCCTGCTCAGAAGGAACAGCAGCGGTATAAGACAGAGATAGAGTATATCTACGTGTCTCACTCAGCATGTTCAGAAGGAAAAGCAGAGGTAGAAGACAGAAATAGAGTATATCCACGTGTCTCACTCAGCCTTTTCAGAAGTAACAGCAGAGGTAGAAGACAGACATAGAGTATATCCACGTGTCTCACTCAGCCTGATCAGAAGGAACAGCAGAGGTAGAAGACAGAGATAGAGTATATCCACGTGTCTCACTCAGCCTGTTCAGAAGGAACAACAGAGGTAGAAGACAGATATAGAGTATATCCACGTGTCTCACTCAGTCTGCTCAGAAGGAACAGCAGCGGTAGAAGACAGAGATAGAGTATATCCACGTGTCTCACTCAGCCTGCTCAGAAAGAACAGCAGAGGTAGAAGACAGAGATAGAGTATATCCACGTGTCTCACTCAGCCTGCTCAGAAGGAACAGCAGAGGTAGCAGACAGAGATAGAGTATATCCACGTGTCTGAACTACACCTCACTCAGACTGCTCAGAAGGAACAGCAGAGGTAGAAGACAGAGATAGAGTATATCCACGTTTCTCACTCAGCCTTCTCAGAAGAAACAGCAGAGGTAGAAGACAGAGATAGAGTATATCCACGTGTCTCACTCAGCCTGCTCAGAAGGAACAGCAGACGTAGAAGACAGAGATAACGTATATCCACGTGTCTGATCTACACCTCACTCAGACTGCTCAGAAGGAACAGCAGAGGTAGAAGACAGAGATAAAGTATATCCACGTGTCTCACTCAGCCTGCTCAGGAGGAACAGCAGAGGTAGAAGACAGAAATAGAGTATATACACGTGTCTGATCTACACCTCACTCAGCCTGCTCAGAAGGAACAGCAGAGGTAGAAGACAGAGATAGAGTATATCCACGTGTCTGATCTACACCTCACTCAGCCTGTTCAGAAGGAAAAGCAGAGGTAAAAGACAGAAATAGAGTATATCCACGTGTCTGATCTACACCTCACTCAGCCTGCTCAGAAGGAACAGCAGAGGTAGAAGACAGAGACAGAGTATATCCACGTGTCTGATCTACACCTCACTCAGCCTGCTCAGAAGGAACAGCAGAGGTAGAAGACAGAGATAGAGTATATCCATGTGTCTCCCTCAGCCTACTCAGAAGGAACAGCAGAGGTAGAAGACAGAGATAGAGTATATCCACGTGTCTCACTCAGCCTGCTCAGGAGGAACAGCAGAGGTTGAAGACAGATATAGAGTATATCCACGTGTCTGAACTACACCTCACTCAGCCTGCTCAGAAGGAACAGCAGAGGTAGAAGACAGAGACAGAGTATATCCACGTGTCTCACTCAGCCTGCCCAGAAATAACAGCAGAGGTAAAAGACAGAGATAGAGTATATCCACGTGTCTCACTCAGCCTGCTCAGAAGGAACAGCAGAGGTAGCAGACAGAGATAGAGTATATCCACGTGTCTGAACTACACCTCACTCAGACTGCTCAGAAGGAACAGCAGAGGTAGAAGACAGAGATAGAGTATATCCACGTGTCTCACTCAGCCTTCTCAGAAGAAACAGCAGAGGTAGAAGACAGAGATAGAGTATATCCACGTGTCTCACTCAGCCTGCTCAGAAGGAACAGCAGACGTAGAAGACAGAGATAAAGTATATCCACGTGTCTGATCTACACCTCACTCAGACTGCTCAGAAGGAACAGCAGAGGTAGAAGACAGAGATAAAGTATATCCACGTTTCTCACTCAGCCTGCTCAGGAGGAACAGCAGAGGTAGAAGACAGAGATAGAGTTTATACACGTGTCTGATCTACACCTCACTCAGCCTGCTCAGAAGGAACAGCAGAGGTAGAAGACAGAGATAGAGTATTTCCACGTGTCTGATCTACACCTCACTCAGCCTGCTCAGAAGGAAAAGCAGAGGTAGAAGACAGAGATAGAGTATATCCACGTGTCTGATCTACACCTCACTCAGCCTGCTCAGAAGGAACAGCAGAGGTAGAAGACAGAGATAGAGTATATCCACGTGTCTGATCTACACCTCACTCAGCCTGCTCAGAAGGAAAAGCAGAGGTAGAAGACAGAGATAGAGTATATCCACGTGTCTCACTCAGCCTGCTCAGAAGGAACAGCAGAGGTAGAAGACAGAGATAGAGTATATCCACGTGTCTGAACTACACCTCACTCAGACTGCTCAGAAGGAACAGCAGAGGTAGAAGACAGAGATAGAGTATATCCACGTGTCTCCCTCAGCCTACTCAGAAGGAACAGCAGAGGTAGAAGACAGAGATAGAGTATATCCACGTGTCTCACTCAGCCTGCTCAGGAGGAACAGCAGAGGTAAAAGACAGAGATAGAGTATATCCACGTGTCTGAACTACACCTCACTCAGCCTGCTTAGAAGGAACAGCAGAGGTAGAAGACAGAGACAGAGTATATCCACGTGTCTCACTCAGCCTGCTCAGAAATAACAGCAGAGGTAGAAGACAGAGATAGAGTATATCCATGTGTCTCACTCAGCCTGCTCAGAAGGAACAGCAGAGGTAGCAGACAGAGATAGAGTATATCCACGTGTCTGAACTACACCTCACTCAGACTGCTCAGAAGGAACAGCAGAGGTAGAAGACAGAGATAGAGTATATCCACGTGTCTCACTCAGCCTTCTCAGAAGAAACAGCAGAGGTAGAAGACAGAGATAGAGTATATCCACGTGTCTCACTCAGCCTGCTCAGAAGGAACAGCAGACGTAGAAGACAGAGATAAAGTATATCCACGTGTCTGATCTACACCTCACTCAGACTGCTCAGAAGGAACAGCAGAGGTAGAAGACAGAGATAAAGTATATCCACGTTTCTCACTCAGCCTGCTCAGGAGGAACAGCAGAGGTAGAAGACAGAGATAGAGTTTATACACGTGTCTGATCTACACCTCACTCAGCCTGCTCAGAAGGAACAGCAGAGGTAGAAGACAGAGATAGAGTATATCCACGTGTCTGATCTACACCTCACTCAGCCTGCTCAGAAGGAAAAGCAGAGGTAGAAGACAGAGATAGAGTATATCCACGTGTCTCACTCAGCCTGCTCAGAAGGAACAGCAGAGGTAGAAGACAGAGATAGAGTATATCCACGTGTCTGAACTACACCTCACTCAGACTGCTCAGAAGGAACAGCAGAGGTAGAAGACAGAGATAGAGTATATCCACGTGTCTCCCTCAGCCTACTCAGAAGGAACAGCAGAGGTAGAAGACAGAGATAGAGTATATCCACGTGTCTCACTCAGCCTGCTCAGGAGGAACTGCAGAGGTAAAAGACAGAGATAGAGTATATCCACGTGTCTGAACTACACCTCACTCAGCCTGCTTAGAAGGAACAGCAGAGGTAGAAGGCAGAGACAGAGTATATCCACGTGTCTCACTCAGCCTGCTCAGAAATAACAGCAGAGGTAGAAGACAGAGATAGAGTATATCCATGTGTCTCACTCAGCCTGCTCAGAAGGAACAGCAGAGGTAGCAGACAGAGATAGAGTATATCCACGTGTCTGAACTACACCTCACTCAGACTGCTCAGAAGGAACAGCAGAGGTAGAAGACAGAGATAGAGTATATCCACGTGTCTCGCTCAGCCTTCTCAGAAGAAACAGCAGAGGTAGAAGACAGAGATAGAGTATATCCACGTGTCTCACTCAGCCTGCTCAGAAGGAAGAGCAGAGGTAGAAGACAGAGATAAAGTATATCCACGTGTCTGATCTACACCTCACTCAAACTGCTCAGAAAGAACAGCAGAGGTAGAATACAGAGATAATGTATATCCACGTGTCTCACTCAGCCTGCTCAGGAGGAACTTCAGAGGTAGAAGACAGAGATAGAGTTTATACACATGTCTGATCTACACCTCACTCAGCCTGCTCTGAAGGAACAGCAGAGGTATAAGACAAAGATAAAGTATATCCACGTGTCTGATCTACACCTCACTCAGACTGCTCAGAAAGAACAGCAGAGGTAGAAGACAGAGACAATGTATATCCACGTGTCTCACTCTGCCTGCTCAGGAGGAACTTCAGAGGTAGAAGACAGAGATAGAGTATATACACGTGTCTGATCTACACCTCACTCAGCCTGCTCAGAAGGAACAGCAGAGGTAGAAGACAGAGATAGAGTATATCCACGTGTCTCACTCAGCCTTCTCAGAAGAAACAGCAGAGGTAGAAGACAGAGATAGAGTATATCCACGTGTCTCACTCAGCCTGCTCAGAAGGAACAGCAGACGTAGAAGACAGAGATAAAGTATATCCACGTGTCTGATCTACACCTCACTCAGACTGCTCAGAAGGAACAGCAGAGGTAGAAGACAGAGATAAAGTATATCCACGTTTCTCACTCAGCCTGCTCAGGAGGAACAGCAGAGGTATAAGACAGAGATAGAGTTTATACACGTGTCTGATCTACACCTCACTCAGCCTGCTCAGAAGGAACAGCAGAGGTAGAAGACAGAAATATAGTATATCCACGTGTCTGATCTACACCTCACTCAGCCTGCTCAGAAGGAAAAGCAGAGGTAGAAGACAGAGATAGAGTATATCCACGTGTCTGATCTACACCTCACTCAGCCTGCTCAGAAGGAACAGCAGAGGTAGAAGACAGAGATAGAGTATTTCCACGTGTGTGATCTACACCTCACTCAGCCTGCTCAGAAGGAAAAGCAGAGGTAGAAGACAGAGATAGAGTATATCCACGTGCCTGAACTACACCTCACTCAGACTGCTCAGAAGGACCAGCAGAGGTAGAAGACAGAGATATAGTATATCCACGTGTCTCGCTCAGCCTGCTCAGAAGAAACAACAGAGGTAGAAGACAGAGATAGAGTATATCCACGTGTCTCACTCAGCCTGCTCAGAAGGAAGAGCAGAGGTAGAAGACAGAGATAAAGTATATCCACGTGTCTGATCTACACCTCACTCAGACTGCTCAGAAAGAACAGCAGAGGTAGAAGACAGAGATAATGTATATCCACGTGTCTCACTCAGCCTGCTCAGGAGGAACTTCAGAGGTAGAAGACAGAGATAGAGTATACACACGTGTCTGATCTACACCTCACTCAGCCTGCTCAGAAGGAACAGCAGAGGTAGAAGACAGAGATAAAGTATATCCACGTGTCTGATCTACACCTCACTCAGCCTGCTCAGAAGGAAAAGCAGAGGTAGAAGACAGAGATAGAGTATATCCACGTGTCTGAGCTACACCTCACTCAGCCTGCTCAGAAGGAACAGCAGAGGTAGAAGACAGAGACAGAGTATATCTACGTGTCTCACTCAGCCTGCTCAGAAGGAACAGCAGCGGTAGAAGACAGAGATAGAGTATATCCACGTGTCTCACTCAGCCTGCTCAGAAAGAACAGCAGAGGTAGAAGACAGAGATAGAGTTTATACACGTGTCTGATCTACACCTCACTCAGCCTGCTCAGAAGGAACAGCAGAGGTAGAAGACAGAGATAGAGTATTTCCACGTGTCTGATCTACACCTCACTCAGCCTGCTCAGAAGGAAAAGCAGAGGTAGAAGACAGAGATAGAGTATATCCACGTTTCTCACTCAGCCTGCTCAGGAGGAACAGCAGAGGTAGAAGACAGAGATAGAGTTTATACACGTGTCTGATCTACACCTCACTCAGCCTGCTCAGAAGGAACAGCAGAGGTAGAAGACAGAGATAGAGTATTTCCACGTGTCTGATCTACACCTCACTCAGCCTGCTCAGAAGGAAAAGCAGAGGTAGAAGACAGAGATAGAGTATATCCACGTGTCTGATCTACACCTCACTCAGCCTGCTCAGAAGGAACAGCAGAGGTAGAAGACAGAGATAGAGTATATCCACGTGTCTGATCTACACCTCACTCAGCATGCTCAGAAGGAAAAGCAGAGGTAGAAGACAGAGATAGAGTATATCCACGTGTCTCACTCAGCCTGCTCAGAAGGAACAGCAGAGGTAGAAGACAGAGATAGAGTATATCCACGTGTCTGAACTACACCTCACTCAGACTGCTCAGAAGGAACAGCAGAGGTAGAAGACAGAGATAGAGTATATCCACGTGTCTCCCTCAGCCTACTCAGAAGGAACAGCAGAGGTAGAAGACAGAGATAGAGTATATCCACGTGTCTCACTCAGCCTGCTCAGGAGGAACAGCAGAGGTAAAAGACAGAGATAGAGTATATCCACGTGTCTGAACTACACCTCACTCAGCCTGCTTAGAAGGAACAGCAGAGGTAGAAGACAGAGACAGAGTATATCCACGTGTCTCACTCAGCCTGCTCAGAAATAACAGCAGAGGTAGAAGACAGAGATAGAGTATATCCATGTGTCTCACTCAGCCTGCTCAGAAGGAACAGCAGAGGTAGCAGACAGAGATAGAGTATATCCACGTGTCTGAACTACACCTCACTCAGACTGCTCAGAAGGAACAGCAGAGGTAGAAGACAGAGATAGAGTATATCCACGTGTCTCACTCAGCCTTCTCAGAAGAAACAGCAGAGGTAGAAGACAGAGATAGAGTATATCCACGTGTCTCACTCAGCCTGCTCAGAAGGAACAGCAGACGTAGAAGACAGAGATAAAGTATATCCACGTGTCTGATCTACACCTCACTCAGACTGCTCAGAAGGAACAGCAGAGGTAGAAGACAGAGATAAAGTATATCCACGTTTCTCACTCAGCCTGCTCAGGAGGAACAGCAGAGGTAGAAGACAGAGATAGAGTTTATACACGTGTCTGATCTACACCTCACTCAGCCTGCTCAGAAGGAACAGCAGAGGTAGAAGACAGAGATAGAGTATATCCACGTGTCTGATCTACACCTCACTCAGCCTGCTCAGAAGGAAAAGCAGAGGTAGAAGACAGAGATAGAGTATATCCACGTGTCTCACTCAGCCTGCTCAGAAGGAACAGCAGAGGTAGAAGACAGAGATAGAGTATATCCACGTGTCTGAACTACACCTCACTCAGACTGCTCAGAAGGAACAGCAGAGGTAGAAGACAGAGATAGAGTATATCCACGTGTCTCCCTCAGCCTACTCAGAAGTAACAGCAGAGGTAGAAGACAGAGATAGAGTATATCCACGTGTCTCACTCAGCCTGCTCAGGAGGAACTGCAGAGGTAAAAGACAGAGATAGAGTATATCCACGTGTCTGAACTACACCTCACTCAGCCTGCTTAGAAGGAACAGCAGAGGTAGAAGGCAGAGACAGAGTATATCCACGTGTCTCACTCAGCCTGCTCAGAAATAACAGCAGAGGTAGAAGACAGAGATAGAGTATATCCATGTGTCTCACTCAGCCTGCTCAGAAGGAACAGCAGAGGTAGCAGACAGAGATAGAGTATATCCACGTGTCTGAACTACACCTCACTCAGACTGCTCAGAAGGAACAGCAGAGGTAGAAGACAGAGATAGAGTATATCCACGTGTCTCGCTCAGCCTTCTCAGAAGAAACAGCAGAGGTAGAAGACAGAGATAGAGTATATCCACGTGTCTCACTCAGCCTGCTCAGAAGGAAAAGCAGAGGTAGAAGACAGAGATAGAGTTTATACACATGTCTGATCTACACCTCACTCAGCCTGCTCTGAAGGAACAGCAGAGGTATAAGACAAAGATAAAGTATATCCACGTGTCTGATCTACACCTCACTCAGACTGCTCAGAAAGAACAGCAGAGGTAGAAGACAGAGATAATGTATATCCACGTGTCTCACTCTGCCTGCTCAGGAGGAACTTCAGAGGTAGAAGACAGAGATAGAGTATATACACGTGTCTGATCTACACCTCACTCAGCCTGCTCAGAAGGAACAGCAGAGGTAGAAGACAGAGATAGAGTATATCCACGTGTCTCACTCAGCCTTCTCAGAAGAAACAGCAGAGGTAGAAGACAGAGATAGAGTATATCCACGTGTCTCACTCAGCCTGCTCAGAAGGAACAGCAGACGTAGAAGACAGAGATAAAGTATATCCACGTGTCTGATCTACACCTCACTCAGACTGCTCAGAAGGAACAGCAGAGGTAGAAGACAGAGATAAAGTATATCCACGTTTCTCACTCAGCCTGCTCAGGAGGAACAGCAGAGGTATAAGACAGAGATAGAGTTTATACACGTGTCTGATCTACACCTCACTCAGCCTGCTCAGAAGGAACAGCAGAGGTAGAAGACAGAAATATAGTATATCCACGTGTCTGATCTACACCTCACTCAGCCTGCTCAGAAGGAAAAGCAGAGGTAGAAGACAGAGATAGAGTATATCCACGTGTCTGATCTACACCTCACTCAGCCTGCTCAGAAGGAACAGCAGAGGTAGAAGACAGAGATAGAGTATTTCCACGTGTGTGATCTACACCTCACTCAGCCTGCTCAGAAGGAAAAGCAGAGGTAGAAGACAGAGATAGAGTATATCCACGTGCCTGAACTACACCTCACTCAGACTGCTCAGAAGGACCAGCAGAGGTAGAAGACAGAGATATAGTATATCCACGTGTCTCGCTCAGCCTGCTCAGAAGAAACAACAGAGGTAGAAGACAGAGATAGAGTATATCCACGTGTCTCACTCAGCCTGCTCAGAAGGAAGAGCAGAGGTAGAAGACAGAGATAAAGTATATCCACGTGTCTGATCTACACCTCACTCAGACTGCTCAGAAAGAACAGCAGAGGTAGAAGACAGAGATAATGTATATCCACGTGTCTCACTCAGCCTGCTCAGGAGGAACTTCAGAGGTAGAAGACAGAGATAGAGTATACACACGTGTCTGATCTACACCTCACTCAGCCTGCTCAGAAGGAACAGCAGAGGTAGAAGACAGAGATAAAGTATATCCACGTGTCTGATCTACACCTCACTCAGCCTGCTCAGAAGGAAAAGCAGAGGTAGAAGACAGAGATAGAGTATATCCACGTGTCTGAGCTACACCTCACTCAGCCTGCTCAGAAGGAACAGCAGAGGTAGAAGACAGAGACAGAGTATATCTACGTGTCTCACTCAGCCTGCTCAGAAGGAACAGCAGCGGTAGAAGACAGAGATAGAGTATATCCACGTGTCTCACTCAGCCTGCTCAGAAAGAACAGCAGAGGTAGAAGACAGAGATAGAGTTTATACACGTGTCTGATCTACACCTCACTCAGCCTGCTCAGAAGGAACAGCAGAGGTAGAAGACAGAGATAGAGTATTTCCACGTGTCTGATCTACACCTCACTCAGCCTGCTCAGAAGGAAAAGCAGAGGTAGAAGACAGAGATAGAGTATATCCACGTTTCTCACTCAGCCTGCTCAGGAGGAACAGCAGAGGTAGAAGACAGAGATAGAGTTTATACACGTGTCTGATCTACACCTCACTCAGCCTGCTCAGAAGGAACAGCAGAGGTAGAAGACAGAGATAGAGTATTTCCACGTGTCTGATCTACACCTCACTCAGCCTGCTCAGAAGGAAAAGCAGAGGTAGAAGACAGAGATAGAGTATATCCACGTGTCTGATCTACACCTCACTCAGCCTGCTCAGAAGGAACAGCAGAGGTAGAAGACAGAGATAGAGTATATCCACGTGTCTGATCTACACCTCACTCAGCCTGCTCAGAAGGAAAAGCAGAGGTAGAAGACAGAGATAGAGTATATCCACGTGTCTCACTCAGCCTGCTCAGAAGGAACAGCAGAGGTAGAAGACAGAGATAGAGTATATCCACGTGTCTGAACTACACCTCACTCAGACTGCTCAGAAGGAACAGCAGAGGTAGAAGACATAGATAGAGTATATCCACGTGTCTCCCTCAGCCTACTCAGAAGGAACAGCAGAGGTAGAAGACAGAGATAGAGTATATCCACGTGTCTCACTCAGCCTGCTCAGGAGGAACAGCAGAGGTAAAAGACAGAGATAGAGTATATCCACGTGTCTGAACTACACCTCACTCAGCCTGCTTAGAAGGAACAGCAGAGGTAGAAGACAGAGACAGAGTATATCCACGTGTCTCACTCAGCCTGCTCAGAAATAACAGCAGAGGTAGAAGACAGAGATAGAGTATATCCATGTGTCTCACTCAGCCTGCTCAGAAGGAACAACAGAGGTAGCAGACAGAGATAGAGTATATCCACGTGTCTGAACTACACCTCACTCAGCCTGCTCAGAAGGAACAGCAGAGGTAGAAGACAGAGATAGAGTATTTCCACGTGTGTGATCTACACCTCACTCAGCCTGCTCAGAAGGAAAAGCAGAGGTAGAAGACAGAGATAGAGTATATCCACGTGTCTCACTCAGCCTTCTCAGAAGAAACAGCATAGGTAGAAGACAGAGATAGAGTATATCCACGTGTCTCACTCAGCCTGCTCAGAAGGAACAGCAGACGTAGAAGACAGAGATAAAGTATATCCACGTGTCTGATCTACACCTCACTCAGACTGCTCAGAAGGAACAGCAGAGGTAGAAGACAGAGATAAAGTATATCCACGTTTCTCACTCAGCCTGCTCAGGAGGAACAGCAGAGGTAGAAGACAGAGATAGAGTTTATACACGTGTCTGATCTACACCTCACTCAGCCTGCTCAGAAGGAACAGCAGAGGTAGAAGACAGAGATAGAGTATATCCACGTGTCTGATCTACACCTCACTCAGCCTGCTCAGAAGGAACAGCAGAGGTATAAGACAGAGATAGAGTATATCCACGTGTCTGATCTACACCTCACTCAGCCTGCTCAGAAGGAAAAGCAGAGGTAGAAGACAGAGATAGAGTATATCCACGTGTCTCACTCAGCCTGCTCAGAAGGAACAGCAGAGGTAGAAGACAGAGATAGAGTATATCCACGTGTCTGAACTACACCTCACTCAGACTGCTCAGAAGGAACAGCAGAGGTAGAAGACAGAGATAGAGTATATCCACGTGTCTCCCTCAGCCTACTCAGAAGGAACAGCAGAGGTAGAAGACAGAGATAGAGTATATCCACGTGTCTCACTCAGCCTGCTCAGGAGGAACTGCAGAGGTAAAAGACAGAGATAGAGTATATCCACGTGTCTGAACTACACCTCACTCAGCCTGCTTAGAAGGAACAGCAGAGGTAGAAGGCAGAGACAGAGTATATCCACGTGTCTCACTCAGCCTGCTCAGAAATAACAGCAGAGGTAGAAGACAGAGATAGAGTATATCCATGTGTCTCACTCAGCCTGCTCAGAAGGAACAGCAGAGGTAGCAGACAGAGATAGAGTATATCCACGTGTCTGAACTACACCTCACTCAGACTGCTCAGAAGGAACAGCAGAGGTAGAAGACAGAGATAGAGTATATCCACGTGTCTCGCTCAGCCTTCTCAGAAGAAACAGCAGAGGTAGAAGACAGAGATAGAGTATATCCACGTGTCTCACTCAGCCTGCTCAGAAGGAAGAGCAGAGGTAGAAGACAGAGATAAAGTATATCCACGTGTCTGATCTACACCTCACTCAAACTGCTCAGAAAGAACAGCAGAGGTAGAATACAGAGATAATGTATATCCACGTGTCTCACTCAGCCTGCTCAGGAGGAACTTCAGAGGTAGAAGACAGAGATAGAGTTTATACACATGTCTGATCTACACCTCACTCAGCCTGCTCAGAAGGAACAGCAGAGGTATAAGACAGAGATAAAGTATATCCACGTGTCTGATCTACACCTCACTCAGACTGCTCAGAAAGAACAGCAGAGGTAGAAGACAGAGATAATGTATATCCACGTGTCTCACTCTGCCTGCTCAGGAGGAACTTCAGAGGTAGAAGACAGAGATAGAGTATATACACGTGTCTGATCTACACCTCACTCAGCCTGCTCAGAAGGAACAGCAGAGGTAGAAGACAGAGATAGAGTATATCCACGTGTCTCACTCAGCCTTCTCAGAAGAAACAGCAGAGGTAGAAGACAGAGATAGAGTATATCCACGTGTCTCACTCAGCCTGCTCAGAAGGAACAGCAGACGTAGAAGACAGAGATAAAGTATATCCACGTGTCTGATCTACACCTCACTCAGACTGCTCAGAAGGAACAGCAGAGGTAGAAGACAGAGATAAAGTATATCCACGTTTCTCACTCAGCCTGCTCAGGAGGAACAGCAGAGGTATAAGACAGAGATAGAGTTTATACACGTGTCTGATCTACACCTCACTCAGCCTGCTCAGAAGGAACAGCAGAGGTAGAAGACAGAAATATAGTATATCCACGTGTCTGATCTACACCTCACTCAGCCTGCTCAGAAGGAAAAGCAGAGGTAGAAGACAGAGATAGAGTATATCCACGTGTCTGATCTACACCTCACTCAGCCTGCTCAGAAGGAACAGCAGAGGTAGAAGACAGAGATAGAGTATTTCCACGTGTGTGATCTACACCTCACTCAGCCTGCTCAGAAGGAAAAGCAGAGGTAGAAGACAGAGATAGAGTATATCCACGTGCCTGAACTACACCTCACTCAGACTGCTCAGAAGGACCAGCAGAGGTAGAAGACAGAGATATAGTATATCCACGTGTCTCGCTCAGCCTGCTCAGAAGAAACAACAGAGGTAGAAGACAGAGATAGAGTATATCCACGTGTCTCACTCAGCCTGCTCAGAAGGAAGAGCAGAGGTAGAAGACAGAGATAAAGTATATCCACGTGTCTGATCTACACCTCACTCAGGCTGCTCAGAAAGAACAGCAGAGGTAGAAGACAGAGATAATGTATATCCACGTGTCTCACTCAGCCTGCTCAGGAGGAACTTCAGAGGTAGAAGACAGAGATAGAGTATATACACGTGTCTGATCTACACCTCACTCAGCCTGCTCAGAAGGAACAGCAGAGGTAGAAGACAGAGATAAAGTATATCCACGTGTCTGATCTACACCTCACTCAGCCTGCTCAGAAGGAAAAGCAGAGGTAGAAGACAGAGATAGAGTATATCCACGTGTCTGAGCTACACCTCACTCAGCCTGCTCAGAAGGAACAGCAGAGGTAGAAGACAGAGACAGAGTATATCTACGTGTCTCACTCAGCCTGCTCAGAAGGAACAGCAGCGGTAGAAGACAGAGATAGAGTATATCCACGTGTCTCACTCAGCCTGCTCAGAAAGAACAGCAGAGGTAGAAGACAGAGATAGAGTATATCCACGTGTCTCACTCAGCCTGCTTAGAAGGAACAGCAGCGGTAGAAGACAGAGATAGAGTATATCCACGTGTCTCACTCAGCCTGTTCAGAAGGAAAAGCAGAGGTAGAAGACAGAGATAGAGTATATCCACATGTCTCACTCAGCCTGTTCAGAAGGAACAGCAGCTGTAGAAGACAGAGATATAGTATATCTACGTGTCTCACTCAGCATGTTCAGAAGGAAAAGCAGAGGTAGAAGACAGAGATAGAGTATATCCACGTGTCTCACTCAGCCTTTTCAGAAGGAACAGCAGAGGTAGAAGACAGAGATAGAGTATATCCACGTGTCTCACTCAGCGTGCTCAGAAGGAACAGCAGAGGTAGAAGACAGAGATAGAGTATATCCACATTTCTCACTCAGCCTGTTCAGAAGGAACAGCAGAGGTAGAAGACATATATAGAGTATATCCACGTGTCTCACTCAGACTGCTCGGAAGGAACAGCAGCGGTAGAAGACAGAGATAGAGTATATCCACGTGTCTCACTCAGCCTGCTCAGAAATAACAGCAGAGGTAGAAGACAGAGATAGAGTATATCCACGTGTCTCACCAAGCCTGCTCAGAAGGAACAGCAGAGGTAGCAGACAGAGATAGAGTATATCCACGTGTCTGAACTACACCTCACTCAGACTGCTCAGAAGGAACAGCAGAGGTAGAAGACAGAGATATAGTATATCCACGTGTCTCACTCAGCCTTCTCAGAAGAAACAGCAGATGTAGAAGACAGAGATAATGTATATCCACGTGTCTCACTCAGCCTGCTCAGGAGGAACTTCAGAGGTAGAAGACAGAGATAGAGTATATACACGTGTCTGATCTACACCTCACTCAGCCTGCTCAGATGGAACAGCAGAGGTAGAAGACAGAAATAAAGTATATCCACGTGTCTGATCTACACCTCACTCAGCCTGCTCAGAAGGAAAAGCAGAGGTAGAAGACAGAGATAGAGTATATCCACGTGTCTGAGCTACACCTCACTCAGCCTGCTCAGAAGGAACAGCAGAGGTAGAAGACAGAGACAGAGTATATCTACGTGTCTCACTCAGCCTGCTCAGAAGGAACAGCAGCGGTAGAAGACAGAGATAGAGTATATCCACGTGTCTCACTAAGCCTGCTCAGAAAGAACAGCAGAGGTAGAAGACAGAGATAGAGTATATCCACGTGTCTCACTCAGCCTGCTTAGAAGGAACAGCAGCGGTAGAAGACAGAGATAGAGTATATCCACGTGTCTCACTCAGCCTGTTCAGAAGGAAAAGCAGAAGTAGAAGACAGAGATAGAGTATATCCACATGTCTCACTCAGCCTGTTCAGAAGGAACAGCAGAGGTAGTAGACAGAGATTGAGTATACTCACGTGTCTCACTCAGCCTGCTCAGAAGGAACAGCATAGGTGGAAGACAGAGATAGTGTATATCCACGTGTCTCACTCAGCCTGCTCAGAAAGAACAGCAGAGGTAGAAGACAGAGATAGAGTATATCCACGTGTCTCACTCAGCCTGCTCAGAAGGAACAGCAGCGGTAGAAGACAGAGATATAGTATATATACGTGTCTCACTCAGCATGTTCAGAAGGAAAAGCAGAGGTAGAAGACAGAGATAGAGTATATCCACGTGTCTCACTCAGCCTTTTCAGAAGGAACAGCAGAGGTAGAAGACAGAGATAGAGTATATCCACGTGTCTCACTCAGCGTGCTCAGAAGGAACAGCAGAGGTAGAAGACAGAGATAGAGTATATCCACATTTCTCACTCAGCCTGTTCAGAAGGAACAGCAGAGGTAGAAGACAGATATAGAGTATATCCACGTGTCTCACTCAGCCTGCTCGGAAGGAACAGCAGCGGTAGAAGACAGAGATAGAGTATATCCACGTGTCTCACTCAGCCTGCTCAGAAATAACAGCAGAGGTAGAAGACAGAGATAGAGTATATCCACGTGTCTCACCAAGCCTGGTCAGAAGGAACAGCAGAGGTAGCAGACAGAGATAGAGTATATCCACGTGTCTGAACTACACCTCACTCAGACTGGTCAGAAGGAACAGCAGAGGTAGAAGACAGAGATAGAGTATATCCACGTGTCTCACTCAGCCTTCTCAGAAGAAACAGCAGAGGTAGAAGACAGAGATAGAGTATATCCACGTGTCTCACTCAGCCTGCTCAGAAGGAACAGCAGACGTAGAAAACAGGGATAAAGTATATCCACGTGTCTGATCTACACCTCACTCAGACTGCTCAGAAGGAACAGCAGAGGTAGAAGACAGAGATAAAGTATATCCACGTGTCTCACTCAGCCTGCTCAGGAAGAACAGCAGAGGTAGAAGACAGAGATAGAGTTTATACACGTGTCTGATCTACACCTCACTCAGCCTGCTCAGAAGGAACAGCAGAGGTAGAAGACATAGACAGAGTATATCCACGTGTCTGATCTACACCTCACTCAGCCTGCTCAGAAGGAACAGCAGAGGTAGAAGACAGAGATAGAGTATATCCACGTTTCTGAACTACACCTCACTCAAACTGCTCAGAAGGAACAGCAGAGGTAGAAGACAGAGATAGAGTATATCCACGTGTCTCACTCAGCCTGTTCAGAAGGAACAGCAGAGGTAGAAGACAGAGATTGAGTATATCCACGTGTCTCACTCAGCCTGCTCAGAAGGAACAGCAGAGGTAGAAGACAGAGATAGAGTATATCGACGTGTCTCACTCAGCCTGCTCAGAAGGAACAGCAGAGGTAGAAGACAGAGATAGAGTATATCCACGTGTCTCACTCAGCCTGTTCAGAAGGAACAGCAGAGGTAGAAGACAGAGTTAGAGTATATCCACGTGTCTCACTCAGCCTTTTCAGAAGGAACAGCAGAGGAAGAAGACAGATATAGAGTATATCCAAGTGTCTCACTCAGCCTGCTCGGAAGGAACAGCAGCGGTAGAAGACTGAGATAGAGTATATCCACGTGTCTCACTCAGCCTGCTCAGAAATAACAGCAGAGGTAGAAGACAGAGATAGAGTATATCCACCTGTCTCACTCAGCCTGCTCAGAAGGAACAGCAGAGGTAGCAGACAGAGATAGAGTATATCCACGTGTCTGAACTACACCTTACTCAGACTGCTCAGAAGGAACAGCAGAGGTAGTAGACAGAGATAGAGTATATCCACGTGTCTCACTCAGCCTGCTCAGAAATAACAGCAGAGGTAGAAGACAGAGATAGAGTATTAAACGTGTCTCACTCAGCCTGCTCAGAAATAACAGCAGAGGTATAAGACAGAGATAGAGTATATCCACGTGTCTCACTCAGCCTGCTCAGAAGGAACAGCAGAGGTAGCAGACAGAGATAGAGTATATCCACGTGTCTGAACTACACCTCACTCAGACTGCTCAGAAGGAACAGCAGAGGTAGAAGACAGAGATAGAGTAAATCCACGTGTCTCACTCAGCCTTCTCAGAAGAAACAGCAGAGGTAGAAGACAGAGATAGAGTATATCCACGTGTCTCACTCAGCCTGCTCAGAAGGAACAGCAGACGTAGAAAACAGAGATAAAGTATATCCACGTGTCTGATCTACACCTCACTCAGTTTGCTCAGAAGGAACAGCAGAGGTAGAAGACAGAGATAAAGTATATCCACGTGTCTCACTCAGCCTGCTCAGGAGGAACAGCAGAGGTAGAAGACAGAGATATAGTTTATACACGTGTCTGATCTACACCTCACTCAGCCTGCTCAGAAGGAACAGCAGAGGTAGAAGACAGAGATAGAGTATATCCACGTGTCTGATCTACACCTCACTCAGCCTGCTCAGAAGGAACAGCAGAGGTAGAAGACAGAGATAGAGTATATCAACGTGTCTGATCTACACCTCACTCAGCCTGCTCAGAAGGAACAGCAGAGGTAGAAGACAGAGATAGAGTATATCCACGTGTCTCCCTCAGCCTACTCAGAAGGAACAGCAGAGGTAGAAGACAGAGATAGAGTATATCCACGTGTCTCACTCAGTCTGCTCAGAAGGAACAGCAGAGGTAGAAGACAGAGATAGAGTATATCCACGTGTCTCACTCAGCCTGTTCAGAAAGAACAACAGAGGTAGAAGACAGAGATAGAGTATATCCACGTGTCTCACTCAGCCTGCTCAGAAAGAACAGCAGAGGTAGAAGACAGAGATAGAGTATATCCACGTGTCTCACTCAGCCTGCTCAGAAGGAACAGCAGCGGTAGAAGACAGAGAAAGAGTATATCTACGTGTCTCACTCAGCATGTTCAGAAGGAAAAGCAGAGGTAGAATACAGAGATAGAGTATATCCACGTGTCTCACTCAGCCTTTTCAGAAGGAACAGCAGAGGTAGAAGACAGAGATAGAGTATATCCACGTGTCTCACTCAGCCTGCTCAGAAGGACCAGCAGAGGTAGAAGACAGAGATAGAGTATATCCACGTGTCTCACTCAGCCTGTTCAGAAGGAACAGCAGAGGTAGAAGACAGATATAGAGTATATCCACGTGTCTCACTCAGCCTGCTCGGAAGGAACAGCAGCGGTAGAAGACAGAGATAGAGTATATCCACGTGTCTCACTCAGCCTGCTCAGAAATAACAGCAGAGGTAGCAGACAGAGATAGAGTATATCCACGTGTCTGAACTACACCTCACTCAGACTGCTCAGAAAGAACAGCAGAGGTAGAAGACAGAGATAGAGTATATCCACGTGTCTCACTCAGCCTTCTCAGAAGAAACAGCAGAGGTAGAAGACAGAGGTAGAGTATATCCACGTGTCTCACTCAGCCTGCTCAGAAGGAACAGCAGACGTAGAAGTCAGTGATAAAGTATATCCACGTGTAGGATCTACACCTCACTCAGACTGCTCAGAAGGAACAGCAGAGGTAAAAGACAGAGATAAAGTATATCCACGTGTCTCACTCAGCCTGCTCAGAAGGAAAAGCAGAGGTAGAAGACAGAGATAGAGTATATCAACGTGTCTGATTTACACCTCACTCAGCCTTCTCAGAAGGAACAGCAGAGGTAGAAGACAGAGATAGAGTATATCCACGTGTCTGATCTACACCTCACTCAGCCTGCTCTGAAGGAAAAGCAGAGGTAGAAGACAGAGATAGAGTATATCCACGTGTCTGATCTACACCTCACTCAGCCTGCTCAGAAGGAACAGCAGAGGTAGAAGACAGAGATAGAGTATATCCACGTGTCTCACTCAGCCTATTCAGAAGGAACAGCAGAGGTAGAAGACAGATATAGAGTATATCCAAGTGTCTCACTCAGCCTGCTCGGAAGGAACAGCAGCGGTAAAATACAGAGATAGAGTATATCCACGTGTCTCACTCAGCCTGCTCAGAAATAACAGCAGAGGTAGAAGACAGAGATAGAGTATATCCACGAGTCTCACTCAGCCTGCTCAGAAGAAAAAGCAGAGGTAGCAGACAGAGATAGAGTATATCCACGTGTCTGAACTACACCTCACTCAGACTGCTCAGAAGGAACAGCAGAGGTAGAAGACAGAGATAGAGTATATCCACGTGTCTCACTCAGCCTTCTCAGAAGAAACAGCAGAGGTAGAAGACAGAGATAGAGTATATCCACGTGTCTCACTCAGCCTTCTCAGAAGAAACAGCAGACGTAGAAGTCAGAGATAAAGTATATCCACGTGTAGGATCTTCACCTCACTCAGACTGCTCAGAGGGAACAGCAGAGGTAGAAGACAGAGATAAAGTATATCCACGTGTCTCACTCAGCCTGCTCAGAAAGAAAAGCAGAGGTAGAAGACAGAGATAGAGTATATCCACGTGTCTGATCTACACCTCACTCAGCCTTCTCAGAAGGAACAGCAGAGGTAGAAGACAGAGATAGAGTATATCCACGTGTCTGATCTACACCTCACTCAGCCTGCTCAGAAGGAAAAGCAGAGGTAGAAGACAGAGATAGAGTATATCCACGTGTCTGATCTACACCTCACTCAGCCTGCTCAGAAGGAACAGCAGAGGTAGAAGACAGAGATAGAGTATATCCACGTGTCTCACTCAGCCTGCTCAGAAGGAACAGCAGAGGTAGAAGACAGAGATAGAGTATATCCACGTGTCTCACTCAACCTGTTCAGAAGGAACAGCAGAGGTAGAAGACAGATATAGAGTATATCCAAGTGTCTCACTCAGCCTGCTCGGAAGGAACAGCAGCGGTAGAAGACAGAGATAGAGTATATCCACGTGTCTCACTCAGCCTGCTCAGAAATAACAGCAGAGGTAGCAGACAGAGATAGAGTATATCCACGTGTCTGAACTACACCTCACTCAGACTGCTCAGAAAGAACAGCAGAGGTAGAAGACAGAGATAGAGTATATCCACGTGTCTCACTCAGCCTTCTCAGAAGAAACAGCAGAGGTAGAAGACAGAGGTAGAGTATATCCACGTGTCTCACTCAGCCTGCTCAGAAGGAACAGCAGACGTAGAAGTCAGAGATAAAGTATATCCACGTGTAGGATCTACACCTCACTCAGACTGCTCAGAAGGAACAGCAGAGGTAAAAGACAGAGATAAAGTATATCCACGTGTCTCACTCAGCCTGCTCAGAAGGAAAAGCAGAGGTAGAAGACAGAGATAGAGTATATCAACGTGTCTGATTTACACCTCACTCAGCCTTCTCAGAAGGAACAGCAGAGGTAGAAGACAGAGATAGAGTATATCCACGTGTCTGATCTACACCTCACTCAGCCTGCTCTGAAGGAAAAGCAGAGGTAGAAGACAGAGATAGAGTATATCCACGTGTCTGATCTACACCTCACTCAGCCTGCTCAGAAGGAACAGCAGAGGTAGAAGACAGAGATAGAGTATATCCACGTGTCTCACTCAGCCTATTCAGAAGGAACAGCAGAGGTAGAAGACAGATATAGAGTATATCCAAGTGTCTCACTCAGCCTGCTCGGAAGGAACAGCAGCGGTAAAATACAGAGATAGAGTATATCCACGTGTCTCACTCAGCCTGCTCAGAAATAACAGCAGAGGTAGAAGACAGAGATAGAGTATATCCACGAGTCTCACTCAGCCTGCTCAGAAGAAAAAGCAGAGGTAGCAGACAGAGATAGAGTATATCCACGTGTCTGAACTACACCTCACTCAGACTGCTCAGAAGGAACAGCAGAGGTAGAAGACAGAGATAGAGTATATCCACGTGTCTCACTCAGCCTTCTCAGAAGAAACAGCAGAGGTAGAAGACAGAGATAGAGTATATCCACGTGTCTCACTCAGCCTTCTCAGAAGAAACAGCAGACGTAGAAGTCAGAGATAAAGTATATCCACGTGTAGGATCTTCACCTCACTCAGACTGCTCAGAGGGAACAGCAGAGGTAGAAGACAGAGATAAAGTATATCCACGTGTCTCACTCAGCCTGCTCAGAAAGAAAAGCAGAGGTAGAAGACAGAGATAGAGTATATCCACGTGTCTGATCTACACCTCACTCAGCCTTCTCAGAAGGAACAGCAGAGGTAGAAGACAGAGATAGAGTATATCCACGTGTCTGATCTACACCTCACTCAGCCTGCTCAGAAGGAAAAGCAGAGGTAGAAGACAGAGATAGAGTATATCCACGTGTCTGATCTACACCTCACTCAGCCTGCTCAGAAGGAACAGCAGAGGTAGAAGACAGAGATAGAGTATATCCACGTGTCTCACTCAGCCTGCTCAGAAGGAACAGCAGAGGTAGAAGACAGAGATAGAGTATATCCACGTGTCTCACTCAACCTGTTCAGAAGGAACAGCAGAGGTAGAAGACAGATATAGAGTATATCCAAGTGTCTCACTCAGCCTGCTCGGAAGGAACAGCAGCGGTAGAAGACAGAGATAGAGTATATCCACGTGTCTCACTCAGCCTGCTCAGAAATAACAGCAGAGGTAGCAGACAGAGATAGAGTATATCCACGTGTCTGAACTACACCTCACTCAGACTGCTCAGAAAGAACAGCAGAGGTAGAAGACAGAGATAGAGTATATCCACGTGTCTCACTCAGCCTTCTCAGAAGAAACAGCAGAGGTAGAAGACAGAGGTAGAGTATATCCACGTGTCTCACTCAGCCTGCTCAGAAGGAACAGCAGACGTAGAAGTCAGAGATAAAGTATATCCACGTGTAGGATCTACACCTCACTCAGACTGCTCAGAAGGAACAGCAGAGGTAAAAGACAGAGATAAAGTATATCCACGTGTCTCACTCAGCCTGCTCAGAAGGAAAAGCAGAGGTAGAAGACAGAGATAGAGTATATCAACGTGTCTGATTTACACCTCACTCAGCCTTCTCAGAAGGAACAGCAGAGGTAGAAGACAGAGATAGAGTATATCCACGTGTCTGATCTACACCTCACTCAGCCTGCTCTGAAGGAAAAGCAGAGGTAGAAGACAGAGATAGAGTATATCCACGTGTCTGATCTACACCTCACTCAGCCTGCTCAGAAGGAACAGCAGAGGTAGAAGACAGAGATAGAGTATATCCACGTGTCTCACTCAGCCTATTCAGAAGGAACAGCAGAGGTAGAAGACAGATATAGAGTATATCCAAGTGTCTCACTCAGCCTGCTCGGAAGGAACAGCAGCGGTAAAATACAGAGATAGAGTATATCCACGTGTCTCACTCAGCCTGCTCAGAAATAACAGCAGAGGTAGAAGACAGAGATAGAGTTTATCCACGAGTCTCACTCAGCCTGCTCAGAAGAAAAAGCAGAGGTAGCAGACAGAGATAGAGTATATCCACGTGTCTGAACTACACCTCATTCAGACTGCTCAGAAGGAACAGCAGAGGTAGAAGACAGAGATAGAGTATATCCACGTGTCTCACTCAGCCTTCTCAGAAGAAACAGCAGAGGTAGAAGACAGAGATAGAGTATATCCACGTGTCTCACTCAGCCTTCTCAGAAGAAACAGCAGACGTAGAAGTCAGAGATAAAGTATATCCACGTGTAGGATCTACACCTCACTCAGACTGCTCAGAGGGAACAGCAGAGGTAGAAGACAGAGATAAAGTATATCCACGTGTCTCACTCAGCCTGCTCAGAAAGAAAAGCAGAGGTAGAAGACAGAGATAGAGTATATCCACGTGTCTGATCTACACCTCACTCAGCCTTCTCAGAAGGAACAGCAGAGGTAGAAGACAGAGATAGAGTATATCCACGTGTCTGATCTACACCTCACTCAGCCTGCTCAGAAGGAAAAGCAGAGGTAGAAGACAGAGATAGAGTATATCCACGTGTCTGATCTACACCTCACTCAGCCTGCTCAGAAGGAACAGCAGAGGTAGAAGACAGAGATAGAGTATATCCACGTGTCTCACTCAGCCTGCTCAGAAGGAACAGCAGAGGTAGAAGACAGAGATAGAGTATATCCACGTGTCTCACTCAACCTGTTCAGAAAGAACAGCCGAGGTAGAAGACAGATATAGAGTATATCCAAGTGTCTCACTCAGCCTGCTCGGAAGGAACAGCAGCGGTAAAAGACAGAGATAGAGTATATCCACGTGTCTCACTCAGCCTGCTCAGAAATAACAGCAGAGGTAGAAGACAGAGATAGAGTATATCCACGTGTCTCACTTAGCCTGCTCAGAAGGAACAGCAGAGGTAGCAGACAGAGATAGAGTATATCCACGTGTCTGAACTACACCTCACTCAGACTGCTCAGAAGGAACAGCCGAGGTAGAAGACAGAGATAGAGTATATCCACGTGTCTCACTCAGCCTTCTCAGAAGAAACAGCAGAGGTAGAAGACAGATATAGAGTATATCCACGTGTCTCACTCAGCCTGCTCAGAAGAAACAGCAGACGTAGAAGACAGAGATAAAGTATACCCACGTGTCTGATCTACACCTCACTCAGACTGCTCAGAAGGAACAGCAGAGGTAGAAGACAGAGATAAAGTATATCCACGTGTCTCACTCAGCCTGCTCAGGAGGAACAGCAGAGGTAGAAGACAGAGATAGAGTATATCCACGTTTCTGATCTACACCTCACTCAGCCTGCTCAAAAGGAAAAGCAGAGGTAGAAGACAGAGATAGAGTATATCCACGTGTCTGATTTTCCCCCTCACTTAGCCTGCTCAGAAGGAACAGCAGAGGTAGAAGACAGAGATAGATTATATCCACGTGTATGATCTACACCTCACTCAGCCTGCTCAGATGGAACAGCAGAGGTAGAAGACAGAGATAGAGTATATCCACGTGTCTCCCTCAGCCTACTCAGAAGGAACAGCAGAGGTAGAAGACAGAGATAGAGTATATCCACGTGTCTCACTCAGCCTGCTCAGAAGGAACAGCAGAGGTAGAAGACAGAGATAGAGTATATCCACGTGTCTGATCTACACCTCACTCAGCCTGCTCAGAAGGAAAAGCAGAGGTAGAAGACAGAGATAGAGTATATCCACGTGTCTGATCTACACCTCACTCAGCCTTCTCAGAAGGAACAGCAGAGGTAGAAGACAGAGATAGAGTATATCCACGTGTCTGATCTACACCTCACTCAGCCTGCTCAGAAGGAAAAGCAGAGGTAGAAGACAGAGATAGAGTATATCCACGTGTCTGATCTACACCTCACTCAGCCTGCTCAGAAGGAACAACAGAGGTAGAAGACAGAGATATAGTATATCCACGTGTCTCACTCAGCCTGCTCAGAAGAAACAGCAGAGGTAGAAGACAGAGATAGAGTATATCCACGTGTCTCACTCAGCCTGTTCAAAAGGAACAGCAGAGGTAAAAGACAGATATAGAGTATATCCAAGTGTCTCACTCAGCCTGCTCGGAAGGAACAGCAGCGGTAAAAGACAGAGATAGAGTATATCCACGTGTCTCACTCAGCCTGCTCAAAAATAACAGCAGAGGTAGAAGACAGAGATAGAGTATATCCACGTGTCTCACTCAGCCTGCTCAGAAGGAACAGCAGAGGTAGCAGACAGAGATAGAGTATATCCACGTGTCTGAACTACACCTCACTCAGACTGCTCAGAAGGAACAGCATAGGTAGAAGACAGAGATAGAGTATATCCACGTGTCTCACTCAGCCTTATCAGAAGAAACAGCAGAGGTAGAAGACAGAGATAGAGTATATCCACGTGTCTCACTCAGCCTGCTCAGAAGGAACAGCAGACGTAGAAGACAGAGATAAAGTATATCCACGTGTCTGATCTACACCTCACTCAGACTGCTCAGAAGGGACAGCAGAGGTAGAAGACAGAGATAGAGTATATCCACGTGTCTCACTCAGCCTGCTCAGAAGGAACAGCAGACGTAGAAGTCAGAGATAAAGTATATCCACGTGTAGGATCTACACCTCACTCAGACTGCTCAGAAGGAACAGCAGAGGTAGAAGACAGAGATAAAGTATATCCACGTGTCTCACTCAGCCTGCTCAGAAGGAAAAGCAGAGGTAGAAGACAGAGATAGAGTATATCCACGTGTCTGATCTACACCTCACTCAGCCTTCTCAGAAGGAACAGCAGAGGTAGAAGACAGAGATAGAGTATATCCACGTGTCTGATCTACACCTCACTCAGCCTGCTCAGAAGGAAAAGCAGAGGTAGAAGACAGAGATAGAGTATATCCACGTGTCTGATCTTCACCTCACTCAGCCTGCTCAGAAGGAACAGCAGAGGTAGAAGACAGAGATAGAGTATATCCACGTGTCTCACTCAGCCTGTTCAGAAGGAACAGCAGAGGTAGAAGACAGATATAGAGTATATCCAAGTGTCTCACTCAGCCTGCTCGGAAGGAACAGCAGCGGTAAAAGACAGAGATAGAGTATATCCACGTGTCTCACTCAGCCTGCTCAGAAATAACAGCAGAGGTAGAAGACAGAGATAGAGTATATCCACGTGTCTCACTCAGCCTGCTCAGAAGGAACAGCAGAGGTAGCAGACAGAGATAGAGTATATCCACGTGTCTGAACTACACCTCACTCAGACTGCTCAGAAGGAACAGCAGAGGTAGAAGACAGAGATAGAGTTCATCCACGTGTCTCACTCAGCCTTCTCAGAAGAAACAGCAGAGGTAGAAGACAGAGATAGAGTATATCCACGTGTCTCACTCAGCCTGCTCAGAAGGAACAGCAGACGTAGAAGACAGAGATAAAGTATATCCACGTGTCTGATCTACACCTCACTCAGACTGCTCAGAAGGAACAGCAGAAGTAGAATACAGAGATAAAGTATATCCACGTGTCTCACTCAGCCTGTTCAGAAGGAACATCAGAGGTAGAAGACAGAGATAGAGTATATCCACGTGTCTCACTCAGCCTTCTCAGAAGAAACAGCAGAGGTAGAAGACAGAGATAGAGTATATCCACGTGTCTCACTCAGCCTGCTCAGAAGGAACAGCAGACGTAGAAGACAGAGATAAAGTATATCCACGTGTCTGATCTACACCTCACTCAGACTGCTCAGAAGGAACAGCAGAGGTAGAAGACAGAGATAAAGTATATCCACGTGTCTCACTCAGCCTGCTCAGGAGGAACAACAGAGGTAGAAGACAGAGATAGAGTATATCCACGTATCTGATCTACACCTCACTCAGCCTGCTCAGAAGGAACAGCAGAGGTAGAAGACAGAGATAGAGTATATCCATGTGTCTAATCTACACCTCACTCAGCCTGCTCAGAATGAACAGCAGAGGTAGACGGCATAGATAGAGTATATCCACGTGTCTGATCTACACCTCACTCAGCCTGATCAGAGGGAACATCAGAGGTCGAAGACAGAGATAGAGTATATCCACGTGTCTCCCTCAGCCTACTCAGAAGGAACAGCAGAGGTAGAAGACAGAGATAGAGTATATCCACGTGTCTCACTCAGCCTGCTCAGAAGGAACAGCAGAGGTAGAAGACAGAGATAGAGTATATCCACGTGTCTGATCTACACCTCACTCAGCCTGCTCAGAAGGAAAAGCAGAGGTAGAAGACAGAGATAGAGTATATCCACGTGTCTGATCTACACCTCACTCAGCCTTCTCAGAAGGAACAGCAGAGGTAGAAGACAGAGATAGAGTATATCCACGTGTCTGATCTACACCTCACTCAGCCTGCTCAGAAGGAAAGGCAGAGGTAGAAGACAGAGATAGAGTATATCCACGTGTCTGATCTACACCTCACTCAGCCTGCTCAGAAAGAACAACAGAGGTAGAAGACAGAGATAGAGTATATCCACGTGTCTCACTCAGCCTGCTCAGAAGGAACAGCAGAGGTAGAAGACAGAGATAGAGTATATCCACGTGTCTCACTCAGCCTGTTCAAAAGGAACAGCAGAGGTAAAAGACAGATATAGAGTATATCCAAGTGTCTCACTCAGCCTGCTCGGAAGGAACAGCAGCGGTAAAAGACAGAGATAGAGTATATCCACGTGTCTCACTCAGCCTGCTCAAAAATAACAGCAGAGGTAGAAGACAGAGATAGAGTATATCCACGTGTCTCACTCAGCCTGCTCAGAAGGAACAGCAGAGGTAGCAGACAGAGATAGAGTATATCCACGTGTCTGAACTACACCTCACTCAGACTGCTCAGAAGGAACAGCATAGGTAGAAGACAGAGATAGAGTATATCCACGTGTCTCACTCAGCCTTATCAGAAGAAACAGCAGAGGTAGAAGACAGAGATAGAGTATATCCACGTGTCTCACTCAGCCTGCTCAGAAGGAACAGCAGACGTAGAAGACAGAGATAAAGTATATCCACGTGTCTGATCTACACCTCACTCAGACTGCTCAGAAGGGACAGCAGAGGTAGAAGACAGAGATAGAGTATATCCACGTGTCTCACTCAGCCTGCTCAGAAGGAACAGCAGACGTAGAAGTCAGAGATAAAGTATATCCACGTGTAGGATCTACACCTCACTCAGACTGCTCAGAAGGAACAGCAGAGGTAGAAGACAGAGATAAAGTATATCCACGTGTCTCACTCAGCCTGCTCAGAAGGAAAAGCAGAGGTAGAAGACAGAGATAGAGTATATCCACGTGTCTGATCTACACCTCACTCAGCCTTCTCAGAAGGAACAGCAGAGGTAGAAGACAGAGATAGAGTATATCCACGTGTCTGATCTACACCTCACTCAGCCTGCTCAGAAGGAAAAGCAGAGGTAGAAGACAGAGATAGAGTATATCCACGTGTCTGATCTTCACCTCACTCAGCCTGCTCAGAAGGAACAGCAGAGGTAGAAGACAGAGATAGAGTATATCCACGTGTCTCACTCAGCCTGTTCAGAAGGAACAGCAGAGGTAGAAGACAGATATAGAGTATATCCAAGTGTCTCACTCAGCCTGCTCGGAAGGAACAGCAGCGGTAAAAGACAGAGATAGAGTATATCCACGTGTCTCACTCAGCCTGCTCAGAAATAACAGCAGAGGTAGAAGACAGAGATAGAGTATATCCACGTGTCTCACTCAGCCTGCTCAGAAGGAACAGCAGAGGTAGCAGACAGAGATAGAGTATATCCACGTGTCTGAACTACACCTCACTCAGACTGCTCAGAAGGAACAGCAGAGGTAGAAGACAGAGATAGAGTTCATCCACGTGTCTCACTCAGCCTTCTCAGAAGAAACAGCAGAGGTAGAAGACAGAGATAGAGTATATCCACGTGTCTCACTCAGCCTGCTCAGAAGGAACAGCAGACGTAGAAGACAGAGATAAAGTATATCCACGTGTCTGATCTACACCTCACTCAGACTGCTCAGAAGGAACAGCAGAAGTAGAATACAGAGATAAAGTATATCCACGTGTCTCACTCAGCCTGCTCAGGAGGAACAACAGAGGTAGAAGACAGAGATAGAGTATATCCACGTATCTGATCTACACCTCACTCAGCCTGCTCAGAAGGAACAGCAGAGGTAGAAGACAGAGATAGAGTATATCCATGTGTCTAATCTACACCTCACTCAGCCTGCTCAGAATGAACAGCAGAGGTAGACGGCATAGATAGAGTATATCCACGTGTCTGATCTACACCTCACTCAGCCTGATCAGAGGGAACATCAGAGGTCGAAGACAGAGATAGAGTATATCCACGTGTCTCCCTCAGCCTACTCAGAAGGAACAGCAGAGGTAGAAGACAGAGATAGAGTATATCCACGTGTCTCACTCAGCCTGCTCAGAAGGAACAGCAGAGGTAGAAGACAGAGATAGAGTATATCCACGTGTCTGATCTACACCTCACTCAGCCTGCTCAGAAGAAAAAGCAGAGGTAGAAGACAGAGATAGAGTATATCCACGTGTCTGATCTACACCTCACTCAGCCTTCTCAGAAGGAACAGCAGAGGTAGAAGACAGAGATAGAGTATATCCACGTGTCTGATCTACACCTCACTCAGCCTGCTCAGAAGGAAAAGCAGAGGTAGAAGACAGAGATAGAGTATATCCACGTGTCTGATCTACACCTCACTCAGCCTGCTCAGAAGGAACAGCAGAGGTAGAAGACAGAGATAGAGTATATCCATGTGTCTAATCTACACCTCACTCAGCCTGCTCAGAATGAACAGCAGAGGTAGACGGCATAGATAGAGTATATCCACGTGTCTGATCTACACCTCACTCAGCCTGATCAGAGGGAACATCAGAGGTCGAAGACAGAGATAGAGTATATCCACGTGTCTCCCTCAGCCTACTCAGAAGGAACAGCAGAGGTAGAAGACAGAGATAGAGTATATCCACGTGTCTCACTCAGCCTGCTCAGAAGGAACAGCAGAGGTAGAAGACAGAGATAGAGTATATCCACGTGTCTGATCTACACCTCACTCAGCCTGCTCAGAAGAAAAAGCAGAGGTAGAAGACAGAGATAGAGTATATCCACGTGTCTGATCTACACCTCACTAAGCCTTCTCAGAAGGAACAGCAGAGGTAGAAGACAGAGATAGAGTATATCCACGTGTCTGATCTACACCTCACTCAGCCTGCTCAGAAGGAAAAGCAGAGGTAGAAGACAGAGATAGAGTATATCCACGTGTCTGATCTACACCTCACTCAGCCTGCTCAGAAGCAACAACAGAGGTAGAAGACAGAGATAGAGTATATCCACGTGTCTCACTCAGCCTGCTCAGAAGGAACAGCAGAGGTAGAAGACAGAGATAGAGTATATCCAAGTGTCTCACTCAGCCTGTTCAGAAGGAACAGCAGAGGTAGAAGACAGATATAGAGTATATCCAAGTGTCTCACTCAGCCTGCTCGGAAGGAACAGCAGCGGTAAAAGACAGAGATAGAGTATATCCACGTGTCTCACTCAGCCTGCTCAAAAATAACAGCAGAGGTAGAAGACAGAGATAGAGTATATCCACGTGTCTCACTCAGCCTGCTCAGAAGGAACAGCAGAGGTAGAAGACAGAGATAGTGTATATCCACGTGTCTCACTCAGCCTTCTCAGAAGAAACAGCAGAGGTAGAAGACAGAGATAGAGTATATCCACGTGTCTCACTCAGCCTGTTCAGAAGGAACATCAGAGGTAGAAGACAGAGATAGAGTATATCCACGTGTCTCACTCAGCCTTCTCAGAAGAAACAGCAGAGGTAGAAGACAGAGATAGAGTATATCCACGTGTCTCACTCAGCCTGCTCAGAAGGAACAGCAGACGTAGAAGACAGAGATAAAGTATATCCACGTGTCTGATCTACACCTCACTCAGACTGCTCAGAAGGAACAGCAGAGGTAGAAGACAGAGATAAAGTATATCCACGTGTCTCACTCAGCCTGCTCAGGAGGAACAACAGAGGTAGAAGACAGAGATAGAGTATATCCACGTATCTGATCTACACCTCACTCAGCCTGCTCAGAAGGAACAGCAGAGGTAGAAGACAGAGATAGAGTATATCCATGTGTCTAATCTACACCTCACTCAGCCTGCTCAGAATGAACAGCAGAGGTAGACGGCATAGATAGAGTATATCCACGTGTCTGATCTACACCTCACTCAGCCTGATCAGAGGGAACATCAGAGGTCGAAGACAGAGATAGAGTATATCCACGTGTCTCCCTCAGCCTACTCAGAAGGAACAGCAGAGGTAGAAGACAGAGATAGAGTATATCCACGTGTCTCACTCAGCCTGCTCAGAAGGAACATCAGAGGTAGAAGACAGAGATAGAGTATATCCACGTGTCTGATCTACACCTCACTCAGCCTGCTCAGAAGGAAAAGCAGAGGTAGAAGACAGAGATAGAGTATATCCACGTGTCTGATCTACACCTCACTCAGCCTTCTCAGAAGGAACAGCAGAGGTAGAAGACAGAGATAGAGTATATCCACGTGTCTGATCTACACCTCACTCAGCCTGCTCAGAAGGAAAGGCAGAGGTAGAAGACAGAGATAGAGTATATCCACGTGTCTGATCTACACCTCACTCAGCCTGCTCAGAAAGAACAACAGAGGTAGAAGACAGAGATAGAGTATATCCACGTGTCTCACTCAGCCTGCTCAGAAGGAACAGCAGAGGTAGAAGACAGAGATAGAGTATATCCACGTGTCTCACTCAGCCTGTTCAGAAGGAACAGCAGAGGTAGAAGACAGATATAAAGTATATCCAAGTGTCTGATCTACACCTCACTCAGACTGCTCAGAAGGAACAGCAGAGGTAGAAGACAGAGATAAAGTATATCCACGTGTCTCACTCAGCCTGCTCAGGAGGAACAACAGAGGTAGAAGACAGAGATAGAGTATATCCACGTATCTGATCTACACCTCACTCAGCCTGCTCAGAAGGAACAGCAGAGGTAGAAGACAGAGATAGAGTATATCCATGTGTCTAATCTACACCTCACTCAGCCTGCTCAGAATGAACAGCAGAGGTAGACGGCATAGATAGAGTATATCCACGTGTCTGATCTACACCTCACTCAGCCTGATCAGAGGGAACATCAGAGGTCGAAGACAGAGATAGAGTATATCCACGTGTCTCCCTCAGCCTACTCAGAAGGAACAGCAGAGGTAGAAGACAGAGATAGAGTATATCCACGTGTCTCACTCAGCCTGCTCAGAAGGAACAGCAGAGGTAGAAGACAGAGATAGAGTATATCCACGTGTCTGATCTACACCTCACTCAGCCTGCTCAGAAGGAAAAGCAGAGGTAGAAGACAGAGATAGAGTATATCCACGTGTCTGATCTACACCTCACTCAGCCTTCTCAGAAGGAACAGCAGAGGTAGAAGACAGAGATAGAGTATATCCACGTGTCTGATCTACACCTCACTCAGCCTGCTCAGAAGGAAAAGCAGAGGTAGAAGACAGAGATAGAGTATATCCACGTGTCTGATCTACACCTCACTCAGCCTGCTCAGAAAGAACAACAGAGGTAGAAGACAGAGATAGAGTATATCCACGTGTCTCACTCAGCCTGCTCAGAAGGAACAGCAGAGGTAGAAGACAGAGATAGAGTATATCCACGTGTCTCACTCAGCCTGTTCAGAAGGAACAGCAGAGGTAGAAGACAGATATAGAGTATATCCAAGTGTCTCACTCAGCCTGCTCGGAAGGAACAGCAGCGGTAAAAGACAGAGATAGAGTATATCCACGTGTCTCACTCAGCCTGCTCAAAAATAACAGCAGAGGTAGAAGACAGAGATAGAGTATATCCACGTGTCTCACTCAGCCTGCTCAGAAGGAACAGCAGAGGTAGCAGACAGAGATAGAGTATATCCAAGTGTCTGAACTACACCTCACTCAGACTGCTCAGAAGGAACAGCATAGGTAGAAGACAGAGATAGAGTATATCCACGTGTCTCACTCAGCCTTCTCAGAAGAAACAGCAGAGGTAGAAGACAGAGATAGAGTATATCCACGTGTTTCACTCAGCCTGCTCAGAAGGAACAGCAGACGTAGAAGACAGAGATAAAGTATATCCACGTGTCTGATCTACACCTCACTCAGACTGCTCAGAAGGAACAGCAGAGGTAGAAGACAGAGATAGAGTATATCCACGTGTCTCACTCAGCCTAATCAGAAGGAACAACAGACGTAGAAGACAGAGATAAAGTATATCCACGTGTCTGATCTACACCTCACTCAGACTGCTCAGAAGGAACAGCAGAGGTAGAAGACAGAGATAGAGTATATCCACGTGTCTCACTCAGCCTTCTCAGAAGAAACAGCAGAGGTAGAAGACAGATATAGAGTATATCCACGTGTCTCACTCAGCCTGCTCAGAAGGAACAGCAGACGTAGAAGTCAGAGATAAAGTATATCCACGTGTAGGATATACACCTCACTCAGACTGCTCAGAAGGAACAGCAGAGGTAGAAGACAGAGATAAAGTATATCCACGTGTCTCACTCAGCCTGCTCAGAAGGAAAAGCAGAGGTAGAAGACAGAGATAGAGTATATCCACGTGTCTGATCTACACCTCACTCAGCCTTCTCAGAAGGAACAGCAGAGGTAGAAGACAGAGATAGAGTATATCCACGTGTCTGATCTACACCTCACTCAGCCTGCTCAGAAGCAAAAGCAGAGGTAGAAGACAGAGATAGAGTATATCCACGTGTCTGATCTACACCTCACTCAGCCTGCTCAGAAGGAACAGCAGAGGTAGAAGACAGAGATAGAGTATATCCACGTGTCTCACTCAGCCTGCTCAGAAGGAACAGCAGAGGTAGAATACAGAGATAGAGTATATCCACGTGTCTCACTCATCCTGTTCAGAAGGAACAGCAGAGGTAGAAGACAGATATAGAGTATATCCAAGTGTCTCACTCAGCCTGCTCGGAAGGAACAGCAGCGGTAAAAGACAGAGATAGAGTATATCCACGTGTCTCACTCAGCCTGCTCAGAAATAACAGCAGAGGTAGAAGACAGAGATAGAGTATATCCACGTGTCTCACTCAGCCTGCTCAGAAGGAACAGCAGAGGTAGCAGACAGAGATAGAGTATATCCACGTGTCTGAACTACACCTCACTCAGACTGCTCAGAAGGAACAGCAGAGGTAGAAGACAGAGATAGAGTATATCCACGTGTCTCACTCAGCCTTCTCAGAAGAAACAGCAGAGGTAGAAGACAGAAATAGAGTATATCCACGTGTCTCACTCAGCCTGCTCAGAAGGAACAGCAGACGTAGAAGACAGAGATAAAGTATATCCACGTGTCTGATCTACATCTCACTCAGACTGCTCAGAAGGAACAGCAGAGGTAGAATACAGAGATAAAGTATATCCACGTGTCTCACTCAGCCTGCTCAGGAGAAACAACAGAGGTAGAAGACAGAGATAGAGTATATCCACGTATCTGATCTGCACCTCACTCAGCCTGCTCAGAAGGAAAAGCAGAGGTAGAAGACAGAGATAGAGTATATCCACGTGTCTGATCTACACCTCACTTAGCCTGCTCAGAAGGAACAGCAGAGGTAGAAGACAGAGATAGATTATATCCACGTGTCTGATCTACACCTCACTCAGCCTGCTCAGAAAGGAACAGCAGAGGAAGAAGACAGAGATAGAGTATATCCACGTGTCTCCCTCAGCCTACTCAGAAGAAACAGCAGAGGTAGAAGACAGAGATAGAGTATATCCACGTATCTGATCTACACCTCACTCAGCCTGCTCAGAAGGAAAAGCAGAGGTAGAAGACAGAGATAGAGTATATCCACGTGTCTGATCTACACCTCACTTAGCCTGCTCAGAAGGAACAGCAGAGGTAGAAGACAGAGATAGAGTATATCCACGTGTCTGAACTACACCTCACTCAGACTGCTCAGAAGGAACAGCAGAGGTAGAAGACAGAGATAGAGTATATTCACGTGTCTCACTCAGCCTTCTCAGAAGAAACAGCAGAGGTAGAAGACAGAGATAGAGTATATCCACGTGTCTCACTCAGCCTGCTCAGAAGGAACAGCAGACGTAGAAGACAGAGATAAAGTATATCCACGTGTCTGATCTACATCTCACTCAGACTGCTCAGAAGGAACAGCAGAGGTAGAAGACAGCGATAAAGTATATCCACGTGTCTCACTCAGCCTGCTCAGGAGGAACAACAGAGGTAGAAGACAGAGATAGAGTATATCCACGTATCTGATCTACACCTCACTCAGCCTGCTCAGAAGGAAAAGCAGAGGTAGAAGACAGAGATAGAGTATATCCACGTGTCTGATCTACACCTCACTTAGCCTGCTCAGAAGGAACAGCAGAGGTAGAAGACAGAGATAGATTATATCCACGTGTCTGATCTACACCTCACTCAGCCTGCTCAGAAGGAACAGCAGAGGTAGAAGACAGAGATAGAGTATATCCACGTGTCTCCCTCAGCCTACTCAGAAGGAACAGCAGAGGTAGAAGACAGAGATAGAGTATATCCACGTGTGTGATCTACACCTCACTCAGCCTGCTCAGAAGGAAAAGCAGAGGTAGAAGACAGAGATAGAGTATATCCACGTGTCTGATCTACACCTCACTCAGCCTTCTCAGAAGGAACAGCAGAGGTAGAAGACAGAGATAGGGTATATCCACGTGTCTGATCTACACCTCACTCAGCCTGCTCAGAAGGAAAAGCAGAGGTAGAAGACAGAGATAGAGTATATCCACGTGTCTGAACTACACCTCACTCAGCCTGCTCAGAAGGAAAAGCAGAGGTAGAAGACAGAGATAGAGTATATCCACGTGTCTCCCTCAGCCTACTCAGAAGGAACAGCAGAGGTAGAAGACAGAGATAGAGTATATCCACTTGTGTGATCTACACCTCACTCAGCCTGCTCAGAAGGAAAAGCAGAGGTAGAAGACAGAGATAGAGTATATCCACGTGTCTGATCTACACCTCACTCAGCCTTCTCAGAAGGAACAGCAGAGGTAGAAGACAGAGATAGGGTATATCCACGTGTCTGATCTACACCTCACTCAGCCTGCTCAGAAGGAACAGCAGAGGTAGAAGACAGAGATAGAGTATATCCACGTGTCTCACTCAGCCTTCTCAGAAGAAACAGCAGAGGTAGAAGACAGAGATAGAGTATATCCACGTGTCTCACTCAGCCTGCTCAGAAGGAACAGCAGACGTAGAAGACAGAGATAAAGTATATCCACGTGTCTGATCTACACCTCACTCAGACTGCTCAGAAGGAACAGCAGAGGTAGAAGACAGAGATAAAGTATATCCACGTGTCTCACTCAGCCTGCTCAGGAGGAACAACAGAGGTAGAAGACAGAGATAGAGTATATCCACGTATCTGATCTACACCTCACTCAGCCTGCTCAGAAGGAAAAGCAGAGGTAGAAGACAGAGATAGAGTATATCCACGTGTCTGATCTACACCTCACTTAGCATGCTCAGAAGGAACAGCAGAGGTAGAAGACAGAGATAGATTATATCCACGTGTCTGATCTACACCTCACTCAGCCTGCTCAGAAGGAACAGCAGAGGTAGAAGACAGAGATAGAGTATATCCACGTGTCTCCCTCAGCCTACTCAGAAGGAACAGCAGAGGTAGAAGACAGAGATAGAGTATATCCACGTGTCTCACTCAGCCTGCTCAGAAGGAACAGCAGAGGTAGAAGACAGAGATAGAGTATATCCACGTGTCTGATCTACACCTCACTTAGCATGCTCAGAAGGAACAGCAGAGGTAGAAGACAGAGATAGATTATATCCACGTGTCTGATCTACACCTCACTCAGCCTGCTCAGAAGGAACAGCAGAGGTAGAAGACAGAGATAGAGTATATCCACGTGTCTCCCTCAGCCTACTCAGAAGGAACAGCAGAGGTAGAAGACAGAGATAGAGTATATCCACGTGTCTCACTCAGCCTGCTCAGAAGGAACAGCAGAGGTAGAAGACAGAGATATAGTATATCCACGTGTCTGATCTACACCTCACTCAGCCTGCTCAGAAGGAAAAGCAGAGGTAGAAGACAGAGATAGAGTATATCCACGTGTCTGATCTACACCTCACTCAGCCTGCTCAGAAGGAACAACAGAGGTAGAAGACAGAGATACAGTATATCCACGTGTCTCACTCAGCCTGCTCAGAAGGAACAGCAGAGGTAGAAGACAGAGATAGAGTATATCCACGTGTCTCACTCAGCCTGTTCAGAAGGAACAGCAGAGGTAGAAGACAGATATAGTATATCCAAGTGTCTCACTCAGCCTGCTCGGAAGGAACAGCAGCGGTAAAAGACAGAGATAGAGTATATCCACGTGTCTCACTCAGCCTGCTCAAAAATAACAGCAGAGGTAGAAGACAGAGATAGAGTATATCCACGTGTCTCACTCAGCCTACTCAGAAGGAACAGCAGAGGTAGCAGACAGAGATAGAGTATATCCACGTGTCTGAACTACACCTCAGTCAGACTGCTCAGAAGGAACAGCATAGGTAGAAGACAGAGATAGAGTATATCCACGTGTCTCACTCAGCCTTCTCAGAAGAAACAGCAGAGGTAGAAGACAGAGATAGAGTATATCCACGTGTCTCACTCAGCCTGCTCAGAAGGAACAGCAGACGTAGAAGACAGAGATAACGTTTATCCACGTGTCTGATCTACACCTCACTCAGACTGCTCAGAAGGAACAGCAGAGGTAGAAGACAGAGATAAAGTATATCCACGTGTCTTTCTCAGCCTGCTCAGGAGGAACAGCAGAGGTAGACGACAGAGATAGAGTATATCCACGTATCTGATCTACACCTCACTCAGCCTGCTCAGAAGGAAAAGCAGAGGTCGAAGACAGAGATAGAGTATATCCACGTGTCTGATCTACACCTCACTCAGCCTGCTCAGAAGGAACAGCAGAGGTAGAAGACAGAGATAGAGTATATTCACGTGTCTCCCTCAGCCTACTCAGAAGGAACAGCAGAGGTAGAAGACAGAGATAGAGTATATCCACGTGTCTCACTCAGCCTGCTCAGAAGGAACAGCAGAGGTAGAAGACAGAGATAGAGTATATTCACGTGTCTGATCTACACCTCACTCAGCCTTCTCAGAAAGAACAGCAGAGGTAGAAGACAGAGATATAGTATATCCACGTGTCTGATCTACACCTCACTCAGCCTGCTCAGAAGGAAAAGCAGAGGTAGAAGACAGAGATAGAGTATATCCACGTGTCTGATCTACACCTCACTCAGCCTGCTCAGAAGGAACAACAGAGGTAGAAGACAGAGATACAGTATATCCACGTGTCTCACTCAGCCTGCTCAGAAGGAACAGCAGAGGTAGAAGACAGAGATAGAGTATATCCACGTGTCTCACTCAGCCTGTTCAGAAGGAACAGCAGAGGTAGAAGACAGATATAGTATATCCAAGTGTCTCACTCAGCCTGCTCGGAAGGAACAGCAGCGGTAAAAGACAGAGATAGAGTATATCCACGTGTCTCACTCAGCCTGCTCAGGAGGAACAGCAGAGGTAGAATACAGAGATAGAGTATATCCACGTGTCTGATCTACACCTCACTCAGCCTGTTCAGAAGGAAAAGCAGAGGTAGAAGACATAGATAGAGTATATCTACGTGTCTGAGCTACACCTCACTCAGCCTGCTCAGAAGGAACAGCATAGGTAGAAGACAGAGATAGAGTATATCCACGTGTCTCACTCAGCCTTTCTTAGAAGAAACAGCAGAGGTGGAAGACAGAGATAGAGTATATCCACGTGTCTCACTCAGCCTGCTCAGAAGGAACAGCAGACGTAGAAGACAGAGATAACGTTTATCCACGTGTCTGATCTACACCTCACTCAGACTGCTCAGAAGGAACATCAGAGGTAGAAGACAGAGATAAAGTATATCCACGTGTCTTTCTCAGCCTGCTCAGGAGGAACAGCAAAGGTAGACGACAGAGATAGAGTATATCCACGTATCTGATCTACACCTCACTCAGCCTGCTCAGAAGGAAAAGCAGAGGTAGAAGACAGAGATAGAGTATATCCACGTGTCTGATCTACACCTCACTCAGCCTGCTCAGAAGGAACAGCAGAGGTAGAAGACAGAGATAGAGTATATCCACGTGTCTGATCTACACCTCACTCAGCCTGCTCAGAAGGAACAGCAGAGGTAGAAGACAGAGATAGAGTATATTCACGTGTCTCCCTCAGCCTACTCAGAAGGAACAGCAGAGGTAGAAGACAGAGATAGAGTATATCCACGTGTCCCACTCAGCCTGCTCAGAAGGAACAGCAGAGGTAGAAGACAGAGATAGAGTATATCCACGTGTCTGATCTACACCTCACTCAGCCTTCTCAGAAAGAACAGCAGAGGTAGAAGACAGAGATAGAGTATATCCACGTGTCTGATCTACACCTCACTCAGCCTGCTCAGAAGGAAAAGCAGAGGTAGAAGACAGAGATAGAGTATATCCACGTGTCTGATCTACACCTCACTCAGCCTGATCAGAAGGAACAACAGAGGTAGAAGACAGAGATACAGTATATCCACGTGTCTCACTCAGCCTGCTCAGAAGGAACAGCAGAGGTAGAAGACAGAGATAGAGTATATCCACGTGTCTCACTCAGCCTGTTCAGAAGGAACAGCAGAGGTAGAAGACAGATATAGTATATCCAAGTGTCTCACTCAGCCTGCTCGGAAGGAACAGCAGCGGTAAAAGACAGAGATAGAGTATATCCACATGTCTCACTCAGCCTGCTCAAAAATAACAGCAGAGGTAGAAGACAGAGATAGAGTATATCCACGTGTCTCACTCAGCCTACTCAGAAGGAACAGCAGAGGTAGCAGACAGAGATAGAGTATATCCACGTGTCTGAACTACACCTCAGTCAGACTGCTCAGAAGGAACAGCATAGGTATAAGACAGAGTTAGAGTATATCCACGTGTCTCACTCAGCCTTCTCAGAAGAAACAGCAGAGGTAGAAGACAGAGATAGAGTATATCCACGTGTCTCACTCAGCCTGCTCAGAAGGAACAGCAGACGTAGAAGACAGAGATAACGTTTATCCACGTGTCTGATCTACACCTCACTCAGACTGCTCAGAAGGAACAACAGAGGTAGAAGACAGAGATACAGTATATCCACGTGTCTCACTCAGCCTGCTCAGAAGGAACAGCAGAGGTAGAAGACAGAGATAGAGTATATCCACGTGTCTCACTCAGCCTGTTCAGAAGGAACAGCAGAGGTAGAAGACAGATATAGTATATCCAAGTGTCTCACTCAGCCTGCTCGGAAGGAACAGCAGCGGTAAAAGACAGAGATAGAGTATATCCACATGTCTCACTCAGCCTGCTCAAAAATAACAGCAGAGGTAGAAGACAGAGATAGAGTATATCCACGTGTCTCACTCAGCCTACTCAGAAGGAACAGCAGAGGTAGCAGACAGAGATAGAGTATATCCACGTGTCTGAACTACACCTCAGTCAGACTGCTCAGAAGGAACAGCATAGGTAGAAGACAGAGTTAGAGTATATCCACGTGTCGCACTCAGCCTTCTCAGAAGAAACAGCAGAGGTAGAAGACAGAGATAGAGTATATCCACGTGTCTCACTCAGCCTGCTCAGAAGGAACAGCAGACGTAGAAGACAGAGATAACGTTTATCCACGTGTCTGATCTACACCTCACTCAGACTGCTCAGAAGGAACAGCAGAGGTAGAATACAGAGATATAGTATATCCACGTGTCTCACTCAGCCTGCTCAGAAGAAACAGCAGAGGTAGAAGACAGAGATAGAGTATATCCACGTGTCTCACTCAGCCTGCTCAGAAGGAACAGCAGAGGTAGAAGACAGAGATAGAGTATATCTACGTGTCTGAACTACACCTCACTCAGACTGCTCAGAAGGAACAGCCGAGGTAGAAGACAGAGATAGAGTATATCCACGTGTCTCACTCAGCCTGCTCAGGAGGAACATCAGAGGTAGAAGACAGAGATAGAGTATATACACGTGTCTGATCTACACCTCACTCAGCCTGCTCCGAAGGAAAAGCAGAGGTAGAAGACAGAGATAGAGTATATCCACGTGTCTGATCTACACCTCACTAAGCCTGCTCAGAAGGAACCGCAGAGGTAGAAGACAGAGGCAGAGTATATCCACGTGTCTCACTCAGCCTGCTCAGAAGGAACAGCAGAGGTAGAATACAGAGATATACTATATCCACGTGTCTCCTTCAGCCTGCTCAGTAGGAACAGCAGAGGTAGAAGACAGAGATATAGTATATCCACGTGTCTCACTCAGCCTGCTCAGATGGAACAGCAGAGGTAGAAGACAGAGATAGAGTATATCCACGTGTCTGAACTACACCTCACTCAGACTGCTCAGAAGGAACAGCAGAGGTAGAAGACAGAGATAGAGTATATCCATGTGTCTCACTCAGCCTGCTCAGAAGAAACAGCAGAGGTAGAAGACAGAGATAGAGTATATCCACGTGTCTCACTCAGCCTGCTCAGAAGGAACAGCAGAGGTTGAAGACAGAGATAAAGTGTATCTACGTGTCTGATCTACACCTCACTCAGACTGCTCAGAAGGAACAGCAGAGGTAGAAGACAGAGATAATGTATATCCACGTGTCTCACTCAGCCTGCTCAGGAGGAACAGCAGAGGTAGAATACAGAGATAGAGTATATCCACGTGTCTGATCTACACCTCACTCAGCCTGTTCAGAAGGAAAAGCAGAGGTAGAAGACATAGATAGAGTATATCTACGTGTCTGAGCTACACCTCACTCAGCCTGCTCAGAAGGAACAGCAGAGGTAGAAGACAGAGACAGAGTATATCCACGTGTCTCACTCAGCCTGCTCAGAAAGAACAGCAGAGGTAGAAAACAGAGATAGAGTATATCCACGTGTCTCACTCAGCCTGCTCAGAAAGAACATCAGAGGTAGAAGACAGAGATAGAGTATATCCACTTGTCTCACTCATCCTGCTCAGAAGGAACAGCAGAGGTAGAAGACAGAGATAGAGTATATCCACGTGTCTCACTCAGCCTGCTCAGAAGGAACAGCAGAGGTAGCAGACAGAGATAGTGTATATCCACGTGTCTGAACTACACCTCACTCAGACTGTTCAGAAGGAACAGCAGAGGTAGAAGACAGATATAGAGTATATCCACGTATCTGATCTACACCTCACTCAGCCTGCTCAGAAGGAAAAGCAGAGGTAGAAGACAGAGATAGAGTATATCCACGTGTCTGATCTACACCTCACTCAGCCTGCTCAGAAGGAACAGCAGAGGTAGAAGACAGAGATAGAGTATATTCACGTGTCTCCCTCAGCCTACTCAGAAGGAACAGCAGAGGTAGAAGACAGAGATAGAGTATATCCATGTGTCTCACTCAGCCTGCTCAGAAGGAACAGCAGAGGTAGAATACAGAGATATAGTATATCCACGTGTCTCACTCAGCCTGCTCAGAAGAAACAGCAGAGGTAGAAGACAGAGATAGAGTATATCCACGTGTCTCACTCAGCCTGCTCAGAAGGAACAGCAGAGGTAGAAGACAGAGATAGAGTATATCCACGTGTCTGAACTACACCTCACTCAGACTGCTCAGAAGGAACAGCCGAGGTAGAAGACAGAGATAGAGTATATCCACGTGTCTCACTCAGCCTGCTCAGGAGGAACATCAGAGGTAGAAGACAGAGATAGAGTATATACACGTGTCTGATCTACACCTCACTCAGCCTGCTCCGAAGGAAAAGCAGAGGTAGAAGACAGAGATAGAGTATATCCACGTGTCTGATCTACACCTCACTAAGCCTGCTCAGAAGGAACAGCAGAGGTAGAAGACAGAGACAGAGTATATCCACGTGTCTCACTCAGCCTGCTCAGAAGGAACAGCAGAGGTAGAATACAGAGATATACTATATCCACGTGTCTCCCTCAGCCTGCTCAGTAGGAACAGCAGAGGTAGAAGACAGAGATATAGTATATCCACGTGTCTCACTCAGCCTGCTCAGATGGAACAGCAGAGGTAGAAGACAGAGATAGAGTATATCCACGTGTCTGAACTACACCTCACTCAGACTGCTCAGAAGGAACAGCAGAGGTAGAAGACAGAGATAGAGTATATCCATGTGTCTCACTCAGCCTGCTCAGAAGAAACAGCAGAGGTAGAAGACAGAGATAGAGTATATCCACGTGTCTCACTCAGCCTGCTCAGAAGGAACAGCAGAGGTTGAAGACAGAGATAAAGTGTATCTACGTGTCTGATCTACACCTCACTCAGACTGCTCAGAAGGAACAGCAGAGGTAGAAGACAGAGATAATGTATATCCACGTGTCTCACTCAGCCTGCTCAGGAGGAACAGCAGAGGTAGAATACAGAGATAGAGTATATACACGTGTCTGATCTACACCTCACTCGGCCTGCTCAGAAGGAACAGCAGAGGTAGAAGACAGAGATATAGTATATCCACGTGTCTGATCTACACCTCACTCAGCCTGCTCAGAAGGAAAAGCAGAGGTAGAAGACATAGATAGAGTATATCTACGTGTCTGAGCTACACCTCACTCAGCCTGCTCAGAAGGAACAGCAGAGGTAGAAGACAGAGACAGAGTATATCCACGTGTCTCACTCAGCCTGCTCAGAAAGAACAGCAGAGGTAGAAAACAGAGATAGAGTATATCCACGTGTCTCACTCAGCCTGCTCAGAAAGAACATCAGAGGTAGAAGACAGAGATAGAGTATATCCACTTGTCTCACTCATCCTGCTCAGAAGGAACAGCAGAGGTAGAAGACAGAGACAGAGTATATCCACGTGTCTCACTCAGCCTGCTCAGAAGGAACAGCAGAGGTATACAAAATAGATAGATTATATCCACGTGTCTCACTCAGACTGCTCAGAAGGAACAGCAGCGGTAGAAGACAGAGATAGAGTATATCCACGTGTCTCACTCAGCCTGCTCAGAAGAAACAGCAAAGGTAGAAGACAGAGATAGAGTATAAACACGTGTCTGATCTACACCTCACTCAGCCTGCTCAGAAGGAACAGCAGAGGTAGAAGACAGAGCCAGAGTATATCCACGTGTTTCACTCAGCCTGCTCAGAAGGAACAGCAGAGGTAGAATACAGAGATATATTATATCCACGTGTCTCACTCAGCCTGCTCAGGAGGAACAGCAGAGGTAGAAGACAGAGATAGAGTATATCCACGTGTCTCACTCAGCCTGCTCAGAAGGAACAGCAGAGGTAGAAGACAGAGATAGAGTATATCCACGTGTCTGAACTACACCTCACTCAGACTGCTCAGAAGGAACAGCAGAGGTAGAAGACAGAGATAGAGTATATCCACGTGTCTCACTCAGCCTGCTCAGAAGAAACAGCAGAGGTAGAAGACAGAGATAGATTATATCCACGTGTCTCACTCAGCCTGCTCAGAAGGAACAGCAGAGGTTGAAGACAGAGATACAGTATATCTACGTGTCTGATCTACACCTCACTCAGACTGCTCAGAAGGAACAGCAGAGGTAGAAGACAGAGATAATGTATATCCACGTGTCTCACTCAGCCTGCTCAGGAGGAACAGCAGAGGTAGAATACAGAGATAGAGTATATACACGTGTCTGATCTACACCTCACTCAGCCTGCTCAGAAGGAACAGCAGAGGTAGAAGACAGAGCCAGAGTATATCCACGTGTTTCACTCAGCCTGCTCAGAAGGAACAGCAGAGGTAGAATACAGAGATATATTATATCCACGTGTCTCACTCAGCCTGCTCAGGAGGAACAGCAGAGGTAGAAGACAGAGATAGAGTATATCCACGTGTCTCACTCAGCCTGCTCAGAAGGAACAGCAGAGGTAGAAGACAGAGATAGAGTATATCCACGTGTCTGAACTACACCTCACTCAGACTGCTCAGAAGGAACAGCAGAGGTAGAAGACAGAGATAGAGTATATCCACGTGTCTCACTCAGCCTGCTCAGAAGAAACAGCAGAGGTAGAAGACAGAGATAGATTATATCCACGTGTCTCACTCAGCCTGCTCAGAAGGAACAGCAGAGGTTGAAGACAGAGATAAAGTATATCTACGTGTCTGATCTACACCTCACTCAGACTGCTCAGAAGGAACAGCAGAGGTAGAAGACAGAGATAATGTATATCCACGTGTCTCACTCAGCCTGCTCAGGAGGAACAGCAGAGGTAGAATACAGAGATAGAGTATATACACGTGTCTGATCTACACCTCACTCAGCCTGCTCAGAAGGAACAGCAGAGGTAGAAGACAGAGCCAGAGTATATCCACGTGTTTCACTCAGCCTGCTCAGAAGGAACAGCAGAGGTAGAATACAGAGATATAGTATATCCACGTGTCTCACTCAGCCTGCTCAGGAGGAACAGCAGAGGTAGAACACAGAGATAGAGTATATCCACGTGTCTCACTCAGCCTGCTCAGAAGGAACAGCAGAGGTAGAAGACAGAGATAGAGTATATCCACGTGTCTGAACTACACCTCACTCAGACTGCTCAGAAGGAACAGCAGAGGTAGAAGACAGAGATAGAGTATATCCACGTGTCTCACTCAGCCTGCTCAGAAGAAACAGCAGAGGTAGAAGACAGAGATAGATTATATCCACGTGTCTCACTCAGCCTGCTCAGAAGGAACAGCAGAGGTTGAAGACAGAGATAAAGTATATCTACGTGTCTGATCTACACCTCACTCAGACTGCTCAGAAGGAACAGCAGAGGTAGAAGACAGAGATAATGTATATCCACGTGTCTCACTCAGCCTGCTCAGGAGGAACAGCAGAGGTAAAATACAGAGATAGAGTATATACACGTGTCTGATATACACCTCACTCAGCCTGCTCAGAAGGAACAGCAGAGGTAGAAGACAGAGATAGAGTATATCCACGTGTCTGATCTACACCTCACTCAGCCTGCTCAGAAGGAAAAGCAGAGGTAGAAGACATAGATAGAGTATATCCACGTGTCTGAGCTACACCTCACTAAGCCTGCTCAGAAGGAACAGCAGAGGTAGAAGACAGAGACAGAGTATATCCACGTGTCTCAATCAGCCTGCTCAGAAAGAACAGCAGAGGTAGAAAACAGAGATAGAGTATATCCACGTGTCTCACTCAGCCTGCTCAGAAAGAACATCAGAGGTAGAAGACAGAGATAGAGTATATCCACGTGTCTGATCTACACCTCACTCAGCCTGCTCAGAAGGAACAGCAGAGGTAGAAGACAGAGATAGAGTAAATACACGTGTCTCCCTCAGCCTACTCAGAAGGAACAGCAGAGGTAGAAGACAGAGATAGAGTATATCCACGTGTCTGATCTACACCTCACTCAGCCTGCTCAGAAGGAACAGCAGAGGTAGAAGACAGAGACAGAGTATATCCACGTGTCTCACTCAGCCTACTCAGAAGGTACAGCAGAGGTAGGAGACAGAGACAGAGTATATCCACGTATCTCACTCAGCCTGCTCAGAAAGAACAGCAGAGGTAGAAGACAGAGATAGAGTATATCCACGTGTCTCACTCAGCCTGCTCAGAAGGAACAGCAGCGGTAGAAGACAGAGATAGAGTATATCCACGTATCTCACTCAGTATGCTCAGAAGAAACAGCAGAGGTAGAAGACAGAGATAGAGTATATCCACGTGTCTCGCTCAGCCTGCTCAAAAGGAACAGCAGAGGTAGAAGACAGAGATAAAGTATATCCACGTGTCTGATCTACACCTCACTCAGACTGCTCAGAAGGAACAGCAGAGGTAGAAGACAGACAAAAGTATCTCCACGTGTCTCACTCAGCCTGCTTAGGAGGAACAGCAGAGGTAGAAGACAGAGATAGAGTATATACACGTGTCTGATCTACACCTCACTCAGCCTGCTCAGAAGGAACAGCAGAGGTAGAAGACAGAAAAAGAGTATATCCACGTGTCTGATCTACACCTCACTCAGCCTGTTCAGAAGGAAAAGCAGAGGTAGAAGACAGAAATAGAGTATATCCACGTGTCTGATCTACACCTCACTCAGCCTACTCAGAAGGAACAGCAGAGGTAGAAGACAGAGATAGAGTATATCCACGTGTCTCACTCAGCCTGCTCAGAAGGAACAGCTGATGTAGAAGACAGAAATAGAGTATATTCACGTGTCTGAACTACACCTCACTCAGACTGCTCAGAAGGAACAGCAGAGGTAGAAGACAGAGATAGAGTATATCCACGTGTCTCACTCAGCCTGCTCAGAAGAAACAGCAGAGGTAGAAGACAGAGATAGAGTATATCCACGTGTCTCACTCAGCCTGCTCAGAAGGAAGAGCAGAGGTAGAAGACAGAGATAAAGTATATCCACGTGTCTGATCTACACCTCACTCAGACTGCTCAGAAGGAACAGCAGAGGTAGAAGACAGAGATAATGTATATCAAGGTGTCTCACTCAGCCTGCTCAGGAGGAACATCAGAGGTAGAAGACAGAGATAGAGTATATACACGTGTCTGATCTACACCTCACTCAGCCTGCTCAGAAGGAACAGCAGAGGTAGAAGACAGAGATAATGTATATCAAGGTGTCTCACTCAGCCTGCTCAGGAGGAACATCAGAGGTATAAAAAAGAGATAGATTATATCCACGTGTCTCACTCAGCCTGCTCAGAAGGAACAGCAGCGGTAGAAGACAGAGATAGAGTATATCCACGTGTCTCACTCAGCCTGCTCAGAAGAAACAGCAGAGGTAGAAGACAGAGATAGAGTATAAACACGTGTCTGATCTACACCTCACTCAGCCTGCTCAGAAGGAACAGCAGAGGTAGAAGACAGAGCCAGAGTATATCCACGTGTTTCACTCAGCCTGCTCAGAAGGAACAGCAGAGGTAGAATACAGAGATATATTATATCCACGTGTCTCACTCAGCCTGCTCAGGAGGAACAGCAGAGGTAGAAGACAGAGATAGAGTATATCCACGTGTCTCACTCAGCCTGCTCAGAAGGAACAGCAGAGGTAGAAGACAGCGATAGAATATATCCACGTTTCTGAACTACACCTCACTCAGACTGCTCAGAAGGAACAGCAGAGGTAGAAGACAGAGATAGAGTATATCCACGTGTCTCACTCAGCCTGCTCAGAAGAAACAGCAGAGGTAGAAGACAGATATAGATTATATCCACGTGTCTCACTCAGCCTGCTCACAAGGAACAGCAGAGGTTGAAGACAGAGATAAAGTATATCTACGTGTCTGATCTACACCTCACTCAGACTGCTCAGAAGGAACAGCAGAGGTAGAAGACAGAAATAATGTATATCCACGTGTCTCACTCAGCCTGCTCAGGAGGAACAGCAGAGGTAGAATACAGAGATAGAGTATATACACGTGTCTGATCTACACCTCACTCAGCCTGCTCAGAAGGAACAGCAGAGGTAGAAGACAGAGCCAGAGTATATCCACGTGTTTCACTCAGCCTGCTCAGAAGGAACAGCAGAGGTAGAATACAGAGATAAAGTATATCCACGTGTCTGATCTACACCTCACTCAGACTGCTCAGAAGAAACAGCAGAGGTAGAAGACAGACAAAAGTATCTCCACGTGTCTCACTCAGCCTTCTTAGGAGGAACAGCAGAGGTAGAAGACAGAGATAGAGTATATACACGTGTCTGATCTACACCTCACTCAGCCTGCTCAGAAGGAACAGCAGAGGTAGAAGACAGAAAAAGAGTATATCCACGTGTCTGATCTACACCTCACTCAGCCTGTTCAGAAGGAAAAGCAGAGGTAGAAGACAGAAATAGAGTATATCCACGTGTCTGATCTACACCTCACTCAGCCTACTCAGAAGGAACAGCAGAGGTAGAAGACAGAGATAGAGTATATCCACGTGTCTCACTCAGCCTGCTCAGAAGGAACAGCTGATGTAGAAGACAGAAATAGAGTATATTCACGTGTCTGAACTACACCTCACTCAGACTGCTCAGAAGGAACAGCAGAGGTAGAAGACAGAGATAGAGTATATCCACGTGTCTCACTCAGCCTGCTCAGAAGAAACAGCAGAGGTAGAAGACAGAGATAGAGTATATCCACGTGTCTCACTCAGCCTGCTCAGAAGGAAGAGCAGAGGTAGAAGACAGAGATAAAGTATATCCACGTGTCTGATCTACACCTCACTCAGACTGCTCAGAAGGAACAGCAGAGGTAGAAGACAGAGATAATGTATATCAAGGTGTCTCACTCAGCCTGCTCAGGAGGAACATCAGAGGTAGAAGACAGAGATAGAGTATATACACGTGTCTGATCTACACCTCACTCAGCCTGCTCAGAAGGAACAGCAGAGGTAGAAGACAGAGATAGAGTATATCCACGTGTCTGAGCTACACCTCACTCAGCCTGCTCAGAAGGAACAGCAGAGGTAGAAGACAGAGACAGAGTATATCCACGTGTCTCACTCAGCCTGCTCAGAAGGAACAGCAGAGGTATAAAAAAGAGATAGATTATATCCACGTGTCTCACTCAGCCTGCTCAGAAGGAACAGCAGCGGTAGAAGACAGAGATAGAGTATATCCACGTGTCTCACTCAGCCTGCTCAGAAGAAACAGCAGAGGTAGAAGACAGAGATAGAGTATAAACACGTGTCTGATCTACACCTCACTCAGCCTGCTCAGAAGGAACAGCAGAGGTAGAAGACAGAGCCAGAGTATATCCACGTGTTTCACTCAGCCTGCTCAGAAGGAACAGCAGAGGTATAATACAGAGATATATTATATCCACGTGTCTCACTCAGCCTGCTCAGGAGGAACAGCAGAGGTAGAAGACAGAGATAGAGTATATCCACGTGTCTCACTCAGCCTGCTCAGAAGGAACAGCAGAGGTAGAAGACAGCGATAGAATATATCCACGTTTCTGAACTACACCTCACTCAGACTGCTCAGAAGGAACAGCAGAGGTAGAAGACAGAGATAGAGTATATCCACGTGTCTCACTCAGCCTGCTCAGAAGAAACAGCAGAGGTAGAAGACAGATATAGATTATATCCACGTGTCTCACTCAGCCTGCTCAGAAGGAACAGCAGCGGTAGAAGACAGAGATAGAGTATATCCACGTGTCTCACTCAGCCTGCTCAGAAGAAACAGCAGAGGTAGAAGACAGAGATAGAGTATAAACACGTGTCTGATCTACACCTCACTCAGCCTGCTCAGAAGGAACAGCAGAGGTAGAAGACAGAGCCAGAGTATATCCACGTGTTTCACTCAGCCTGCTCAGAAGGAACAGCAGAGGTAGAATACAGAGATATATTATATCCACGTGTCTCACTCAGCCTGCTCAGGAGGAACAGCAGAGGTAGAAGACAGAGATAGAGTATATCCACGTGTCTCACTCAGCCTGCTCAGAAGGAACAGCAGAGGTAGAAGACAGCGATAGAATATATCCACGTTTCTGAACTACACCTCACTCAGACTGCTCAGAAGGAACAGCAGAGGTAGAAGACAGAGATAGAGTATATCCACGTGTCTCACTCAGCCTGCTCAGAAGAAACAGCAGAGGTAGAAGACAGATATAGATTATATCCACGTGTCTCACTCAGCCTGCTCACAAGGAACAGCAGAGGTTGAAGACAGAGATAAAGTATATCTACGTGTCTGATCTACACCTCACTCAGACTGCTCAGAAGGAACAGCAGAGGTAGAAGACAGAAATAATGTATATCCACGTGTCTCACTCAGCCTGCTCAGGAGGAACAGCAGAGGTAGAATACAGAGATAGAGTATATACACGTGTCTGATCTACACCTCACTCAGCCTGCTCAGAAGGAACAGCAGAGGTAGAAGACAGAGCCAGAGTATATCCACGTGTTTCACTCAGCCTGCTCAGAAGGAACAGCAGAGGTAGAATACAGAGATATATTATATCCACGTGTCTCACTCAGCCTGCTCAGGAGGAACAGCAGAGGTAGAAGACAGAGATAGAGTATATCCACGTGTCTCACTCAGCCTGCTCAGAAGGAACAGCAGAGGTAGAAGACAGAGATAGAGTATATCCACGTGTCTGAACTACACCTCACTCAGACTGCTCAGAAGGAACAGCAGAGGTAGAAGACAGAGATAGAGTATATCCACGTGTCTCACTCAGCCTGCTCAGAAGAAACAACAGAGGTAGAAGACAGAGATAGATTATATCCACGTGTCTCACTCAACCTGCTCAGAAAGAACAGCAGAGGTTGAAGACAGAGATTAAGTATATCTACGTGTCTGATCTACACCTCACTCAGACTGCTCAGAAGGAACAGCAGAGGTAGAAGACAGAGATAATGTATATCCACGTGTCTCACTCAGCCTGCTCAGGAGGAACAGCAGAGGTAGAATACAGAGATATAGTATATACACGTGTCTGATCTACACCTCACTCAGCCTGCTCAGAAGGAACAGCAGAGGTAGAAGACAGAGCCAGAGTATATCCACGTGTTTCACTCAGCATGCTCAGAAGGAACAGCAGAGGTAGAATACAGAGATATAGTATATCCACGTGTCTCACTCAGCCTGCTCAGGAGGAACAGCAGAGGTAGAAGACAGAGATAGAGTATATCCACGTGTCTCACTCAGCCTGCTCAGAAGGAACAGCAGAGGTAGAAGACAGAGATAGAGTATATCCACGTGTCTGAACTACACCTCACTCAGACTGCTCAGAAGGAACAGCAGAGGTAGAAGACAGAAATAGATTATATCCACGTGTCTCACTCAGCCTGCTCAGAAGGAACAGCAGAGGTTGAAGACAGAGATAAAGTATATCTACGTGTCTGATCTACACCTCACTCAGACTGCTCAGAAGGAACAGCAGAGGTAGAAGACAGAGATAATGTATATCCACGTGTCTCACTCAGCCTGCTCAGGAGGAACAGCAGAGGTAGAATACAGAGATATAGTATATACACGTGTCTGATCTACACCTCACTCAGCCTGCTCAGAAGGAACAGCAGAGGTAGAAGACAGAGCCAGAGTATATCCACGTGTTTCACTCAGCCTGCTCAGAAGGAACAGCAGAGGTAGAATACAGAGATATAGTATATCCACGTGTCTCACTCAGCCTGCTCAGGAGGAACAGCAGAGGTAGAAGACAGAGATAGAGTATATCCACGTGTCTCACTCAGCCTGCTCAGAAGGAACAGCAGAGGTAGAAGACAGAGATAGAGTATATCCACGTGTCTGAACTACACCTCACTCAGACTGCTCAGAAGGAACAGCAGAGGTAGAAGACAGAGATAGAGTATATCCACGTGTCTCACTCAGCCTGCTCAGAAGAAACAGCAGAGGTAGAAGACAGAGATAGATTATATCCACGTGTCTCACTCAGCCTGCTCAGAAGGAACAGCAGAGGTTGAAGACAGAGATAAAGTATATCTACGTGTCTGATCTACACCTCACTCAGACTGCTCAGAAGGAACAGCAGAGGTAGAAGACAGAGATAATGTATATCCACGTGTCTCACTCAGCCTGCTCAGGAGGAACAGCAGAGGTAAAATACAGAGATAGAGTATATACACGTGTCTGATATACACCTCACTCAGCCTGCTCAGAAGGAACAGCAGAGGTAGAAGACAGAGATAGATTATATCCACGTGTCTGATCTACACCTCACTCAGCCTGCTCAGAAGGAAAAGCAGAGGTAGAAGACATAGATAGAGTATATCCACGTGTGTGAGCTACACCTCACTCAGCCTGCTCAGAAGGAACAGCAGAGGTAGAAGACAGAGACAGAGTATATCCACGTGTCTCAATCAGCCTGCTCAGAAAGAACAGCAGAGGTAGAAAACAGAGATAGAGTATATCCACGTGTCTCACTCAGCCTGCTCAGAAAGAACATCAGAGGTAGAAGACAGAGATAGAGTATATCCACGTGTCTCACTCATCCTGCTCAGAAGGAACAGCAGAGGTAGAAGACAGAGATAGAGTATATCCACGTGTCTCACTCAGCCTGCTCAGAAGGAACAGCAGAGGTAGAAGACAGAGACAGAGTATATCCACGTGTCTCACTCAGCCTGCTCAGGAGGAACAGCAGAGGTAGAAGACAGAGATATAGTATATACACGTGTCTGATCTACACCTCACTCAGCCTGCTCAGAAGGAACAGCAGAGGTAGAAGACAGAGATAGAGTATATCCACGTGTCTGATCTACACCTCACTCAGCCTGCTCAGAAGAAACAGCAGAGGTAGAAGACAGAGATAGAGTATATCCACGTGTCTCACTCAGCCTGCTCAGAAGGAACAGCAGAGGTTGAAGACAGAGATAAAGTATATCTACGTGTCTGATCTACACCTCACTCAGACTGCTCAGAAGAAACAGCAGAGGTAGAAGACAGAGATAATGTATATCCACGTGTCTCACTCAGCCTGCTCAGGAGGAACAGCAGAGGTAGAATACAGAGATAGAGTATATACACGTGTCTGATCTACACCTCACTCAGCCTGCTCAGAAGGAACAGCAGAGGTAGAAGACAGAGCCAGAGTATATCCACGTGTTTCACTCAGCCTGCTCAGAAGGGACAGCAGAGGTAGAATACAGAGATATATTATATCCACGTGTCTCACTCAGCCTGCTCAGGAGGAACAGCAGAGGTAGAAGACAGAGATAGAGTATATCCACGTGTCTCACTCAGCCTGCTCAGAAGGAACAGCAGAGGTAGAAGACAGAGATAGAGTATATCCACGTGTCTGAACTACACCTCACTCAGACTGCTCAGAAGGAACAGCAGAGGTAGAAGACAGAGATAGAGTATATCCACGTGTCTCACTCAGCCTGCTCAGAAGAAACAGCAGAGGTAGAAGACAGAGATAGATTATATCCACGTGTCTCACTCAGCCTGCTCAGAAGGAACAGCAGAGGTTGAAGACAGAGATAAAGTATATCTACGTGTCTGATCTACACCTCACTCAGACTGCTCAGAAGGAACAGCAGAGGTAGAAGACAGAGATAATGTATATCCACGTGTCTCACTCAGCCTGCTCAGGAGGAACAGCAGAGGTAGAATACAGAGATAGAGTATATACACGTGTCTGATCTACACCTCACTCAGCCTGCTCAGAAGGAACAGCAGAGGTAGAAGACAGAGCCAGAGTATATCCACGTGTTTCACTCAGCCTGCTCAGAAGGAACAGCAGAGGTAGAATACAGAGATATAGTATATCCACGTGTCTCACTCAGCCTGCTCAGGAGGAACAGCAGAGGTAGAAGACAGAGATAGAGTATATCCACGTGTCTCACTCAGCCTGCTCAGAAGGAACAGCAGAGGTAGAAGACAGAGATAGAGTATATCCACGTGTCTGAACTACACCTCACTCAGACTGCTCAGAAGGAACAGCAGAGGTAGAAGACAGAGATAGAGTATATCCACGTGTCTCACTCAGCCTGCTCAGAAGAAACAGCAGAGGTAGAAGACAGAGATAGATTATATCCACGTGTCTCACTCAGCCTGCTCGGAAGGAACAGCAGAGGTTGAAGACAGAGATAAAGTATATCTACGTGTCTGATCTACACCTCACTCAGACTGCTCAGAAGGAACAGCAGAGGTAGAAGACAGAGATAATGTATATCCACGTGTCTCACTCAGCCTGCTCAGGAGGAACAGCAGAGGTAAAATACAGAGATAGAGTATATACACGTGTCTGATATACACCTCACTCAGCCTGCTCAGAAGGAACAGCAGAGGTAGAAGACAGAGATAGATTATATCCACGTGTCTGATCTACACCTCACTCAGCCTGCTCAGAAGGAAAAGCAGAGGTAGAAGACATAGATAGAGTATATCCACGTGTCTGAGCTACACCTCACTCAGCCTGCTCAGAAGGAACAGCAGAGGTAGAAGACAGAGACAGAGTATATCCACGTGTCTCAATCAGCCTGCTCAGAAAGAACAGCAGAGGTAGAAAACAGAGATAGAGTATATCCACGTGTCTCACTCAGCCTGCTCAGAAAGAACATCAGAGGTAGAAGACAGAGATAGAGTATATCCACGTGTCTCACTCATCCTGCTCAGAAGGAACAGCAGAGGTAGAAGACAGAGATAGAGTATATCCACGTGTCTCACTCAGCCTGCTCAGAAGGAACAGCAGAGGTAGAAGACAGAGACAGAGTATATCCACGTGTCTCACTCAGCCTGCTCAGGAGGAACAGCAGAGGTAGAAGACAGAGATATAGTATATACACGTGTCTGATCTACACCTCACTCAGCCTGCTCAGAAGGAACAGCAGAGGTAGAAGACAGAGATAGAGTATATCCACGTGTCTGATCTACACCTCACTCAGCCTGCTCAGAAGAAACAGCAGAGGTAGAAGACAGAGATAGAGTATATCCACGTGTCTCACTCAGCCTGCTCAGAAGGAACAGCAGAGGTTAAAGACATAGATAAAGTATATCCACGTGTCTGATCTACACCTCACTCAGCCTGCTCAGAAGGAACATCAGAGGTAGAAGACAGAGATAGAGTATATCCACCTGTCTCACTCAGCCTGCTCAGAAGGAACAGCAGAGGTAGAAGACAGAGATAGAGTATATCCACGTGTCTCACTCAGCCTGCTCAGAAGAAACAGCAGAGGTAGAAGACAGAGATTGGGTATATACACGTGTCTCACTCAGCCTGCGCAACATGAACAGCAGAGGTAGAAGACAGAGATAGAGTATATACACGTGTCTCACTCAGCCTGCTCAGAAGGAACAGCAGAGGTAGAAGACAGAGATAGAGTATATCCACGTGTCTGATCTACACCTCACTCAGCCTGATCAGAAGGAACAGCAGAGGTAGAAGACAGAGATAGAGTATATCCACGTGTCTCACTCAGGCTGCTCAGAAGTAACAGCAGAGGTAGAAGACAAAGATGGAGTATATCCAAGTGTCTCACTCAGCCTGCTCAGAAGGAACAGCAGAGGTAGACGACATAGATAGAGTATATCCAAGTGTCTGATCTACACCTCACTCAGCCTGATCAGAATGAACAGCAGAGGTAGAAGACAGAGATAGAGTATATCCACGTGTCTGATCTACACCTCATTTAGCCTGCTCAGAAGGAACAGCAGAGGTAGAAGACAAAGATGGAGTATATCCAAGTGTCTCACTCAGCCTGCTCAGAAGGAACAGCAGAGATAAAAGACAGAGATAGAGTATATCCACGTGTCTGATCTACACCTCACTCAGCCTGCTCAGAATGAACAGCAGAGGTAGACGACATAGATAGAGTATATCCACGTGTCTGATCTACACCTCACTCAGCCTGATCAGAATGAACAGCAGAGGTAGAAGACAGAGATAGAGTATATCCACGTGACTCACTCAGGCTGCTCAGAAGGAACAGCAGAGGTAGAAGACAGAGATAGAGTATATCCACATGTCTGATCTACACCTCACTCAGCCTGCTCAGAAGGAACATCAGAGGTAGAAGACAGAGATAGAGTATATCCACCTGTCTCACTCAGCCTGCTCAGAAGGAACAGCAGAGGTAGAAGACAGAGATAGAGTATATCCACGTGTCTCACTCAGCCTGCTCAGAAGAAACAGCAGAGGTAGAAGACAGCGATTGGGTATATACACGTGTCTCACTCAGCCTGCGCAACATGAACAGCAGAGGTAGAAGACAGAGATAGAGTATATACACGTGTCTCACTCAGCCTGCTCAGAAGGAACAGCAGAGGTAGAAGACAGAGATAGAGTATATCCACGTGTCTGATCTACACCTCACTCAGCCTGATCAGAAGGAACAGCAGAGGTAGAAGACAGAGATAGAGTATATCCACGTGTCTCACTCAGGCTGCTCAGAAGTAACAGCAGAGGTAGAAGACAAAGATGGAGTATATCCAAGTGTCTCACTCAGCCTGCTCAGAAGGAACAGCAGAGATAGAAGACAGAGATAGAGTATATCCACGTGTCTGATCTACACCTCACTCAGCCTGCTCAGAATGAACAGCAGAGGTAGACGACATAGATAGAGTATATCCACGTGTCTGATCTACACCTCACTCAGCCTGATCAGAATGAACAGCAGAGGTAGAAGACAGAGATAGAGTATATCCACGTGACTCACTCAGGCTGCTCAGAAGGAACAGCAGAGGTAGAAGACAGAGATAGAGTATATCCACATGTCTGATCTACACCTCACTCAGCCTGCTCAGAAGGAACATCAGAGGTAGAAGACAGAGATAGAGTATATCCACCTGTCTCACTCAGCCTGCTCAGAAGGAACAGCAGAGGTAGAAGACAGAGATAGAGTATATCCACGTGTCTCACTCAGCCTGCTCAGAAGAAACAGCAGAGGTAGAAGACAGAGATTGGGTATATACACGTGTCTCACTCAGCCTGCGCAACATGAACAGCAGAGGTAGAAGACAGAGATAGAGTATATACACGTGTCTCACTCAGCCTGCTCAGAAGGAACAGCAGAGGTAGAAGACAGAGATAGAGTATATCCACGTGTCTGATCTACACCTCACTCAGCCTGATCAGAAGGAACAGCAGAGGTAGAAGACAGAGATAGAGTATATCCACGTGTCTCACTCAGGCTGCTCAGAAGTAACAGCAGAGGTAGAAGACAGAGATATAGTATATCCACGTGTCTCACTCAGCCTGCTCAGAAGGAACAGCAGAGGTAGAAGACAAAGATAGAGTATATACACGTGTCTGATCTACACCTCACTCAGCCTGCTCAGAAGGAACAGCAGAGGTAGAAGACAGAGATAGAGTATATCCACGTGTCTCACTCAGGCTGCTCAGAAGGAACAGCAGAGGTAGAAGACAGAGATAGAGTATATCCATGTGTCTGATATACACCTCACTCAGCCTGCTCAGAATGAACAGCAGAGGTAGACGACATAGATATATTATATCCACGTGTCTGATCTACACCTCACTCAGCCTGCTCAGAAGGAACAGCAGAGGTAGAAGACAGAGATAGAGTATATCCACGTGTCTGATCTACACCTCATTTAGCCTGCTCAGAAGGAACAGCAGAGGTAGAAGACAAAGATGGAGCATATCCAAGTGTCTCACTCAGCCTGCTCAGAAGGAACAGCAGAGATAGACGACAGAGATAGAGTATATCCACGTGTCTGATCTACACCTCACTCAGCCTGCTCAGAATGAACAGCAGAGGTAGACGACATAGATAGAGTATATCCACGTGTCTGATCTACACCTCACTCAGCCTGATCAGAATGAACAGCAGAGGTAGAAGACAGAGATAGAGTATATCCACGTGACTCACTCAGGCTGCTCAGAAGGAACAGCAGAGGTAGAAGACAGAGATAGAGTATATCCACATGTCTGATCTACACCTCACTCAGCCTGCTCAGAAGGAACATCAGAGGTAGAAGACAGAGATAGAGTATATCCACCTGTCTCACTCAGCCTGCTCAGAAGGAACAGCAGAGGTAGAAGACAGAGATAGAGTATATCCACGTGTCTCACTCAGCCTGCTCAGAAGAAACAGCAGAGGTAGAAGACAGAGATAGGGTATATACACTTGTCTCACTCAGCCTGCGCAGAATGAACAGCAGAGGTAGAAGACAGAGATAGAGTATATACACGTGTCTCACTCAGCCTGCTCAGAAGGAACAGCAGAGGTTAAAAAGACAGAGATAGAGTATATCCACGTGTCTCATCTACACCTCATTTAGCCTGCTCAGAAGGAACAGCAGAGGTAGAAGACAGAGATAGAGTATATCCACATGTCTCACTCAGCCTGCTCAGAAGGAACAGCAGAGGTAGACGATAGAGATAGAGTATATCCACGTGTCTGATCTACATCTCACTCAGGCTGCTCAGAAGGAACAGCAGAGGTAGAAAACAGAGATAGAGTATATCCAAGTGTCCTTCTCAGGCTGCTCAGAAGGAACAGCAGAGGTAGAAGACAGAGATAGAGTATATCCACGTGTCTGATCTACACCTCATTTAGCCTACTCAGAAGGAACAGCAGAGGTAGAAGACAGAGATAGAGTATATACACGTGTCTCACTCAGCCTGCTCAGAAGGAACAGCAAAGGTAGAAGACAGAGATAGAGTATATCCACGTTTCTCACTCAGCCTGCTCAGAAGGAACAGCAGAGGTAGAACACAGAGATAGAGTATATCCACGTGTCTCACTCAGCCTGCTCAGAAAGAACAGCAAAGGTAGAAGACAGAGATAGAGTATATCCATGTGTATAATCTACACCTCACTCAGCCTGCTCAGAATGAACAGCAGAGGTAGACGGCATAGATAGAGTATATTCACGTGTCTGATCTACACCTCACTCAGCCTGAGCAGAAGGAACAGCAGAGGTAGAAGACAGAGATAGAGTATATCCACGTGTCTCACTCAGGCTGCTCAGAAGGAACAGCAGAGGTATAAGACAGATATATAGTATATTCACGTGTCTGATCTACACCTCACTCAGCCTGCTCAGAAGGAACATCAGAGGTAGAAGACAGAGATAGAGTATATCCACGTGTCTCACTCAGCCTGCTCAGAAGGAACAGCAGAGGTAGAAGACAAAGATAGAGTATATCCACGTGTCTGATCTACACCTCACTCAGGCTGTTCAGAAGGAACAGCAGAGGTAGAAAACAGAGATAGAGTATATCCAAGTGTCCTTCTCAGGCTGCTCAGAAGGAACAGCAGAGGTAGAAGACAGAGATAGAGTATATCCACGTGTCTGATCTACACCTCATTTAGTCTACTCAGAAGGAACAGCAGAGGTAGAAGACAGAGATAGAGTATATACACGTGTCTCACTCAGCCTGCTCAGAAGGAACAGCAAAGGTAGAAGACAGAGATAGAGTATATCCACGTGTCTCACTCAGCCTGCTCAGAAGGAACAGCAGAGGTAGAAGACAGAGATAGAGTATATCCACGTGTCTGATCTACACCTCATTTAGCCTACTCAGAAGGAACAGCAGAGGTAGAAGACAGAGATAGAGTATATACACGTGTCTCACTCAGCCTGCTCAGAAGGAACAGCAAAGGTAGAAGACAGAGATAGAGTATATCCACGTTTCTCACTCAGCCTGCTCAGAAGGAACAGCAGAGGTAGAACACAGAGATAGAGTATATCCACGTGTCTCACTCAGCCTGCTCAGAAAGAACAGCAAAGGTAGAAGACAGAGATAGAGTATATCCATGTGTATAATCTACACCTCACTCAGCCTGCTCAGAATGAACAGCAGAGGTAGACGGCATAGATAGAGTATATTCACGTGTCTGATCTACACCTCACTCAGCCTGAGCAGAAGGAACAGCAGAGGTAGAAGACAGAGATAGAGTATATCCACGTGTCTCACTCAGGCTGCTCAGAAGGAACAGCAGAGGTATAAGACAGATATATAGTATATTCACGTGTCTGATCTACACCTCACTCAGCCTGCTCAGAAGGAACATCAGAGGTAGAAGACAGAAATAGAGTATATCCACGTGTCTCACTCAGCCTGCTCAGAAGGAACAGCAGAGGTAGAAGACAAAGATAGAGTATATCCACGTGTCTGATCTACACCTCACTCAGGCTGTTCAGAAGGAACAGCAGAGGTAGAAAACAGAGATAGAGTATATCCAAGTGTCCTTCTCAGGCTGCTCAGAAGGAACAGCAGAGGTAGAAGACAGAGATAGAGTATATCCACGTGTCTGATCTACACCTCATTTAGTCTACTCAGAAGGAACAGCAGAGGTAGAAGACAGAGATAGAGTATATACACGTGTCTCACTCAGCCTGCTCAGAAGGAACAGCAAAGGTAGAAGACAGAGATAGAGTATATCCACGTGTCTCACTCAGCCTGCTCAGAAGGAACAGCAGAGGTAGAAGACAGAGATAGAGTATATCCACGTGTCTCACTCAGCCTGCTCAGAAAGAACAGCAAAGGTAGAAGACAGAGATAGAGTATATCCATGTGTCTAATCTACACCTCACTCAGCCTGCTCAGAATGAACAGCAGAGGTAGACGGCATAGATAGAGTATATCCACGTGTCTGATCTACACCTCACTCAGCCTGCTCAGAAGGAACATCAGAGGTAGAAGACAGAGATAGAGTATATCCACGTGTCTCACTCAGCCTGCTCAGAAGGAACAGCAGAGGTAGAAGACGGAGATAGAGTATATCCACGTGTCTCACTCAGCCTGCTCAGAAGGAACAGCAGAGGTAGAAGACAAAGATAGAGTATATACACGTGTCTGATCTACACCTCACTCAGCCTGCTCAGAAGGAACAGCAGAGGTAGAAGACAGAGATAGAGTATATCCACGTGTCTCACTTAGGCTGCTCAGAAGGAACAGCAGAGGTAGAAGACAGAGATAGAGTATATCCATGTGTCTGATATACACCTCACTCAGCCTGCTCAGAATGAACAGCAGAGGTAGACGACATAGATAGATTATATCCACGTGTCTGATCTACACTTCACCCAGCCTGCTCAGAATGAACAGAAGAGGTAAACGACATAGATAGAGTATATCCACGTGTCTGATCTACACCTCACTCAGCCTGCTCAGAAGGATCAGCAGAGGTAGAAGACAGAGATAGTGTATATCCACGTGTCTGATCTTCACCTCACTCAGGCTGCTCAAAAGGAACAGCAGAGGTAAAAGACAGAGATAGAGTATATCCACGTGTCTGATCTACACCTCACTCAGCCTGCTCAGAAGGAACAGCAGAGATAGAAGACAGAGATAGAGTATATCCACGTGTTTCACTCAGCCTGCTCAGGAGGAACAGCTGAGGTAGAAGACAGAAATAGAGTATACCCACGTGTCTCACTCACCTTGCTCAGAAGGAACAGCAGGGGTAGAAGACAGAGATAGTGTATATCCACGTGTCTGATCTACACCTCACAGAACTTGCTCAGAAGGAACAGCAGAGAGAGAAGACAGAGATAGAGTATATCCACGTGTCTGATCTACACCTCACTTAGCCTGCTCAGAAGGAACAGCAGAGATAGAAGACAGAGATAGAGTATATCCCCGTGTCTCACTCAGCCTGCTCAGAAGGAACAGCAGAGGTAGAAGACAGAGATAGTGTATATCCACGTGTCTGATCTACACCTCACTCAGGCTGCTCAGAAGGAACAGCAGAGGTAAAAGACAGAGATAGAGTATATCCACGTGTCTGATCTACACCTCACCCAGCCTGCTCAGAATGAACAGAAGAGGTAGACGACATAGATAGAGTATATCCACGTGTCTGATCTACACCTCACTCAGCCTGCTCAGAAGGAACAGCAGAGGTAGAAGACAGAGATAGAGTATATCCACGTGTCTCACTCAGGCTGCTCAGAAGGAACAGCAGAGGTAGAAGACATAGATAGAGTATATCCATGTGTCTGATATACACCTCACTCAGCCTGCTCAGAAGGAACAGCAGAGGTAGAAGACAGAGATAGAGAATATCCACGTGTCTCACTCAGGCTGCTCAGAATGAACAGCAGAGGTAGACGACATAGATAGATTATATCCACGTGTCTGATCTACACTTCACCCAGCCTGCTCAGAATGAACAGAAGAGGTAGACGACATAGATAGAGTATATCCACGTGTCTGATCTACACCTCACTCAGCCTGCTCAGAAGGATCAGCAGAGGTAGAAGACAGAGATAGTGTATATCCACGTGTCTGATCTACACCTCACTCAGGCTGCTCAAAAGGAACAGCAGAGGTAAAAGACAGAGATAGAGTATATCCACGTGTCTGATCTACACCTCACTCAGCCTGCTCAGAAGGAACAGCAGAGATAGAAGACAGAGATAGAGTATATCCACGTGTCTCACTCAGCCTGCTCAGAAGGAACAGCAGAGGTAGAAGACAGAAATATAGTATACCCACGTGTCTCACTCACCTTGCTCAGAAGGAACAGCAGGGGTAGAAGACAGAGATAGTGTATATCCACGTGTCTGATCTACACCTCACTCAACCTGCTCAGAAGGAACAGCAGAGATAGAAGACAGAGATATAGTGTATCCACGTGTCTGATCTACACCTCACTCAGCCTGCTCAGACGGAACAGCAGAGATAGAAGACAGAGATAGAGTATATCCACGTGTCTCACCCAGCCTGCTCAGAAGGAACAGAAGAGGTAGACGACATAGATAGAGTATATCCACGTGTCTGATCTACACCTCACTCAGCCTGCTCAGAAGGAACAGCAGAGGTAGAAGACAGAGATAGAATATATCCACGTGTCTCACTCACCTTGCTCAGAAAGAACAGCAGGGGTTGAAGACAGAGATATAGTATATCCACGTGTCTCAATCAGCCTGCTCAGAAGGATCAGCAGAGGTAGAAGACAGAGATAGTGTATATCCACGTGTCTGATCTACACCTCACTCAGGCTGCTCAAAAGGAACAACAGAGGTAGAAGACAGAGATAGAGTATATCCACGTGTCTGATCTACACCTCACTCAACCTGCTCAGAAGGAACAGCAGAGGTAAAAGACAGAGATAGAGTATATCCACGTGTCTGATCTACACCTCACTCAGCCTGCTCAGAAGGAACAGCAGAGATAGAAGACAGAGATAGAGTATATCCACGTGTCTCACTCAGCCTGCTCAGAAGGAACAGCAGAGGTAGAAGACAGAAATAGAGTATACCCACGTGTCTCACTCACCTTGCTCAGAAGGAACAGCAGGGGTAGAAGACAGAGATAGAGTATATCCACGTGTCTCACTCAGGCTGCTCAGAAGGAACAGCAGAGGTAGAAGACATAGATAGAGTATATCCATGTGTCTGATATACACCTCACTCAGCCTGCTCAAAATGAACAGCAGAGGTAGACGACATAGATAGATTATATCCACGTGTCTGATCTACACTTCACCCAGCCTGCTCAGAATGAACAGAAGAGGTAGACGACATAGATAGAGTATATCCACGTGTCTGATCTACACCTCACTCAGCCTGCTCAGAAGGATCAGCAGAGGTAGAAGACAGAGATAGTGTATATCCACGTGTCTGATCTACACCTCACTCAGGCTGCTCAAAAGGAACAGCAGAGGTAAAGGACAGAGATAGAGTATATCCACGTGTCTGATCTACACCTCACTCAGCCTGCTCAGAAGGAACAGCAGAGATAGAAGACAGAGATAGAGTATATCCACGTGTCTCACTCAGCCTGCTCAGAAGGAACAGCAGAGGTAGAAGACAGAAATATAGTATACCCACGTGTCTCACTCACCTTGCTCAGAAGGAACAGCAGGGGTAGAAGACAGAGATAGTGTATATCCACGTGTCTGATCTACACCTCACTCAACCTGCTCAGAAGGAACAGCAGAGATAGAAGACAGAGATAGAGTATATCCACGTGTCTGATCTACACCTCACTCAGCCTGCTCAGACGGAACAGCAGAGATAGAAGACAGAGATAGAGTATATCCACGTGTCTCACCCAGCCTGCTCAGAAGGAACAGAAGAGGTAGACGACATAGATAGAGTATATCCACGTGTCTGATCTACACCTCACTCAGCCTGCTCAGAAGGAACAGCAGAGGTAGAAGACAGAGATAAAATATATCCACGTGTCTCACTCACCTTGCTCAGAAAGAACAGCATGGGTTGAAGACAGAGATATAGTATATCCACGTGTCTCAATCAGCCTGCTCAGAAGGATCAGCAGAGGTAGAAGACAGAGATAGTGTATATCCACGTGTCTGATCTACACCTCACTCAGGCTGCTCAAAAGGAACAACAGAGGTAGAAGACAGAGATAGAGTATATCCACGTGTCTGATCTACACCTCACTCAACCTGCTCAGAAGGAACAGCAGAGGTAAAAGACAGAGATAGAGTATATCCACGTGTCTGATCTACACCTCACTCAGCCTGCTCAGAAGGAACAGCAGAGATAGAAGACAGAGATAGAGTATATCCACGTGTCTCACTCAGCCTGCTCAGAAGGAACAGCAGAGGTAGAAGACAGAAATAGAGTATACCCACGTGTCTCACTCACCTTGCTCAGAAGGAACAGCAGGGGTAGAAGACAGAGATAGAGTATATCCACGTGTCTAACTCAGCCTACTCAGAAGGAACAGCAGAGGTAGAAGACAGAGATAGAGTATATCCACGTGTCTCACTCACCTTGATCAGAAGGAACAGCAGAGGTAGAAGACAGAGATAGATTATATCCTCGTGTCTCACTCAGCCTGCTCAGAAGGAACAGCAGAGGTAGAAGACAGAGATAGAGTATATCCACGTGTCTGATCTACACCTCACTCAGCCTGCTCAGAAGGAACAGCAGAGGTAGAAGACAGAAATAGAGTATATTCACGTGTCTGATCTACACCTCACTCAGCCTGCTCAGAAGGAACAGCAGAGGTAGAAGACATAGATAGAGTATATCCACGTGTCTCACTCAGGCTGCTCAGACGGAACAGCAGAGATAGAAGACAGATATAGAGTATATCCACGTGTCTGATCTACACCTCACTCAGCCTGCTCAGAAGGAACAGCAGAGGTAGAAGACAGAGATAGAGTATATCTACGTGTCTCACTCACCTTGCTCAGAAAGAACAGCAGGGGTAGAAAACAGAGATAGCGTATATCCACGTGTCTAACTCAGCCTACTCAGAAGGAACAGCAGAGATAGAAGACAGAGATAGAGTATATCCACGTGTCTCACTCAGCCTGCTCAGAAGGAACAGCAGAGGTAAAAGACAGAGATAGTGTATATCCACGTGTCTGATCTACACCTCACTCAGGCTGCTCAGAAGGAACAGCAGAGGTAAAAGACAGAAATAGAGTATATCCACGTGTCTGATCTACACCTCACTCAGCCTGCTCAGAAGGAACGGCAGAGGTATAAGACAGAGATATAGTATATCCACGTGTCTCACTCACCTTGCTCAGAAGGAACAGCAGGGGTAGAAGACAGAGATAGAGTATATCCACGTGTCTGATCTACACCTCACTCAGCCTTATCAGAAGAAACTGCAGAGGTAGAAGACAGAGGTAGAGTATATCCATGTGTCTCACTCAGGCTGCTCAGACGGAACAGCAGAGGTAGAAGACAGATATAGAGTATATCCACGTGTCTGATCTACACCTCACCCAGCCTGCTCAGAATGAACAGCAGAGGTAGGCGACATAGATAGAGTATATCCACGTGTCTGATCTACACCTCACTCAGCCTGCTCAAAAGGAACAGCAGAGGTAGAAGACAGAGATAGAGTATATCTACGTGTCTCACTCACCTTGCTCAGAAAGAACAGCAGGGGTAGAAAACAGAGATAGCGTATATCCACGTGTCTAACTCAGCCTACTCAGAAGGAACAGCAGAGATAGAAGACAGAGATAGAGTATATCCACGTGTCTCACTCAGCCTGCTCAGAAGGAACAGCAGAGGTAAAAGACAGAGATAGTGTATATCCACGTGTCTGATCTACACCTCACTCAGGCTGCTCAGAAGGAACAGCAGAGGTAAAAGACAGAAATAGAGTATATCCACGTGTCTGATCTACACCTCACTCAGCCTGCTCAGAAGGAACGGCAGAGGTATAAGACAGAGATATAGTATATCCACGTGTCTCACTCATCCTGCTCAGAAGGAACAGCAGAGGTAGAAGACAGAGATAGAGTATATCCACGTGTCTCACTCAGCCTGCTCAGAAGGAACAGCAGAGGTAGAAGACAGAGATAGAGTATATCCACGTGTCTCACTCAGCCTTTTCAGAAGGAACAGCAGAGGTAGAAGACAGAGATAGAGTATATCCACGTGTCTCACTCAACCTACTCAGAAGGAACAACAGAGGTAGAAGACAGAGATATAGTATATTAACGTGTCTGATCTACACCTCACTCAGCCTGCTCAGAAGGAACAGCAGAGGTAGAAGACAGAGATAGAATATATCCACGTGTCTCACTCACCTTGCTCAGAAAGAACAGCAGGGGTTGAAGACAGAGATATAGTATATCCACGTGTCTCACTCAGCCTGCTCAGAAGGATCAGCAGAGGTAGAAGACAGAGATAGTGTATATCCACGTGTCTGATCTAGACCTCACTCAGGCTGCTCAAAAGGAACAGCAGAGGTAGAAGACAGAGATAGAGTATATCCACGTGTCTGATCTACACCTCACTCAACCTGCTCAGAAGGAACAGCAGAGGTAAAAGACAGAGATAGAGTATATCCACGTGTCTGATCTACACCTCACTCAGCCTGCTCAGAAGGAACAGCAGAGGTAGAAGACAGAGATAGAGTATATCCACGTGTTTGATCTACACCTCACTCAGCCTGCTCAGAAGGAACAGCAGAGGTAGAAGACATAGATAGAGTATATCCACGTGTCTGATCTACACCTCACTCAGCCTGCTCAGAAGGAACGGCAGAGGTATAAGACAGAGATATAGTATATCCACGTGTCTCACTCATCCTGCTCAGAAGGAACAGCAGAGGTAGAAGACAGAGATAGAGTATATCCACGTGTCTCACTCAGCCTGCTCAGAAGGAACAGCAGAGGTAGAAGACAGAGATAGAGTATATCCACGTGTCTCACTCAGCCTTTTCAGAAGGAACAGCAGAGGTAGAAGACAGAGATAGAGTATATCCACGTGTCTCACTCAACCTACTCAGAAGGAACAACAGAGGTAGAAGACAGAGATATAGTATATTAACGTGTCTGATCTACACCTCACTCAGCCTGCTCAGAAGGAACAGCAGAGGTAGAAGACAGAGATAGAATATATCCACGTGTCTCACTCACCTTGCTCAGAAAGAACAGCAGGGGTTGAAGACAGAGATATAGTATATCCACGTGTCTCACTCAGCCTGCTCAGAAGGATCAGCAGAGGTAGAAGACAGAGATAGTGTATATCCACGTGTCTGATCTAGACCTCACTCAGGCTGCTCAAAAGGAACAGCAGAGGTAGAAGACAGAGATAGAGTATATCCACGTGTCTGATCTACACCTCACTCAACCTGCTCAGAAGGAACAGCAGAGGTAAAAGACAGAGATAGAGTATATCCACGTGTCTGATCTACACCTCACTCAGCCTGCTCAGAAGGAACAGCAGAGGTAGAAGACAGAGATAGAGTATATCCACGTGTTTGATCTACACCTCACTCAGCCTGCTCAGAAGGAACAGCAGAGGTAGAAGACATAGATAGAGTATATCCACGTGTCTCACTCAGGCTGCTCAGACGGAACAGCAGAGGTAGAAGACAGAGATAGAGTATATCCACGTGTCTGATCTACACCTCACTCAGCCTGCTCAGAAGGAACAGCAGAGATAGAAGACAGAGATAGAGTATATCCACGTGTCTCACTCATCCTGCTCAGAAGGAACAGCAGAGGTAGAAGACAGAGATAGAGTATACCCACGTGTCTCACTCACCTTGCTCAGAAGGAACAGCAGGGGTAGAAGACAGAGATAGAGTATATCCACGTGTCTGATCTACACCTCACTCAGCCTTATCAGAAGAAACTGCAGAGGTAAAAGACAGAGGTAGAGTATATCCATGTGTCTCACTCAGGCTGCTCAGACGGAACAGCAGAGGTAGAAGACAGATATAGAGTATATCCACGTGTCTGATCTACACCTCACCCAGCCTGCTCAGAATGAACAGCAGAGGTAGGCGACATAGATAGAGTATATCCACGTGTCTCACTCACCTTGCTCATAAGAAACAGCAGGGGTAGAAGACAGAGATAGAGTATATCCACGTGTCTAACTCAGCCTACTCAGAAGGAACAGCAGAGGTAGAAGACAGAGATAGAGTATATCCACGTGTCTCACTCAGCCTGCTCAGAAGGAACAGCAGAGGTAGAAGACAGAAATAGAGTATACCCACGTGTCTCACTCACCTTGCTCATAAGAAACAGCAGGGGTAGAAGACAGAGATAGAGTATATCCACGTGTCTAACTCAGCCTACTCAGAAGGAACAGCAGAGGTAGAAGACAGAGATAGAGTATATCCACGTGTCTCACTCACCTTGATCAGAAGGAACAGCAGAGGTAGAAGACAGAGATAGATTATATCCTCGTGTCTCACTCAGCCTGCTCAGAAGGAACAGCAGAGGTAGAAGACAGAGATAGAGTATATCCACGTGTCTCACTCAGCCTGCTCAAAAGGAACAGCAGAGGTAGAAGACAGAGATAGTGTATATCCACGTGTCTGATCTACACCTCACTCAGGCTGCTCAGAAGGAACAGCAGAGGTAAAAGACAGAAATAGAGTATATCCACTTGTCTGATCTACACCTCACCCAGCCTGCTCAGAATAAACAGCAGAGGTAGACGACATAGATAGAGTATATCCACGTGTCTGATCTACACCTCACTCAGCCTGCTCAGAAGGAACAGCAGAGGTAGAAGACAGAGATAGAGTATATCCACGTGTCTCACTCAACTTGCTCAGAAAGAACAGCAGGGATAGAAGACAGAGATATAGTATATCCACGTGTCTCACTCAGCCTGCTCAGAAGGAACAGCAGAGGTAGAAGACAGAGATAGAGTATATCCACGTGTCTCACTCAGCCTGTTCAGAAGGAACAGCAGAGGTAGAAGACAGATATAGAGTATATCCACGTGTCTGATATACACCTCACTCAGCCTGCTCAGAAGGAACAGCAGAAGTAGAAGACAGATATAGAGTATATCCACGTGTCTGATCTACACCTCACTCAGCCTGCTCAGAAGGAACAGCAGAGGTATAAGACAGAGATATAGTATATCCACGTGTCTCACTCAGCCTGCTCAGAAGGAACAGCAGAGGTAGAAGACAGAGATAGAGTATATCCACGTGTCTCACTCAGCCTGCTCAGAAGGAACAGCAGAGGTAGAAGACAGAGATAGAGTATATCCACGTGTCTCACTTAACCTTTTTCAGAAGGAACAGCAGAGGTAGAAGACAGAGATAGAGTATATCCACGTGTCTCACTCAACCTACTCAGAAGGAACAACAGAGGTAGAAGACAGAGATATAGTATATCAACGTGTCTGATCTACACCTCACTCAGCCTGCTCAGAAGGAACAGCAGAGGTAGAAGACAGAGATAGAATATATCCACGTGTCTCACTCACCTTGCTCAGAAAGAACAGCAGGGGTTGAAGACAGAGATATAGTATATCCACGTGTCTCACTCAGCCTGCTCAGAAGGATCAGCAGAGGTAGAAGACAGAGATAGAGTATATCCACGTGTCTCACTTAACCTTTTTCAGAAGGAACAGCAGAGGTAGAAGACAGAGATAGAGTATATCCACGTGTCTCACTCAACCTACTCAGAAGGAACAACAGAGGTAGAAGACAGAGATATAGTATATCAACGTGTCTGATCTACACCTCACTCAGCCTGCTCAGAAGGAACAGCAGAGGTAGAAGACAGAGATAGAATATATCCACGTGTCTCACTCACCTTGCTCAGAAAGAACAGCAGGGGTTGAAGACAGAGATATAGTATATCCACGTGTCTCACTCAGCCTGCTCAGAAGGAACAGCAGAGGTAGAAGACAGAGATAGAGTATATCCACGTGTCTCACTCAGCCTGTTCAGAAGGAACAGCAGAGGTAGAAGACAGATATAGAGTATATCCACGTGTCTGATATACACCTCACTCAGCCTGCTCAGAAGGAACAGCAGAAGTAGAAGACAGATATAGAGTATATCCACGTGTCTGATCTACACCTCACTCAGCCTGCTCAGAAGGAACAGCAGAGGTATAAGACAGAGATATAGTATATCCACGTGTCTCACTCAGCCTGCTCAGAAGGAACAGCAGAGGTAGAAGACAGAGATAGAGTATATCCACGTGTCTCACTCAGCCTGCTCAGAAGGAACAGCAGAGGTAGAAGACAGAGATAGAGTATATCCACGTGTCTCACTTAACCTTTTTCAGAAGGAACAGCAGAGGTAGAAGACAGAGATAGAGTATATCCACGTGTCTCACTCAACCTACTCAGAAGGAACAACAGAGGTAGAAGACAGAGATATAGTATATCAACGTGTCTGATCTACACCTCACTCAGCCTGCTCAGAAGGAACAGCAGAGGTAGAAGACAGAGATAGAATATATCCACGTGTCTCACTCACCTTGCTCAGAAAGAACAGCAGGGGTTGAAGACAGAGATATAGTATATCCACGTGTCTCACTCAGCCTGCTCAGAAGGATCAGCAGAGGTAGAAGACAGAGATAGTGTATATCCACGTGTCTGATCTACACCTCACTCAGGCTGCTTAAAAGGAACAGCAGAGGTAGAAGACAGAGATAGAGTATATCCACGTGTCTGATCTACACCCCACTCAACCTGCTCAGAAGGAACAGCAGAGGTAAAAGACAGAGATAGAGTATATCCACGTGTCTGATCTACACGGCACTCAGCCTGCTCAGAAGGAACAGCAGAGATAGAAGACAGAGATAGAGTATATCCACGTGTCTCACTCAGCCTGCTCAGAAGGAACAGCAGAGGTAGAAGACAGAAATAGAGTATACCCACGTGTCTCACTCACCTCGCTCAGAAGGAACAGCAGGGGTAGCAGACAGAGATAGAGTATATCCACGTGTCTAACTCAGCCTACTCAGAAGGAACAGCAGAGGTAGAAGACAGAGATAGATTATATCCTCGTGTCTCACTCAGCCTGCTCAGAAGGAACAGCAGAGGTAAAAGACAGAGATAGAGTATATCCACGTGTCTCACTCAGCCTGCTCAAAAGGAACAGCAGAGGTAGAAGACAGAGATAGAGTATATCCACGTGTCTGATCTACACCTCACTCAGCCTGCTCAGAAGGAACAGCAGAAGTAGAAGACAGAGATAGAGTATATCCACGTGTCTGATCTACACCTCACTCAGCCTGCTCAGAAGGAACAGCAGAGATAGAAGACAGAGATAGAGTATATCCTCGTGTCTCACTCACCTTGATCAGAAGGAACAGCAGAGGTAGAAGACAGAGATAGATTATATCCTCGTGTCTCACTCAGCCTGCTCAGAAGGAACAGCAGAGGTAGAAGACAGAGATAGAGTATATCCACGTGTCTCACTCAGCCTGCTCAAAAGGAACAGCAGAGGTAGAAGACAGAGATAGAGTATATCCACGTGTCTGATCTACACCTCACTCAGCCTGCTCAGAAGGAACAGCAGAGGTAGAAGACAGAGGTAGAGTATATCCACGTGTCTTACTCAGGCTGCTCAGACGGAACAGCAGAGGTAGAAGACAGATATAGAGTATATCCACGTGTCTGATCTACACCTCACCCAGCCTGCTGAGAAGGAACAGCAGAGGTAGAAGACAGAGATAGAGTATATCTACGTGTCTGATCTACACCTCACTCAGCCTGCTCAGAAGGAACAGCAGAGCTAGAAGACAGAGATAGAGTATATCCACGTGCCTCACTCACCTTGCTCAGAAAGAACAGCAGGGGTAGAAGACAGAGATAGATTATATCCACGTGTCTAACTCATCCTACTCAGAAGGAACAGCAGAGATAGAAGACAGAGATAGAGTATATCCACGTGTCTCACTCAGCCTGCTCAGAAGGAACAGCAGAGGTAGAAGACAGAGCTAGTGTATATCCACGTGTCTGATCTACACCTCACTCAGGCTGCTCAAAAGGAACAGCAGAGGTAGAAGACAGAGATAGAGTATATCCACGTGTCTGATCTACACCTCACTCAACCTGCTCAGAAGGAACAGCAGAGGTAGAAGACAGAGATAGAGTATATCCACGTGTCTGATCTACACCTCACTCAACCTGCTCAGAAGGAACAGGAGAGGTAGAAGACAGAGATAGAGTATATCCACGTGTCTGATCTACACCTCACTCAGCCTGCTCAGAAGGAACAGCAGAGATAGAAGACAGAGATAGAGTATATCCACGTGTCTCACTCACCTTGCTCAGAAGGAACAGCAGGGGTAGAATACAGAGATAGAGTATATCCACGTGTCTAACTCAGCCTACTCAGAAGGAACAGCAGAGGTAGAAGACAGAGATAGAGTATATCCACGTGTCTCACTCACCTTGCTCAGAAAGAACAGCAGGGGTAGAAGACAGAGATAGAGTATATCCACGTGTCTAACTCAGCCTACTCATAAGGAACAGCAGAGGTAGAAGACAGAGATAGAGTATATCCACGTGTCTTATCTACACCTCACTCAGGCTGCTCAAAAGGAACAGCAGAGGTAGAAGACAGAGATAGAGTATATCCACGTGTCTGATCTACACCTCACTCAACCTGCTCAAAAGGAACAGCAGAGGTAGAAGACAGAGATAGAGTATATCCACGTGTCTGATCTACACCTCACTCAGCCTGCTCAGAAGGAATAGCAGAGATAGAAGACAGAGATAGAGTATATCCACGTGTCTCACTCACCTTGCTCAGAAGGAACAGCAGGGGTAGAATACAGAGATAGAGTATATCCACGTGTCTAACTCAGCCTACTCAGAAGGAACAGCAGAGGTAGAAGACAGAGATAGAGTATATCCACGTGTCTCACTCACCTTGATCAGAAGGAACAGCAGAGGTAGAAGACAGAGATAGATTATATCCTCGTGTCTCACTCAGCCTGCTCAGAAGGAACAGCAGAGGTAGAAGACAGAGATAGAGTATATCCACGTGTCTCACTCAGCCTGCTCAAAAGGAACAGCAGAGGTAGAAGACAGAGATAGAGTATATCCACGTGTCTGATCTACACCTCACTCAGCCTGCTCAGAAGGAACAGCAGAGGTAGAAGACAGAGGTAGAGTATATCCACGTGTCTTACTCAGGCTGCTCAGACGGAACAGCAGAGGTAGAAGACAGATATAGAGTATATCCACGTGTCTGATCTACACCTCACCCAGCCTGCTGAGAAGGAACAGCAGAGGTAGAAGACAGAGATAGAGTATATCTACGTGTCTGATCTACACCTCACTCAGCCTGCTCAGAAGGAACAGCAGAGCTAGAAGACAGAGATAGAGTATATCCACGTGCCTCACTCACCTTGCTCAGAAAGAACAGCAGGGGTAGAAGACAGAGATAGATTATATCCACGTGTCTAACTCATCCTACTCAGAAGGAACAGCAGAGATAGAAGACAGAGATAGAGTATATCCACGTGTCTCACTCAGCCTGCTCAGAAGGAACAGCAGAGGTAGAAGACAGAGCTAGTGTATATCCACGTGTCTGATCTACACCTCACTCAGGCTGCTCAAAAGGAACAGCAGAGGTAGAAGACAGAGATAGAGTATATCCACGTGTCTGATCTACACCTCACTCAACCTGCTCAGAAGGAACAGCAGAGGTAGAAGACAGAGATAGAGTATATCCACGTGTCTGATCTACACCTCACTCAACCTGCTCAGAAGGAACAGGAGAGGTAGAAGACAGAGATAGAGTATATCCACGTGTCTGATCTACACCTCACTCAGCCTGCTCAGAAGGAACAGCAGAGATAGAAGACAGAGATAGAGTATATCCACGTGTCTCACTCACCTTGCTCAGAAGGAACAGCAGGGGTAGAATACAGAGATAGAGTATATCCACGTGTCTAACTCAGCCTACTCAGAAGGAACAGCAGAGGTAGAAGACAGAGATAGAGTATATCCACGTGTCTCACTCACCTTGATCAGAAGGAACAGCAGAGGTAGAAGACAGAGATAGATTATATCCTCGTGTCTCACTCAGCCTGCTCAGAAGGAACAGCAGAGGTAGAAGACAGAGATAGAGTATATCCACGTGTCTCACTCAGCCTGCTCAAAAGGAACAGCAGAGGTAGAAGACAGAGATAGAGTATATCCACGTGTCTGATCTACACCTCACTCAGCCTGCTCAGAAGGAACAGCAGAGGTAGAAGACAGAGATAGAGTATATCCACGTGTCTGATCTACACCTCACTCAGCCTGCTCAGAAGGAACAGCACAGGTAGAAGTCAGAGATAGAGTATATCCACGTGTCTCACTCAGGCTGCTCAGACGGAACAGCAGAGGTAGAAGACAGATATAGAGTATATCCACGTGTCTCACTCACCTTGCTCAGAAAGAACAGCAGGGGTAGAAGACAGAGATAGAGTATATCCACGTGTCTAACTCAGCCTACTCATAAGGAACAGCAGAGTTAGAAGACAGAGATAGAGTATATCCACGTGTCTCACTCACCTTGATCAGAAGGAACAGCAGAGGTAGAAGACAGAGATAGAGTAAATCCTCGTGTCTCACTCAGCCTGCTCAGAAGGAACAGCTGAGGTTGAAGACAGAGATAGAGTATATCCACGTGTCTTATCTACACCTCACTCAGGCTGCTCAAAAGGAACAGCAGAGGTAGAAGACAGAGATAGAGTATAACCACGTGTCTGATCTACACCTCACTCAACCTGCTCAGAAGGAACAGCAGAGGTAGAAGACAGAGATAGAGTATATCCACGTGTCTGATCTACACCTCACTCAGCCTGCTCAGAAGGAACAGCAGAGATAGAAGACAGAGATAGAGTATATCCACGTGTCTCACTCACCTTGCTCAGAAGGAACAGCAGGGGTAGAATACAGAGATAGAGTATATCCACGTGTCTAACTCAGCCTACTCAGAAGGAACAGCAGAGGTAGAAGACAGAGATAGAGTATATCCACGTGTCTCACTCACCTTGATCAGAAGGAACAGCAGAGGTAGAAGACAGAGATAGATTATATCCTCGTGTCTCACTCAGCCTGCTCAGAAGGAACAGCAGAGGTAGAAGACAGAGATAGAGTATATCCACGTGTCTCACTCAGCCTGCTCAAAAGGAACAGCAGAGGTAGAAGACAGAGATAGAGTATATCCACGTGTCTGATCTACACCTCACTCAGCCTGCTCAGAAGGAACAGCAGAGGTAGAAGACAGTGATAGAGTATATCCACGTGTCTGATCTACACCTCACTCAGCCTGCTCAGAAGGAACAGCACAGGTAGAAGTCAGAGATAGAGTATATCCACGTGTCTCACTCAGGCTGCTCAGACGGAACAGCAGAGGTAGAAGACAGATATAGAGTATATCCACGTGTCTGATCTACACCTCACTCAGCCTGCTCAGAAGGAACAGCAGAGATAGAAGACAGAGATAGAGTATATCCACGTGGATCACTCAGCCTGCTCAGAAGGAACAGCAGAGGTAGAAGACAGAGATAGAGTATACCCACGTGTCTCACTCACCTTGCTCAGAAGGAACAGCAGGGGTAGAAGACAGAGATAGAGTATATCCACGTGTCTAACTCAGCCTACTCAGAAGGAACAGCAGAGGTAGAAGACAGAGATAGAGTATATCCACGTGTCTCACTCACCTTGATCAGAAGGAACAGCAGAGGTAGAAGACAGAGATAGATTATATCCTCGTGTCTCACTCAGCCTGCTCAGAAGGAACAGCAGAGGTAAAAGACAGAGATAGAGTATATCCACGTGTCTCACTCAGCCTGCTCAAAAGGAACAGCAGAGGTAGAAGACAGAGATAGAGTATATCCACGTGTCTGATCTACACCTCACTCAGCCTGCTCAGAAGGAACAGCAGAAGTAGAAGACAGAGATAGAGTATATCCACGTGTCTGATCTACACCTCACTCAGCCTGCTCAAAAGGGAACAGCAGAGGTAGAAGACAGAGGTAGAGTATATCCACGTGTCTTACTCAGGCTGCTCAGACGGAACAGCAGAGGTAGAAGACAGATATAGAGTATATCCACGTGTCTGATCTACACCTCACCCAGCCTGCTCAGAAGGAACAGCAGAGGTAGAAGACAGAGATAGAGTATATCCACGTGTCTGATCTACACCTCACTCAGCCTGCTCAGAAGGAACAGCAGAGCTAGAAGACAGAGATAGAGTATATCCACGTGCCTCACTCACCTTGCTCAGAAAGAACAGCAGGGGTAGAAGACAGAGATAGAGTATATCCACGTGGATCACTCAGCCTGCTCAGAAGGAACAGCAGAGGTAGAAGACAGAGATAGAGTATACCCACGTGTCTCACTCACCTTGCTCAGAAGGAACAGCAGGGGTAGAAGACAGAGATAGAGTATATCCACGTGTCTAACTCAGCCTACTCAGAAGGAACAGCAGAGGTAGAAGACAGAGATAGAGTATATCCACGTGTCTCACTCACCTTGATCAGAAGGAACAGCAGAGGTAGAAGACAGAGATAGATTATATCCTCGTGTCTCACTCAGCCTGCTCAGAAGGAACAGCAGAGGTAAAAGACAGAGATAGAGTATATCCACGTGTCTCACTCAGCCTGCTCAAAAGGAACAGCAGAGGTAGAAGACAGAGATAGAGTATATCCACGTGTCTGATCTACACCTCACTCAGCATGCTCAGAAGGAACAGCAGAAGTAGAAGACAGAGATAGAGTATATCCACGTGTCTGATCTACACCTCACTCAGCCTGCTCAAAAGGGAACAGCAGAGGTAGAAGACAGAGGTAGAGTATATCCACGTGTCTTACTCAGGCTGCTCAGACGGAACAGCAGAGGTAGAAGACAGATATAGAGTATATCCACGTGTCTGATCTACACCTCACCCAGCCTGCTCAGAAGGAACAGCAGAGGTAGAAGACAGAGATAGAGTATATCCACGTGTCTGATCTACACCTCACTCAGCCTGCTCAGAAGGAACAGCAGAGCTAGAAGACAGAGATAGAGTATATCCACGTGCCTCACTCACCTTGCTCAGAAAGAACAGCAGAGGTAGAAGACAGAGATAGAGTATATCCACGTGTCTCACTCACCTTGATCAGAAGGAACAGCAGAGGTAGAAGACAGAGATAGATTATATCCTCGTGTCTCACTCAGCCTGCTCAGAATGAACAGCAGAGGTAAAAGACAGAGATAGAGTATATCCACGTGTCTCACTCAGCCTGCTCAAAAGAATCAGCAGAGTTAGAAGACAGAGATAGAGTATATCCACGTGTCTGATCTACACCTCACTCAGCCTGCTCAGAAGGAACAGCAGAAGTAGAAGACAGAGATAGAGTATATCCACGTGTCTGATCTACACCTCACTCAGCCTGCTCAAAAGGGAACAGCAGAGGTAGAAGACAGAGGTAGAGTATATCCACGTGTCTTACTCAGGCTGCTCAGACGGAACAGCAGAGGTAGAAGACAGATATAGAGTATATCCACGTGTCTGATCTACACCTCACCCAGCCTGCTCAGAAGGAACAGCAGAGGTAGAAGACAGAGATAGAGTATATCCACGTGTCTGATCTACACCTCACTCAGCCTGCTCAGAAGGAACAGCAGAGCTAGAAGACAGAGATAGAGTATATCCACGTGCCTCACTCACCTTGCTCAGAAAGAACAGCAGGGGTAGAAGACAGAGATAGAGTATATCCACGTGGATCACTCAGCCTGCTCAGAAGGAACAGCAGAGGTAGAAGACCGAGATAGAGTATACCCACGTGTCTCACTCACCTTGCTCAGAAGGAACAGCAGGGGTAGAAGACAGAGATAGAGTATATCCACGTGTCTAACTCAGCCTACTCAGAAGGAACAGCAGAGGTAGAAGACAGAGATAGAGTATATCCACGTGTCTCACTCACCTTGATCAGAAGGAACAGCAGAGGTAGAAGACAGAGATAGATTATATCCTCGTGTCTCACTCAGCCTGCTCAGAAGGAACAGCAGAGGTAAAAGACAGAGATAGAGTATATCCACGTGTCTCACTCAGCCTGCTCAAAAGGAACAGCAGAGGTAGAAGACAGAGATAGAGTATATCCACGTGTCTGATCTACACCTCACTCAGCCTGCTCAGAAGGAACAGCAGAAGTAGAAGACAGAGATAGAGTATATCCACGTGTCTGATCTACACCTCACTCAGCCTGCTCAAAAGGGAACAGCAGAGGTAGAAGACAGAGGTAGAGTATATCCACGTGTCTTACTCAGGCTGCTCAGACGGAACAGCAGAGGTAGAAAACAGATATAGAGTATATCCACGTGTCTGATCTACACCTCACCCAGCCTGCTCAGAAGGAACAGCAGAGGTAGAAGACAGAGATAGAGTATATCCACGTGTCTGATCTACACCTCACTCAGCCTGCTCAGAAGGAACAGCAGAGCTAGAAGACAGAGATAGAGTATATCCACGTGCCTCACTCACCTTGCTCAGAAAGAACAGCAGGGGTAGAAGACAGAGATAGAGTATATCCACGTGTCTAACTCAGCCTACTCAGAAGGAACAGCAGAGATAGAAGACAGAGATAGAGTATATCCACGTGTCTCACTCAGCCTGCTCAGAAGGAACAGCAGAGGTAGAAGACAGAGCTAGTGTATATCCACGTGTCTGATCTACACCTCACTCAGGCTGCTCAAAAGGAACAGCAGAGGTAGAAGACAGAGATAGAGTATATCCACGTGTCTGATCTACACCTCACTCAACCTGCTCAGAAGGAACAGCAGAGGTAGAAGACAGAGATAGAGTATATCCACGTGTCTGATCTACACCTCACTCAACCTGCTCAGAAGGAACAGCAGAGGTAGAAGACAGAGATAGAGTATATCCACGTGTCTGATCTACACCTCACTCAGCCCGCTCAGAAGGAACAGCAGAGATAGAAGACAGAGATAGAGTATATCCACGTGTCTCACTCACCTTGCTCAGAAGGAACAGCAGGGGTAGAATACAGAGATAGAGTATATCCACGTGTCTAACTCAGCCTACTCAGAAGGAACAGCAGAGGTAGAAGACAGAGATAGAGTATATCCACGTGTCTCACTCACCTTGATCAGAAGGAACAGCAGAGGTAGAAGACAGAGATAGATTATATCCTCGTGTCTCACTCAGCCTGCTCAGAAGGAACAGCAGAGGTAGAAGACAGAGATAGAGTATATCCACGTGTCTCACTCAGCCTGCTCAAAAGGAACAGCAGAGGTAGAAGACAGAGATAGAGTATATCCACGTGTCTGATCTACACCTCACTCCGCCTGCTCAGAAGGAACAGCAGAGGTAGAAGACAGAGATAGAGTATATCCACGTGTCTGATCTACACCTCACTCAGCCTGCTCAGAAGGAACAGCACAGGTAGAAGTCAGAGATAGAGTATATCCACGTGTCTCACTCAGGCTGCTCAGACGGAACAGCAGAGGTAGAAGACAGATATAGAGTATATCCACGTGTCTGATCTACACCTCACTCAGCCTGCTCAGAAGGAACAGCAGAGATAGAAGACAGAGATAGAGTATATCCACGTGGATCACTTAGCCTGCTCAGAAGGAACAGCAGAGGTAGAAGACAGAGATAGAGTATATCCACGTGTCTAACTCAGCCTACTCAGAAGGAACAGCAGAGATAGAAGACAGAGATAGAGTATATCCACGTGTCTCACTCAGCCTGCTCAGAAGGAACAGCAGAGGTAGAAGACAGAGCTAGTGTATATCCACGTGTCTGATCTACACCTCACTCAGGCTGCTCAAAAGGAACAGCAGAGGTAGAAGACAGAGATAGAGTATATCCACGTGTCTGATCTACACCTCACTCAACCTGCTCAGAAGGAACAGCAGAGGTAGAAGACAGAGATAGAGTATATCCACGTGTCTGATCTACACCTCACTCAACCTGCTCAGAAGGAACAGCAGAGGTAGAAGACAGAGATAGAGTATATCCACGTGTCTGATCTACACCTCACTCAGCCTGCTCAGAAGGAACAGCAGAGATAGAAGACAGAGATAGAGTATATCCACGTGTCTCACTCACCTTGCTCAGAAGGAACAGCAGGGGTAGAATACAGAGATAGAGTATATCCACGTGTCTAACTCAGCCTACTCAGAAGGAACAGCAGAGGTAGAAGACAGAGATAGAGTATATCCACGTGTCTCACTCACCTTGATCAGAAGGAACAGCAGAGGTAGAAGACAGAGATAGATTATATCCTCGTGTCTCACTCAGCCTGCTCAGAAGGAACAGCAGAGGTAGAAGACAGAGATAGAGTATATCCACGTGTCTCACTCAGCCTGCTCAAAAGGAACAGCAGAGGTAGAAGACAGAGATAGAGTATATCCACGTGTCTGATCTACACCTCACTCCGCCTGCTCAGAAGGAACAGCAGAGGTAGAAGACAGAGATAGAGTATATCCACGTGTCTGATCTACACCTCACTCAGCCTGCTCAGAAGGAACAGCACAGGTAGAAGTCAGAGATAGAGTATATCCACGTGTCTCACTCAGGCTGCTCAGACGGAACAGCAGAGGTAGAAGACAGATATAGAGTATATCCACGTGTCTGATCTACACCTCACTCAGCCTGCTCAGAAGGAACAGCAGAGATAGAAGACAGAGATAGAGTATATCCACGTGGATCACTTAGCCTGCTCAGAAGGAACAGCAGAGGTAGAAGACAGAGATAGAGTATACCCACGTGTCTCACTCACCTTGCTCAGAAGGAACAGCAGGGGTAGAAGACAGAGATAGAGTATATCCACGTGTCTAACTCAGCCTACTCAGAAGGAACAGCAGAGGTAGAAGACAGAGATAGAGTATATCCACGTGTCTCACTCACCTTGATCAGAAGGAACAGCAGAGGTAGAAGACAGAGATAGATTATATCCTCGTGTCTCACTCAGCCTGCTCAGAAGGAACAGCAGAGGTAAAATACAGAGATAGAGTATATCCACGTGTCTCACTCAGCCTGCTCAAAAGGAACAGCAGAGGTAGAAGACAGAGATAGAGTATATCCACGTGTCTGATCTACACCTCACTCAGCCTGCTCAGAAGGAACAGCAGAAGTAGAAGACAGAGATAGAGTATATCCACGTGTCTGATCTACACCTCACTCAGCCTGCTCAAAAGGGAACAGCAGAGGTAGAAGACAGAGGTAGAGTATATCCACGTGTCTTACTCAGGCTGCTCAGACGGAACAGCAGAGGTAGAAGACAGATATAGAGTATATCCACGTGTCTGATCTACACCTCACCCAGCCTGCTCAGAAGGAACAGCAGAGGTAGAAGACAGAGATAGAGTATATCCACGTGTCTGATCTACACCTCACTCAGCCTGCTCAGAAGGAACAGCAGAGCTAGAAGACAGAGATAGAGTATATCCACGTGCCTCACTCACCTTGCTCAGAAAGAACAGCAGGGGTAGAAGACAGAGATAGAGTATATCCACGTGTCTAACTCAGCCTACTCAGAAGGAACAACAGAGATAGAAGACAGAGATAGAGTATATCCACGTGTCTCACTCAGCCTGCTCAGAAGGAACAGCAGAGGTAGAAGACAGAGCTAGTGTATATCCACGTGTCTGATCTACACCTCACTCAGGCTGCTCAAAAGGAACAGCAGAGGTAGAAGACAGAGATAGAGTATATCCACGTGTCTGATCTACACCTCACTCAACCTGCTCAGAAGGAACAGCAGAGGTAGAAGACAGAGATAGAGTATATCCACGTGTCTGATCTACACCTCACTCAACCTGCTCAGAAGGAACAGCAGAGGTAGAAGACAGAGATAGAGTATATCCACGTGTCTGATCTACACCTCACTCAGCCTGCTCAGAAGGAACAGCACAGGTAGAAGTCAGAGATAGAGTATATCCACGTGTCTCACTCAGGCTGCTCAGACGGAACAGCAGAGGTAGAAGACAGATATAGAGTATATCCACGTGTCTGATCTACACCTCACTCAGCCTGCTCAGAAGGAACAGCAGAGATAGAAGACAGAGATAGAGTATATCCACGTGGATCACTTAGCCTGCTCAGAAGGAACAGCAGAGGTAGAAGACAGAGATATAGTATACCCACGTGTCTCACTCACCTTGCTCAGAAGGAACAGCAGGGGTAGAAGACAGAGATAGAGTATATCCACGTGTCTAACTCAGCCTACTCAGAAGGAACAGCAGAGATAGAAGACAGAGATAGAGTATATCCACGTGTCTCACTCAGCCTGCTCAGAAGGAACAGCAGAGGTAGAAGACAGAGCTAGTGTATATCCACGTGTCTGATCTACACCTCACTCAGGCTGCTCAAAAGGAACAGCAGAGGTAGAAGACAGAGATAGAGTATATCCACGTGTCTGATCTACACCTCACTCAGCCTGCTCAGAAGGAACAGCACAGGTAGAAGTCAGAGATAGAGTATATCCACGTGTCTCACTCAGGCTGCTCAGACGGAACAGCAGAGGTAGAAGACAGATATAGAGTATATCCACGTGTCTGATCTACACCTCACTCAGCCTGCTCAGAAGGAACAGCAGAGATAGAAGACAGAGATAGAGTATATCCACGTGGATCACTTAGCCTGCTCAGAAGGAACAGCAGAGGTAGAAGACAGAGATAGAGTATACCCACGTGTCTCACTCACCTTGCTCAGAAGGAACAGCAGGGGTAGAAGACAGAGATAGAGTATATCCACGTGTCTAACTCAGCCTACTCAGAAGGAACAGCAGAGGTAGAAGACAGAGATAGAGTATATCCACGTGTCTCACTCACCTTGATCAGAAGGAACAGCAGAGGTAGAAGACAGAGATAGATTATATCCTCGTGTCTCACTCAGCCTGCTCAGAAGGAACAGCAGAGGTAAAATACAGAGATAGAGTATATCCACGTGTCTCACTCAGCCTGCTCAAAAGGAACAGCAGAGGTAGAAGACAGAGATAGAGTATATCCACGTGTCTGATCTACACCTCACTCAGCCTGCTCAGAAGGAACAGCAGAAGTAGAAGACAGAGATAGAGTATATCCACGTGTCTGATCTACACCTCACTCAGCCTGCTCAAAAGGGAACAGCAGAGGTAGAAGACAGAGGTAGAGTATATCCACGTGTCTTACTCAGGCTGCTCAGACGGAACAGCAGAGGTAGAAGACAGATATAGAGTATATCCACGTGTCTGATCTACACCTCACCCAGCCTGCTCAGAAGGAACAGCAGAGGTAGAAGACAGAGATAGAGTATATCCACGTGTCTGATCTACACCTCACTCAGCCTGCTCAGAAGGAACAGCAGAGCTAGAAGACAGAGATAGAGTATATCCACGTGCCTCACTCACCTTGCTCAGAAAGAACAGCAGGGGTAGAAGACAGAGATAGAGTATATCCACGTGTCTAACTCAGCCTACTCAGAAGGAACAACAGAGATAGAAGACAGAGATAGAGTATATCCACGTGTCTCACTCAGCCTGCTCAGAAGGAACAGCAGAGGTAGAAGACAGAGCTAGTGTATATCCACGTGTCTGATCTACACCTCACTCAGGCTGCTCAAAAGGAACAGCAGAGGTAGAAGACAGAGATAGAGTATATCCACGTGTCTGATCTACACCTCACTCAACCTGCTCAGAAGGAACAGCAGAGGTAGAAGACAGAGATAGAGTATATCCACGTGTCTGATCTACACCTCACTCAACCTGCTCAGAAGGAACAGCAGAGGTAGAAGACAGAGATAGAGTATATCCACGTGTCTGATCTACACCTCACTCAGCCTGCTCAGAAGGAACAGCACAGGTAGAAGTCAGAGATAGAGTATATCCACGTGTCTCACTCAGGCTGCTCAGACGGAACAGCAGAGGTAGAAGACAGATATAGAGTATATCCACGTGTCTGATCTACACCTCACTCAGCCTGCTCAGAAGGAACAGCAGAGATAGAAGACAGAGATAGAGTATATCCACGTGGATCACTTAGCCTGCTCAGAAGGAACAGCAGAGGTAGAAGACAGAGATATAGTATACCCACGTGTCTCACTCACCTTGCTCAGAAGGAACAGCAGGGGTAGAAGACAGAGATAGAGTATATCCACGTGTCTAACTCAGCCTACTCAGAAGGAACAGCAGAGATAGAAGACAGAGATAGAGTATATCCACGTGTCTCACTCAGCCTGCTCAGAAGGAACAGCAGAGGTAGAAGACAGAGCTAGTGTATATCCACGTGTCTGATCTACACCTCACTCAGGCTGCTCAAAAGGAACAGCAGAGGTAGAAGACAGAGATAGAGTATATCCACGTGTCTGATCTACACCTCACTCAACCTGCTCAGAAGGAACAGCAGAGGTAGAAGACAGAGATAGAGTATATCCACGTGTCTGATCTACACCTCACTCAACCTGCTCAGAAGGAACAGCAGAGGTAGAAGACAGAGATAGAGTATATCCACGTGTCTGATCTACACCTCACTCAGCCTGCTCAGAAGGAACAGCAGAGATAGAAGACAGAGATAGAGTATATCCACGTGTCTCACTCACCTTGCTCAGAAGGAACAGCAGGGGTAGAATACAGAGATAGAGTATATCCACGTGTCTAACTCAGCCTACTCAGAAGGAACAGCAGAGGTAGAAGACAGAGATAGAGTATATCCACGTGTCTCACTCACCTTGATCAGAAGGAACAGCAGAGGTAGAAGACAGAGATATATTATATCCTCGTGTCTCACTCAGCCTGCTCAGAAGGAACAGCAGATGTAGAAGACAAAGATAGAGTATATCCACGTGTCTCACTCAGCCTGCTCAAAAGGAACAGCAGAGGTAGAAGACAGAGATAGAGTATATCCACGTGTCTGATCTACACCTCACTCAGCCTGCTCAGAAGGAACAGCAGAGGTAGAAGACAGAGATAGAGTATATCCACGTGTCTGATCTACACCTCACTCAGCCTGCTCAGAAGGAACAGCACAGGTAGAAGTCAGAGATAGAGTATATCCACGTGTCTCACTCAGGCTGCTCAGACGGAACAGCAGAGGTAGAAGACAGATATAGAGTATATCCACGTGTCTGATCTACACCTCACTCAGCCTGCTCAGAAGGAACAGCAGAGATAGAAGACAGAGATAGAGTATATCCACGTGGATCACTTAGCCTGCTCAGAAGGAACAGCAGAGGTAGAAGACAGAGATAGAGTATACCCACGTGTCTCACTCACCTTGCTCAGAAGGAACAGCAGGGGTAGAAGACAGAGATAGAGTATATCCACGTGTCTAACTCAGCCTACTCAGAAGGAACAGCAGAGGTAGAAGACAGAGATAGAGTATATCCACGTGTCTCACTCACCTTGATCAGAAGGAACAGCAGAGGTAGAAGACAGAGATAGATTATATCCTCGTGTCTCACTCAGCCTGCTCAGAAGGAACAGCAGAGGTAAAAGACAGAGATAGAGTATATCCACGTGTCTGATCTACACCTCACTCAGCCTGCTCAGAAGGAACAGCAGAAGTAGAAGACAGAGATAGAGTATATTCACGTGTCTGATCTACACCTCACTCAGCCTGCTCAGAAGGAACAGCAGAGGTAGAAGACAGAGGTAGAGTATATCCACGTGTCTTACTCAGACTGCTCAGACGGAACAGCAGAGGTAGAAGACAGATATAGAGTATATCCATGTGTCTGATCTACACTTCACCCAGCCTGCTCAGAAGGAACAGCAGAGGTAGAAGACAGAGATAGAGTATATCCACGTGTCTGATCTACACCTCACTCAGCCTGCTCAGAAGGAACAGCAGAGGTAGAAGACAGAGATAGAGTATATCCACGTGTCTCACTCAGCCTGCTCAAAAGGAACAGCAGAGGTAGAAGACAGAGATAGAGTATATCCACGTGTCTGATCTACACCTCACTCAGCCTGCTCAGAAGGAACAGCAGAGGTAGAAGACAGAGATAGAGTATATCCACGTGTCTGATCTACACCTCACTCAGCCTGCTCAGAAGGAACAGCACAGGTAGAAGTCAGAGATAGAGTATATCCACGTGTCTCACTCAGGCTGCTCAGACGGAACAGCAGAGGTAGAAGACAGATATAGAGTATATCCACGTGTCTGATCTACACCTCACTCAGCCTGCTCAGAAGGAACAGCAGAGATAGAAGACAGAGATAGAGTATATCCACGTGGATCACTTAGCCTGCTCAGAAGGAACAGCAGAGGTAGAAGACAGAGATAGATTATACCCACGTGTCTCACTCACCTTGCTCAGAAGGAACAGCAGGGGTAGAAGACAGAGATAGAGTATATCCACGTGTCTAACTCAGCCTACTCAGAAGGAACAGCAAAGGTAGAAGACAGAGATAGAGTATATCCACGTGTCTCACTCACCTTGATCAGAAGGAACAGCAGAGGTAGAAGACAGAGATAGATTATATCCTCGTGTCTCACTCAGCCTGCTCAGAAGGAACAGCAGAGGTAAAAGACAGAGATAGAGTATATCTACGTGTCTCACTCAGCCTGCTCAAAAGGAACAGCAGAGGTAGAAGACAGAGATAGAGTATATCCACGTGTCTGATCTACACCTCACTCAGCCTGCTCAGAAGGAACAGCAGAAGTAGAAGACAGAGATAGAGTATATCCACGTGTCTGATCTACACCTCACTCAGCCTGCTCAGAAGGAACAGCAGAGGTAGAAGACAGAGGTAGAGTATATCCACGTGTCTTACTCAGGCTGCTCAGACGGAACAGCAGAGGTAGAAGACAGATATAGAGTATATCCACGTGTCTGATCTACACCTCACCCAGCCTGCTCAGAAGGAACAGCAGAGGTAGAAGACAGAGATAGAGTATATCCACGTGTCTGATCTACACCTCACTCAGCCTGCTCAGAAGGAACAGCAGAGCTAGAAGACAGAGATAGAGTATATCCACGTGCCTCACTCACCTTGCTCAGAAAGAACAGCAGGGGTAGAAGACAGAGATAGAGTATATCCACGTGTCTAACTCAGCCTACTCAGAAGGAACAGCAGAGATAGAAGACAGAGATAGAGTATATCCACGTGTCTCACTCAGCCTGCTCAGAAGGAACAGCAGAGGTAGAAGACAGAGCTAGTGTATATCCACGTGTCTGATCTACACCTCACTCAGGCTGCTCAAAAGGAACAGCAGAGGTAGAAGACAGAGATAGAGTATATCCACGTGTCTGATCTACACCTCACTCAACCTGCTCAGAAGGAACAGCAGAGGTAGAAGACAGAGATAGAGTATATCCACGTGTCTGATCTACACCTCACTCAGCCTGCTCAGAAGGAACAGCAGAGATAGAAGACAGAGATAGAGTATATCCACGTGTCTCACTCAGCCTGCTCAGAAGGAACAGCAGAGGTAGAAGACAGAGATAGAGTATACCCACGTGTCTCACTCACCTTGATCAGAAGGAATAGCAGGGGTAGAAGACAGAGATAGAGTATATCCACGTGTCTAACTCAGCCTACTCAGAAGGAACAGCAGAGGTAGAAGACAGAGATAGAGTATATCCACGTGTCTCACTCACCTTGATCAGAAGGAACAGCAGAGGTAGAAGACAGATATAGATTATATCCTCGTGTCTCACTCAGCCTGCTCAGAAGGAACAGCAGAGGTAGAAGACAGAGATAGAGTATATCCACGTGTCTCATTCAGCCTGCTCAAAAGGAACAGCAGAGGTAGAAGACAGAGATAGAGTATATCCACGTGTCTGATCTACACCTCACTCAGCCTGCTCAGAAGGAACAGCAGAGGTAGAAGACAGAGATAGAGTATTTCCACGTGTCTGATCTACACCTCACTCAGCCTGCTCAGCAGGAACACCAGAGGTAGAAGACAGAGATAGAGTATATCCACGTGTCTCACTCAGCCTGCTCAGAAGGAACAGCAGAGGTAGAAGACAGAGATAGAGTATACCCACGTGTCTCACTCACCTTGCTCAGAAGGAACAGCAGGGGTAGAAGACAGAGATAGAGTATATCCACGTGTCTGATCTACACCTCACTCAGGCTGCTCAAAAGGAACAGCAGAGGTAGAAGACAGAGATAGAGTATATCCACGTGTCTGATCTACACCTCACTCAACCTGCTCAGAAGGAACAGCAGAGGTAGAAGACAGAGATAGAGTATATCCACGTGTCTGATCTACACCTCGCTCAGCCTGCTCAGAAGGAACAGCCGAGAGAGAAGAAAGAGATGGAGTATATCCACGTGTCTGATTTACACCTCGCTCAGCCTGCCAAGAACGAACAGCTAAGGGAGAAGAAAGAGATGGAGTATATTCAAGTGTCTGATCTACACCTCGCTCAGCCTGCTCAGAAGGAACAGCAGAGGTAGAAGACAGAGATAGAGTATATCCACGTGTCTGATCTACACCTCACTCAGCCTGCTCAGAAGGAACACCAGAGGTAGAAGACAGAGATAGAGTATATCCACGTGTCTCACTCAGGCTGCTCAGACGGAACAGCAGAGGTAGAAGACAGAGATACAGTATATCCACGTGATTGATCTACACCTCACTCAGCCTGCTCAGAAGGAACAGCAGAGATAGAAGACAGAGATAGAGTATATCCACGTGTCTCACTCAGCCTGCTCAGAAGGAACAGCAGAGGTAGAAGACAGAGATAGAGTATACCCACGTGTCTCACTCACCTTGCTCAGAAGGAACAGCAGGGGTAGAAGACAGAGATAGAGTATATCCACGTGTCTGATCTACACCTCACTCAGGCTGCTCAAAAGGAACAGCAGAGGTAGAAGACAGAGATAGAGTATATCCACGTGTCTGATCTACACCGCACTCAACCTGCTCAGAAGGAACAGCAGAGGTAGAAGACAGAGATAGAGTATATCCACGTGTCTGATCTACACCTCGCTCAGCCTGCTCAGAAAGATCAACCGAGAGAGAGGAAATTAGTGGAGTATATTCATGTGTCTTATCCTCACCTTGCTCAGCCTGCCCAGAAGGAACAGCAGAGGGGGAAGAGAGAGATGGAGTATATTCAAGTGTCTGATCTACACCTCGCTCAGCCTGCTTAGAAGAAACAGCCGAGAGAGAAGAAAGAGATGGAGTATATCCACGTGTCTGATCTACACCTCGCTCAGCCTGCCAAGAACGAACAGCAGAGGGAGAAGAAAGAGATGGAGTATATTCAAGTGTCTGATCTACACCTCGCTCAGCCTGCTCAGAAAAATCAACCGAGAGAGAAGACATTAGTGGAGTATATCCATGTGTCTGATCCTCACCTTGCTCAGCCTGCCCATAAGGAACAGCAGAGGGGGAAGAGAGAGATGGAGTATATCCACGTGTCTGATCTACACCTCACTCAACCTGCTCAGAAGGAACAGCAGAGGGAGAAGACAGAGATAGAGTATATCCACGTGTCTGATCTACACCTCGCTCAGCCTGCTCAGAAAGAACAGCCGAGAGAGAAGAAAGAGATGGAGTATATTCAAGTGTCTGATCTACACCTCGCTCAGCCTGCTCAGAAAAATCAACCGAGAGAGAAGACATTAGTGGAGTATATCCATGTGTCTGATCCTCACCTTGCTCAGCCTGCCCATAAGGAACAGCAGAGGGGGAAGAGAGAGATGGAGTATATCCACGTGTCTGATCTACACCTCGCTCAGCCTGCCAAGAACGAACAGCAAAGGGAGAAGAAAGAGATGGAGTATATTCAAGTGTCTGATCTACACCTCGCTCAGCCTGCTCAGAAAAATCAACCGAGAGAGAAGAAATTAGTGGAGTATATCCATGTGTCTGATCCTCACCTTGCTCAGCCTGCCCATAAGGAACAGCAGAGGGGGAAGAGAGAGATGGAGTATATCCACGTGTCTGATCTACACCTCACTCGGCCTGCCCAGAAGGAACAGCGGAAGGAGAAGAAAGAGATGGATTATATCCATTTGTCTGATCTACACCTTGCCCAGCCTGCCCAGAAGGAATAGCAGAGGGATAAGTAAGAGATAGCGTATGTCCATGTGTCTGATCTACACCTCGCTCAGCCTGCTCAGAAGGAACAGCAGAAGGAGAAGATAGAGATTAAGTATATCCATGTATCTGATCTACACCTCGCGCAGCCCGCCCAGAAGGAACAACAGAAGGAGAAGATAGAGATTAAGTATATCCATGTATCTTATCTACACCTCGCTCAGCCTGCCCAGAAGGAACAGCAGAGGGAGAGGAAAAAGATGGAGTAAATCCACGTGTCTGATCTACACCTCGCTCGGCCTGCCCAGAAGGAACAGCAGAGATAGCGGAAATTAGTGGAGTATATCCATGTGTCTGATCCTCAACTCACTCAGCCTGCCCAGAATGAACAGCAGAGGGATAAGAAATAGATGGAGTATATCGACGTGTCTGATCTACACCTCGATAAGCCTGCTCAGAAAGATCAACCGAGAGAGAATAAATTAGTGGAGTATATCCATGTGTCTGATCTACACCTCGCTCAGCCTGCTCAGAAGGAACAGCAGAGGGAGAAGAAAGAGATGGAGTATATTCAAGTGTCTGATCTACACCTCGCACAGCCTGCTCAGAAGGAACAGCAGATAGAGAAGAAAGAGATGAAGTATATCCACGTGTCTGATATACACCTCGATCAGCCTGCTCAGAAAGATCAACCGAGAGAGAAGACATTAGTGGAGTATATCCATGTGTCTGATCCTCACCTTGGTCAGCCTGCCCATAAGGAACAACAGAAGGGGAAGAGAGAGATGGAGTATATCCACGTGTCTGATCTACACCTCGCTCAGCCTGCCCAGAAGGAACAGCGGAAGGAGAAGAAAGAGATGGAGTATATCCATGTGTCTGATCTACACCTTGCCCAGCCTGCCCAGAAGGAATAGCAGAGGGATAAGTAAGAGATAGCGTATGTCCATGTGTCTGATCTACACCTCGCTCAGCCTGCTCAGAAGGAACAGCAGAAGGAGAAGATAGAGATTAAGTATATCCATGTATCTGATCTACACCTCGCTTAGCCTGCCAAGAAGGAACAGCAGAGGGAGAAGAAAGAGATGGAGTATATCGATGTGTCTGATCTACACCTCGCGCAGACCGCTCAGAAGGAACAGCACAGGAGAAGAAAGAGATGGAGTATATCCATGTGTCTGATCTACACCTCGCTCAGCCTGCCCAGAAGGAATAGCAGAGGGATAAGTAAGGTTTTAGTGTATGTCCATGTGACTGATCCTCACCTCGCTCAGCCTGCCCAGACGGAACAGCAGAAGGAGAAGATAGAGATTAAGTATATCCATGTATCTTATCTACACCTCGCTCAGCCTGCCCAGAAGGAACAACAGAGGGGGAAGTAGGAGATGGAGTATATCCACGTGTCTGATCTACACCTCGCTCAGCCTGCCCATAAGGAACAGCAGAGGGAGAAAAAAAGAGATGGAGTACACCCACGTGTCTGATCTACACCTCGCTTAGCCTGCACAGAAGGAACAACAGAGGGAAAAAACAGAGATGGAGTATATCCATGTGTCTGATCTAAACTTCGCTCATCCGGCCCAGAAGGAACAGCAGAAGGAGAAGAAAGAGATGGAGTATATACATGTATCTGATCAACACTTCGTTCAGCCTGCCCAGAAGGAACAGCAGAAGGAGAAGAAAGAGATGGAGTATATCTACGTGTCTGATCTACACCTCGCTCAGCCTGCCAAGAACGAACAGCAGAGGGAGAAGAAAGAGATGGAGTATATCGATGTGTCTGATCTACACCTCGCGCAGCCTTCTCAGAAAGAACAACCGAGAGATAAGAAATTAGTGGAGTATATCCATGTGTCTGATCTACACCTCGCTCAGCCTGCCAAGAACGAACAGCAGAGGGAGAAGAAAGAGATGGAGTATATTCAAGTGTCTGATCTACACCTCGCTCAGCCTGCTCAGAAAGGTCAACCGAGAGAGAGGAAATTAGTGGAGTATATTCATGTGTCTTATCCTCACCTTGCTCAGCCTGCTCAGAAAGATCAACCGAGAGAGAAAGAATTAGTGGTGTATATCCATGTGTCTGATCCTCACCTTGCTCAGCCTGCCCAGAAGGAACAGCAGAGGGGAAGAGAGAGATGGAGTATATCCACGTGTCTGATCTACACCTCGCTCAGCCTGCCCAGAAGGAACAGCGGAAGGAGAAGAAAGAGATGGAGTATATCCATGTGTCTGATCTACACCTTGCCCAGCCTGCCCAGAAGGAATAGCAGAGGGATAAGTAAGAGATAGCGTATGTCCATGTGTCTGATCTACACCTCGCTCAGCCTGCTCAGAAGGAACAGCAGAAGGAGAAGATAGAGATTAAGTATATCCATGTATCTGATCTACACCTCGCGCAGCCCGCCTATAAGGAACAGCAGACGGAGAAGATAGAGATTAAGTATATCCATGTATCTTATCTACACCTTGCTCAGCCTGCCCAGAAGGAACAGCAGAGGGAGAGGAAAAAGATGGAGTAAATCCACGTGTCTGATCTACACCTCGCTCGGCCTGCCCAGAAGGAACAGCAGAGGGAGAAGAAAGAGATGGAGTATATCCACGTGTCTGATCTACACCTCGCCCAGCCTACCCAGAAGGAACAGCAGAGATAGCGGGAAATAGTGGAGTATATCCATGTGTCTGATCCTCAACTCACTCAGCCTGCCAGAATGAACAGCAGAGGGATAAGAAATAGATGGAGTATATCGACGTGTCTGATCTACACCTCGATCAGCCTGCTCAGAAAGATCAACCGAGAGAGAAGAAATTAGTGGAGTATATCCATGTGTCTGATCTACACCTCGCTCAGCCTGCTCAGAAGGAACAGCAGAGGGAGAAGAAAGAGATGGAGTATATTCAAGTGTCTGATCTACACCTCGCACAGCCTGCTCAGAAGGAACAGCAGATAGAGAAGAAAGAGATGAAGTATATCCACGTGTCTGATATACACCTCGCTCAGCCTGCTCAGAAAGATCAACCGAGAGAGAAGACATTAGTGGAGTATATCCATGTGTCTGATCCTCACCTTGCTCAGCCTGCCCATAAGGAACAACAGAAGGGGAAGAGAGAGATGGAGTATATCCACGTGTCTGATCTACACCTCGCTCAGCCTGCCCAGAAGGAACAGCGGAAGGAGAAGAAAGAGATGGAGTATATCCATGTGTCTGATCTACACCTTGCCCAGCCTGCCCAGAAGGAATAGCAGAGGGATAAGTAAGAGATAGCGTATGTCCATGTGTCTGATCTACACCTCGCTCAGCCTGCTCAGAAGGAAAGCAGAAGGAGAAGATAGAGATTAAGTATATCCATGTATCTGATCTACACCTCGCTTAGCCTGCCAAGAAGGAACAGCAGAGGGAGAAGAAAGAGATGGAGTATATCGATGTGTCTGATCTACACCTCGCGCAGACCGCTCAGAAGAAACAGCACAGGAGAAGAAAGAGATGGAGTATATCCATGTGTCTGATCTACACCTCGCTCAGCCTGCCCAGAAGGAATAGCAGAGGGATAAGTAAGATTTAGTGTATGTCCATGTGACTGATCCTCACCTCGCTCAGCCTGCCCAGACGGAACAGCAGAAGGAGAAGATAGAGATTAAGTATATCCATGTATCTTATCTACACCTCGCTCAGCCTGCCCAGAAGGAACAACAGAGGGGGAAGTAAGAGATGGAGTATATCGACGTGTCTGATCTACACCTCGATCAGCCTGCTCAGAAAGATCAACCGAGAGAGAAGAAATTAGTAGAGTATATCCATGTGTCTGATCTACACCTCGCTCAGCCTGCTCAGAAGGAACAGCCGAGAGAGAAGAAAGAGATGGAGTATATCCACGTGTCTGATCTACACCTCGCTCAGCCTGCCAAGAACGAACAACAGAGGGAGAAGAAAGAGATGGAGTATATTCAAGTGTCTGATCTACACCTCGCCCAGCCTGCTCAGAAAGATCAACCGAGAGAGAGGAAATTAGTGGAGTATATTCATGTGTCTTATCCTCACCTTGCTCAGCCTGCCCAGAAGGAACAGCAAAGGGGGAAGAGAGAGATGGAGTATATCCACGTGTCTGATCTACACCTCGCTCAGCCTGCCCAGAAGGAACAGCAGAAGGAGAAGAAAGAGAAGGAGTATATCCATGTGTCTGATCTACATCTCGCTCAGCCTGCTCAGAAAGATCAACCGAGAGAGAAGAAATTAGTGGAGTATATCAATGTGTCTGATCTACACTTCGCCCAGCCTGCCCAGAAAGAACATCCGAGAGAGAAGAAATTGATGGGTTATATCCACGTGTCTGATCCTCACCTAGCTCAGCCTGCCCAGAAGGAACAGAAGAGGGAGAAAAAAGAGATGGAGTATATCTACGTGTCTGATCTACACCTCGCTCAGCCTGCCCAGAAGGAACAACAGAAGGATAATATAGAGATTAAGTATATCCATGTATCTGATTATACCTTGCTCACCCTGCGCAGAAGGAACAGCCGAGAGAGAAGAAATTAGTGGAGTATATCCATGTGACTGATCCTCACCTCGCTCAGCCTGCCCTGAAGGAACAGCAGAAGGAGAAGATAGAGATTAAGTATATCCATGTGTCTGATCTACACCTCGCGCAGCCTGCTCAGAAGGAACAGCAAAGGAAGAAGAAAGAGATGGAGTATATGCACGTGTCTGATCTACACGTCGCTCAGCCTGATCAGAAAGATCAACCGAGAGAGAAGAAATTAGTGGAGTATACCCATGTGTCTGATCCTCACCTTGCTCAGCCTGCCCAGAAGGGACAGCAGAGGGAGAAGAAAGAGATGGAGTATATCCATGTGACTGATCCTCACCTCGCTCAGCCTGCTCAGAAGGAACAGCAGAAGGAGAAAATAAAGATTAAGTATATCCATGTGTCTGATCTACACCTCGCGCAGCCTGCTCAGAAGGAACAGCAGAGGGAGAAGAAAGAGATGGAGTATATCCACGTGTCTGATCTACACGTCGCTCAGCCTGATCAGAAAAATTAACCGAGAGAGAAGAAATTAGTGGAGTATATCCTTGTGTCTGATCCTCACCTTGCTCAGCCTGCCCAGAAGGGACAGCAGAGGGAGAAGAAAGAGATGGAGTATATCGATGTGTCTGATCTACACCTCGCTTAGCCTGCACAGAAGGAACAACAGAGGGACAAAACAGAGATGGAGTATATCCATGTGTCTGATCTAAACTTCGCTCATCCGGCCCAGAAGGAACAGCAGAAGGAGAAGAAAGAGATGGGTTATATCCACGTGTCTGATCTACACCTCGCTCAGCCTGCCCAGAAGGAGCAGCAGAGGGAGAAGAAAGAGATGGAGTATATCCACGTGTCTGATCTACACCTCGCTCAGCCTGCCCAGAACGAACAACAGAGGGAGAAGAAAGGGATGGAGTATATCCACGTGTCTGATCTACACCTCGCTCAGCCTGTACAGAAGGAACTGCCGAGAGAGAAGAAATTAGTGGAGTATATCAATGTGTCTGATCTACACTTTGCCCAGCCTGCCCAGAAAGAACATCCGAGAGAGAAGAAATTGATGGGGTATATCCACGTGTCTGATCTACACCTCGCTCAGCCTGCCCAGAAGGAACAGCAGAGGGAGAAGAAAGAGATGGAGTATATCCACGTGTCTGATCTACACCTCGCTCAGCCTGCCCAGAAGGAACAGCAGAGGGAGAAAAAAGAGATGGAGTATATCCACGTGTCTGATCTACACCTCGCTCAGCCTGCTCAAAAAGATCAACCGAGAGAGAAGAAATTAGTGGAGTGTATCCATGTGTCTGATCCTCACCTAGCTCAGCCTGCCTAGAAGGAACAGAAGAGGGAGAAAAAAGAGATGGAGTATATCTACGTGTCTGATCTACACCTCGCTCAGCCTGCCCAGAAGGAACAGCAGAAGGATAATATAGAGATTAAGTATATCAATGTATCTGATTATACATCGCTCACCCTGCGCAGAAGGAACAGCCGAGAGAGAAGAAATTAGTGGAGTATATCCATGTGACTGATCCTCACCTCGCTCAGCCTGCCCAGAAGGAACAGCAGAAGGAGAAGATAGAGATTAAGTATATCCACGTATCTGATCCACACCTCGCGCAGCCTGCTCAGAAGGAACAGCAGAGGGAGAAGAAAGAGATGTAGTATATCCACGTGTCTGATCTACATCTCGCTCAGCCTGCTCAGAAAGATCAACCGAGAGAGAAGAAATTAGTGGAGTATATCCATGTGTCTGATCCTCACCTTGCTCAGCCTGCCCAGAAGGAATAGCAGAGGGAGAAGAAAGAGATGGAGTATATCCACGTGTCTGATCTACACCTCGCTCAGCCTGTCCAGAAGGAACTGCCGAGAGAGAAGAAATTAGTGGAGTATATCAATGTGTCTGATCTACACTTCGCCCAGCCTGCCCAGAAAGAACATCCGAGAGAGAAGAAATTGATGGGGTATATCCACGTGTCTGATCTACACCTCGCTCAGCCTGCCCAGAAGGAACAGCAGAGGGAGAAGAAAGAGATGGAGTATATCCACGTGTCTGATCTACACCTCGCTCAGCCTGCCCAGAAGGAACAGCAGAGGGAGAAAAAAGAGATGGAGTATATCCACGTGTCTGATCTACACCTCGCTCAGCCTGCTCAAAAAGATCAACCGAGAGAGAAGAAATTAGTGGAGTGTATCCATGTGTCTGATCCTCACCTAGCTCAGCCTGCCTAGAAGGAACAGAAGAGGGAGAAAAAAGAGATGGAGTATATCTACGTGTCTGATCTACACCTCGCTCAGCCTGCCCAGAAGGAACAGCAGAAGGATAATATAGAGATTAAGTATATCCATGTATCTGATTATACATCGCTCACCCTGCGCAGAAGGAACAGCCGAGAGAGAAGAAATTAGTGGAGTATATCCATGTGACTGATCCTCACCTCGCTCAGCCTGCCCAGAAGGAACAGCAGAAGGAGAAGATAGAGATTAAGTATATCCATGTGTCTGATCTACACCTCGCGCAGCCTGCTCAGAAGGAACAGCAGAGGGAGAAGAAAGAGATGGAGTATATCCACGTGTCTGATCCACACGTCGCTCAGCCTGATCAGAAAGATCAACCGAGAGAGAAGAAATTAGTGGGGTATATCCATGTGTCTGATCCTCACCTTGCTCAGCCTGCCCAGAAGGGACAGCAGAGGGAGAAGAAAGAGATGGAGTATATCCATGTGACTGATCCTCACCTCGCTCAGCCTGCTCAGAAGGAACAGCAGAAGGAGAAAATAGAGATTAAGTATATCCATGTGTCTGATCTACACCTCGCGCAGCCTGCTCAGAAGGAACAGCAGAGGGAGAAGAAAGAGATGGAGTATATCCACGTGTCTGATCTACACCTCGCTCAGCCTGCTCAAAAAGATCCACCGAGAGAGAAGAAATTAGTGGAGTGTATCCATGTGTCTGATCCTCACCTAGCTCAGCCTGCCTAGAAGGAACAGAAGAGGGAAAAAAAAGAGATGGAGTATATCTACGTGTCTGATCTACACCTCGCTCAGCCTGCCCAGAAGGAACAGCAGAAGGATAATATAGAGATTAAGTATATCCATGTATCTGATTATACATCGCTCACCCTGCGCAGAAGGAACAGCCGAGAGAGAAGAAATTAGTGGAGTATATCCATGTGACTGATCCTCACCTCGCTCAGCCTGCCCAGAAGGAACAGCAGAAGGAGAAGATAGAGATTAAGTATATCCATGTGTCTGATCTACACCTCGCGCAGCCTGCTCAGAAGGAACAGCAGAGGGAGAAGAAAGAGATGGAGTATATCCACGTGTCTGATCTACACGTCGCTCAGCCTGATCAGAAAGATCAACCGAGAGAGAAGAAATTAGTGGAGTATATCCTTGTGTCTGATCCTCACCTTGCTCAACCTGCCCAGAAGGGATAGCAGAGGGAGAAGAAAGAGATGGAGTATATCCACGTATCTGATCCACACCTCGCGCAGCCTGCTCAGAAGGAACAGCAGAGGGAGAAGAAAGAGATGGAGTATATCCACGTGTCTGATCTACATCTCGCTCAGCCTGCTCAGAAAGATCAACCGAGAGAGAAGAAATTAGTGGAGTATATCCATGTGTCTGATCCTCACCTTGCTCAGCCTACCCAGAAGGAATAGCAGAGGGAGAAGAAAGAGATGGAGTATATCCACGTGTCTGATCTACACCTCGCTCAGCCTGCCCAGAAAGAACATCCTAGAGAGAAGAAATTGATGGGGTATATCCACGTGTCTGATCTACACCTCGCTCAGCCTGCCCAGAAGGAACAGCAGAGGGAGAAGAAAGAGATGTAGTATATCCACGTGTCTGATCTACACCTCGCTCAGCCTGCCCAGAAGGAACAGCAGAGGGAGAAAAAAGAGATGGAGTATATCCACGTGTCTGATCTACACCTCGCTCAGCCTGCTCAAAAAGATCAACCGAGAGAGAAGAAATTAGTGGAGTGTATCCATGTGTCTGATCCTCACCTAGCTCAGCCTGCCTAGAAGGAACAGAAGAGGGAGAAAAAAGAGATGGAGTATATCTACGTGTCTGATCTACACCTCGCTCAGCCTGCCCAGAAGGAACAGCAGAAGGATAATATAGAGATTAAGTATATCCATGTATCTGATTATACATCGCTCACCCTGCGCAGAAGGAACAGCCGAGAGAGAAGAAATTAGTGGAGTATATCCATGTGACTGATCCTCACCTCGCTCAGCCTGCCCAGAAGGAACAGCAGAAGGAGAAGATAGAGATTAAGTATATCCATGTGTCGGATCTACACCTCGCGCAGCCTGCTCAGAAGGAACAGCAGAGGGAGAAGAAAAAGATGGAGTATATCCACGTGTCTGATCTACACGTCGCTCAGCCTGATCAGAAAGATCAACCGAGGGAGAAGAAATTAGTGGGGTATATCCATGTGTCTGATCCTCACCTTGCTCAGCCTGCCCAGAAGGGACAGCAGAGGGAGAAGAAAGAGATGGAGTATATCCATGTGACTGATCCTCACCTCGCTCAGCCTGCTCAGAAGGAACAGCAGAAGGAGAAAATAGAGATTAAGTATATCCATGTGTCTGATCTACACCTCGCGCAGCCTGCTCAGAAGGAACAGCAGAGGGAGAAGAAAGAGATGGAGTATATCCACGTGTCTGATCTACACCTCGCTCAGCCTGTCCAGAAGGAACTGCTGAGAGAGAAGAAATTAGTGGAGTATATCAATGTGTCTGATCTACACTTCGCCCAGCCTGCCCAGAAAGAACATCCGAGAGAGAAGAAATTGATGGGGTATATCCACGTGTCTGATCTACACCTCGCTCAGCCTGCCCAGAAGGAACAGCAGAGGGAGAAGAAAGAGATGGAGTATATCCACGTGTCTGATCTACACCTCGCTCAGCCTGCCCAGCAGGAACAGCAGAGGGAGAAAAAAGAGATGGAGTATATCCACCTGTCTGATCTACACCTCGCTCAGCCTGCTCAAAAAGATCAACCGAGAGAGAAGAAATTAGTGGAGTGTATCCATGTGTCTGATCCTCACCTAGCTCAGCCTGCCTAGAAGGAACAGAAGAGGGAGAAAAAAGAGATGGAGTATATCTACGTGTCTGATCTACACCTCGCTCAGCCTGCCCAGAAGGAACAGCAGAAGGATAATATAGATATTAAGTATATCCATGTATCTGATTATACATCGCTCACCCTGCGCAGAAGGAACAGCCGAGAGAGAAGAAATTAGTGGAGTATATCCATGTGACTGATCCTCACCTCGCTCAGCCTGCCCAGAAGGAACAGCAGAAGGAGAAGATAGAGATTAAGTATATCCATGTGTCTGATCTACACCTCGGGCAGCCTGCTCAGAAGGAACAGCAGAGGGAGAAGAAAGAGATGGAGTATATCCACGTGTCTGATCCACACGTCGCTCAGCCTGATCAGAAAGATCAACCGAGAGAGAAGAAATTAGTGGGGTATATCCATGTGTCTGATCCTCACCTTGCTCAGCCTGCCCAGAAGGGACAGCAGAGGGAGAAGAAAGAGATGGAGTATATCCATGTGACTGATCCTCACCTCGCTCAGCCTGCTCAGAAGGAACAGCAGAAGGAGAAAATAGAGATTAAGTATATCCATGTGTCTGATCTACACCTCGCGCAGCCTGCTCAGAAGGAACAGCAGAGGGAGAAGAAAGAGATGGAGTATATCCACGTGTCTGATCTACACGTCGCTCAGCCTGATCAGAAAGATCAACCGAGAGAGAAGAAATTAGTGGAGTATATCCATGTGTCTGATCCTCACCTTGCTCAACCTACCCAGAAGGGATAGCAGAGGGAGAAGAAAGAGATGGAGTATATCCACGTATCTGATCCACAGCTCGCGCAGCCTGCTCAGAAGGAACAGCAGAGGGAGAAGAAAGAGATGGAGTATATCCACGTGTCTGATCTACATCTCGCTCAGCCTGCTCAGAAAGATCAACCGAAAGAGAAGAAATTAGTGGAGTATATCCATGTGTCTGATCCTCACCTTGCTCAGCCTGCCCAGAAGGAATAGCAGAGGGAGAAGAAAGAGATGGAGTATATCCACGTGTCTGATCTACACCTCGCTCAGCCTGTCCAGGAGGAACTGCCGGGAGAGAAGAAATTAGTGGAGTATATCAATGTGTCTGATCTACACTTCGCCCAGCCTGCCCAGAAAGAACATCCGAGAGAGAAGAAATTGATGGGGTATATCCACGTGTCTGATCTACACCTCGCTCAGCCTGCCCAGAAGGAACAGCAGAGGGAGAAGAAAGAGATGGAGTATATCCACGTGTCTGATTTACACCTCGCTCAGCCTGCCCAGAAGGAACAGCAGAGGGAGAAGAAAGAGATGGAGTATATCCACGTGTCTGATCTACATCTCGCTCAGCCTGCTCAGAAAGATCAACCGAAAGAGAAGAAATTAGTGGAGTATATCCATGTGTCTGATCCTCACCTTGCTCAACCTGCCCAGAAGGGATAGCAGAGGGAGAGGAAAGAGATGGAGTATATCCACGTATCTGATCCACACCTTGCGCAGCCTGCTCAGAAGGAACAGCAGAGGGAGAAGAAAGAGATGGAGTATATCCACGTGTCTGATCTACATCTCGCTCAGCCTGCTCAGAAAGATCAACCGAAAGAGAAGAAATTAGTGGAGTATATCCATGTGTCTGATCCTCACCTTGCTCAGCCTGCCCAGAAGGAACAGCAGATGGAGAAGAAAGAGATGGAGTATATCCACGTGTCTGATCTACACGTCGCTCAGCCTGATCAGAAAGATCAACCGAGAGAGAAGAAATTAGTAGGGTATATCCATGTGTCTGATCCTCACCTTGCTCAGCCTGCCCAGAAGGGACAGCAGAGGGAGAAAAAAGAGATGGAGTATATCCACGTGTCTGATCTACACCTCGCTCAGCCTGTCCAGAAGGAACAGCCAAGAGAGAAGAAATTAGTGGAGTCCACAATGTGTCTGATCTACACTTCGCCCAGCCTGCCCAGAAAGAACATCCGAGAGAGAAGAAATTGATGGGGTATATCCACGTGTCTGATCTACACCTCGCTCAGCCTGCCCAGAAGGAACAGCAGAGGGAGAAGAAAGAGATGGAGTATATCCACGTGTCTGATCTACACCTCGCTCAGCCTGCCCAGAAGGAACAGCAGAGGGAGAAAAAAGAGATGGAGTATATCCACGTGTCTGATCTACACCTCGCTCAGCCTGCTCAGAAAGATCAACCGAGAGAGAGGAAATTAGTGGAGTGTATTTATTTGTCTGATCCTCACCTAGCTCAGCCTGCCCAGAAGGAACAGAAGAGGGAAACAAAAAAGTTGGAGTATATCTACGTGTCTGATCTACACCTCGCTCAGCCTGCCCAGAAGGAACAGCAGAAGGATAATATAGAGATTAAGTATATCCATATATCTGATTATACCTCGCTTACCCTGCGCAGAAGGAACAGCCGAGTGAGAAGAAATTAGTGGAGTATATCCATGTGACTGATCCTCACCTCGCTCAGCCTGCCCAGAAGGAACAGCAGAGAGAGAAAAAAGAGATGGAGTATATCCACGTGTCTGATCTACACCTCGCTCAGCCTGCTCAGAAAGATCAACCGAGAGAGAAGAAATTAGTGGAGTGTATCCATGTGACTGATCCTCACCTCGCTCAGCCTGCCCAGAAGGAACAGCAGAAGGAGAAGATAGAGATTAAGTATATCCATGTGTCTGATCTACACCTCGCGCAGCCTGCTCAGAAGGAACAGCAGACGGAGAAGAAAGAGATGGAGTATATCCACGTGTCTGATCTACACGTCGCTCAGCCTGATCAGAAAGATCAACCGAGAGAGAAGAAATTAGTGGGGTATATCCATGTGTCTGATCCTCACCTTGCTCAGCCTGCCCAGAAGGGACAGCAGAGGGAGAAGAAAGAGATGGAGTATATCCATGTGACTGATCCTCACCTCGCTCAGCCTGCTCAGAAGGAACAGCAGAAGGAGAAAATAGAGATTAAGTATATCCATGTGTACGTGTCTGATCTACACCTCGCGCAGCCTGCTCAGAAGGAACAGCAGAGGGAGAAGAAAGAGAGGTAGTATATCCACGTGTCTGATCTACACGTCGCTCAGCCTGATCAGAAAGATCAACCGAGAGAGAAGAAATTAGTGGAGTATATCCATGTGTCTGATCCTCACCTTGCTCAACCTGCCCAGAAGGGATAGCAGAGGGAGAAGAAAGAGATGGAGTATATCCATGTATCTGATCCACACCTCGCGCAGCCTGCTCAGAAGGAACAGCAGAGGGAGAAGAAAGAGATGGAGTATATCCACGTGTCTGATCTACATCTCGCTCAGCCTGCTCAGAAAGATCAACCGAGAGAGAAGAAATTAGTGGAGTATATCCATGTGTCTGATCCTCACCTTGCTCAACCTGCCCAGAAGGGATAGCAGAGGGAGAAGAAAGAGATGGAGTATATCCACGTATCTGATCCACACCTCGCGCAGCCTGCTCAGAAGGAACAGCAAAGGGAGAAGAAAGAGATGGTGTATATCCACGTGTCTGATCTACACCTCGTTCAGCCTGTCCAGAAGGATCAGCCGAGAGAGAAGAAATTAGTGGAGTCCACAATGTGTCTGATCTACACTTCGCCCAGCCTGCCCAGAAAGAACATCCGAGAGAGAAGAAATTGATGGGGTATATCCACGTGTCTGATTTACACCTCGCTCAGCCTGCCCAGAAGGAACAGCAGAGGGAGAAGAAAGAGATGGAGTATATCCACGTGTCTGATCTACACCTCGCTCAGCCTGCCCAGAAGGAACAGCAGAGGGAGGAAAAAGAGATGGAGTATATCCACGTGTCTGATCTACACCTCGCTCAGCCTGCTTAGAAAGATCAACCAAGAGAGAGGAAATTAGTGGAGTTTATTTATTTGTCTGATCCTCACCTAGCTCAGCCTGCCCAGAAGGAACAGAAGTGGGAAGAAAAAAAGATGGAGTATATCTACGTGTCTGATCTACACCTCGCTCAGCCTGCCCAGAAGGAGCAGCAGAAGAATAATATAGAGATTAAGTATATCCATATATCTGATTATACCTCGCTCACCCTGCGCAGAAGGAACAGCCGAGTGAGAAGAAATTAGTGGAGTATATCCATGTGACTGATCCTCACCTCGCTCAGCCTGCCCAGAAGGAACAGCAGAGGGAGAAAAAAGAGATGGAGTATATCCACGTGTCTGATCTACACCTCGCTCAGCCTGCTCAGAAAGATCAACCGAGAGAGAAGAAATTAGTGGAGTGTATCCATGTGACTGATCCTCACCTCGCTCAGCCTGCCCAGAAGGAACAGCAGAGGGAGAAGAAAGAGATGGAGTATATCCACGTGTCTGATCTACACCTCGCTCAGCCTGCCCAGAAGGAACAGCAGAGGGAGAAAAAAGAGATGGAGTATATCCACGTGTCTGATCTACACCTCGCTCAGCCTGCTCAGAAAGATCAACCGAGAGAGAGGAAATTAGTGGAGTGTATTTATTTGTCTGATCCTCACCTAGCTCAGCCTGCCCAGAAGGAACAGAAGAGGGAAACAAAAAAGATGGAGTATATCTACGTGTCTGATCTACACCTCGCTCAGCCTGCCCAGAAGGAGCAGCAGAAGGATAATATAGAGATTAAGTATATCCATATATCTGATTATACCTCGCTCACCCTGCGCAGAAGGAACAGCCGAGTGAGAAGAAATTAGTGGAGTATATCCATGTGACTGATCCTCACCTCGCTCAGCCTGCCCAGAAGGAACAGCAGAGGGAGAAAAAAGAGATGGAGTATATCCACGTGTCTGATCTACACCTCGCTCAGCCTGCTCAGAAAGATCAACCGAGAGAGAAGAAATTAGTGGAGTGTATCCATGTGACTGATCCTCACCTCGCTCAGCCTGCCCAGAAGGAACAGCAGAGGGAGAAGAAAGAGATGGAGTATATCCACGTGTCTGATCTACACCTCGCTCAGCCTGCCCAGAAGGAACAGCAGAGGGAGAAAAAAGAGATGGAGTATATCCACGTGTCTGATCTACACCTCGCTCAGCCTGCTCAGAAAGATCAACCGAGAGAGAGGAAATTAGTGGAGTGTATTTATTTGTCTGATCCTCACCTAGCTCAGCCTGCCCAGAAGGAACAGAAGAGGGAAACAAAAAAGATGGAGTATATCTACGTGTCTGATCTACACCTCGCTCAGCCTGCCCAGAAGGAACAGCAGAAGGATAATATAGAGATTAAGTATATCCATATATCTGATTATACCTCGCTTACCCTGCGCAGAAGGAACAGCCGAGTGAGAAGAAATTAGTGGAGTATATCCATGTGACTGATCCTCACCTCGCTCAGCCTGCCCAGAAGGAACAGCAGAGAGAGAAAAAAGAGATGGAGTATATCCACGTGTCTGATCTACACCTCGCTCAGCCTGCTCAGAAAGATCAACCGAGAGAGAAGAAATTAGTGGAGTGTATCCATGTGACTGATCCTCACCTCGCTCAGACTGCCCAGAAGGAACAGCAGAAGGAGAAGATAGAGATTAAGTATATCCATGTGTCTGATCTACACCTCGCGCAGCCTGCTCAGAAGGAACAGCAGACGGAGAAGAAAGAGATGGAGTATATCCACGTGTCTGATCTACACGTCGCTCAGCCTGATCAGAAAGATCAACCGAGAGAGAAGAAATTAGTGGGGTATATCCATGTGTCTGATCCTCACCTTGCTCAGCCTGCCCAGAAGGGACAGCAGAGGGAGAAGAAAGAGATGGAGTATATCCATGTGACTGATCCTCACCTCGCTCAGCCTGCTCAGAAGGAACAGCAGAAGGAGAAAATAGAGATTAAGTATATCCATGTGTCTGATCTACACCTCGCGCAGCCTGCTCAGAAGGAACAGCAGAGGGAGAAGAAAGAGAGGGAGTATATCCACGTGTCTGATCTACACGTCGCTCAGCCTGATCAGAAAGATCAACCGAGAGAGAAGAAATTAGTGGAGTATATCCATGTGTCTGATCCTCACCTTGCTCAACCTGCCCAGAAGGGATAGCAGAGGGAGAAGAAAGAGATGGAGTATATCCACGTATCTGATCCACACCTCGCGCAGCCTGCTCAGAAGGAACAGCAGAGGGAGAAGAAAGAGATGGAGTATATCCACGTGTCTGATCTACATCTCGCTCAGCCTGCTCAGAAAGATCAACCGAGAGAGAAGAAATTAGTGGAGTATATCCATGTGTCTGATCCTCACCTTGCTCAACCTGCCCAGAAGGGATAGCAGAGGGAGAAGAAAGAGATGGAGTATATCCACGTATCTGATCCACACCTCGCGCAGCCTGCTCAGAAGGAACAGCAGAGGGAGAAGAAAGAGATGGTGTATATCCACGTGTCTGATCTACACCTCGCTCAGCCTGCCCATAAGGAACAGATGAGAGAGAAGAAATTGATGGAGTATATCCATGTCTCTGATCTACACCTCGCTCAGCCTGCCGAGAAGGAACAGCAGAGGGAGAAGTAAGAGATAGAGTATGTCAATGTGCATTATCTACACCTCGCTCAGCCTGCTCAGAAGGAACAGCCGAGAAAGAAGAAACTAGTTGAGTAAATCCATGTGTCTGATCCTCACCTCGCTCAGCCTGCCCAGATCGAACAGCAGATAGGCTCAGAAAATGAGTTTCGTTTCGACCCGATTGGTCTACTTTTTGAAGGCATATATAGTGGTTAGTAGCTATTTAAAATAATATGCTCACAAATAATATCCAGTCCAACTTGAGTTATTCACTTTAAAAATGTAATGGGGCAAAACTAGCATGGGGCGAGTTGATTTTTCACGCCTAGTTTTTATAACAATTTGCCCCATAGCCACTTCGCCCCCAGAGGGAGAATAAAGAGATGGAGTATATCCACGTGTCTGATCTACACCTCGCCCAGCCTACCCAGGAAGGAACAGCAGAGATAGCGGATATTAGTGGAGTATATCCATGTGTCTGATCATCACCTCACTCAGCCTGCCCAGAATGAACAGCAGAGGGATAAGAAAGAGATGGAGTATATCCACGTGTCTGATCTACACCTCGCTCAGCCTGCTCAGAAAGATCAACCGAGAGAGAAGAAATTAGTGGAGTATATCCATGTGTCTGATCTACACCTCGCTCAGCCTGCTCAGAAAGAACAGCCGAGAGAGAAGAAATTAGTGGATGAAATCCATGTGTCTGATTCTCACCTCACTCAGCCTGCCCAGAAGGAACAGCAGAGGGGGAAGAAAGATATGGAGTATGTCGATGTGTCTGATCTACACCTCGCGCAGCCCGCCCAGAATGAACAGCACAGGAGAAGAAAGAGATGGAGTATATCCATGTGTCTGATCTACACCTCGCTCAGCCTGCTCAGAAGGAACAGCAGAGGGAGAAGAACGAGATGGAGTATATCCACGTGCCTGATCTACACGTCGCTCAGCCTGATCAGAACGATCAACCGAGAGAGAAGAAATTAGTGGAGTATATCCATGTGTCTGATCCTCACATTGCTCAGCCCGCCCAGAAGGGACAGCAGAGGGAGAAGAAAGAGATGGAGTATATCCACGTTTCTGATCTACACCTCGCTCAGCCTGCCTATAAGGAACAGCAGAGGGAGAAGAAAGAGATGGATTATATCCACGTATCTGATCCACACCTCGCGCAGCCTGCTCAGTAGGAATAGCAGAGGAAGAAGAAAGAGATGGAGTATATCCACGTGTCTGATCTACACCTCGCTCAGCCTGCTCAGAAAGATCAACCGAGTGAGAAGAAATTAGTGGAGTATATCCATGTGTCTGATCCTCACCTTGCTCAGCCTGCCCAGAAGGAACAGCAGAGGGAGAAGAAAGAGATGGAGTATATCCACGTGTCTGATCTACACCTCGCTCAGCCTGTCCAGAAGGAACAGCCGAGAGAGAAGAAATTAGTGGAGTATATCAATGTGTCTGATCTACACTTCGCCCAGCCTGCCCAGAAAGAACATCCGAAAAAGAAGAAATTGATGCGGTATATCCACGTGTCTGATCTACACCTCGCTCAGCCTGCCCAGAAGGAACAGCAGAGGGATAAGAGAGATATGGAGTATATTCATGTGTCTGATCTACACCTCGCGCAGTCCGAATAGAAGGAACAGCACAGGGGAAGAAAGAGATGGAGTATATCCATATGTCTGATCTACACCTCGCTGAGCCTGCCCATAAGGAATAGCAGAGGGATAAGTAAGAGATAGCGTATGTCCATGTGTTTGATCTACACCTCGCTCAGCCTGTTCAGAAAGAACAACCGAGAGAGAAGAAATTAGTGGAGTATATCCATGTGACTGATATTCACCTCACTCAGCCTGCCCAGAATGAACAGCAGAAGAAGAAGAAAGAGATGGAGTATATCCACGTGTCTGATCTACACCTCGCTTAGCCTGCTCGGAAAGATCAACCGAGAGAGAAGAAATTAGTGGAGTATATCCATGTGTCTGATCCTCACCTTGCTTAGCCTGCCCAGAAGGAACAGTAGAGGGAGAAGAAAGAGATGGAGTATATCTGTGTGTCGGAACTGCACCTCGCTCAGCCTACCCAGAAGGAACAGCAGAGGGAGAAGAAAGAGATGTAGTATATCCACGTGTCTTGTCTACACCTCGCTCAGCCTGCCCAGAGGTAACAGCAGAGGGAGCAGAAAGAAATGGAATGTATCCACGTGTCTGATCTACACCTCGCTCAGCCTCCCTAGAAGGAACAACAGAAGGAGAAGAAAGAGATTAAGTATATCCATGTATCTGATCTACACCTCGCTAAGCCTGCCCAGAAGGAACAACAGAGGGAAAAGTAAGAGATATACACCTCGCTCAGCCTGCCAGAAGGAACAACAGAGGGAGAAGAAATAGATGGAGTATATCCACGTGTCTGATCTACACCTCGCTCAGCCTGCCCAGAAGGAACAGAAGAGGGAAAAGTAAGGGATATAGTATGTCCATGTGCCTGATCTACTCATCGGTCAGCCTGCCCAAAAGGAACAGCAGAGGAAGAAGAAAGAGGTGGAGTATATCTATGTGTCTGATCTACACCTCGCGCAGCCTGCCCATAAGGAACAGATGAGAGAGAAGAAATTGATGGAGTATATCCATGTCTCTGATCTACACCTCGCTCAGCCTGCCGAGAAGGAACAGCAGAGGGAGAAGTAAGAGATAGAGTATGTCAATGTGCATTATCTACACCTCGCTCAGCCTGCTCAGAAGGAACAGCCGAGAAAGAAGAAACTAGTTGAGTAAATCCATGTGTCTGATCCTCACCTCGCTCAGCCTGCCCAGAAGGAACAGCAGATAGGCTCAGAAAATGAGTTTCGTTTCGACCCGATTGGTCTACTTTTTGAAGGCATATATAGTGGTTAGTAGCTATTTAAAATAATATGCTCACAAATAATATCCAGTCCAACTTGAGTTATTCACTTTAAAAATGTAATGGGGCAAAACTAGCATGGGGCGAGTTGATTTTTCACGCCTAGTTTTTATAACAATTTGCCCCATAGCCACTTCGCCCCCACTTAATTGACTCAAACCAACTTGCCCCTTCATCACATGTACATCACAGGTCATCAACGTTTTTTGTGACAAGTATAACTGTTTACCCTTGTCTACATGTAATTGTAAATCACTCCCTTTGGCTTGATGGGTGCCCAGATTGATCTATTTAAATACTTGTTTAGATATTTGATCGATCAATAAAATGGCTTATTCAAATTTTTTTAAATTAAAAAAAAAAAAATAATAATATTATTTTCAACCCCCCAACCAACCCCAACCAACCCCCAACCAAGTCCCAACCAACCCCCAACCAACCCCCAACCAACCCCCAACCAACCCCCAACCAACCCCCAACCAACCCCCAACCAACCCCCAACCATCCCCCAACCAACCCCCAACCAACCCCCAACCAACCCCCAACCAACCCCCAACCAACCCCCAACCAACCCCCAACCAACCCCCAACCAACCCCCAACCAACCCCCAACCAACCCCCAACCAACCCCCAACCAACCCCCAACCAACCCCCAACCAACCCCCAACCAACCCCCAACCAACCCCCAACCAACCCCCAACCAACCCCCAACCAACCCCCAACCAACCCCCAACCAACCCCCAACCAACCCCCAACCAACCCCCAACCAACCCCCAACCAACCCCCAACCAACCCCCAACCAACCCCCAACCAACCCCCAACCAACCCCCAACCAACCCCCAACCAACCCCCAACCAACCCCCAACCAACCCCCAACCAACCCCCAACCAACCCCCAACCAACCCCCAACCAACCCCCAACCAACCCCCAACCAACCCCCAACCAACCCCCAACCAACCCCCAACCAACCCCCAACCAACCCCCAACCAACCCCCCAACCAACCCCCCAACCAACCCCCCAACCAACCCCCACCAACACAAACCAACCCAAACCAACCCAAACCAACCCCCACCCCCCACTCCCAACCCCCACCCCCACCCCCACCGTCTACCCAGACCCCCACCCCCACCCCCAACCCACACCCCCAACCCCCAGAGATGGAGTATATCCACGTGTCTGATCTACACATCGCGCAGCCTGCACAGAAGGAACAGCAAAGGGAGAGGAAAGAGATGGAGTGTATACACGTGTCTGATCTACACCTCGCTCAGCCTGCCAAGTAGGAACAGATGGGAGAGGAGAAATTGGTGGAGTAAATGCATGTGTCTGATCTACACCTCGCTCAGCCTGCCCAAAAGGAACAGCCGAGAGAGAAGAAATCGATTAAGTATATCCATGTATCTGATCTACACCTCGCTTAGCCTGCCCAGAAGGAACAGTAGAGGGAGAAGAAAGAGATGGAGTATATCTGTGTGTCGGAACTGCACCTCGCTCAGCCTACCCAGAAGGAACAGCAGAGGGAGAAGAAAGAGATGTAGTATATCCACGTGTCTTGTCTACACCTCGCTCAGCCTGCCCAGAGGTAACAGCAGAGGGAGCAGAAAGAAATGGAATGTATCCACGTGTCTGATCTACACCTCGCTCAGCCTCCCTAGAAGGAACAACAGAAGGAGAAGAAAGAGATTAAGTATATCCATGTATCTGATCTACACCTCGCTAAGCCTGCCCAGAAGGAACAGCAGAGGGAAAAGTAAGAGATATACACCTCGCTCAGCCTGCCAGAAGGAACAACAGAGGGAGAAGAAATAGATGGAGTATATCCACGTGTCTGATCTACACCTCGCTCAGCCTGCCCAGAAGGAACAGAAGAGGGAAAAGTAAGGGATATAGTATGTCCATGTGCCTGATCTACTCATCGGTCAGCCTGCCCAAAAGGAACAGCAGAGGAAGAAGAAAGAGGTGGAGTATATCTATGTGTCTGATCTACACCTCGCGCAGCCTGCCCATAAGGAACAGATGAGAGAGAAGAAATTGATGGAGTATATCCATGTCTCTGATCTACACCTCGCTCAGCCTGCCGAGAAGGAACAGCAGAGGGAGAAGTAAGAGATAGAGTATGTCAATGTGCATTATCTACACCTCGCTCAGCCTGCTCAGAAGGAACAGCCGAGAAAGAAGAAACTAGTTGAGTAAATCCATGTGTCTGATCCTCACCTCGCTCAGCCTGCCCAGAAGGAACAGCAGATAGGCTCAGAAAATGAGTTTCGTTTCGACCCGATTGGTCTACTTTTTGAAGGCATATATAGTGGTTAGTAGCTATTTAAAATAATATGCTCACAAATAACATCCAGTCCAACTTGAGTTATTCACTTTAAAAATGTAATGGGGCAAAACTAGCATGGGGCGAGTTGATTTTTCACGCCTAGTTTTTATAACAATTTGCCCCATAGCCACTTCGCCCCCACTTAATTGACTCAAACCAACTTGCCCCTTCATCACATGTACATCACAGGTCATCAACGTTTTTTGTGACAAGTATAACTGTTTACCCTTGTCTACATGTAATTGTAAATCACTCCCTTTGGCTTGATGGGTGCCCAGATTGATCTATTTAAATACTTGTTTAGATATTTGATCGATCAATAAAATGGCTTATTCAAATTTTTTTAAATTAAAAAAAAAAAAAAAATAATATTATTTTCAACCCCCCAACCAACCCCAACCAACCCCCAACCAAGTCCCAACCAACCCCCAACCAACCCCCAACCAACCCCCAACCAACCCCCAACCAACCCCCAACCAACCCCCAACCAACCCCCAACCATCCCCCAACCAACCCCCAACCAACCCCCAACCAACCCCCAACCAACCCCCAACCAACCCCCAACCAACCCCCAACCAACCCCCAACCAACCCCCAACCAACCCCCAACCAACACCCAACCAACCCCCAACCAACCCCCAACCAACCCCCAACCAACCCCCAACCAACCCCCAACCAACCCCCAACCAACCCCCAACCAACCCCCAACCAACCCCCAACCAACCCCCAACCAACCCCCAACCAACCCCCAACCAACCCCCAACCAACCCCCAACCAACCCCCAACCAACCCCCAACCAACCCCCAACCAACCCCCAACCAACCCCCAACCAACCCCCAACCAACCCCCCAACCAACCCCCCAACCAACCCCCCAACCAACCCCCACCAACACAAACCAACCCAAACCAACCCAAACCAACCCCCACCCCCCACTCCCAACCCCCACCCCCACCCCCACCGTCTACCCAGACCCCCACCCCCACCCCCAACCCACACCCCCAACCCCCAGAGATGGAGTATATCCACGTGTCTGATCTACACATCGCGCAGCCTGCACAGAAGGAACAGCAAAGGGAGAGGAAAGAGATGGAGTGTATACACGTGTCTGATCTACACCTCGCTCAGCCTGCCAAGTAGGAACAGATGGGAGAGGAGAAATTGGTGGAGTAAATGCATGTGTCTGATCTACACCTCGCTCAGCCTGCCCAAAAGGAACAGCCGAGAGAGAAGAAATCGATTAAGTATATCCATGTATCTGATCTACACCTCGCTTAGCCTGCCCAGAAGGAACAGTAGAGGGAGAAGAAAGAGATGGAGTATATCTGTGTGTCGGAACTGCACCTCGCTCAGCCTACCCAGAAGGAACAGCAGAGGGAGAAGAAAGAGATGTAGTATATCCACGTGTCTTGTCTACACCTCGCTCAGCCTGCCCAGAGGTAACAGCAGAGGGAGCAGAAAGAAATGGAATGTATCCACGTGTCTGATCTACACCTCGCTCAGCCTCCCTAGAAGGAACAACAGAAGGAGAAGAAAGAGATTAAGTATATCCATGTATCTGATCTACACCTCGCTAAGCCTGCCCAGAAGGAACAGCAGAGGGAAAAGTAAGAGATATACACCTCGCTCAGCCTGCCAGAAGGAACAACAGAGGGAGAAGAAATAGATGGAGTATATCCACGTGTCTGATCTACACCTCGCTCAGCCTGCCCAGAAGGAACAGAAGAGGGAAAAGTAAGGGATATAGTATGTCCATGTGCCTGATCTACTCATCGGTCAGCCTGCCCAAAAGGAACAGCAGAGGAAGAAGAAAGAGGTGGAGTATATCTATGTGTCTGATCTACACCTCGCGCAGCCTGCCCATAAGGAACAGATGAGAGAGAAGAAATTGATGGAGTATATCCATGTCTCTGATCTACACCTCGCTCAGCCTGCCGAGAAGGAACAGCAGAGGGAGAAGTAAGAGATAGAGTATGTCAATGTGCATTATCTACACCTCGCTCAGCCTGCTCAGAAGGAACAGCCGAGAAAGAAGAAACTAGTTGAGTAAATCCATGTGTCTGATCCTCACCTCGCTCAGCCTGCCCAGAAGGAACAGCAGATAGGCTCAGAAAATGAGTTTCGTTTCGACCCGATTGGTCTACTTTTTGAAGGCATATATAGTGGTTAGTAGCTATTTAAAATAATATGCTCACAAATAACATCCAGTCCAACTTGAGTTATTCACTTTAAAAATGTAATGGGGCAAAACTAGCATGGGGCGAGTTGATTTTTCACGCCTAGTTTTTATAACAATTTGCCCCATAGCCACTTCGCCCCCACTTAATTGACTCAAACCAACTTGCCCCTTCATCACATGTACATCACAGGTCATCAACGTTTTTTGTGACAAGTATAACTGTTTACCCTTGTCTACATGTAATTGTAAATCACTCCCTTTGGCTTGATGGGTGCCCAGATTGATCTATTTAAATACTTGTTTAGATATTTGATCGATCAATAAAATGGCTTATTCAATTTTTTTTAAATTAAAACAAATACAAATAATAATATTATTTTCAACCCCCCAACCAACCCCAACCAACCCCCAACCAACCCCCAACCAACCCCCAACCAACCCCCAACCAACCCCCAACCAACCCCCAACCAACCCCCAACCAACCCCCAACCAACCCCCAACCAACCCCCAACCAACCCCCAACCAACCCCCAACCAACCCCCAACCAACCCCCAACCAACCCCCAACCAACCCCCAACCAACCCCCAACCAACCCCCAACCAACCCCCAACCAACCCCCCAACCAACCCCCCAACCAACCCCCCAACCAACCCCCCAACCAACCCCCCAACCAACCCCCCAACCAACCCCCCAACCAACCCCCACCAACACAAACCAACCCAAACCAACCCCCACCCCCCACTCCCAACCCCCCACCCCCACCCCCACCCCACCGTCTACCCAGACCCCCACCCCCACCCCCAACCCACACCCCCAACCCCCACCCCCAACCCCCAGAGATGGAGTATATCCACGTGTCTGATCTACACATCGCGCAGCCTGCCCAGAAGGAACAGCAAAAGGAGAGGAAAGAGATGGAGTGTATACACGTGTCTTGTCTACACCTCGCTCAGCCTGCCCAGAGGTAACAGCAGAGGGAGCAGAAAGAAATGGAATGTATCCACGTGTCTGATCTACACCTCGCTCAGCCTCTCTAGAAGGAACAACAGAAGGAGAAGAAAGAGATATACACCTCGCTCAGCCTGCCAGAAGGAACAACAGAGGGAGAAGAAATAGATGGAGTATATCCACGTGTCTGATCTACACCTCGCTCAGCCTGCCCAGAAGGAACAGAAGAGAGAGAAGAAATTGATGGAGTATATCCATGTCTCTGATCTACACCTCGCTCAGCCTGCCGAGAAGGAACAGCAGAGGGAGAAGTAAGAGATAGAGTATGTCAATGTGCATTATCTACACCTCGCTCAGCCTGCTCAGAAGGAACAGCCGAGAAAGAAGAAACTAGTTGAGTAAATCCATGTGTCTGATCCTCACCTCGCTCAGCCTGCCCAGAAGGAACAGCAGATAGGCTCAGAAAATGAGTTTCGTTTCGACCCGATTGGTATACTTTTTGAAGGCATATATAGTGGTTAGTAGCTATTTAAAATAATATGCTCACAAATAATATCCAGTCCAACTTGAGTTATTCACTTTAAAAATGTAATGGGGCAAAACTAGCATGGGGCGAGTTGATTTTTCACGCCTAGTTTTTATAACAATTTGCCCCATAGCCACTTCGCCCCCACTTAATTGACTCAAACCAACTTGCCCCTTCATCACATGTACATCACAGGTCATCAACGTTTTTTGTGACAAGTATAACTGTTTACCCTTGTCTACATGTAATTGTAAATCACTCCCTTTGGCTTGATGGGTGCCCAGATTGATCTATTTAAATACTTGTTTAGATATTTGATCGATCAATAAAATGGCTTATTCAATTTTTTTAAAATTAAAACAAATAAAAATAATAATATTATTTTCAACCCCCCAACCAACCCCAACCAACCCCAACCAACCCCCAACCAACCCCCAACCAAGTCCCAACCAACCCCCAACCAACCCCCAACCAACCCCCAACCAACCCCCAACCAACCCCCAACCAACCCCCAACCAACCCCCAACCAACCCCCAACCAACCCCCAACCAACCCCCAACCAACCCCCAACCAACCCCCAACCAACCCCCAACCAACCCCCAACCAACCCCCAACCAACCCCCAACCAACCCCCAACCAACCCCCAACCAACCCCCAACCAACCCCCAACCAACCCCCAACCAACCCCCAACCAACCCCCAACCAACCCCCAACCAACCCCCAACCAACCCCCAACCAACCCCCAACCAACCCCCAACCAACCCCCAAACCAACCCCCCAACCAACCCCCCAACCAACCCCCCAACCAACCCCCCAACCAACCCCCCAACCAACCCCCCAACCAACCCCCCAACCAACCCCCCAACCAACCCCCAACCAACCCCCAACCAACCCCCACCCCCGACCCACACCCCCAACCCCCACCCCCAACCCCCAGAGATGGAGTATATCCACGTGTCTGATCTACACATCGCGCAGCCTGCCCAGAAGGAACAGCAAAAGGGGAGGAAAGAGATGGAGTGTATACACGTGTCTGATCTACACCTCGCTCAGCCTGCCAAGAAGGAACAGCAGAGGGAAAAGTAAGAGATAGAGTGTGCTTGATCTACACCTCGCGCATCCTGCCCAGAGGAAACAGATGGGAGAGGAGAAATTGGTGGAGTAAATGCATGTGTCTGATCTACACCTCGCTCAGCCTGCCCAAAAGGAACAGCCGAGAGAGAAGAAATCGATTAAGTATATCCATGTATCTGATCTACACCTCGCTTAGCCTGACAAGAAGGAACAGCAGAGGGAAAAGTAAGATATAGAGTGTGCTTGATCTACACCTTAGTCAGGGAGCTTATTGTGATCCGTAGGAAATGAATGATTAGAAAATCCCACCCACCCAGTCATGTTATTTAGATACTAGAGAGCACAAAAAACATGTTGGTAATTTTGAAGTTTTGGCAGAGGGCGGCCGTCTTGGATTTCAAAATGGCCGCTATATACATCTTCATTATGCCATAACTCTGGCTCTGAATGCCGTGCAAAGCTGATTTTGGAGCCAAACCCTACATTTGCCATGATAAGGAAGCAGTTCAACATACATCTGATGTGATCAAAGTAAGTCATATTTGGTTTTTAGCATTATTTATTCAAAAATGGTCACCAGTATGTCATAATAGTAGTGTATCCTAAGCGTATCTTGGTACAGTATATGATAATGTATGCATTTAGACCTACATACCGATTTGTATTAAGGGTGTGAAGGAAGTGGGTAAGAACCAACTTGTTCGTGGCCATGACGTTTAATATTGCTCAACCTCTACTCCTACATCTAACTCTACAATTAGGTTACTAGGCATGGTCTTAGGAACTTCATCTTGTTCTTCGGTCAAGGGTTCCTCCACTATCTTGGGCTGGTACCCCCACGTCTCACAATTCTCGCCGGTGTATGGCTTCAGTCGGTCGCCGTGAACTACAACCACCCTACTCCCAGGCTTCAGCTGAATCCGGTAGGTCACATCAGAGACTCTGTTGACCACCAAGTATGGTCCTATCCATCGAAGTTCTAGCCTTCTTCCCTTCTTCCTCGCCCTCGTGCTTGTACAGCCAGGCAAACTGGCCTTCCTTTAGGCCTTTGCCATGTACCCTGTGATCGTAATTTCGCTTCTGGTTTTTGGCACTCTGCTTCAGGCACTCTCCGGCCCTGCCATGTGCCTCTTGTAGATTCTGCCGTAACCTCTGGGCAAAACCTGTCGCCGTTGCGTCCTCTACTGTAGGACCCTCAACCAGCAAATCAATTTGAAGCCTCGCCTCTCTTACAAACAAACATCATCATGTTTGGAGACTCGCCAGTGGACTCTTGGGGAGTGCACCGATAAGCAAAACATGCGTACGGTAAACACTCGTCCCAGTCACGCTGTCTCCTCCTCTGATCAATCATCACAGCAACGATGTTAATGGTTCCCAGGACCTTACACATCCTGCCAAACACCGCCGACTTAAAGTTTGTCTCCTGATCGGAATGCAATTCCAAGGGAATGCCAAACCGACAGACAAACTCACTGACAAACTTGTTCGCTACCGTCTCTGCCTTAGCATCAGGCAGAGCGTATGCCTCCATCCATTTGGAGCAGTAGTAACCAACTACCATGATCCAGACGTTGCCACTGTCACTCCGGGGGCCGGGGAGTGGCCCCAGCAAGTCCACAGCCACTCTCTCCATGGGCTTGCCCACCAAATACTGTTGGATCGGGGAAACTCTCCTCCTCGCAGGAGATATTCCACAGAGCGTGAGTTCGAATCCCGGCCGGGACACGTGTGTCCTTAAGCAAGGCAATTAAACCACTATTGCTTCGTCCTTCGGATGGGACGTAAAGTTGTAGGTCCCGTGTGTTGTATAATTTATAATGTGTGTATATATCTTTCCCATTATAACATTATAAAATTGTATAATGCACGTAAAAGAACCCAGAACACTCTTCGTTAAGAGAAGGGGTTTGCCCCGGTGTTCCTGGCTGACACAGCCTCTGTCTACGGGTTTCTTCTGGCTTACGAGCTACAGTGCCTTGAGCGCTTTTGAAGGATCCTTGGTTTCATTACCAGAAAATAATAATAATAATAATAATAATAATAACATCTGATGAATTTTTGATTTTGATTTCCGTCGGTCAGCAGTAGTTCGTGAGCTTTTAGTTATTCATGATCAACCCTTTTCAGCAATTGTCTGAGTACAAGTATTTGGGTACTGTGATTGATAGTAAACTAGCATGGACGACCAACTGTAAAAGTGTTGCAGGAAAAGCAAATCAAAAATTGTATTTCCTGAGGAAATTGAAAGAATTGTGCGTTGACATTAGGTTTTTAATTCTCTTTTATCAGTCCTTAATTCAGAGTATTCTTACTTGTTGTCTTGTTTGTAACTTTGGTAACTTGTCAAAAGAAAACATCAAGAAGTTAGAAAGACCCAGGAAGATTGCCCGACGTATAATTAATTCAAATCTTCCCTCGATTGTTTCCTTGTTTGAGCATCGGGTTTTGTTGAAAGTTAACAACATTATGCATGACTCCTCACACCCATTGAATAATCATTTTAAATTCAACATATCTGGCATCCTCCTTTGTGTTCCACCTATTTCACTCTGTCGCACTAGAAATGAATTTGTTCAAAATGCCATCCACCTTTTCAATACGTGTGTCAAGAGGTAATTGCTGATGCATATCTTAGGATTGTTTAATAACTGGTTCATCATTAATTTGTTATACATGTCGTGTTTATCGTCTCTTTGTAGTGTTGTATATCAGTGTTCTGGTCGCGGGTCGCTGCAAGTCGGTCACGCATCATTCATTTGTGGTCGACTCGCGAGCTGTTGATGAACTTTGACGAAGTGATTTGTGAGTGATTTGTTAGTGACATGTGAGTGGCTCGATTGCAGCTCTGGCATTGGATGCAGTGTATATTGTATTATGATCTGTTACTCGTTATGAATTTTGGTATTTTTTAGGAATGCCAGTGGAAGCTGAATTTCTATGCTTTGTATTGTCACTCGTCCGGGTACCATGCAGCTCCTGAAGTACGACCTCTCTAAATCTCCCAGGAAGTAGTAGTCGCAACCTCACCGACTTCCCATCGTCGGACTCTCAAGCACCTCCAACTGATCACAAGAGGACCAGAGGCTGACACAGTCTCTAAACTGGGCCGACTGTGCCCGACTCCTTTGACCTAATCACCCAACCAATACTTCCGTCACCAAGTTGACCCTCTTTGACTGCATCCTTAGGCAAGTGTGGTTGAGCAAAAATGCCCCTCACCCTTGCCTCTGGGATCAGCACGTCAGAGTCAACCTCATGGCGACCATCGTCAACCTCACTGGTCGTTGTCACCGTGGCCTTATTCGCAGCCCCAACTGTCTCTGGCGCTTCATCAGCGTCAGCACGACCACACTGTTTGCAGGCATTCTGGGACAACCCATCAGCATTTCCATGCTTCCGCCCAGGTCTGTGTTGAATCGTCAAATCGTACTCGCTGATCACTTCCAACCACCTGGCAAGCTGACCCTCGGGATCCTTAAAATTAAGCAACCACCTAAAAGCAGCATGATCGGTTTAGAGTATCACCTTCTGACTTTACAGGTACTGTCTAAACTTCCTGAGGTAGACAACTTCCGCCATAAGTTCTCTCCGAGTAACACAGTAGTTCCCCTCTGCCTTGTTGAGTTCACGGCTTGCAAAGTCGAGGACCTTCTCTTCCCCGTCATGGATCTAAGACAAAACTGCCCCAATCCCATCTCCACTAGCATCTGTATATAAGATGTAGTCGCTATCAGGAACGGGGTATGCCAACACCGGTGCTGTCTGCAGCCTCTGCTTTAACCCAACAAATGCATGTTGGCAGGCATCTGTCCACTGGAACTCACGCGACTTTTCAGTCAGCGCATGCAACGGTGAAGTCACCTCAACCTGGAGAAGACGACTCGTAGTCGTTCAATTCCTTCTTTCACAGTATTGCCAAACACAATGACATCGTCCAGGTATATCAGCAGGATGTCCCACTGACGACTTGCCATCACCTTCTCCATCACCCTTTCAAAGGTAGCAGGGGCGTTGCAAAGACCAAAGGGCATGCATCGCCACCTGTATAAACCGTTCCGCACTACAAAGGTTGACTTCTGGCTGGCATCCTCATCGAGGTCAACCTGCCAATACCCAGACGCTAAATCGAGAGTGGAAAACTACTCTGCACCCACCCACCAGCGCATATAGTGTCTCGTCGATACGAGGGACAGCGAACATAACTTCTGTCCAATTACACATGTTGCATGTGTACAACTTACAGCTACAATTATTTGTTAATTATAGATACTTTTGGCAACATAAAAGGGCAGCCATTTTGAAAAGCAAGATGGCAGCCATTCATGTTTTCTTTCCTGCAAAAAAGAAATTGTAAAGTTTCAACCTTTGAAATAAACAATAGGGGGTTTACAGCCTCAAAGATTGATTTCATATGACATTTAAACGTTGATTTAGGCAAAAAAGAGGCTAAAAATGGCGGCCATTTTGAAATCTAAGATGGCCGCCCTCTGCCACAATTAACATTTTGCCAACATGGTTTTTCTTATTCCTGAGGGTCTGATTTAGGTATCTAGATAGGTGGCATGTTCTAATCATTCGGTGCCTACGGGACTTAATTTCGTGTCATAAGCTACCGGACTATTGTCAATTTTGCGCAGGGTGGAGTCTACATCTGGCATGAAGGAGGGCTAAGGCTTACTATATCTGCCTACGTCAGCAAAGGCGGTTACGAGCCGGGAGCCGCCACTTGTTTTTTTAATAAGGAATGAGGGATTGAGATACTCGAAATTGATTCCCATGTCTTCCAGGCGGGCGAAAACTCCCAGTTTCTCAAGCTTGTCAAATGTTTGTTGCAGCTCGCGAAGCTTGTCCTGGGCATATTTTGGCAGGCGGCCTTTGCGTTGTGGGGGTTGAACTGGGCGCATGTTGACAACTGCCTCAAAAGGGCCGGCAGCACCATTGTAGCCTGGGAACATTGGGTTGAATACCTCATCGTATTGCGTTGCGAAATTTGTCCTGTGTGTCGGAGTTCATCATGTTGCTAGGATCAAGCGAGATTGGAGCGGAGTGTGCCGTGTATGTTGTTGTGGGGTGTGAGATTTGTAGGCCGCTTGCCGTGTCCTGGTTGTAAGAGTCTGAATGAGGGTCCTCGGACGGGGGTATAAACACTGGGCTGACCTGGCTGACCTGACCTGCCACGCTTTGGATACGGGCTGGTGGGGGCCAGAGCCTGGCACGGTTGGTGCTCGTGGTACGACCGTCAGTACGAGGTTCAATTGCAAACGTGGTGTCAATAGGACTAATTGCTGAGATGTCAAGCTCCACGAAATCTCTTCCGGCCACACGGTTGTTGTCTTGGGTGGGGCTCTGTGCACTGTGTGGCAATTGTTTGGTTCTTTGGTAGACCCGTAGGTGAACGTAGTGCCATTTCCTAGCGTCACCTGACCCTGTGTAGGGCGGATTGCAATGTCGTTTGTTTCAATGAAGGGGGTCCCTGCGAGGATTTTGACGTCGAGGTTTTCGACCACCAAACCCACCAAATTCGGCTCCATTGCGTTTTAGAGTGAAGTTGGTTTCTCCGACAACAACATGGGGTGAGGACCCATCATCCTGATGAACAGACTGTGAGCTCTTTTGGATTCTGAATCGCAACCTCTTCGCTGTGGCTTCACGTATCATGTTACCTGTTGCTCCGCTGTCGATGGTAACCCGTACGGTGTGGTGGTCATGGAACGTGTCGATGTATGGGGATTGTCCGACCTGGACACGTAGGGTCGATGCTGACGCTGGAAGGGGTGAGCCTTCGTCAGTATTCATATCGATGGGCTCGTCATCAGATTCGTCAAGGATATTTGCGACTTGACGTGCCCGTGCGATGTATCTTCGATCCGGTTGTGGCAAGTGGGGGCATTCACTGAGGAAATGGCGATGGTCACTGCGTCCCACTTGCTTGCAGAGGGGACACGTTTTAGTGGCCATGGCAGGCTTGGGGCGGAATGAGGTTTGGCTACGAGGTGTAGTCGATGGTGTCGTTTGACGAGGGTATTGTGGTCGTGATGTCAAGGTACGCATGGACCGTGTACTGTCAGAGGTGTGAAGCTTTCCAACAATGTGCTGGAGATATTTGTGGCTTGATTGACGCCAGGCTGCGGGGGCGTAGCTCGGTACCATATCGTTGCTTTACGAGGCGAAGGAGGCCGGTATGGATGGGACGGAGCCATGTGAGTACGATGTAGTTTTCAAGTGAAGGAGACATTTCTTCATCTTCACCGATAACTTGGCCGTGGTGGGATATGCCGCTGTCACGACGGAGAGGATTATCATCAACAAAGGCCATTATGCGCTGATAAAGGTCTTTGGGACGTTCATCAGCATTGAGATGTAGTAAGGCAAAGTCGAGCATGTGCCCACCAGTGGACTGGAAGCCAAAATGTAGTCGGATTGACTGCCAAATGCTTGTGATGGATGTGGTGTTCTTAACGATGGTATTTCTGGATATGAATGGGCAATAGTTTGCAATTTGGCCCAACATGAGCTCGAGCATAGATACCTCTTTTGTTGAGCGGTCCGGCGTTTGTCCGCCGGGACCTGGTCATCATCATCGATAAATCCACGGGGGGTGAGGTATTTGTCTGTTTGTCCCATGTGAAGTTTTCAACGAGAAAGTTTGCAAAGTTTGGGTCAAGTGACAAAGTATATTGCAGATTGTGCTTCCAATTTTCGAAGGAATTCACGGTCTTAGTCTTGCTTAAAGACCACTGTTTTGGCGCACGATGTGTAGTGGCCATTCTGATGGGGTTTGTAGTCACTCTTGTAAAAGTAAAAGTCAGTGTTCTTACACAGCTGTAGTTTTAGCTGGTTGGCCGCTCACCCGCCATTGATAGACGCAAACGATCAGGAGTCCGGAGATTGGCACTTAAACTGGCGGTAGTTTCGTCACGACCAGTTTGATGAGCTAAAAGTAGTTGGGTACTCAAAATTAATGAATCATGGCCAAACATAAGACTTAAAGAACGAGAAGAGCAACTTTAATGTAGCGACAAACGCACGAGGTGAAACAAGATGTCAGCGCCCAAGGCACATATGTATACAAGAAACAACACTCGCAAGAGGGCGCTATAACACAACTGGCGAATGGCCACTGGTTTATCTTGACGTCTTTGTCTCTCAACAACACTGTATCGCCAACACAAGTGTTCCTTTCTGATTCGACCCATTTACGTATCTGCTGAAGACTTTGGAGGTAGCTAAGTTTTCACTGTTTCCAGAAACGGTCTGCGAGAATCTAAACCATTTTCCATTGCGCTGTATACATGTTCTGGGTACAATCTTCGATGATCACCTCTTCAATGCTCCCACGTTTCTGAGTCAACAGCATAGACGGTGTTAGGAAGCAAGTGTCTTCCTGATCAGAGCTCAACGGGACAAGAGGTCGAGCATTGACTATGGCCATAAAAGTGACCAATGTCTCACGAGTAAAGGTTCGGTGTTTGGTCTCCAATAATATGCCATTGAGAATATTTTCGGTCATGCCAACCATTCTTGCCCACATTCCTCCCATATGAGGGGCATGGGGAGGATTCAGCTCCCATTCCGTGTCGTTCCTCTATAGATAAGACTGGAAGAACTGGTCGTTTTTCAATCCAACAAAATGTGACCCCTGGTCAGACCAGAACACCTCGGCCTTGCCTCACAGGGTTTTTTCTGTCAAGGTTTTCTCAACGGTTTCATCATCCTGAACCTCAACCATTTGATATTAGCTTGGGGGCCACCCTGATTTTTGCCCCTAATTCAAAATGGCCGCCAAAATCCAAAATGGCCACTAAAATTACATAAATTACGTATATACTGCTAATTACGTTTAATATCAACGTGTTTTTTTAGTGATTCTGTCATCTTGAATGTACACCCATTGAATTTAGCTCCAGAGCCACCCATAATTTGGCCTCAAATCCAAGATGGCCGCAAAAATCTAAAATGGCTGCCAAAATTACATAAAATATATATATACTGCTAATTACGTTTAATATCAACGTTTTTTGTGTGATTCTGTCATCTTGAATGTACACCCATTGAATTTGGCTCCAGAGCCACCCAGAATTTGAACTCAAATCCAAGATGGCCGCCAAAATCTGAAATGGCTGCCAAAACTACATAAAATATACTGCTAATTACGTTTAATATCAACGGTTTTGTGTGTGATTATGTCATCTTGAATGTACACCCATTGAATTTAGCTCCAGAGCCACCCAGAATTTGGCCTCAAATCCAAGATGGCCGCCAAAATCTAAAATGGCTGCCAAAATTACCCTAATCAGGTTTATACTGCTTCTAGTTTTTTCTGTCAGAGTTTTTTCAGTGATTCCGTCTTTTCTTCGGCCTTTAAGATTAGTCTGGGCAATACCCAAGATTTATCGTCTAATCCAAGATGGCTGTCAAAATGGCTGTCAAAATGGCTGCCAAAAGGGCTGCCAAAATGGCTGCTAAAATGGCCATCAAAAGCATCTTACTTAAATTTAAAGTACATGTTCGTTTTGTCCTGTTAAAGTTTACTAAAGTTGGTTTCATTGTGGCGTTCTGAACCTAAGCCTTTTGAAATTAACTTGTGGCTACCCACGATTTGTCCGCCCAAATCCAAAATGGCTACCAAAATGACCTTAATCAGATTTAAACGGTATCTTATTTATTCCCCATAATTTAGTAAAGGACCTGGCTCAGACATGTATGCACATTATTTAGGAGAGGATAACTCAACTGTTCTAGGCTGATATGACCCCAATGAACAACTTGGGATGTGTGCCAAAATCTCTATCCGGTGCGAACAGCCCAGAAATGACCACGCCCTTTTAACAATTACCATGCCCTTTTGTTATATGACCACGCCCTTCTTATCGAAAGTGCTACTTCCGACATAGCTGTATCTTCTAAACCGTTGGAGCTAGACATTTTCTGATGTGCTCAAAAAGATGTTCATTGGATATTTTACAAGAACATTTCTAAAAACCGTTCGGTCAACTTATTACCATACAAATAAATACATACACCGGGAATTTCCATATATATTTATTAATTAAACTTTCCACACTTAGAGCAAAGTTAGAACATTTGTGTCATCTACTAGAGCTTAACTGACATTTCGGAATTTAAACAATACAACGTATTTTGTTTTAAGAAAGAAAACAAGCATTTAATTATTATAAAGTAACACAACAGAGTCCAGGTATGAGAATTATGAGCAGTGTTCATTCAGTGATGGGTTCTTACAACAATCTCCTCCCTTGCATTTGCAGTACTTGCAACAATGGATCCAAGCAACTCGCCTTCTGGTTTTGAGATCACATCTCGGGGACTAATGAATTAAGACGATTTCACCCTTAAAACGGCCACAAAAGTACTCGATAAGCCATCTGAGATGCAAGTACAGTACTTTGTGAGCTCATCTCCCAGCGTTATGCAGATATCGTGGAGTGGTAATATTGATCTTTTTACTCTTGAGTTGTGGATGAGCCAGAACTCTTGGAGGCCAAGATCTCTCAAATTGACCTGATGACACATCTGTGTCACCTGATGACAGCGTCAGGGATGTAGGGCCTGTCCGGTGACTTAGAATGTCCTGCACATGGAACATAATCCTGTCATCAGCTTCCTCGTGTGTGCAGTTGAGCCGAAGGAATGACGAAGCACACACAGCTGACACAATCCATGCCTTTGGTGATATACCAAGGTATAGATGTTTGGTGTCTTGTTATCTGGTGGTGAGCCACTAAACATAGAATGCATGGAAAGCAGTTTTGCTGATGGAAGATGACCAAAAGTCACCATGTCTTTTGACACTTAAAGAGAGGACAGCATCAAGAATGGAGAGAGGGGAAGAAGAGGAAAGTGAACCTTGATTTTGAATGCCGCGTCTTATGGTTTTGTAAGAAGGTGTAATTCATTAGTCCCCGAGATTGTGATCTCAAAACAAGAAGGCGAGTTGCTTGGATCCATTGTTGCAAGTACTGCAAATACAAGGGAGTTGATTGTTGTAAGAACCCATCACTGAATGAACACTGCTCATAATTTTCATACCTGGACTCTGTTGTCTTACTTTATAATAATTAAATGCTTGTTTTCTTTCTCTAAAAATGCTTGTATTGTTTAAATTCCGAATTGTCAGTTAAACTCTAGTAGATGACACAAATGCTCTAAGTTTGGAAAGTTTAATTAATAAATATATATGGAAATTCCGGTGTATGTATTTGGTAATAAGTTGACCGAATGGTTTTTAGAAATGTTCTTGTAAAATATCCAATGAACATCTTGAGCACATCAAAAAATGTCTAGCTCCAACGGTTTAGAAGATACAGCTATGTCGTAAGTAGCACTCCCGATAAAAAGGGCGTGGTCATTTTAAAAAGGGCATGGTCATTTAAAAAAGGGCGTGGTCATTTCCGGGCTGTTCGCCCCGGATAGAGATTTTGGAACACATCCCAAGTTGTTCTTTGGGGTCATATCAGCCTAGAACAGTTGAGTTATCCTCTCCTAAATAATGTGCATACATGGATGAGCCAGGTCTTTTACTAAATTATGGGGAATAAATAAGAGACCGTTTAAATCTGATTAAGGTCATTGTGGTAGCCATTTTGGATTTGGGCGGACAAATATTGGGTAGCCACAAGTTAAATTTAAGTAAGATGCTTTTGATGGCCATTTTGGCAGCCATTTTGGCAGCCATTCGCGTTCGTTTATACCTCTATTAATAATAATTTAAAGGTAGTATACACCATCGGTAATTGCTTGAATTATTATGAATGGGTGAATTTTGGGGAGGGGGGGAGGTGGGGGGGTGGTTGTAATTTATTTTTCAACTGGCGTCGGCAGTGGTTCTTATTTATAATGTTCTGGGTTTTTTCTACGCGATCGCCTTCCGGAATTATGAAATGTATTTTTTCGGAACAAATACAGGATATCTAGCGCAATCATTTTGCTGGATGCCTACAATCATTGTTTACTTTCAAATAATAGAAGAAATGGGGACAAAACTGTTTGTTTGTTTACTGTAACATGCGAACTTCGCGCTCGCATTTTACAGTTTTGGGTGTGCTATGGTGTTATATATGTGCCAACGATTGAACAAAAAATCGGGCGTTATATTTTTTTTGTTAGTGTAATTTATTTTATTTTTTTAAGATTTTGTTTTTGTTTGCATTCATTTTTTTGTGGCGTCGCATTTTTTTTTTTCGGCGTTGCATTTTGTTTGGGGGGAGTCCAGTAAGTACGGAGCCCCTGAAGGGACATTAAAACAACAATTATCTGGTGCACACAACAAAAATTGTGATTTTCCGGGAATCCTTGATGGAAATCCATGTTTACTGATTACGATTGGCTAGAGCGTGGAGGCAGAATTTAGAGTAAACAGTAAGTAATCATATTGAATTGTTTAAACAGGCATTTAGTAAGTAGGCCGTACCAAGGTAATATTTTCATGACAGGGGAAATATGTTTCCAGCGTACCCTGAATCTGAAATATGTTGTGAATTTATTATTGAATGTTGAAGATAGGGAGGAACGGTATGTCACTCTAATAGTCTAGTGGGATTTCTAAAAAAAGGCCTTGCATAAGGATCAAAGGGCATTTTGGGGTAAAAGTTGGGAAACAGACTTTGTATAATAATTAAGGTATGCTGAATCCGATAAACCCGGTTTTCAAGCAAAATTTTGAGATTTTAACCGTCTAATTTGCATAATTTGCATAACCGCCAAATTGCCAATTTTGGACACTTTTTGAATCATTTTCTGCAACAACTCTGTAACCAGGCAGGTCAAAATAAATTGTCTATACCTACGTTTTGAAGGCCAGGGAATGTGATAAATGCATTTATAAAGTAATTAGTGGTAACCCTACTCCTAAATATGCAAATTATCCGCCGCCATTAGAAACAAATCGTTTTCTCAAATATCTCTGTAACTGGACAAGTAAACACGACAAATGAGGTAGACCTATACTTTGATAGTGGGTGATGAGGTCAACTCTTGAGATAGGATCGAAATATGGTTGAGTTAAGGTATACAAATCACCTTTTGAAGGTGAAATTCCTTAGAACATTCAATTTCTAATTGTTCTCAATTCGTATTCTTCAAACGCTAAGGAATCTAAAATATGCTTTATTTTGCGGTATACATAACCCTAAAAAGTAATTAAATATCAATTAGTTTGTACTAGTATTTAGGCCTATAGGTACAGATGTTTTAAAAATAGGTAGGGGACAAATTCAGAAACTGCGTCAGAGAATCAACCAATCAAAACAGGTTTTACATAGAGTATTATGAACCACACCTACACATATATACTTGAATTTAATCTTGAAGTTAATCGGTCAACTTTAAGTTAATTTATAAGTTAATCTTCACATACATTTGAAAGTTAATTTGAAAGATTTGTGTAGATTTGTTATATATTTTTCTCTATTAGACTATTAGAGTGACATACCGTTCCTCCCTATCCTCAACATTCAATAATAAATTCACCACATATTTCAGATTCAGGGTACGCTGGAAACATATTTCCCCTGTCATAAAAATATTACCTTGGTACGGCCTACTTACTAAATGCCTGTCTAAACAATTCAATATGATTACTTACTGTTTACTCTAAATTCTGCCTCCACGCTCTAGCCAATCGTAATCAGTAAACATGGATTTCCATCAAGGATTCCCGGAAAAAAATAAAAATAAAAAAAAAAACATCTTTAAAAAAAAAAAAAATATTAAAAACAATATATATAGTCTAAAAAAAAATAAAAATATAACGCCCGATTTTTTTTTAAATGGTTGGCACATATAGAACACCATAGTGTGCCCCCCCGTCTAAAAAATTCGTGGATCCGCGCTTGCACTATTTCAACAATCAACGGTCGTTTTAGATTCGTTTGTAAATGAAAATAAGCCCTTCCAGTTTATGAGAAAGAAATATTGTGTCTCAAAAGACGGGATAAGTTTTTATCCAATGATCGCCACAAAATTATTTAATAAATTTTCCTCTTTGTACGAGTGCTTCGATTCCACATGTATTTTAGATTTTCGAAATTGATAGGTCACGTTTTGGCGCGATATTTTTCTTCCGCGTCGCGCCATTGTTTAGTTTCCATATTTGGCCCAACCACAGTCGCCAGAATTACTTTTGATTAAATACACCTTTTAACAGTGTCATACACTAGAGAAATTAAGGGAAGCAGTCAACATTTTCACCCAAATAACAACTGTACATTATAAGGTGTCAACCTGAGTAATAGAGCAAATACCTAAAAACCTGTCCTTGAGACTCATTCGAGGGATTCGGTCACATAATAGCGCTAGCAGCAATTTTCCAGGGGTGATTTTATTAGGAAATCATTGTACCAAAAATAATGTTAAAATCAATATTTTATTGTATAGGTCTGGAAGCACGCCACCAGTCAACTATTAGGCTCTACCTCAGTTCATTTTCACAAAGGTTTGTTAAATACTCAACTTGAACAGGGACAGGAGGGAAAGGAGTGAAATAAGACGGGCAGGCCACCTAAATAATTAAATTTATCGAATTTTTATACAAAGCGTTATGCACGGCTGCTTTACATTCACAGTCACCGCGTTTGTTAATATAAAGCTCATTTATTGGTTCGTCAAAATAACGAGGGCAATTGGCAATAACTGAGAATAAGTGCATGGTGTTTGTGGTCTATGCGCGTCTTAAGTCATACTGAGCGATCCGACTTTGGCTTAGATAAACAATTGTTGGCTTAGATAAACCCGTTGATATTAAACGTAATTAGCAGTATATATGTAATTTATGTAATTTTAGCGGCCATTTTGGATTTTGGCGGCCATTTTGAATTAGTGGCAAAAATCAGGGTGGCCCCCAAGCTAATATCAAATGGTTGAGGTTCAGGATGATGAAACCGTTGAGAAAACCTTGACAGGAAAAACCCTTAGTTTTTCCTGGTCTGGGCCCTGTCTAAAACGGTCCTGAAGTTGATTGCAATTGCCTGTACCCTCTCAAACACGAATGGGTGTAAATATGTAATACGTTAGGGAATATGATTATGAGATCACCGGAGTTTATAATTTTAGGAACATAACTTGTTATTAGTTGTTAGCTCAAACAAGGTTTGCATTAAAGTAGACAAGATGACAATACTGCCGCCTATATTAATGATTTTCTTGATGAAGAATGCGTAGTACCTAATATTACATTAGAGTTTGGTCAAAAGCAAATATAATCTATGTCGGTTGGGAAAGGAACAACTCTGGATGGCATTAGTGTTAAAATGATCAAAATTGCTTCACCTTAGGCCTAAATCATTAAATCTTTAACTCGTATTTTTAACCTGTCTATAAGATGTGCGCGATAGCCTAAAAATTGGAAACATGCAGGAAATAAATGTAGTACAGGTAACTATCGGCCTATTTCTATACTGCCAATTATCTCTAAGATTTTTAAAAAATAGGTGCACACATCGGTATATAGCTACCTTGATGAAAACAATCTGATTCATAGTTGCCATTCAGGATTTAGACCCCTGCACCCAACTGAAAGCACCCTACATGACTTAACAAACAAGTGTTTTGCGGCCATGGAGAATGGACAAGTTACAGGCAGTGTGTTTATAGACCTCAGTAAAGCATTTGATTGTGTTGATCATGAAATCTTACCAGAGAAACTAGAAAAGATGAACATGCCATCTTCTGTAATAATTGGTTTATTAAAGTCGTAAATAAGTGATCGCAGTCAGTCTGTAAATATTGGCGGCATGCATGTCCGTAAACACTGGTGTTCCGCAGGGGTCGATATTAGTTCATTGTTTATACTAGTGATCTTCCATTTTCTATATTCCCAAACTGCAACTTATTTATGTAAGCTGATGACTCCACATCAATATGTGAAGCTCCTCAATTACAGCTCTTACTAGTTTTCACAACTGGTGCGTAAGAAACAAGCTAGCATTAAATGCCACCAAAACCAAATTCATGCTTATTGGTACAAGGCAGACAATATCCAATGTTGACTTAAAGGTAGGATACACTATTTGCGGATATCGAACAAAATGACTACAGAATTATTAAGAAATATTTTACTTATTTAAAAAATTTCGCAGCCACTAAAAATGAGTGACGTAAACCGAGGCAGGACCTGGACAAATTATCGATAGTCGGTACGCGACGTCTAGGTACGAGACGGGTTCTCGTGGCCACGTACGCACATTGTTGTGTGTGGGTGCACCCACAGTGTACGAATCGCGTACGGTGTATGGTAATAGAATTTCTCATGGACGATCGTAAAGTTCTTTCTCGGTTTTTAGTGAATCCGACGAAAACAGTACTGATACGTCTGATTCGATTGACAGTATTTCTTATTCAGACACGGATTCGAGCGAGGATAAAGTACAAAGTACGACCGCTCAAAATGTTCGCTGCAGAGGGCCAAAAATCACTAGTCCCGCCCGGACTACTTCGCTCTGGTATACACTTTGGCTGTCCAAATCCTCCGATATGTAGGAAGCCTTACTTCATCCTTAGTAGTTTTGCTACACCTAGCAGCTACACACATAGTTGGCATGACCAAAAACTGTTGTATTTTTACCCTGATTCAGAATGAAAAACCATGTAAAGACGGACACTTGTTGAAATGCGCGCAGTCAGTATTACAATAAGCCGGGTAGCAGCGCGTCGAGTCTCTGCCTCGATTTTCGTTAAACCCCTCGCGAGGTTTTATGTTAATGATGCTTCCCTTCGAGGGGCGGAGTGGTTTGACCACAAAAAATAAAAACAACCACACACATAATGTTGTTGTCAACATTATACTTTATTGAGTTAAGCAAACAAAATCCTTATTACATGTTTCCTTTAAACAGTACTTTTCTTAAAGTTAATGTACAAACATACCTAAGTATCAATGTTTTGTATTTCTGTCAATATCTGTAAATATCTGTAAAAATTATATTTGTATTTTTGTGTAAAAAATAAATATATAAATCTGCTTGGGGAAGTTGTCAACATAGTATTTCGCAATGAACCCAGCCCACATCGGGATATTTTCGGCCCGTTAGTACGTACTGCATCATCCATAAACCATGAGGTAAAACGTGTGCCCGTACTTGTAAACGTCTGGCAGATTTCAGATATCGTCCACTTCAAGCCTTCTCTTTCTCCATTTGCAAGACACAGTGTTCAGTGGTTGTGCAGAAAAGGCCTGTTGGGCTCGCTTTGATACAAGATCCCCATCGTGTCATAAAGTGTATCAGACCCTGACAAGGTGTTTGTTAATTCATCAAATTTATCGAAAGCATAAAAAACTCGACTTTGTTACGATAATTCGGAATCCTGGTGACCTTTGACAATTTCTTAAGTAGAAATGGCAAAATTTGGAATTTTCCTAATTGATACATTTTGCTCTATCACAGTGTAAGGTACACATTAACACGTGTTTGTTTGTATGCATGCACTCCTAATTATGATTAAACGTGTAATTAGCACTAATTAAAGACCTTCTTAATTAGACTTTGCACTATATATCATGTTCTTAAGCTTGTGCTCAGTGATCGGTCTATGATAACCTGTTAATATACACATAAATGCAAGTTGCACTCAACGTTAACATTATTGGTGTTTAATGACCTATGATGACCTTTGACCCTTTCTTAATTAGGGATGGCACCACTTGAAACTTTCTTAAGTGGCGGATTTTGCTCCAGCAAGGTGTCAGCTACACATTGACACTTCTGTTATCCTTGCACTCAAAATTATGATTAAACGTGTAATTAGCACTAATTAAATACCTTCTTAAGTGTACTTAGCACCAATTATATTGTTCTTAAGTATACAAATCCTATTCAGTAAACGATAAACTTTCGACTCATGAAGAAATTATGTTTGCACTCAAGATTATGATTAAATCGAATTTTGGGTGGTCTGTCAGGGGCTCCCCCCCCCCCCCCCCTCCCCCCACCCAACGCACCACTCGCCAAACTTAAGAAAACCCATTTTGCAGTTGTCCCAGTCACCCCAACATATCCCACGTTTCAAACCTTTTGTGAATAATAAATTACAAAGTTAACATGTTAAGTTAACAGGGCAAAGGCATGAAAACCAAAATGAACACTGAACTACGCAGAAAACCAACAGGGCACAAAATCCGACCCTAACATCCTTTAAAGATCGCATCTTGTAAATGTATGAAGGACTTTAAGTAACCGTGTACTTTAGACAGTTCAAGATCAATAAAGATTATCTCTTATAGAAATAACAAAGTTCCAAAGGCATTCCATACTTATAACAAAGTGATTACATGAACACATGTACTATGCTTCATGAACTTTAAACTTACACACTTGTGAACTTCCAGGCTTGTCTGACTTATTCAGAACATCCCACACAGTTGTCTGTCACATTTGTTGCTACACTGTGAACATAATGCATACATAGTGTGGGGGAAGTCGGTGGCCGTCGGGGTCCCAGAAGTGGTTGGTTGGATACACGGTGGGCGATGGGTACTCCAGGGGGGTTGATGAGAAGAGGGCACGTAGGTTCAGGGGGTCGGAGAGTAGGTGTAATGAGTCAATGTCCACACCATGCTGTGCTTCTGATGGTTTATTGTTCTGGGGTCCTAGACCCGGCCTGTGAAAATTGGGCAGGCACTCATTAGTTCCATAATACATGTACATGTTATTTAAAGAAGAGTTATAATGCTGACAAGATTTCCGAAGATAAACTCATTAAACATGATCCAGTACAAACTAAAGTTCAACCTACAAATGTATTGCCGTAGGCACATTGTCTATATTGGGCATCAAGGAAGAAATACACATTCAGGCCAACCCCGGCCGCTGGCTGACCAACATTTACACACACACTAACATACATCCCATGCACTCAAATATGTTCCTAAATGCACAATACAGCCCATGACCTACAGAGACATCCTAGTTTGACAAAAAGAAAACTAAGTTGACAACCCTCATTAACAATAATCCATTTCAATTTCAACTTGCCACTGCCATTAAAATATTATAGAATTGTCTTCACTCCGCAATTTATCCTTCACTCGTGCACGCTAACTGCACGTGATCACGCTACACGTATGGATGTTATCGAAACAAACTTGGGCCATACTAATAAGGCAACATAAAAAAAATTACTTGTTTAGCGTCCGGCCACTTAAAATGTTTAGGGTCGGGGGGGAGGTTTTTTTTTTTTTTTTTTTTTGTTATACAGGGTGTCCACACCAGAGGAAGACGTGCACCAATGTTGCCCACTTTACATCTCAGATGGCATACTGGGGATGTATTAAGGTTTAATTCCAAACTTTGCTTAAAAGAACAGTTTTATTCAATGTTAAACAGTACAATATCCAATAAAACTGTCAAAAGATTAAAAGGAAAAGATGGTTTTTTTCACATTTTAAGCTACTTTGTTTGTAAGCAAGCAGCCGCGGCGAACTGCACTCAAAGGCAATGTAATGCAATAGTTTTACATATATGAGGCAGTCTCGTTATTGACTGTGTGTTCTCCCCCCCCCCCCCCCCCCCCTCAAAAATAAACCATCCCATAAAAAAACCCGTCCAATCTTGTTCTTCCTTCTAACAATCTCTTCTTTTCATTGGGTGTAAATTATATGCCACAAAGTGACATTTCCCAGCCTATTGAAATTCCAAAGTCTACTGGCTGATACAATGTATACATTTTGTACGTCAGCTGTCAATCATTGTCTGGATTTCTTACCCCTACTTGGAATATATTCGGAAAATACTCCCGAATATTTCTCCTGTGGTTTTACTTTATTTCTCTTGCATTATAAAGCGTTTATTATGTAAAATTACATCACGGAACCATTATAAATTAAAAAATGTAACGAGCTCTTACAATTTCCACGAAATAGATCGTTTTTGTTAAAGACAAGAAAAACGGAAAATAAATCGTATTAAATTGTGCCCCTAAATTTGTTGGAAAAATGTTTAGGAGCTCAAAATATAAGGTGTTAAGGTTCCGTTTATTTTTTTTTCTCTTCCTTTTAAAAAAACAATAAAAACAGAAATAAATGTTATTAAATAAACCTGGAATTTATTTCGCTAGCCTTGTAGTTGTCAGGTGTACCTGTATGTCGATTTTCTTATATATCAGAAAAACCAAGAATAAATCGTATTATTATTTACCCCTGAAATCGGTTGGAAAAATTTTAGAAGTTCATTCAAATAAGTCTTTAAGTATCCTTTCTTCTTTTTTTTCTTTAAAAACAAAGACAACTAGACATGTGTTTGTGGACAAACACAGAGCTGTTTCGAGTGTCTTACATTATTTTCAATATGTGTGTGTTGTGGTCTATGTGTGTGCCAAGTCTCAAGTCGATCAAAGTTACGAAAGTGTCAAAGTCAATAGTCTAAAGAAAAACGTGTACAAAACCTATGGGGGACAAATTGAACCTTTAACGTGACGTCACGTGACCTAGAATGACGCAATCGTGCCGAATTTCTTCCAGAACCATATATGAGTGATGTTCTAAGTGTGTGCCAAGTCTCAAGTCGATCAAATTTACGAAAGTGTCGAAGTCATAGTCTAAAGAAAAACGTGTACAAAACCAATGGGAGAAAAATGTGCACCTTTAACGTGACGCCACGTGACGTTCAATGAAGCAATCGTGCCTAATTTCTTTCAGGAACATCTGGGGGTGTTGTTCTAAGGGCATGCCAAGTTTCAAGTCGGTCGAATTTACCGAAGTGTCAAATTCAATAGTCTGAAGAAAAACGTGTACAAAACCTATGGGAAAAATTTCACCTTTAACGCGAAGTCACGTGACCTTGAATGACGTAATCGCGACGAATTTCTTCTAGGACCGTCCTTGGGTAGTTGTCTAAGTGTATGCCAAGTCTCAAGACTATCGGATTTACCAAAGTGTCAAAGTGTATTGTCTGAATAAACGTGTGCAAATCCTATGGAGAAAAGTCTGAAAAAGGAGAAAAAAAACAAACTAGACATGTGTTTGTGGACAAACACAGAGCTGTTTCGAGTGTCTTTCAATATGTGTGTGATGGGCTTGTGTGTGTGCCAAGTCTCAAGTCGATCAGATTTACTAAAGTGTCAAAGGCAATAGTCTAAAGAAAAACGTGTACAAAACCTATGGGAAAAAAATAGAAACTTTAACGTGACGCCCCGTGACCTTGAATGACGTAATCGTGCCGAATTTATTCTAGGGCCGTCTGTGGATGGTGGTCTAAGTGTGTGCCAAGTCTCAAGTCGATCGGATTTACTAATATGTCAAAGTCAATAGTCTAAAGAAAAACGTGTACAAAACCAATGGGAGAAAAATGTGAACCTTTAATGTGACGTCACGTGACCTTGAATGACGCAATCGTGCCGAATTTCTTTCAGAAACATCTGGGGGTGGTGTTCTAAGTGTATGCCAAGTTTCAAGTCGGTCGGATTTACCGAAGTGCCAAAGTCAATAGTCTGAAGAAAAACGTGTACAAAACCTATGGGGAAATTTTCACCTTTAACGTGAGGTAACGTGACCTTGAACTACGTAATCGTGACAAATTTCTTTTAGGACCGTCCTTGGGTGGTTGTCTAAATGTATGCCAAGTTTCAAGTCGATCGGATTTCCCAAAGTGTCAAAGTGCCCTGTCTGAACAAACGTGTGCAAATCCTATGAAGAAAAATCTGAAAAACAAAAAAAAAAAAAAGAAAAAAAAGAAAAAAAAAAACTTTAACGAAAACAAAAGCTGTTTCGGTGAAAAACCGAAACAGCTAACTAGACATGTGTTTGTGGACAAACACAGAGCTGTTTCGATTGTCTAACGTTACTTTCAATATGTATGTGTGGTGGTCTATATGTGTGCCAAGTCTGAAGTCGATTGGATTTACACAATTGTCAAAGATTATTAGTTGAAAAAAACGTGTACAAATCCTATGGGGAAAATTGAACCTTTAATGTGACGTCACATGACACCCGATGATGTCATCATGATGTCATCTTAATTTTCGTCTGTAACACATCCTGGAATACTTGCATACCAAGCTTGACCCCAATCGGGCCTGTATTTCCAAAGATAGAGGGTCCCTAAAACTGCACCTTTAATGTGACGTCACATGACCCACGATGACGTCATTATGACGATTTTTCGCTTGACCCTCCTGGGGATGGTGGTCGAGATGTGTGCTAAGTCTCGAGTCGATCAAATGTACGAAAGTGTCAAAGTCAATAGTCTGAAGACAAACGTGTACAAACCCTATGGGGAAAATGTTACCTTTAACATGACGTCACGTGACCTTGAATGACGGAATCGCGACGAATTTCTTCTAGGACCGTCCTTGGGTGGTTGTCTAAATGTATGCCAAGTCTCAGGTCGATCGGATAGACCAAAGTGTCAAAGTGTATTTGCAGAAAAAACGTGTACAAATCCTATGGGGAAAATGACAAAATAGAAAAAAAAGAAAAAAAAGAAAAACTAGACATGTGTTTGTGGACAAACACAGAGCTGTTTCGAGTGTCTAAAATTACTTTCAATATGTGTGTGGTGGTCTTTTGTGTGTGCCAAGTCTCAAGTCGATCAGATTTACTAAAGTGTCAAAGGCAATAGTCTAAAGAAAAACGTGTACAAAACCTATGGGAAAAAATGAAATTTAACGTGACGCCCCGTGACCTTGAATGACGTAATCGTGCCGAATTTCTTCTAGGGCCGTCTGTGGATGGTGGTCTAAGTGTGTGCCAAGTCTCAAGTCGATTGGATTGACTAAAGTGTCAAAGACAATAGTCTAAACAAAAACGTGTACAAAACCAATGGGAGAAAAATGTGAACCTTTAATGTGACGTCACGTGACCTTGATTGACGCAATCGTGCCATATTTATTTCAGAAACATCTGGGGGTGGTATTCTAAGTGTATGCCAAATTTCAAGTCGGTCGGATTTACCGAAGTGCCAAAGTCAATAGTCTGAATAAAAACGTGTACAAAACCTATGGGGAAAATTAAACATTTAACGTGACGTCACGTGACCTTGAATGACGCAATCGAGCCAAATTTCTTCTAGGACCATCTGTGGGTGGAGATCTAAGTGTATACCAAGTCTCAAGTCGATTGGATTTAGCAAAGTGCCAAAGTGTATTGGCAGAACAAACGTGTGTAAATCCTATGGGTAAAAACACTGAAAGTGGAAAAAAAAAGAAAAAAAAAGAAAAAAAAAAACTTTAACGAAAACAAAAGCTGTTTCGGTGAAAAACCGAAACAGCTAAAAAGAAAAAAAAGAAAAAAAAACAGAAAAAATTTTTTTTTAACGAAAACAAAAGCTGTTTCGGCTGAAAGGCCGAAACAGCTAAAAAACAAAAAAAACAAAAAAAAATAACTTTAACGATTACAAAAGCTGTTTCGGTGAAAAACCGAAACAGCTAATAACATAATTAACCTTAGGAATATAATCTTTTTTTCTGTTCATCTTAATACATTTTGTAAATAGGTACGGCAAACTTTTGAAAAATTAATGACCATCCGTTGGGTCTAGAGATAAATAAATTCACTCCAGGAATACACCGACCAGGGCCTATTAAATAAATTCTGTATCTGCCTGGCAAGGGTTGGCGTAAGTAAATAGAATGTATCTTTGTTGGAGATAAGCGGGCTTGAACAACATTCTTTGAGTAGCACTTTGTGTTGAGAGAACGTCTGTGCTGAAAGAAGAAAGTCAACACCCAATGACAATGAAGATTTTTTTAACTGGACCTCAGGATTGGATAACAATCTTGTCACTCGGGAAGTGGTGAGCCGCGGTTCTGAGGCTTTGATGTTGGTCTTTTCAAGAAACTCGGTTGGGTCATTGTAATCTTTTAGGAACTGGTATTGCGATTTTCAATAAGCTTCTACAGACGTGTGCGCTTATGCTTATCTTTGCATTTTTTCACTAGACCGCCGGACTAATAGGAAAGGGTTTTGACTATACCGCCGCTGTTTTGACTAGAATTTGGCTAGCGGACCAGCGTTAAGGTCGAACCCCGCCCGCCTCAAGTTGTTTAAGTTTCTGCCGATAGGTGCGCTGGCACCGGAAATTTCGTCTGCTAGCGTTTGCAACAGTAGAAAATGCACTGTGGCGGTCTTTTAGCGCATTTTTTTTCAAATTAAAAAAAAAAAAAAATATTGTGGTCGGGTGGGTTTTTAGGGTCGGGCGGGGACGCTAAACAAGTACTTTTTTTTATGTGGCCTAAGTGCGTACTTCGCCATAGTACCGTCTAAATCAGCCCACAAATATCACTTTTGAAAACTCTTGATCTGTTCCTTTCTACCATTAAACTAGTCGATAAAATAAGGGAAATAAGCATTTACAACTATTTCATTAAGTGGTGAAATAAAGCAATGTAAATCACAACAAACATTTAGAAGCCGTTACCTGTGAAAATTGGGCAGGCACTGACATGCCGTGCAGCCCACGTGGTCCAGAGGGGTATAAAATAGAACATACAGTACATGTCTATCAAACAGTTCAAACAAGTAAGTTGGGCTTGGGTCTACTACAATTGGAATTTAGCACAGGAAAAATATAAAAACAATGAATAATTTCCATATTTGTAAAACCTCAGTTGACATGTCCTACTTGAAATTTAATACCAACACGAACTACATGTACAAAATTGAGACCATCTTAAGTTCGTTTGTTGTACATGGCCGCATGACCTCTAGTAATTGGTTTGATTAACTCCAGCAGAGACGGCAGTACAGTAATAAAAGTGAGTACAATGTGTACATTTTTGTAAACAGGAATAACGGGCAAGGATCAAAAAGGTTACAATACATTGAAAATCATGAAATTGACAATCTCTAAATTTGGTTACGTTGGACCTCCCCACAACTCTTCCCCGCCTTGGAGTCATTGTCCCCGATGACTGGAAGGAGACCAGAATAAAGAGATTCAGTTTTGGCCGAGGACCAGACCTTAAACATCAAAAGCACATTTTTGTTCCAAAACATGTTAAACTTGTCTAGGACTACAACGTTTACAAATCAGCTAACAGCAGTTAAACGGTTAAGAACTCTAAAGTTTCAACTTTTGCACAACATCTAACAGTAACTTCGCAAAATTGCGGCATGCATGTCCATCTGAGGTCTACATGCCTAGGAGTCTAGGTTATTTTGTCCAAGGAGGACAAAAACGCTGACTGAATGGGATGTAGACAGTTAAGTAGAGGTAAACCGGCTAGGTGGTCTGCCTCGTGATGTACGGACAGGGTACCTAGATCCCGTCTTTTGATCATCTTCCATATCGGCTTCTTCGACATCTGTCGCTGCCTCACTACTCGCCGATAAGGTGGTTGGAGGTGGCATGCTCTGTCGTGCCCCATCTGTCTGAGCGTTGAGTTCGCCTGCCAAACCTGGTTCCTGAAGTGAGTAGGCCTACCCTCTTGGGGTTGAATCACCTGCTTCAGACGAGGACCCTTCGGACGAACTTGACTGGTTCTGATTTCCTGGGAGCCAAGGGCAATGCTTAAGATGGATCCGGTGGACAACCTTCTCATGTCCCACCGAGTTGCGGATAACATACACTGGCTGATCTGGGTAAGGTCGCTTGATAATGAGATAAGGCTCTGCCTCCCAGTGGTCCTGAATTTTCTTCCGTCCACGATGATCCTGCTTCCGAACAAGGACGTACTGTCCAACACCCATCGGTCTTTCAAAAGAGTGGCGGGCACGTAGAGCTTGCCGAGCCGCAGCAGCACGCTTAGTGTTTTCCATCGCCACTCCGCGGGCAACCCGCAAGGCCTTCTGATGTCTCCGCATGTACGTTGGGATATCATGCGACTTCCTCTGAGGGGCTTCCCCGCCTAAGTGTATACTTTGGGGAAAACGACCGTTCCGACCAAACATCAAAAAGAAAGGGTCTACCCCAGTGGTAGAATGTTCGGTGTTGTTGTAGGTATACACAAGGGTCGGTAGGTACCCAGCAAACACAAAACGTTTAAAAAACGTTTTTTAAACGTTTAAGTAGGTCCGCTAGGTCTTCGTCCTAAATAAACGTTTAAAACACGTTATTTAAACGTTTAATTAGGCCCGCTAGGTCTTCGTCCTAAATAAACGTTTAAAAAACGTTTTTTAAACGTCCGCTACGTCTTGATTTTTAACAAACGTTTAAAAAACGTTTGGAGAACATCTAATTTTGACCTAATATTTGCCCCAAAGCAAAGGTTTTTTTAAAACGTTTACAAAACGTTTACGAAACGTTTGAAAAAGACGATTTTTTTCTGGACGTTTAAAAAACGTTTTCTTTACGTCCAAGTCAAATAAAAACTAATTGTAATTAATTATTGTTTTTTAATATTATGATTTAATATGATTATTATTTTGATGATTAAATTGAGTAGCCTAATGATGGTGATTATGATGATAATTATGATTATGATGATCGATGATGATTATGATTATGATCATGATCATGATCGTCATCCTCATCGTGTGGCCCATATGGTCGTCGTCGACGTCGTTGATGTACGTAATTGTTATATTTTGTGACATCGATATCATGCGGTGCGCCGGCGCGGCCTGGCTGGCCGCCTACGTACAGCGTGCATGCCATCGTTTATATTCAAACGCTATGTTGGATGTTCTTGAAAGGTTTTCTGAACGTTCTAAATAGGTTTTCTGAACGTTCTTAAAAGGTTTTCTAGACGTTCTTAAAAGGTTTTCTGAACGTTCTTAAAAGGTTTTTTGAACGTTTTTAAAAGGTTTTCTAGACGTTCTTAAAAGGTTTTTTAAACGTCTAAAGGTTTTCTAGACGTCCTAAAAATGCACTGCAAAAACTGTGGTGTTAAAATTTTAACACCAATGTTTTTTTAATCTTTTGGAATGAACATTGGTGTTAAAATGAAGTAAAATGATTCTTGAAGTATTAGTTTCAAATCAAGTACTGGTGTTACGTACTTTTGGTGTTAAATTTGACCTAGTGCGCATGCGTGTGTGAAATAAAGCCCTCTGATTGGTCGATAAGGAATTATGGTATATGTTAACAATAGTCGATGTTAAATTGTTGTATTTAGTCCAAAAACCCATTTATTTTACCATAATATGTAATTATTTAAACGATTCCATGATTGAATTTTGATTTTTGTGCAAACATAGTTAAAAATTCGCGTTACATTTTATTCGTTTTCAAATTTTGACATTATTCATAAAAACTAGCTGCGACTTCGTCGTGGACAAAAAAGCGTAGTATAAAACTAACAACGGCAATGGCTATGTGTGTAGTACGTATTCAGTAGGAATAGATTATTATTGTATATGGATGTGTAATGTGTAATAAGTCAGTTCTTTGTATTTCATTACGTAATTTGTCCATGCAGTTAATATGTACAAAATTATAGTGTTAAAACGGTATGATCCTCAAACTGGTGTTATTCAACACCCAAATTGTTTGCAGTGTAGACGTTCTTAAAGGGTTTTCTAAACGTTCTTAAAAGGTTTTCTAGACGTTCTTAAAGGTTTTCTAAACGTTCTTAAAAGGTTTTCTAAACGTCTAAATGTTTTCTGGAGAGCTGGTCTGGAAAACGAATACGAGACAAGGTTTTAAATTGGTTTTTTAAACGTTTTAAATTGGTTTTTTAAACGTTCAATAAAAACGTTTTTTAAACGTCCAAAACCTACCACAAAAAAACGTTTACAAAACGTTTTTTTTGAACGTTTAAAAAACCAATTTAAAACGTTAAAAAAACGTTCAGAAAACGTCCGATTGTTAGCTGGGTACTCCGACCATCGCTGCTTCTTATACTCTGAGAGGGATGCCAGCATTCAATGGAGGGTGCGATTACATCTTTCGCATTGGCCGTTCCCGGCTGGGTGGTACGGTGTGGTTCTGCTTTTCTGGATGCCGTACATCGTACACAATTCCCTGATGACTTCAGATTCAAAATTTCTCCCACAATCAGAATGAAGACGGAGAGGACATCCATAGGGTAGGGAAACATGATTAACCAATGCTTTGGCCACTGTGATAGCTCGTTGGTTCTTGGTGGGGACCGCCCAGGCATACTTCGTGAAGGTATCGGTTACAATCAGGAGGTTCTCATATCCATCATGAGATGGCTCTAGCACTGTAAAGTCCATTGCCAAAGTCTCCAAAGGTGCAGTAGCACTCAGTTGAGAGAACTGGGGTTTTGTCTGACGGACCGGTGGTTTGCTTATACTGCAGCGCTTACATTTTGCACACCAATCCTTTATGTAGGCCTCCATGCTGTGCCAGTAATACCGGTTCCACACCAAACGGAACGTACGCTTGGGACCAAAATGTCCTCCGTCATCATGGAACATGCGAAGAACTTGGTCCCACAGCTTTTCTGGTACCATAAGCTGTTGATGGATCTGATGGTCACCAGGGGAGACGACTTGGCGGTAGAAGAGACCAGCAAGGATGGAGTACCTCTTCCAGTCACGAAGATGTGAAGTAACTTTACGTTCTAGTACCTTCCGCTCGGACCGATCGGGCTTCAACCCCTTCTTCACAAAGTCAACAACCTGTCCAAGCACTGGATCCTCAGTTTGGAGTGTAACCAGTTCTTCCTCTGAAAAACCAACCTGTTACCGCCCACTTTATGGCGAGTAGCTCCAATTTAAATGCACTATAGCGACCACTGCGCTCAGCTGGCCGAAGTGCCCGTGAGGCATATGCAATAACATGCTGTTTACCATCGACACCCTGCTGTGACAGTATGGCTCCGAGACCTGTTGAACAAGCATCAGTCTGTACCTCAAATGGCTTGGAAAAGTCTGCGTAGCACAAAATGGGTGCTGTTGTAAGACACTGTATGAGCGACCTGACAGCAGACCTAGCTTCATCATCCAATGTCACGTTCTGATTTGAACCTGCCCTTACAGAAATATCCCATGGAAATCCCATGGGAAATTTTCCCATTGGATTTTCATGGTGAATTGGACATGTGAAACCCATGGGGAATCGTACGTATGGGTATCCCATGGGCCTGCATGGGTATCCCATAGGATCCTGCATGGGATGCCATAAAGGATCCCATGAAGGATCCCATGGGATTCCATAGAGGATAAAATAAGATTCTCGCACCCCCCCCCCCCCCCCCGGTGAATCCCAGGAAGGACCGTATCCCCTTCACAGACTTTAGCTCAGGCCACTGCTGAACGACTCTCACTTTCTCGGGGTATACTGCTACTCCAGCACTAGAGACCCTGTGGCCAAGGTACTGAACTTCAGACTGTAGCAGATGGCACTTTGACGGCTTCAGTTTTAGGCCGTGCTCCTTCAGCTTTTGGAAGACCTCGTCAAGGTGGGTAAAGTGTGTGTCAAGATCAGGAGAAAATACTATGATGTCATCTAGGTACAGCAAAACGTAGTCGAAAAACTGTTCCCCCAGGCACCGTTGCATGAGGCGTTGGAATGTCGCAGGTACATTCGAAAGACCAAATGGTAGGCGGGTGTACCCAAATAACCAAAAGGGCACCGCAAACGCCGTCTTCTCTACATCACCGGGGTGCATTGCTACCTGATAATATCCGCTGGTAAGGTCTAAGACACTGAAAAATCTCGAACCTCCCAGTGCCTGTAAGGACTCTTCTATCCTTGGAAGCGGGAACGAGTCCCGTTGAGTCAGCTGGTTTAGGCGCCTGTAATCCACGCAAAGGCGAATGTTGCCGTCTTTTTTGTGGACAACCACAACCGGTGACGCCCACGGACTTGAGCTCTCCCTAACAATACCCTCCTCTAGTAGACCGTGAATGTGGTCACGCACTGCCTTGTATTGAGTTGGCGGGAGAGGCCTATGACGCTGTCGTATGAGGTGGGCACTGCCTGTGTCTATTTGGTGTACCACTGTGTCCGTATAACCCAAATTACGCTCACTCTGGGAAAATGACCCTTTGTGTCTTTCGAGGAGAGACTCGACCTTCGACAACTCATCGGTACTCAAGTGGTCACCAACATCTACCCGAGAAAGTATGGAAGACCCGTGGCCATCTACAGCGATGTTGGACACTGTACGCCACCAGAATCGCCGCTGTCATCATAAGCGACCGAACCCAAGTACAGTGTTCCCAATTCTGCAGACGCAGGTATTACAATGTCCACATCTGTCTCGTTGAACAACACAATGTCAAACTGCCCGCTCTCTACCTTCACCCAACTGGGAGGAACTGTCAGTTTTGAAGGAGACCCGATCCCGCTGGGCTCCAGCATTGCCACATAGCTTCTGCCCTCCGGACCAGTGCACCCCCGTCCACGAACAACAACTCCCTGTCGGGCCGAAACTGCGATGGGTGGCCCAGTCGTAAATGCCTTACCAACTCTGCCATCACCCTCTCCGAATCTCATTGTCTGCCCAACAACCTGTAGGGTCTTATGCCAAATTGTGTCTGGTGAAGGCCAAAAGATCTTTTCTAGGTGTGGAGCAGAACTCTCATTCATCAGCTTCTCCCGGCACTGTTGGAGGACATTCATCCCAAGAATACACTGCACACCCTCCTTTTTCCAAGCCTGCTGTGTCTTGCAGTCTTCACGAAGAACAAGGACGACTCGTGCCCCCATAATTTGGCCAACGGCATGAACGTCAGTTTCAAAGAACCCGATGTATGGCATCTCGACTCCATTAGCTGAGACTATGGAGAAAGGTCCCGGAAGTGGTTGTAACTGAAATCCCTTTGGAAGCAACTTTCTTACAAAGTAACCTTCCCCCACTGTGGTGACCTGTGATCCAGGATCAAGTAGACTAGAGACTGGGGTCTCCGAGAATAGTACTGTAGTCGAGAAACATTCACCCACTGCTCGCGAGAGAAATTCGCTATTTATCTCAACACTTGAGCCATTCAGGCCAACCTCTGCAGTATGGCCCACTACTGTAGAGGCAGCTCGTTTAACCCTTCCTGCTGATGCTGGTGCCGTGTGGCGTTAAACGCCGGTGGCCGCTGGCTCTCAGGAGCTGTCATGTGATTGGTGGGAACAGGCGCAGTTGGTGCCCCCCTTCTTGAAGGGCAGTCCCTCGCAAAGTGTCCATGGAGGCCACATGCATAACACAAGCCACGCCGTATCCTGTCGGCGAGCGCTTCGCTGCATGTTGTTCCCTGGTGGTCCAAAGAATGGCTGTGGTGGTCCTGACCTCTGGTAAAAAAGTTGTGCATCCGGAGGGTACACGGGATGCCCCCACGGTTGCACAATACCCTCTATCGCCTTAAGGACGCCATCGGTCATACTTTTGATGGCTCCCAGGATCTCTCCATCATGGGTAGGCCTTTGGTCAAGACGAACAGTTGCCTGGTAAGCAGCATTTGTTCCCACAGCTTTGCTTCGCGCCTCTTCTTGACCTTCACGTTTGATGACATATTCCCGCAACTCCCGGAATGACGTCACTGCCCCTCGTTCGTAGAGGTCACGGCAAGTGTTCCGCATTATGGTCTCATTCAATCCCCCAACGAATTGCTCCACTAGCGCTGAATTTGGGCTTGAGAAGAGCTTCGCATCTCGTCTAGTTAGCCGCAGAAACCGTTTATCCAGGTCAACTGCAAAATCCCTCACACTCTCTCCTTGCTGCTGCTTGCGTTCTAGAAACAGTCGCTGTAACTCTCCAGTCGAAATCTTGTCTCCGTAGGACTGCTTAAGGAAGGAGATAATTTCATCAATGGTCTTGGTTTCGGCTATGAGAGCCTTCACTTCCAACTTCGGTATCCCCTTCAGGTAGTCAAGGAGGAATGCCCTCTTTTGGCTGGTAGGTATGGCATAGCGCTGAAATGCACCTTTGATGGAGATAATGAAGTCTTCTATTTCTCCTGGTTTTCCGTCGAATGTTACAATCTTTCTTTCTGGTGCCATGACAAGCTGTGCTCGAGTTGACCCCACCGGGCCGGGGGCATCTGCCTTCTCACTCTTCGAAGGGGCGCTCTCGGGGATCAGCACAGTGAAAACCCTGTCTCCCTAACCGTCTATGGGTGGGCCAACCGTATTCTTGTGGGGTGGAACAACTACCTGGTCAGCTTTATCTTCGTACAGCAACCCTCGAGCTGCTGGGAACTGGGCCTGTAAGGCCCCTAGGGCAAGGGGGCAATTTTCTCCTGTCAGGGGAAATTTACGGACAAGTCCGTTTGAGGAAACCTTTACATACTTGGCCATGTTAACGCAAATCTCAGTTGCGTAAAACAAACAAAAGAGTAATTCAAAGTGAGATCACAAAATGACTTGAATAACTCTAATAGCCTTAATTAACTGAAGTGCAGATTTTAACAATTACATATACTTTTGCCACAATAGCACAAACTAGCTAATACCCTCGTAGCATGGACTTACAGTACACCACAATAATGTTATAGGAGTGCACACACAAACCTTCTTGAACATTTAACAGCACATACTATTAAGGAAAAACAACTTCTGTCTTATTATTTACTCAGAGGGCGCCCTACTGCTTATAGTGTCTACCCACAAATAAAACGAATAATACTTTTCTACTATTTAAACGCCCTGTTGTTGTTTCTTACTTTACTTTATTGTATCTATTTATTTGTATTTATTTTTGTTTTGTTATATTTTGTGTTTTTTTTACAATTACTCAATTCCACTTTCTACAGATGGTAGATAAACACTCTTTCTGTGAAGGTAAAACTGGAAACACCTGCCGACAACTATTTAAGTACGCATCTGCAAATACAACAGTTCACTTTCTTCGATACAAAAATGCAATATGTGTTATTCCACCTACAGGTATATATACCAATTGTATTTCTAACACAAGGGAATGATAAAAAACATGTAGCAACGTGAACAATTATGGTAGTTGTCAGGTCTCAAAATTCTGACCAGACAGAGGTTTTTCAAATCAAAAATTACAAAGCAGAATTCCTCCTGTAAAGCACAACACAATAATCAGCAATTGAAAAAGTCAACAAACTTTTGTGATCTTACAAACAGGAGAAGCCAAAAACTGTTCACAAATACTTTTTTTCCAATGTAACACTTGATCTAGGGCAACAGTAATCGGCTAATTTGTTTGTTTAAGCACCAATTTACATGTGAAAACTGTTACTACAAAAATTACTCCCTTTGATATTTACTCATCTCCTATCCTGCCGACTACGCTTGTGTGGGAAGTTGGTGGCCGTCGGGGTCCCAAAAGTGGTTGGTTGGATACACGGTGGGCGATGGGTACTCCAGGGGGGTTGATGAGAAGAGGGCACGCAGGTTCAGGGGGTCAGAGAGTAGGTGTAATGAGTCAATGTCCACACCTTGCTGTGCTTCTGATGGTTTATTGTTCTGGGGTCCAAGACCCGGCCTGTGAAAATTGGGCAGGCACTCATTAGTTCCATAATACATGTACATGTTATTTAAAAAAGAGTTGTAATGCTGACAATATTTCCGAAGATAAACTCATTAAACATGATCCAGTACAAACTAAAGTTCAACCTACAAATGTATTGCAGTAGGCACATTGTCTATATTGGGCATCAAGGAAGAAATACACATTCAGGCCAACCCCGGCCGCTGGTTGACCAACATTTACACACACTAACATACATCCCATGCACTCAAATATGTTCCTAAATGCACAATACAGCCCATGACCTACAGAGACATCCTAGTTTGAGAAAAAGAAAACTAAGTTGACAACCCTCATTAACAATAATCCATTTCCATTTCAACTTGCAACTGCCATTAAAATATTATAGAATTGTCTTCACTCCGCAATTTATCCTTCACTCGTGCACGCTAACTGCACGTGATCACGCTACACGTATAGGTCGCAGGATGGTCTCACAAATTCGTTGATTTTGTGACCCCCCTCAAGAAGCTATTATAGTTTGGGCTTAAAATTCGTGTAAATTCCGTCTTTCATCACCCTAAAACTCGCCAAGCCTAAAACATTCGCATTATCAAGTAATAGTTAATTTGAGTTGGAAAAATACTCCCGAACCATGTAAAGATAAATCGATGACTTTTACTGCTAACCAATCACAACGAGTTTCTCATGCAACGTTGACCAATGTCACGACTTGTTTTAGCGGAGTCGGTGCGATCACGTTGTGCAAGATGGCGTCTTCATCGGACGCAAATTTAGCTGAATGAAGGGGGAGGCGACGAAAGTCCTTTGTATTGCTGTATGCACACAACTTATTCCAAATCTAAAGTAATACAATTCAGCGTGAAGAGCTAGGCTAAATTCAGAGAGTGTTGTACGCTATGGCAAAGCTTTAAATTGCCCCAAACTGCCACTACGTTGTCGTTCATTGATATAGACCACGCACGAGGGTATTCGGCATCGGCAAGCCGGGTAAGCTATTATTAGAGGCCAAGCCGTGCCTCTTGGAACTTGAAGTGAAGACGCCAGCCACCCCATTGCTCTTTCAAGTGCTTTCCAGGACCGTGGACGTACCCAAAGAAGGTAAGATTTTGTATATTGTGGCTAGGACAGCCATGGAGGAATGGGACAACATGGCAAATATTCGGTTAATTTATTGTTAATGTTATGTTACTTACAGGCCTTATCATTGTTGTAAGGTTCGATTTCAAGTCAGTGGCCATTTTTTAAATTTGTATTTATTCTATGCAAAGCGGGGACTGATGCTGTATTCTTAACCCCTGTGTACAACAAAGTGTCCCTTGGCCTTACTAAATAGTGTTTTTTTTCTATGGGGAAAGAACTCCGTATTTGGCCACCGCATTTTATTTCATAAATTAAAACTCCCCAAATGTCACCACTTTTTCAAGCCTTTTTAGAAAGTTATTTATTGTTCATAAAATGTGGTGGTGGCCGAGTATGAAACAAATTCCAGTTCTTGGTGTTTTACTGTTACGTTGAGCATTGGGCTAAGTTTGTACTAACACTAACAGTTTTAAATTATTATTCTGTAGGAGACACAGCGACAATCCGAGGGATCATTTCCACCACTTCTGCAAGTCAAACGGGCTGAAGACAGACCAGGGAGAAATGGCAGACCAGGGAGAAATAGAACAAGGTAGTAAAATCCCTTATATAAATAAAACAGCACAAAATAGCATTTGGCATCTGCTTTATAATGTAATTTGTATGTAAATATAAATAGATTCAAATATAAATATAGGACTTCAGGAAGGATACACCATTTGCAGATATCAAAAATAATTACTACTGAATTACCTGAATTACTACTGAACCCAATTTGCATCCAGCAAAATGATTGCGCTAGATACCCCATAATTGTTCAAACATTTGCATTTTATTACCAAAAATTCAATATAGTCTTCGGGTGATCGCGAAAGAAAAGACAACAACTGCCCCCCATTTTTGTTACCAATTTCCGATACATTGTAATTTAAACAATTGCCAATTATGTATCCTAACTTTAAATTAACTGAGGATTCATAAAAAAAATTGGGGGGAAATATAAAAATAGTATAAAATAATAGAAAAACATGCATACTACTTTGTAAGTTAAAGGCAAAAAAAATGTATTCTTAACCACTTTCATTAGAGGTTTAAGATGAAGTACATGTAATTTTTTTTGGGGGAGTGGATAAATGGATAACAAGTTAAAATTAAAGCTTCTTGTAGTTTATTTATGTAATATGTTGTTATTTTTCAGCTGCTGAGGAAGAAAACGGCAGACAAACAAGATTGGGAGGCTTTGTTCAAGCTGGTCTGCGTTCCTTAACTTCTGGTGACCAACACGTGCAACCACTTCCAGGCAGAAAACTTGTCTTGCCTGTTCAGTGCATCATTTGTAAAGATATATACTAACAAAGAAAAACGCACGCACAAGCGTAAGGTGCAACGGCTAGTTAATTGCGAAATAATGCAGGATGGTACATTGCTTAAAGCAGCAAATATTAGGCAGGATGAGCTAATGTTACTTGATATTAAAAAGCTGAAATTCTATCTTCTTGATTCACATCTATATAATTTGTTATAATTTATGAAATTAATTTATGTGGTTTTGTTTCTCACCAGCCTGTGTTTTCCAGTGTGTGTTTCGTTATATTGTTTGTTTACGTATAATGTCCTTTGTCCGGTGTGTTGACCATATAGATTGTCTGTCAATAGGTTAGGGTACAAAAGCAATTTGCTTCACCTTATACCTAAATGTTGTCATTAATTTGGTTATAATTGTATACTTCTGTATATAATTATAATTAGATCATTTAATTGTTTACTCTTTGTTAAAGTGAATTCTGTTTTCTTCTATTCTGTGCTAATGGCAGCGTTGAAATAAATGTACTACTATTTGATATTCAGGGTAGGGATCTACATGTAGTAGCAATAGAGGTAAAATACCACCGTACATGTTACCAAAGTACACCAAAGTAGGTAGGGAGTACAAGTCAAAAGCAAATGATGACACTGTGCAGCAAGATTATCAACTGTCATTTCAAGAATGGAGAAGCTCATCCAATCAAAATTGGTTTAATTTACCTGCCTTATCTTATTTCATAGCATGTTTTATGGGAGTATGTGAATTACAAAACTTGAGAAGATTTACATAAGTAAAATGGCACTAATTTTCAGTGTCGTAAAAGTGAAAGTCTTGCCCTCAAAAATAATTACTTATCGCGACACATAATTTCGTATTTTAATTATCACTCCTTCAATTTCACCTCAGATTAAGATAATCCTTTTGTTTTTACAGGTATATAAATGCAGTTATAATTTTGTTTACGGAAGCATCATAACAACATTTTATAATGAATTTCAGATGTTGAAACAAAGCACTTGCTCACATTGATGGAAGCTGATGTGCTGGTTTACCTGTAACTCATTTAAGCATAATTATCTACACAAATCTGTTGTAACTTTAAAATATCATTGAATTACAATTACTGCACAGATATAACTTACAAAGCAATATTAAATATTGCTGTATCTTTCAGGATAACAATTGGTTGAATAATGTCAATCACGTGACGTTTAAAAGTATACCATTCTAAAAAGGTTTTTGATGAAGTTCTGATATTGTTAAAAACATTGCAAAAATAATGATACAAAATTTGTATTTTATCAAAACAAGTGTCTCGTTTATTTTAATGTGAAAATTTTCAATAATGTATAATAAATATTTGTCATTGTTCTTATAACTGTTTCTTTTTCTTTTCTTCTGTTCTTGTGATTTTATTTTTTTTAATTGTTTTTTTTGGGGGAGTCCCAAAATCAAAAAGAAACACAGGCAAGTTACAAACATTCGGTTGATAAAATGAAAACAAAAATATGAAAACAAAAACTGAACTGTTGACAACATGAAAAAAACTATAACAATCTTGGTTTAGAAATATTTCTTTAAATAAGGAATATACAGGAAATCGGGAAAACAAAAACAGCAGTCATTTCTGTCCAGACGAGCTCAAATCGCCCCCTGCCATTTGTTTGTGTACATTTCAATTCCTCATAGGTTTTGTACACACCTCTCCCGAAGTGACCAACAGAGGGCGCTATTTTCAAGCTTGATATTTTAATTGGTTAAGCCTAATTAATGTGCAATTTTTTTCTCTGGCGAACCTGATATTCTAATTCAATAGGATCATATTTGTATCAGGTAGCTTCTAGAGGGGGGTCATAATTCTTAAAATGTGAATGCCTATTTCATGTTCATCCCATGGTCTAAGAGTGATTAATACCGACCGAACACACATTTATTTCCATTCATAAATACCTTTTTTGTAAAATTCAGCCCAAAAAGCCCCGAATATCACGCAAAATTGTCGCAAGTAAATTTCGGTGTTTCGCCATTCTGTGTGTTTTCCCCTATCTATGTTCACGGGCCACTGTCAAATGACATGTTTCCGCCTCCGTCGTTCTACACAATACATGCAATAAAGCGTATTTACTATGAACCAGACTAAATGGCCATCACTGCATTGGCAACCTCGTTCCCAGAGTTTCGAGCTGTATTTGGATTTAGTAATAATGTCATTGATGGGTTTAAGATATATGTAACAGAACTTGTATAATCAAGATAGCTAACGGTTATTCTGGTCCAAGATTGCTTACCTATGGCATACCTGTTGGACCGCAGCTGTTTTCCTTTTATACTTACCCATTGGCAGATATAATTAGACAACACCCCAGTGTCAGTTTTCATTTTTATGCAGACGACATTCAGTTGTATGTCTGTGCTGACCCCCGAAAGCCTGGTGATATAGAGCAATCTCTCTCCACTTTAACAACTTGTATATCGGACATCAAAAACTGGATGTGCCAAAACATGCTTCTCCTAAACAATGCGAAAACGGAATTGTTTGTCGCTGCTCAACCCAGAATTAGTAAATTGTTATCTAATGTCTCTCTCACAATTTAAAATACCATAATCCAACCATCCCCTACAATAACAAACTTAGGTGTTATATTCGATTCTGCCATGAGCATGTCCCAACATGTCTCCTCAATTTGTAAAACGGTCAACTTTCATCTTAGAAATCTGTCACGTGTACGTAGCCTTATCGATGAAACCACATGCCACCATGCTGTCCGAGCTCTAGTCACATCTAGACTTGACTATGGCAACTCTCTTCTCAAAGGCTTGTCCAGCAAAGACATAAAACGCATCCAACGACTCCAAAACAGAGCAGCCAAACTAATCTTTATGGCAAAAAAGTTAGACCATGTTTCACCTTTTCTTAAACAGCTTCACTGGCTTCCTATCAAGGAACGTACAATTTTCAAGTTGTTAACATTCACTTATAAATGTTTTAGTGACAGTGCACCCTCATATCTCACTGAACTTATCACCCCATACCAGCCGAATCGTACACTCCGTTCCAGTTCCGATACCAGAATCCTCACTAAACCAAAAACTCGATCTTTAATCGCCACAAGAGGTTTTTATGCAGCTTCTCCAAACCTTTGGAATAATCTTCCACATGAAATCCGCCATGCCATTTCCCTTACCGACTTTAAAACATTGCTTAAAACACATCTTTTCCAGACTTGATCTTCATAGATTGTTATTATTTACATTTTCCGTTTTGTATTCACATTTGTATTATTTTGTGTAAAGCGTTGTGATACCAGTGTGTAAGAACGCTATATAAATGCCCTGATTATTATTATTATTATTATTATGTACGCTATTTTCACATGAACTTTTCAGGCTTGGTCAAGAGGTTTGCATTTATTGGGTTTTTTCCTATGGTTTTAAATTACAATTTATTTAAAAATGGTTTTAAAAATTATTATTTTCTCATCCCAGATTCCCTGATCTCCGAAAACAATCTTCTTTCACAAAAGTAAATAACTCTAGAAATTATGTCGTCACAACAAAAATAGCGCAGAGAAAGCAGACGATATTTTTACATCAACTTTTCATGCTTTGCCAAGAAGATTATATTTATTAATCCATCTTGTATCGATTTAAATTACGTATATCTTATTTTGCATGTGTCTGAATGTATTGGAATCGTTCATTCTAAATGATTACCACATTGGAATTCTCACCATTTAAGTGTTCTTGACTTGGGCATTTTCCTGGTTTTTTTTTTTCTCCAACATGTTCCAAATTAAACTAATTATATAAAAGAAGAGGATCCCTGGATACCAGCTGCAGCATTTGCGTGGGGTAGGCGTAAACGTAGATTTCAGTATTGTTGGCGCAATTCACATTCCCCGTGGCGCACCTTACCTGGTAAGCAAAAGGTTTAAATATTCCCGCTCATTGTTTGCGAGTTTATCCACCCCGTACAAAGTTAGTTGAGAAATGTATTTCTGCACAGTGAACCTTTTAGTTTGAAAACAATTTGCAGCCGCCACTGTTGAATTTTTGACGATATTTGGTGACACATATTATTCACAGAGAAGTTTTTCCGCCACATTAACGTAGAGAACACACCACCACTAGCACTAACGTTGCTAGGCCGGGATCAGGCCAACTCGGACCCAAACCAACTTGGACTCATGCCATCTCGGCATTTCGCGCGGGCCTCAGTCGGCAACTGGACCACAAACATTCAGTTAACAAAATGGGCCACCAAATTAATAATATTGGTTGGAATTTGCCAACCGAGGCTCCAAATGCCGACTGAGGGAAATAACACAGAAAGCCTTCTCAGTACCGCAGTAATTATCCAGCATACTTTAGTGATCATCTATCGTCAGGTGTACATCAACCCCCTTTTGACCCTATGTTTTTGTGAGACTTGAGACTAAGTTACCATTAGGCAGATCACTGAAAATTAAAAGTTACCACAGAACAGTAAATCTTAATGTCCTTACCTCAGTTCAAGTTTCTACAGATCTATAAATCTGAAATCTTAACTTTGATTGGTAAAATAGGCCTACACAATGTGTGCACCCTACAGTGAATTGCTAAAAGTAGGCGATTTTGCAGTAAACTGTATGATAGGCGAGGATATGTTTTGATGTTGATCACCTTTTGATCGTGATGCCAGTCATTCACCTCCCCGCTCTGTGATGAGTTCCGCACAGAGGAAAAATAATGCAATAAAAAAATGTCCAGAAAAATTTATCAAATTTGATTGAAAGAGTCAGAGGAAGTAGCAAGGAAATGCCTCAGATTGCACCACAGAGCATCTAGAATCAAATTTTCCGGGGCCCTTAAGCGGGCTCCGGACCCCACGCCGTAAAAGGCTTCCTGCTCACTCGGCATAGAGTCGGCAAATTTTATTGACACCCACTCTCTTAATTCCAACGATTGAACATTCACTCTTAAAGAGTGAATTTCCACTCTTTCACCCACTGGAACTAGGGACAAGACGATTAAGAGTGAAAATCACTCTAATTTCAGATTGAAGAAAATCACTCTTAGTTAAGATTGGAATTCGCTCTGTTCGATTGACTGAATTTCACTCTAAATCCGATTGAAACGGCTGGCTCACTCTTAATTTGGAGCGATTATTAATGGTAAAGATTAATTGCAAACAACATGTCTGTAGTGGGGAGAAAATGCACAACAATCAACATTTCAAGAAAAAACGTTTTGTTTATTGTAGAATACAGTATGTACAATGTACATGTATCATTAACAAAGAACAAATAGATTCCTTTATTACATAAAATGAATTTGCACATAAACAAAGTTCAAAATGTAAAGTACTCTTTCAAATTTCACACACATAGTAAAAAACAAAAGTTGGCAAATCAAATAACATGGGAGCCACGGTGAAAACACCCAATCAAATTGCCATTATCGCACAAACACACAACCAGCCAAGACAAGAAAAGTCCAAACGAACAAACAACAAATACACAACATGAAAACTAAAGACCCATTAATAGGAAAGAAGGCAATTGGGCAGAAAAACCAATAAAGACCAAGGCAATACCCGAATAACTAAAATGAAACCAAAAAGCTAACAAATGTACAGACAAACCAACAATCTACAATGTACATCAAAATGACCCATTAATGGAGTTTAATCAAACAAACAAGAGGCAACAGGCTGATCACCAAATAATCAACCTAACAACCACTTCACGATGTAGTTTGTATAGGTCATGATGATGCAAAGTACAAACCCGCCAGCAGTGCTGCAATTAACTGCTAATTAAAAACTGGAAGTTAACTGTCTTGAAGTTTTTTTCACTGCACAAAATGCATAAAGAATTTAGTTACTATAAAACAACAACACACTGAGACCGCACAATCGCTTTTGTTGGTCAGGTAGTCTCTGGTAACTTGTCACAACTCTAGTTCCTACTCAAGTAACTACTTTAGAGCAATACCACTCAACATTGTTGCAAGTGAACGAATAGCAGGCTTTGCCTCTGCTGGCTTGATAACTTTGTACACCATCGCAGCAAAAAAATCCCAAAATTGCTGATGTGTAAGCGAGTACTCCACATTGAACACATAATGTGATTTGAACAGCATGTCTAGGGCTTGCACCAGGTTCATCCCAGCAGAAATAGCAATTCTATCCAGAATGAGAAAGAACTGCTTGGGCTGCTTCTCTGGTCCAACCGACAGCAGATATGGCTGGGTGTATTTGCTGTCTTTGTCAGCTGCTGCAGCTTGAACATCGCACCCATCCTGTGAACCAAAGAACAGGAACTTAATATCTGAGAGCAGATGTAGTCTAGCCTCAAACTACTATGCATTCCACAGGCATACAAATGCGATAACAAAATGTTTTCAAATTTGGCGATATTAAGAACATTCATGCGAGGGGGAGAGGGCATGTTACACAAGACAATTTAAAAGGCAACTTTCAATAAAACGCTTGCTGGCTTGTATTTAAATTTGAGGAAACAACCCGCCAAACTGTTAGCAAAATGTACTTGTTCCCGTATGGTCCCGAATCCAATAGCGTAAGTTGGTTGTGAAAATTCCTGGTGTGACTTGGCCCTAAAGTTGTAATGACTCAAGTCAATTACTCGGCACGCTCTAAAATTACTCCATGCAAATAACTTGACTTTATCTAAAGACTTGACCCGAATGAAGGCTAATAGCACTAATAGCAAAACTTTGCAGAAAATATTTGCAAAGATTTATGATGCAAAATGTATACACATACTGTATCATGCACTTCCAGAATAAAAAATATTCTGGAATTGAAATTTAGATGCATTTTTTTTATAATCAAAATACTTAATAACTAGACTCAACTTTTCGACCTAATTGACTCAATTTGACTTGAGTCACAAAACTCGGTGAACAAAATATTTTTAATTTGATAAACCGATCTCAGTATGAAAAAAATGGCTGCACATTTGCATACAATTTACATGTACTCTTTAAAACTCATTATGAACTTACTGGTATGTTCTGGATAACATAGAGGACAGCCTCAGGTCTAGTTGCTGCAGGAGACCTCTGTCCTTTCTTCCTGCTAACAGATCGATGTAGCAGGTAAGTAAGAACGTGCAAGGCACAGATATCTCCTGTGTAAGAATGCAGTTGACAACTACAGGTAAATACAACAATTCATTACTAAAATTAACATCAAATTGAATTGGAATTTAAGAAGAAAAGTTAAAAATTAACCCAACCCTCAATTTGTTGTATACATGTACTGAACAGGATGGTGCTACAGTGACATGAATTAACCTGTGCGATAATGTAGTTTGAATTTACCTTGTAAACCCATTGAGTCACTGCCTTAGAATGATTAAACTAAAGCGAGTGACTATAATATTTGTGATGTTCTTGTCCATTGTTGACATCATGAGTAATGCAACAAGAAATTGTCATTTCTAAGCAGAGTTCGTGTCAATAGCAATTCATTCAGTCCCTATCCTAAAAGCAGGCTTTTGTTATTATTTCTTTTGATAATATTTACCTGACTTGTAAATTGAGTTTTGATTGACTCCATACAACTTAAGTATAAACTGGCCTCAGTAATAAGCATGTTTATGCAAACTGCACTGTAAAAAGGTTTTGCTACAGCTATGATCTCAAAATAATGCGTTTGTGCGGAAATAAAATAAGAACTTGAACACCGTCAAAAGTGGTTCATTATCTTTTCATTGATGTCTTTATTCATTTTATTGAGAACAAAAAGGGTTTATTTGTTCGTTCTTGCTCATCAATGACTAAAGTAATATGAACCACCATTTCAGATGGAGTCATTTTAGGTTTTCTATTTCATAACTTTTACATGTTTATTGTATACACACTGTGCAAGTAAACTTACTGTTGTTATGCTCAAATAATTTAATGAGGTCGCAAACAGATTCGGATTCTTGAGCGCCTACAGCAATGATGCGATCCCGGTAGAAGAAATCCACGTTGTCAGTAGTTTGTCGCATTCTTCTGGGAACATAGTCTCAAAGTCCAAGTTTATCTGGGGAAATACATATGACATTGTTATAGTATTTTTTAAGTTGCAGAACAAACAACAATAAAGTGCAATTTTGCAGATTCATGCAAGTTTTTTAAAACAAGAAATACATAATAAACGCAGTGAAGCAATAAAACAACAACATTTTAGTGTTCTGACTAACTGTCTCAACTTAACTGTGGAGAGCAAGGCTTTTTATTAAATAAAATGCACTGAGGTTATACTGCCACTAAACAAGTTAACCAATAACCTACTTAACTATATTATTATTATTCTGTATCATATTAACCAACATCAACTAACCTCAACAAACTCGTATACTTTTTTGTTACATGTATCTTAAAAATACTAATCAAAGGAAAACATTCGTCTAAAAATATTAATTATTAAAACAATTAAGTTATGTCAAACGATGATTACGAAATTAAAAGCAAGATGTATAATATTAATAAATATTAAAATATTAGTCGAATGCCTTTGTAAAAAGAAAAGTCTTAAGCTTTTTTTTAAAAACCGAAAGAGATGAGACGTACTGAACAGATCTGAATCTCATGCAACTTGCACATCCTTACATTTAAATGGAATTAAAATTGTTGACAAAAATAAAAATGTGTACAACAAGGCCAAGGTTAATAATGCAAAAAAGGTTGAATGCAAAAAATCCTACAGATTCGCCTTGGCTTAGAGTTAGACTGTCTTAGTCAGTCAGTAGATGCCCTAAACAGCTAGAGTATTTGCCTTTTTAATTTATCAATGCCACTCGTACCTCGTAAACCAGCCGCGTACGAGTTGGCTGGCGTACTACTACTAATTGGTTGGCGTACGACTACGAGTACGAGTTGTTCTGCGTACGAGTTGACCAATCTGCATACGAGTTGTCCTGGTTACGAGTTGACCTATCTGCGTACGAGTTGCCCCGTGTACGATTTGGTTCGCGTACGAGTTGACATGTTCCCCCAAAAAACACGCGCAATCGAATCGTCCCCGTGTGGTTGCTATCAGTTAGCCCAGGCATAGCATAGGCCTTAATAATGGGGACTGAAAACTTCAGAAAAAAACAACAACCCGGGAACATGACCACCATGACCACGAACGTACATGTACATGTACATATCAATCATTATTTAGTTACCGTACGGTATGGTATTGCGGGTAGGCTAGGACTAGCATGGAGAAATAAGGGACTATATCCTACAACTATATATTATCCTATCGTTAAAACATAAGTATTATGCATGATTATATATAGGTTTACGTACGTTCAAGTGCCAACATTGAAGTTTCGTCTATTCCTTTCGTCGAAAGGAATTGCCGGAGATTGTTCATGTCTATTTTATCCTGGATCCCGGCCCAGCCTAGCGCCGACGTACGTACGTACTGCCTATCGCCGCGCCTAGCTAGCCGACCTGCGCTAGATGCGCTATACGTACCGCCTGTCGCGAATCATCATGCAGGCCGTACCGTACCGGGTACTGCCCACAAGATAGCGTCACCACGTGATCCAAATGGGCGCGTGTTATTGGATCAAAGAAATAAGCATAATCACCACGTGATTCCAAACACTTCTCTTATTGGATATGACGCACAGTCAACTTCAATCTTTAAAACAGATTGAACAACAATCTCATCCTCACTCCCGCCCCATTCTTTTCATTTGTTTCACTCGTACTGACTCATAAATTCAATCTATGAGAGTGAAAATATTTTCAATCGGCAAAACGAGTGATTATTTCACTCTTTGGAATTTAGAGAGCACCTCAATGAAAATGTCCTCGCTACGCCCCTGTGTATGTGGAGTGTTTGGGCCGGAAACCAACCGGTTTTTTTAGGACAGAATCTGAAATTGAGAAATGAATTCAAACATACGGTTGTAGACTAGCCTCTCGAGAATTTGGGAAAAGCAGGGTAAGATAGAAATAGGTCTGTAGTTATCAATGTTGCTTTTATCACCCTTTTTGAAGATAGGGATAATTGTAGCGAGCTTGAGTTTTAAAGGAACTGAAGCGTTTAGAAACGAGAGATTGAAGATGTAGCTAAGAGGTTCGGCAACAAGGGGGAGAATAGATTTCACAACATTAGATCTGATGCCATCAAATCCACAACTGCTTCCATTCTTGAGGTTCTTGTCAATCTTGATAATTTCATCTGTATTGGTTGGTAAGAGGAAGAAAGAGGAAGTAGTAGAATTGTGAAGGGTATCAGTAAAGTTGGTGTTAGAGGCCGGAATTTTGTTTGCTAATGAAGAACCAATGTTAGTGAAGAACTTATTGAAAGAGTCGGCGATATCTGGGGGACTAGTATAAGTGTTTTGTCCATCTGTGAAATCATCTGGCAAGAAGTGTATTTTTTCTTGCCGATCATGCTGTTTTGGTTTTCGCCAGAGTTGAGGTTGTTTTTATGTCGAAGAAGTTGACGAGAGTAGTATTCTTTCTTGGTATAATAGATCGAATAGTAGCAGTTAATCGATTGCGAAACACTTTATACCTATGCTTGTTGGCTCCAGTTGGGTTACGTATACATCTCATGTGTAGTCTGTTTTTAAATAGACAAGAATTGATTAAAGACTGGTTGATCTTGGGTGATCTTGGCTTGGGTGCCTCTGTGTTGACAACATCGAGTTCTATTTATTTCGTAGACAAACGTGATACGTATACACGGCGTAATACAACATTACCCTGTGTACGTTGTATAGACAGTGCAAGTTCGTGAAATCTTTTTCACAGCGCGCCCCCGCAATTTCGTTTTCACGAACTGACACCGAGTGCAGTGTCACTTCGTGAAACCGAAAAACGCCAGAATGGACACATTTTTGCAAAACTCCCCAATAACAATCAGCAAATTAACATGATTCAAGAAAAAAGAACTTCGCCATGTTATACTTCATGGCACAAAATGATATATTCGGCAATATTTTTTTTTTTTTAATTTCTTGAATTTGTTGTACACATGTGATGCAGAGGGTGGAAGTTCGTGGTGTCGGTGATCAATACAAAATATATTAAACACAATTTGAATGGGGGTGACATCCAGAGAAGGACTAGCCTTCTGAAGCGGAGCACCAGAGACTGCAGACAAATTTAAACCCTTTTTTAAAAAATACAGCAATGAGTTCTTAGGTTGGGCTATAAATGTAGTAAGTTTCAAAATAAAGTGAGCACACAGTGTTAGTGATGAGAGGAAAGTGATAGTTATAAAGAGAAGAAAAGACTGAGAGAAAAACGTCGTAGGCTGAGTCGGCATCTTGTTTTCTCATAAACTTCACTCCAATCAATGTTGGCAAGATCTGTACTAAAAGAATGAAGAGAGTTATTATTGATGTTCCTGGTATGAAAGGTCTTCTCCACACGCACCGGGTTCTGGAAACACGAGGTGGTATATTGGAAAAGTGGATGATAGGCCTTCAGCTGAGTGCTCAAATTCGTTTGTTTCGATCCAGCAAGAGTGGGTGTAAATTTTCTGAACAGTTCCGACTAAATAAATGACTCTAGATTACTAGAAAAATAGTTCTCCACATATTATCCTGCAGTTATTTAATAATCCTGCTGCAAAGAGCGAACTATTTTGGCATCAGGGAAGTTGAAAGACGTAATGCGCCATGTTACAAAATCCGTTCGCGAATGACGCAATCGCATCACGTGTTACGAATTGTCCAATCCCACACCAGTTTGTCCGTGCGGGGTCGACGGTCATGACATGACCTATATTTTTCATCAAACATGGCGACGTCTACTGCAGGCGGTGCGTCAACGTCGCCGACCGACGTAAAACAAAAGAATGTGACTAGTTTGAAGTGTTATATGCACGTTGAATCTGTACAATTTGAAAAAGTTAAGACCCTGCGCGTCATTCCGTACTTGGAGTGACGTCACATTTTCGATAAATATTTATTTTAATCAAAGAAGCTAAATTGTTGCCCCGAAAGTGGGTATGTTATGAAGCCCAGGAAAATTTGGGGTAAAGATAATAATTATGTTTAAACCCTTTTTTAAATGAGTTGTAATTTAAATCCATACAAGATGGATTAATAAATATAATCTTCTTGGCAAAGCCTGAAAAGTTGATGTAAAAATATCGTCTGCTTTCTCGGCGCTATTTTTGTTGTGACGTCATAATTTCTAGAGTTATTTACTTTTGTGAAAGAAGATAAATTGTTTTCCCCCCAAAAAAAGTGGGTTTCGGAGATCATGGAATCTGGGATGAGAAAATAATTATATTAAAACCATTTTTAAATAAATTGTAATTTAAAACCAAAGACAAAAAAGAAAAAAAGGCTAACCTCTTGATCGAGCCTGAAAAGTTCATGGGAAAATATCGTCTGCTTTTTATTTATCAATTTTTATATAAACACATGTTCACAATTTAATTCAACACTTTGGTACAATTCACTTTCAGTATGTCAGACTATATTCCCAATGCAATTCTTGACCCTGCTTTTGATTTCGACAATATCACTGACGATGAATTGATGGCAATGAATGAAAATGAGAGTCAAGAAGCAGAAAATAAAGAAAAATATGAAGAAAATCTGGCTGAAAGTGCTAGATTTGACCACCTGACTGATGCAGAGCTTTCAGCATGGGAAGGCCAACAAAATGAGAAGAGCACCTCTTATGTTACAACATGGGGTGTGAACATCTTGAGAGGTAGGTCTGAGAGTTTTTTGTTTTTACTTTATTGCTTAAGTATATGGTAAGGGCAATTTTATTATTTGGTGGTATTTTTCTGATATTTTAAAATAAAAAACAAGTAGCAAAGCAATCAAGCCATTATTTTATTTTGATTTGTTCAAGATTACTACAAAAAGAATGAATTAATAAAATGAATGTAGGCCCCCTAATCTATACTTGTGTACCAAACGATTGTATAAATGGACATGTATTTCTAGTTGTCCACACTTAATTTGATAAATGTTTATTTAATTGGCAGATTGGTGTCAGAGTGTTGGCGAAAGTCCAAATTTCGAAGGTCTCGATGTGATCGAGTTGGCCTCACTTCTGCGCCGATTATATGCTGAAGCGAAAAAACAAGACGGAACAGCATACTCGCTACAGTCGTTAAGAGGAATTAGGGCTGCCATCCATCGCCACCTGACAAGTCCTCTTTACAGGCGCCCAATCAACATCTTGCGGGATAGAGAGTTCTCTTCTGCCAACAACCTGTTCCAAGCAGTAATGAAGCGACTCAAGAGGGATGGAAAAGACCAAAGTCGACACAAAAGTTCAATCAGGGCTGGGGACGTGCAGAAAATGTTCTCAAGCGGTGTGCTATCGCCATCCAATCCAACAAGTCTTCTGCGTATGGTTTGGTTTTATACCGAGCTGTTCTTCTGCAGACGAGGCAGAGAGGGCTTGGGTTCCCTGAAGAAGGATTCCTTTGCCTTCAAAACGGATGCAGATGGCAAAGAGTATGTCACGATGACGCACAAGGAGGCAACAAAAAATCATCCCGGTGACCTGCAGCACGACTTTGAGGGAGAAAAGCGGATGTTTGCACAGCCAGGGAGCGATGTCTGCCCCGTTGCAGCTCTGAAGCTGTACCTGAGCAAGCTTCACCCAGGCCAGGAGGCTTTTTTCCAGCGGCCGTACTCATCAATGGATGAAGAAGCACATCCATGGTACTACAAAGCACCACTTGGCAAGAACAAAATCGGTACCATGATGAAGGACATCTCCAAAGAGGCCGAGTTGAGTCTGACATACACCAACCACTGCATCAGAGCTACGGCAATTACAGCGCTGAATGAGGCAGGGTTGGACAGCCGCACCATCATGACGATGTCCGGTCACCGGAACGAAGCCTCCATCAAGCACTACTGCCGTGATGCCTCCGACAAGCAGAACGAGACAATGTCAGCTGTCCTCCACGACGTGGTTGATCCCGGCTTCAGCCGACGCTTCGCAGACGACACCTCACTGCCACCGCTCACCGATGACAATTCGGGTCCACGGCCAACCACAGCTTCGACGGAGATCGCGACCGTGCCGCACAGCAGGGTCCCCGCTCTAAGTGCTAGTGTTGGGCCCCGTGAGTCCGTCGACTGCAATAACGTGGCCGTCAATCTGACGTCGATGTCAGCACAGGCCCTTTTTGCTAACTGTTCATTCACTGGCAACGTCGTCGTGAATATGGCCCCACGAGCATCACCATCGTCACCTTAAAAGTATAAATTTAGTCTGGTTTATAGTAAATACGCTTTATTGCATGTATTGTGTAGAGCGACAGAGGCGGAAACATGATATTTGACAGTGGCCCGTGAACATGGATAGGGAAAAACACACAGAATGGCGAAACACCAAATTTTCAAAATACGTAAACACTTAGGATTTGTCATACAGGTGCCGCAGTGCTCTATTGTTAAAACTGAAAGTGCCAATGTAAGGCCTCAAACCACAAAACGTGCATTTTAGCATACGTGATTGTTAATAACTTTAATGAGGTGTAACAAATAACTGCAGAATTTGTTGTGGAGACCTTTTTACCTTGTGTTTGTGATGTATTGAACCTCATATATGTGCATTAAAAAAGTAGACCCAGAGTTGCTGGAGCGAAACGCATTTTACAGCCTGTTTTTCAGTGTCAGCTGAAGGCCTATGATGGTGAGGTCAGTAATATCAGAATACAGAATTCCCGCTGAGGTATCTAGATCGGAATTGGTTAGTATATTATCGATTAGTGTGGCAGAGTTTGGAGTAATACGAGTGGGGTTGGTGATTAAAGGTCGGTAACCATAACAATATACAGCATTTACAAAGTCGCCTGTGGGCTGGTGGTCGTTACAATTAAGTAAATTGAGGTTGAAATCGCCCATTATATAACACAGCTTCCCTTCCCTCGCTATTTTAGCTAGGCATGAATCAAAGCAACTGTTAAATGTAACAAAAGAAGTAACAGAAGCCCTGGAGACATTTCAAACAATGAGGTTGCGAATGCTGTCTCGCTGGATTTCAATGAAAAATAAATTCAAAGTCGTCCGGTGAAGAAGGTATTAAATCTTCACGGATACGAAAATTCAGCAAAGAGCTCACAAACATGGCGGCCCATCCGCCTTAACAACGAGATCTAGATGAATGGACAAGATTGTATTTATCCATGTGGACATAAGGCGGAGGGACCACCTTAAACCAGGTTTAAGTGAAGCCATAGATAGAAAAAGAATGGTCGAGAGTGGCAAGAAAATCATGGATGTCGAAGAAATGTCTACACAGGCTCCTGGAATTCATAGAAAAGATAGAAAAAGGACTGGGTGTCGAAACATTTAAGGCATTGAATTCGGTACACTCAAGATAACCACAATCGTTTACATTAATATCGGAATCATCTTCTCCGTCATCAGAGGGGGTTTGAATAAAGTTAGGAAACATAGATATACAACCATTTAAAAGTAAATACACATATGGTAGACAAAACAAATCAATGAAAATTAAATAGTTTCTGAAAAGAAAACAATATTAAATGGTTCAGGAGCTTGATCAAAATAAACCTCTCCAATCAACATTATGCACACAAAAACGAACACGTAAACAGGAACAATTATGAAGTGAAAGGAGGATACTTTGCTAAACAAGCAAAGCAGAATAGAGCAATAAGCAATCAAGCGATTAGCAATCAGTAAGCAAAACAATTTAAAGCTTGAGACAGTCAGGATAAAGTACATGTAAAATAATTTAAAAATATATATATATTAACAGAAAACAGAACTAAGCAAATTAAATAAATTAAACAAGCATAGAACCTTGCAAATAATAAACAACCGAATGAATAACGTAACATTAAAGTTGTCAATATAAATATCGAAATTAAATCACCGACAACAACTAAACAAACAAGAATATGAAACGGGCTGTTATGCAATGCTTGTCATGGGAAGCTGTAAATATACAATGATTCTTAGAATGCAGTATTAAAGTTGTGGGTCTATGTAAGTTAGTGCTCGGGAAAGACGGCCGGTACACCTCCATTGCCGTGCCACTTTCCAGCATAGAAACGATACTTGTTACCTCCTTGATAGGCCTTGCTGACTTCCGACTTCCACCTGCGTCTTTCCTGTAGATCTTGTCTGCCAAGTTGTAGTTGTCTACCAAGTTTTAGTTGTCCGAGTACGAGTACGAGTACGAGTACGAGTAACTAGACTAGAACCCTACGCCTAGGCGTACGTTACGGTACTTTACTAATTTTGGGGTGCTAGAAAAATATCCTAAGCCTGGTTATGTAAAAAGGATCCCACAATACACACACACAGAAACAAAATACACAGGTTGTGTAAAATTTTACATAATTGCAACCTTCTAAAGTTAACTAATATCTTGGTAAAAACAACTAGGTTAAAGTTTCCAAACTATAAATGGTAAAAAGAAACTTCAGACACTTGCACATTAGATTCAGTAGAATGTACAATTAATATACGATAAGCTTCAATGCTATACGATAAACCTCACTACTATACTGAAACGCAAAAGAAACTTACCACCTTTTAAACTTTTAATTAGCAACAATAAATGTGTGAACCTATTTGTAGACAATTAGTGTCATCACTGTCATACCAAACGGTGTCTGAAGGTCACTTGAACCTTAACCTTAAATGGTCACTTCATGGCACAGCTGTTGAACAGCTGTTTTGACTGTCAGTGAATAGCCAAGGGGTTTTTAATGAGCTGCACGTGATGTCTTAATGTTGGCTTTAATAAGGCCAATGCAAAATGGGCAATTCAAGCAACATGCGACGATTGTCGGGGATCAACGGCAGCGTGCCCTGGGCACGCTGCAAGGAGGGCTGAGCTAAGGTGGCACGTCGTATTGGCTGTTCACACCAGACAATATCGGCTCTGGTGGACAGAGAAACCCCCCACAACTCTGCACATGACATACCTCAATCAGGGAAGCCAAGAGTCATCACTGCAAGGCAGGACAGGCAGACGGTCCTAAGTCACCTGCGAGATCGATTCCGTCTAGCATCCCGCACTGCAGCAGAAACTCCGGGGCGTGCAAACTGACGAATCTCCAACGAAGACGAGTGCATGACTATGGTCTGATTGCCGGAAGACCATAGAGAGGCGCCGTGTTGACGGCTGTCCATCGCCGCTACCGAGGGAGTGAAAGTCAGCGTCAACCTTCAGTGGCCGAGCATCATTAAGATGACAGACTGCAGGGTAGTGTTTACCAGACAGCCGATTGAATTTTGTTTCAAACTGCATCATAACAGTAACACCATACTATAAGTATACTTCATAAAGTTTGTGTTTATTTTAGTTTTGCTGAATATTTTTTGATGTAAATATCCTTCTTATTTTGTAAAAACAACACGTTGGTCAATCTTGACATTATCTTGGATGGTGAATATTTTGTCAAAAGTGCATTTTTGAGATATTCTTAACATGTTACTGTAAGTTATGAATGTCTAAGGTTGTAGGTAATTTCGTTACTATGACTTTTTCTGGAAAATTCGTCCAGAAAGTACGAATTATGTAAGAAGTACAGTCTAAACCAATTATTTCATAGCTTAGTTGACACTATAGATAACAAAAACCAAGAACCATAAGGACATTGTGTTACAGACTTAATACAATTTCATCTCAAAATTACATAAAGAAAAACATTGATTTTCTGACGTAACTCCGTTACGGACACTTATTCAGTCCTGAGTACTTCCAGATGAAGATATTTCGATTTTGTTTCATTTTAATATGATAACAGGAGTTTCACCAGACAATATAAAGCAATAAATAATCGTAGGTCTTAAAACTTGTCCACAGTATGTTAAATTAGAGTTAAGTTGATGATGGAGTTTGGACGGTTAGGGATAAAGCAACTGTAAGAAAAGCCTACCGGTATGTCTTTTATATTTTGTTAAGGGATTAAATACTTGTTTCATTAACACAATATCAAACGTGTTATGAAGGCCAAGAATAGCATTGTGAAAAGAAGTTAAACAAGTTAAACAATACCTGAATTTAAAAAAGCAAAGATTACATTGTGCCACATTTTGTCATTGTAAATACATGTACATATTTTGCCATTATTTGTACATGTATTATTTTGCCATTATTTTGCCCAAAATATTTTGCCAGGTACATGTACATGTTTTTACCTTCTCACATTTTCTTGCGCTCATCTTGCCTATAGAACTGTCGGTGTGCTGTTCTATGGTGCTCATACATGTACTAAACTGTATTTTATTGTAATGGTTTTAAAATTTTGTCATTTGTAAACATGTTCTTCAGTTTATTTACAATCAGTCGAAATAAACCACTTTTCGGAAAAAATATCTGTGTGTGTGTATTATAGTTTTAGTTCTTGGTCATCTGACTAATCAGATCGGTCAGTGATTTCACTGACTAACTAAAAAGGTCAGATGACTAACAGGTTAGTCTAATGAGGCACCATTGAAATTAGTCACAAGACCAATGTAAACTAGTAATTGTTGTACTAATTAAAGTTTGTCACCCAGTGTCCCAGTGTATTTGACTAATTGAAATTGGTCTAATGAGGCACTGTGCTAGACTTCCGATTTCTGTGTATATTTTAAAATATACTTGAATTAATAAAATGTTCGTGTGCCAGTATACCGTTAATTCTACATCCAAATACCATTATTTACCCCGTAAAATATGGACCTTTTTGTAATTTGTATTGGGTAACACCCCCCCCCCCCCCCCCCCCCCCCCCCCCCCCCCCCCCCCCCCCGGCGAAACTATATTCTGAATGACAGCTCTATTGTGGTCCTTATTGGTAAGTCCATTCATTAGCAAGGCCTAAAATGAATCCCCATTTTCTTCTTTTATCAGATAGTTTATCTACAACTCATGTTACCGCACGTCGTAGTCATTTGTAAAGTACATGTCAATGGCAATAGTACATGTGTATGGCAATGGTTTTGTATTGCATGAAATTAACCTTTTGTTAATTTATTATTACTTAATTAATTAATTAATTACTGAATTATTTACTAAAAGAACAACATGAGAGGTTTGTGCAATGGAATCGCAATAAAAACCATGTAAATACCATTTTCCACATTTCTTTTTGCTGACACGTGAGGGCGCCTGTTATTGACAGAGTGTACTCTGGTCGTTTGTGTCCGGTAAATGTAAACGGGGCCCTTGTCTCTGTCTTTGCTGGAGAATGGCACGCTGGAATGGCTTTGCAGCATATCATCCTCAAAGTACAGATATGAGAGATGCTTGCTTTGAATACTTCGATAAAGACAGGTAGGATGATATCCAAATTTAATTCAAAACATATAAACGCCAGGTGTCGACTGAATGTTTTTACCTATAGTCCAACAATAAACAAATCCATGATGAATCGGTAAACTAAACCTAATCTCCAAGTCCTTTTTTTTATTTAACAAGGGTACCTATAAGCTTTAGACGACGTTAATGAGGCTAAAAGTAAATTTTGTATTTGGTTGTATTTGGAGTAGAAATAATGATTATCTTCACAGCAGGCTCAAACAAATATTAATCTGAGGCATTGTGTCACTCGTATAAATTACAACATCCAACATAATTATTTATGTACACAACAACCACACCAGCACGGTTATGTCACCAGACACGCAACCTTCGGACCTGCATTATCGGCGTACTATATCTGTGTGAATGGCTTAGTCGTTCGATGGTACGTCGATTAAATGAATAACACGACCGCTATAGTCTAGTGGGATTTTTGAAAAAAGGCCTTGTATAAGGATCAAGGGGCATTTTTGGGTAAAAGTTGGGAACCAGACTTTTCAGAACAATTCAGGTATGCTGAATCCGATAAACCTGGTTCCCAAGCGAAATTTTAAGTTGTTACCGTCTAATTTGCATAATTTGCATAACCGCTAATTTGCCAAATGTAGACACTTTTTGAACCATTTTCTGCAACAACTCTTTAACCAGGCAGGTGAAAATAGCAAATTAAGTGTTTATACAAATCTTTTGAAGGTCAGAGATTGTGATAAATGCATTTCTAAAGTAATCAGTGGTAACCCTACTCTTAAATATGCAAAGTAGCCGCCGCCATTAAAGACAAATCGCTTTTCTCAAATATCTCTGTAACTGGACAAGTACAGATATGAGAGATGCTTGCTTTGAATACTTCGATAAAGACAGGTAGGATGATATCCAAATTTAATTCAAAACATATAAACGCCAGGTGTCGACTGAATGTTTTTACCTATAGTCCAACAATAAACAAATCCATGATGAATCGGTAAACTAAACCTAATCTCCAAGTCGTTTTTTTATTTAACAAGGGTACCTATAAGCTTTAGACGACGTTAATGAGGCTAAAAGTAAATGTTGTATTTGGTTGTATTTGGAGTAGAAATAATGATTATCTTCACAGCAGGCTCAAACAAATATTAATCTGAGGCATTGTGTCACTCGTATAAATTACAACATCCAACATAATTATTTATGTACACAACAACCACACCAGCACGGTTATGTCACCAGACACGCAACCTTCGGACCTGCATTATCGGCGTACTATATCTGTGTGAATGGCTTAGTCGTTCGTTGGTACGTCGATTAAATGAATAACACGACCGCTATAGTCTAGTGGGATTTTTGAAAAAAGGCCTTGTATAAGGATCAAGGGGCATTTTTAGGTAAAAGTTGGGAACCAGACTTTTCAGAACAATTCAGGTATGCTGAATCCGATAAACCTGGTTCCCAAGCGAAATTTTAAGTTGTTACCGTCTAATTTGCATAATTTGCATAACCGCTAATTTGCCAAATGTAGAACTATTTGCCACTTTTTGAACCATTTTCTGCAACAACTCTTTAACCAGGCAGGTGAAAATAGCAAATTAAGTGTTTATACAAATCTTTTGAAGGTCAGAGATTGTGATAAATGCATTTTTAAAGTAATCAGTGGTAACCCTACTCTTAAATATGCAAAGTAGCCGCCGCCATTAAAGACAAATCGCTTTTCTCAAATATCTCTGTAACTGGACAAGTAAACACGACAAATGAAGTGTCTATACCTATGTTTTGAGGGTCAGAGAATGTGATAAATGCATTTTAAAAGTAATCAGTGGTAACCCTACTTTTAAATATGGAAATTAGCCGCCGCCATTACAGAAACAATATGTTTGTCCAATATCTCTGCAACTAGACAAGTAAATGAGGTGTACCTATATGTTTTGAGAGTGGGTGATGAGGTCAACTCTTGACTATGGTTGAGTTAAGGTATACAAATCTCCTTTTTAAAGGTGAAATTTCTTAGAACATTCAATTTCTGATTGTTCCAAATTCTCATATTTCAAACGCTAAGGAATCTAAAATATGCTTTATTTTGCGGTATACATAACTCTAAAAAGTAATTAAATATCAATTATTGTGTACAAATTACCACATTTCCCACCAACAGTTTTTTCCAGCAGCGACTTTAGGCCTATAGGTACATATATTTTTAAAATAGGTACGGGACAAATTCAGAAACTGTGTCAGAGAATCACCCTATCACAACAGGTTTTTACATAAAGTATTATGAACCACACCTACACATAATACTTAAATAAGTTAATCTTCACATACATTTGAAAGTTAATTTAAAAGATTTGTGTAGATTTGGTATATATGTTTTTCTATTAATTTGATCATCTACACATCCATTTATGCACCACGTCTGTTTAATCAACAAATACTAACAAAAAAATCCCTGTACTTTTAATGCCAAAGAGTTTTTAACGAAAAGCCTTAAAATACGGTCAGTTTTTGATCCAAAGATTTACCAAGTCCAGAGAAAATGGCTTCACCTAGGACGTGACTGACCTAAATTAGCTGCATAGGACATCAAACCCCATAGTAGCAGAGTAGTTCTTACCCAGTTACTTCCATTTAGTCTGGTTCCCACTTTGTTTATTTCTGTACATATTGACTACTAACTATACTATATAGTACTGGTCATTGCACAATGTTACTATATAGAGACATATTTTTCGTACCTTTCGACTAGAACAATTCTAGGTTTAATAGATGGGGAATCTTTCTAGATGAAAAATAATACCAAGATCACCCGGTTCAGTCCAGTATAGTTTTCATTCTAGGGACCTTTTTTGGAACAACGTCGGTGGTCAATTGGATATGCCATTAACGAAAGCGCCATTGCAATGAATAGGCTTATTGACCGTAATATTGGAAGGGATTAATGCTGCGTACAAATCAATCAAATGTTCAATTTAATAACAATAAAATGTTATTTTCTAAATTAACATCAAATTGCACATCATATCAAGTGGCTAAATAATCACAACGTTTTGTTTTAAAATGTGTTTAAATTTATTGTGGTCAATTGGACAGATCGTGAGCAGAATCGCAACGGCTTATTTACCGTACCGTATTATGCTAAATCAATCGAACATACAATGTTAAAATAAACAATGAAACTGACTTTTATTTTCAAGATTAATATTAATTGGCACACCCATTCCTGTAATCGGCAGTTCCTCCGCTGTTAGCAGGGGTTAATAAATAAATAAATACATCTTGGCTAAATAATCGCAAGGTATCAACATTTTTCAGGTTTCATCATATTTTATTGCCAAGTTCTCAATCTACTGTCTCCCAATGCGTCGCTTGACATGATCTTCTCCTTCGTGAATACTAACTTCTGGTCTCTGGTACATGTTTATCATTGCTCGAACAATCATTCCTCTGGGGATATTCGTAAGGGCCGTCTCTACTCGTTGTTGTTGGAGGGTGTTAAGATCTCTTGCAAACGGTACAACATAAACGATGGATTTGACGTAACCCCAGAAGAAGTAGTCCATTGGTGTCTTGTCTGGTGACCTTGGTGAGAATTTAGTGTCATATGCCAACCACTCTACCTTAGAAAACATACTGACCAGCCTTGTACAGTTAGCTGGACATCACCCTTAAACCATCAGTGGGTGGCTATATCTACTCCTAATCGCTCACATTCTGGAATTACAAAGTCATTAATACCCAACGTGCAAGGCATCGTTGACATCCATAGGTACATCTGCATTGAAGTCAAGTGGCGGTTGTCCTATCTGGGCGTAGTCTCGGATGTTCTTGGTGTTGACCTTCCCACATTCAGAGGGAACTTGCTTTCATTTACTACAAGAATGAACCCCCTGTTGTCCTATAGAAACTACATGACAATAATTGAGGTTGCGCTGTGAATCTGTCGGAATGAGGCCATGTCCGAGCTACATTTTGTAAGGATGGAAGTGGAGCTAACGAGACGAACGAGTGAAAGATGTAGAAGTAACACCAATATTGTTCGTCGAAATTAAGCAATATATTTCTGTGAAGGAACTGTGCGTGGTCTAGCTCCCGGAGTTCCTGTTATTCCTGTTTAAACTAGTTCCGCAATGCCTGTACTTTGCATGGTTCAGCACCGTACCTTTGCTTGCCTTGCATCTGGGAAGTGTTTTTCAAACAATTTTTTAGATAGATAGTTTATTGTTTTTTACACTCGTGGCCAATGGCCAAATTACAGTAAAAATTTCAATTGATACAAAAATAGTTTACACACAAAGAAAACAGTTTAAATATAAAACAAATATACAGTATATCGTCATTGAAAGCAACATTAACGACTCAAAGTGACATAAGTAAACCACCAACAGAACACACAACGAAAGCAACTACCTTTTTAGTAAATTAACAAAATAAGGAATAGGACTATTTCTGAAACGAGAGGTCCCAGTACGCAGCTGGGAGACATTATTGCCACTACGCAGATTGCGAGAATGACTCTCATATCTAGTAGGAGGGAGAAGGTCCATGGTGCGGGTAGACTTTGCAAACCGCTGACAGTGGTCTTCTCTTCTGCTAGACAAAGACTCAAGCTCACAGTCTTGAAGAGCGTGGTTGTATGAAGTAAACTTACTACCCAAGACTATCCGGCATGCTCGCCGTTGTAGCGTTTCTAATTGAGAGGATTGTTTACATGTGATTGAGGAATAATAATAATTTGCGGTTAGCTTTGACGGAAATCTCTGAAATATTTTTGGTCCATTGAAGGTTGTTCTGTATCCAAACACCAAGAATGTTTGCCTGATCCACAAACTGAAGTGGGCATTGATTGATCTTGAGAACAACGGGAACAGGAACTTGTTGTTTGTAACATATCTGGAGGGCCTGGCGCTTGGTTGGATTTAAGCAAAACTTATTATTATCAGACCATTGACTAAATTGATCATCTCAGGAAGACCATTCGTGTTTCAACCGGAAAATGTTGTCTAGGCATCTTTTCTGTGATTGGTGGTGACGGTAATAACTACCACAACCATTATACTTACATTATGAACGTAACTTTAATCCCTTCATAATGTTGTTTTTTTTCTCTCGAGAATTAGCCCTTTTTGCAATCGCTAGAATGAAAACTACTTGACCGAATCAGGTGATCTTGGTATCATTTTTTTAGATATAAATATTTCCCGTCTATAAACTAGTTTGTTTAGTCGGAAGGAACTAACAATATGGCACTCCGGGTTCTTTTGGGGGACAACCCTGTATAGTACGGGCCATTTGTCAATATATAACCAATGTTTTGCCGATATTGCCATTGTTTCCAATATGGCACAAGTGTTGTGCCAATGAGCAAAACCTATGTTGTACCAATGTTGGTTAAGATTGGCTTTCAAGATTAGCCTATTATTGCCACGTTTGGCCCAATATGTTTGTGCAGGCTAATGAACACATTAAACTTCGATGACGCAATGTTGGTTCAACGTTTCTCAGTAGACTGGGACAATAGTGGTCTAAACGTTGAGCTACCATAACTGTATTGTTTAGCCAACGTCAGGCCAACCTAATTTGCATATTTAAGAGTAGGGTTACCACTGATTACATTTAAAATGCATTTATCACATGCTCTTACCCTCAAAACATAGGTGTAGACACTAAATTTGACGTGTTTACTCGTCTAGTTGGAGAGATATTGGAAAACAATTATATTTCTGTAATGGCGGCGGCTAATTTGCATATTTAAGAGTATTGTTATCACTAATTACTTTCAAAATGCATTTATCACATTCCCTGACCTTCACAACATAGGTGTAGACACTTTATTTGCCATTTTTACCTGCCTGGTTACAAAGTTAGTCTAGCAAATAGTATAAACAAAAATGTCAGCGATTGGCAAATTGGCGGCCATTTTGATTATGCAAATTAGACGTTCAAAAACTCAAAATTTTGCTTGGGAACCGGGTTTATCGAATTCAACATACCTGAATTATGCTCAAAAAACTAGTTCCCAACTTTTACCCCAAAATGCCCCTAGCATTCACATTTTTCAGAAATCCCACTAGACTCAATTGTTCAATGTTTTAGAGTTGGATATGATAATACTGTTGTGTTGTGTGTTGTCGCAATTAGTGGGGCAGATATGTGACCAAATTGTGGTTTTTTTACATACAAGCATGATTGTTGGCAGAGTTCATTACGATGGCCCTAATAACATTTCTAGAAGTGGAGCCACGAGAAAAAAAGCCCTTTGTCGCGTTTGGCGGCCATGTTTTTCAAAATGGCCGCCAAATGCCACATTTGGCACACGGGACTTGCTATTTTATTGGAAATTAAGCAGTGTTGAAGGTTCACAGGAGTTTGAATGCCATCGAAATGCATGCCTATTGAAGAATCAGGGGCATTTGCATGTTTGTAAATGTTGCAGGCCTGTTTAAAAATAGAGGCCATTTTAAAAATGGCTACCAAATACCACTTTTCGGAGAATGAATATAACTGTATTGAGAAATCACCCACGTATAAGTTTTACATGCAATTAGGTGTTACTTGCATGAAACTTCTATAAAACAAACAGAATAACATCTTAACTTTTAATGTTATCAATTTAGACATTTCCATTTCCCTAGTGCAGATAATACATATAGATCCGGGTAGTCTAACCTCGTTCTCATACGTCACAGTTTTTTTCCACCACATGGCTGACACAAAGCAGTGCACTTTAAAGCGGCCTTTTTGCATTTGCACCGCCCTCGGCATCCTTTCTCCAGCTTACATCCACAAGGAATGAGTTCTCTTGATGACTTGCTGGCTTCAGGGAGGGTTGTCCACATTGGTTTCCAGTTGGGGGGATCAATCCATCCCCAACTTTCGGGTGATGGCATCGCCATAGTAACTTCAAATGCTTTGCCTCAGCAGTGTCCGCCTTGGTATGTAGCTCTTTTGATGTGTTGCATGAATGCAGCTTTAGTTGGAGGGATGGCATCAATAGGCCGACCTTTTTTGGTGAACAGTTCTTGTCGTGCCATGTCTATGTCTACCAAAGTGCTTGTATGATCATACATGAGAATGGTGAACCTCTCAAGGGCAGCTACATCATCCTGCTGGATTTGGACTGGCCCAGTGGAGATATATTGCAAACAAATTATGGTGAATTGGGGAAGTATCTTAAAACGCATTACCGTAAAAGTTGGTACTTACACAAAACCCCTAACACCGGGGGTTTTGTGTAGAAACCTTATCAGACGGTTATCAAGTGTTTATAGAGGTATCAATTGTTGTTTCTCTTTCACTAACAAAAATATATTACAATAATGCAATAATTTACTTAATAATAAATACTTTTGTACTTTTTGATGTTCTTTTGTTGATGTACTTTTTGGGGGACTTTTGTTGTGGTACTTTTTGGTTGGTACTTTTTGGTTGGTAAAAGGTCGGTACTTTTTGGTTGGTACTTTTTGGTTGGTACTTTTTGTTGGTACGTTTTGTACATTGTTGGTACTTTTTGGATACTTTGGGGGTACTTTGGGGTACTTTGTGGGTACTTTTGGGGTATTTGTTGGTACTTTATTTTACTTTTTGTGTGTCTTCTTTTAACCATCTTTTCAACCAATTTTTCCAACATATTTTCAACCATCTTTTTAACCATCTTTTCAACCCTCTTTTTACACTCACTTATTGATATTTGTTCGTTCGTTCGTTCGTTTTTTTGTGTGTATACAGTGAAACGTCGCTATATAAAACATTCCAAACATAGACCGAACAAACAGCTTTACCTTACATACGTACTGTGGACATTCCTTTGTCTTCGTGTAGTTACCCAAATTTACCCTCAAATTTTGATTCTGGGCCTCTCAGCTGTCCCTTCTATCTTGTCTATATATAACCCTAACCCGTTTTTCCTCTAGCGCTCTTTTTTCCGGAAACTGAAAAACGGATTGTGGACCTGGGCAAGTCCACAAACCGTAACCTCTTCCCGCATCGTGTAGATCTATATTGTTCGGAGGTCCACAGTGCGTATGCAAGACTAACTAATCATCTCTGGCTCCCAACTTGTGTTTACAAAAATACCGAACATTGTTGTTAAAAAGACAACGGATTTAACCAAATCCACGCTCCTTTCATAAAGTGCAAACTTAACAAACATTGTTATTGTAAATATGTCAGTATATTTGTATTAATCCACTTGGTATATCAAACGCTATTTATGCCGTTTTTATTTCCCTAACTGTCGCTATGTTAAAAATGTCACCTGATACTAGACCGGCCGCTAAAAATTGCCATAACGAACAATCGATAAACCGTTCAACTTTATATAATCCTTAAATTCTTATATATTTCTAAGATGAGCCACCACTTAGTCTTATCTGTTTGTTGAAATATTGTTGTCTTAATTTTGTGTGTTCACATTGATTTAGTGGAAATAAATATGAAGATGGATACAAATATGAATTATGTGTCCCCAACATGCAAGTAAGGCCGACATTATTAGAGAGGTTCCGCACCGTCGCGGATACCGGTACGCATACAAATACGTCATACGTCATGCGCTCACGTGACCTGTAACCGCTTTGAAGACGTTTCCATACACGCTACGAACTGATACCGGCCGCCATACACGTACGTAAAAACGGATACCGTTTTGGTAGACTTTGTAGCTAAGTGCCGTGTATAATCAACACAACTCCCCGCCATGTTACTGTTAGTGTTATAACCCATGAATGTAGAGTGTAATTTGTGGGCAGTGCCCGAAGAAGAACAAATGAAGAATAGACTGAGAAAAAAACCGTGTCTGTGGCGACTGTACATTTTGTCATGCATGTTGTTATCGGACAGCTCGTCCCAGAACAGTCTACCGGCCATATCCTATTCCAAAACTCGCTGTTCTGTATCTGGAGTGGCAACGAGTATCGAGGTCACATGTGCCAGTACTCAGTATAGTACTATTTTAGTAATCGAATTTACTCTCCTTAATTAGCAAGTTAGCACATTACAAACTTGCCTCTTGGTCTTTCAACTAACTATAACTCGCCCCTCGCCTTGCAAGTTCAACTTGTATAATTTGCCCATTGCAAAAACTAGCCACAGTAAGCTAACGCCTAACTTTTGGAAACCTGCCCTCCCGCTCATGTGAGAGTGCTTCTAGGCCTAGTAGTAGTGGTACTACATACTGCCGACTAACTCGTCCCTAGACCCTAGTTAGTAGTAAGTTCTTGGCATTTCTATACAATTAAGTTATCCCTTTCAGCATCTAGACAAGGGATGTGGGATGGCGAGTTGTTGAGGACAGAAGTGTGTTTGTAGAGTAGACAACCTGACTACTTGGCCCAGGGCATGAAGTTTTTTTAGAAAGCGAGTTTATAATTGCCTTGATAGCAGCGAAAGAGTTTAGTTAGCTGGGGGAGAGTTAGTAAGGGGTGAGTTTGTAGGAGGAGGGGGAGGGAGTGCGCTGCGGGTTGAGTCGACCAACATTCTAGCCTGCATGATCCACCTACATGTGACATTTAGGCCAAATAAAAACAAAGCATCCACACTGGCTTTTTTTCCGAAGGCCTTTCTTCTTCTTTTCTAAAAAGAAAAATAATAATATTAAAGGAGCAGTCTGTTATTACAGGTTTTGAATCGATTATGGACCCAGCTGTCTGGAATGCTGGTCTTCTTATGATCAATAAAGCAGTCACGCTACGGAGCTGCAAGGAGCGCGTGAAAACACTCATCAATGCCTATCGAAGGGCTAAAATGCAGTCTCTGAAAGCGTAAGGAACTTCTTTGTGTTTTTTTCTTACGCTGTTCTCTTATGAAAATTATGGGAGGCTTCACTTCACTTACTATCAAGAGCTGTGCCTGTTTTACAAAAATACCCCTTTTTAATAGCTGTCCATAAAAAGATAAGATACTTTGAAGCTACCAGCTGGATGAGCGCCAGAAATGTTACATTTTCAAAGTCTAGTTTATCTTCACTCATTGGTCAGAAATGAATGAATAATAGTGTAACTTGGACCCTGAATAATATTTCTAAATCAAAGGTCCCAGAAGTACACTCAAGGAAAAAAGAAACGCAATACGCAACATTTTTGGAAATAGGACCGGCATTGTAAAAAATAGTACATGTTCTAGATTTTGAGCAATTATAGAGATAAACGTCGATCTTTATTTATCTCGTTACGGCTGAGTGATTTGGGTGATAAATAGGCAGCACTTGAGATTGAAAATATCAAACATACAAGCTAATTGTCATGGGGGAAGGAATGGGGTTTTAAGAATACTTGGGTACCGAAAAGTGTTTTTGTTTCCAGTGAACACTCGCATTTTGAATATTTAATTTTCTTTTTTTCAACTTGAACTGTATTGCATAGTTGCATAACTAGAGTACAATATAAGGGGGGAGACTTGGGGCCTTATTTTTCTTTAGTACAGTGAAACTTGACAATGTGTTTTAAACTTCGTGTATAGTTCGTTCGTGAAACTACTTCCACACACTCAGTTTTTGCAGAGCATTTTCGCTATTTATGCTTGAAAGTTACAAGCTCAAACCACCACTATCATTTGGTATTAGTGTTTAATCACCAGCAAGACGCTTTCTGCGGACATTTTCCAGTACTTTCGCGGACTTTTGTGATTGTTAATGTACTGAACTTTTGTAAATCACCACGTCAGTTCGAACCACTTCGCCCCGCATTACCGGCGCTATAACTTCGCCCCACGTTGTGTACATGAACTCTGCACGTTTTGGCCGTTTGTATATACCCGTACTTGCGAGTTGTCTCAAGTCTCAATAAACCAAAGCAAAAGTAGAACACTGTTTCCAAAATCTACAAAGTACAGCAGCTTTGAATAGTATAATGCATTGTTAGAAACTGTTCACTTCGAAGAACTGCGGTTATGAAAAAAGATATCACTTTTTATCCACACAAATTTGAATGTGAGAAGAGTTACTGCAGTGACGTTTCTTAGATTGTGTATTCCAATGCAGATTATTCTTCCTGCGTGGACATAACCGCTCCAGATTTTGGGCAATATCACAAAATGGCTACCCCTTTTTGAAATGAAATTTGTACATGTTAGTTTTATGGTGTATATTTATAGCTATATAGGATTGAAACAAACAGTGGGTTACAATTACCAAACACATACGATCCCTTTAAACGATATTTACTATATAAGATTCAACCCCCAAATCCATCTATTCATGATAATTCAAACAATTACCAATGGTGTATCCTACCTTTAAGTGCAGTCCCAGAAAGTTATGTTTTCTGTGTCCCATTAATTGTACTGCTTGAAATCTTAAATGACTTCAAAGAATGATGAAGTTCACCACGCAATCGTTAAAACTTGTGCGGAATCCATAAGGACCACTCCGAAAAGATTAAGGATCGACGCATCATTGGGCCTACATGCACCCTTGATCCAGCGTCCTTCAGAAAACTGTTGGTGATTTCTTTTTTACTCGTGGGTGTGTCCGTCTTTGTAGTCTTTTGACTGACCGGTGTGGAAACCAACTGTACAGGCAAAGGCTGCTCTTTTTGCTTTGGCTGTCTCATCTTTTGTTGTATCTAGTTTTCCCGGACGATATCGCAAAATGTGCACATCAATTTGTAACTGGTGCATTCGTTTTCGTGCGAAATAGTATGAACGTTCACATTCCCGTTTTCTATTTAACAATATATAATTCGTGTTTGCATAATGGTGCATCCAGTCGTAAGAATTCATCATACGATTTCCCGAATGTGCACTGAATTTAGTATATTGATAGTTCATTTTAGCGCAAATTTGAATGCACACCCGCAATCATGTTTTCCTTTTAATTTATCAACAATCAATTTCGCTAAATGTGCAGCCGATTTTCTACGCATTTGTATGCCTGGTCAAGCATTGGAATCCATATGTGTTATCAAAAGTAACATTATTGGGAATTAAACCAGGTTTTCTCGTCTTTGAAACTACCAAATAAATTCTATACAAACCACTAAGTTGAAGAAAAAAAAAATCTTTCTTTGCTCAGCATTTGCCACAATCGCATCATATAGCTAGACTTTACTTTATTCCCGCTAAAGTTTCCAATAATGGCTGCAAGAGGGAGATACAGACGAGTCTCGGACGTTGATCGAAATAGTCTTATCGATGCCTTTGAGGCTGACGACGCGGACTACTTAGATGTAGCAAATAGACTGGACATCAACCACTCATGTCTTGGTGGACAATTCATTAACGGATAGACAATTGAACTGATAAAATGATAGAGAAGTCATTAACAAAAACAAAATAACCTCAATTCTTCAAAATCCTCATTTGGATACATTCCTAAGTAGCCTCAATCCTGCAAATTCATCTGAAGCATCAACTTCCAAGTGACCTCATTCCTGCAAAAACCTCCAATTTGCCAAGAGGATTTTGGAGGATTTGGGATGGTTAGGGTTAAAATGAATTTAAGAGCCAACACATAAATGATCAATTAGTCCCACGATACATTGATTTATTAATGATTTAATCCAAGTTGTATCGTGAGTTATATAGCCATAATGTACTTTATTGAAATTGAACGCAGAATATGCGAATTTAAATTATAACAAATGAAAAAGAATATTCAATTCAGGCCGTGACACCATGAAAAATCGATTTGCTGCGAAATAGATTGCACACTCTTAATAATCGGCCACGCATACGTCAAACCGAAAGCCCAATCACGTATTTGTAATCGTTTAAATGAAACGCTAAGCACATTCATTTATTTGAATTAAACAAAATAAAATTGAATGCTCGTTTTTGCGAAAATGAAACTCGGATATACGTCGTTCTGAAATTCAGCGCGAAATTGAATACATATTTTACAAATGAATGTGCACATTTTGCGATATCGTCCGGGAAAACCTATATTAGAAACAAAATAGGATGTGTTAATTGTTGTCACGATACCAACAAATGTAAGATTGAAAATCAGTGTATGTGATTCCAACAGCAGCTGTTGTTTTGATGTTTTATTTGCCTCAATTGTTTGTAATTTTGCTATTCTATTAAAATAATTGTATTAACTCTAAGTTTACTTGCATGTACAAAACATTTAAACATAACATTGGTAGTTGATCGAATTTGTGTAAGTGTTGATAAGTGTTAGATTGTGCCTTTGAAAGCATGAAATTTGAAGGCACACACTCACGTATGTAATGAGGAAAATATTTGGCCAAATCCCCAGCACAAATCCAGACGCAAAATCCTATTTGATGTCTATTTAAAATACATTTTTATGCTATTTTCGCTCAGAAAATAGTAAGCAAATATATAATTTCCTATTCCTAGGACTTTGAATGGACTTTGATACACTATTTTATTTCTATTTTTGGATGCTGCAATTATATTTTATTACTATTTGTGAAATGCCACACTATTTTTACTGTATTTTTTTGTACTTAAGTAACTGTTTGGCCTATTTTGTTGTTATTGTCTAGACTTTTAAAAATAGCATCCTATTTTTTTTAAATCGAAACCTATTTTACATCTATTTTTTTAAAGCTATACTTTTCCTCTTTTTTCAGGATGGCAAAATACAATTTCTTTTCTAAAAACCTATTCTGAATAGGAACGAAATATATTTTTCGACCTGGGAAGGGCCACCACTGATTTGTCTTTTGAATACCAGCAATAACAAGCAAAGTTTACAAAATGGCTGCCATTGTTGTTATTCTACCTATATAAGGACAAATTCGCGATGGCCCTATAACCAAATATCTTTCTACTAACATATCTGATTGTGTGCCAAATGTCACACTTGCACCATCAAAGGTACAACTCCCCCATCTGTCCCACTATGTGTGAGGGAATTAAGACCCAAATTACTTAGAAATTACAAAGTATAAGACATCAATTTAAACTTATTTAGTTAAATGTGCTAACAAAATGAATGAAAACATAAATTAAGTGCATGTATTAATACAAATTGTAATTTAAATTTAATAATTGTCAATTAAAATAAACAAAATGAACAAAGAGGTGGAAGTATAACTGTTATTCGTGTTCATGAAGTATGCTTTAAAACAATATTTTGGATTAAATGTTTATTAGGACCAATTAAAACAGTGTGGTGTTATATTACATCAAGTTAATCACTAAGTCGTAAAACGGTGGTACATTTTCACCAAAGAAACTGCCCCCGGTATGCCATTCGTTAATTGTCCCCTTGAGTCTGGTAAGCCGCTCATCCTTGCATGAGGTTAATATTTCTGTAGGATAATAGGTGTTGGTTAGAGTTCTGGGATAGCCTAATAAGACCAGTCACCATCAAGTTTTTTCCTCCCCGACTGCCGGTTCCGCCACGCTACCCTCAGTTTATTTGTAGTTAACGAGAACCATGAAAAAGGAACAGAACAACCACGGAACCTATCCACGTTATTAATGTATAGTATTTCCGGAGTAAATGTAAACTGAAAACATGTTTGTGATAAAAACATCGTATCTCCGAGATTCGACGAATTGATAAAACATAGCGCGTCGGCTCCAGCAAAAGCGTATATCGGAGATAGGACACTTTGACAAAATATATGCAGCGCGTTGGTTAGGCAAACAGTTGTATGTTCATCTAATTTGTTTAAAATCTTTTTTAATATCTTTTAAATATCGTATATTTTAATATGTCTTAAATACAACGGAATTTTGAGAAGATTGTAAAAATAAACTAGAAATGTGTTTGTGGACAAACACAGAGCTGTTTCGCATGTCTAAAATGACTTAAATTTGTGGGTGGTGGTCTAAGTGTGTGCCAAGTCTAAAGTCGATCAAATTTACCAAAGTGCCAAAGATATATTGGTTGAAAAAAACCGTGTACAAATCTATGTGGAAAATTACACCTTTAATGTGACGTCACATGACACCAGATGATGTCATCACGATGTCATCCTAATGTTCGTCTATAACATATCCCGGAATACCTGTATACCAAGTTTGACCCCAATCGGACCTGTACTTCCAGAGATAGAGGGTCCTAAAAACTACACCTTTAACGTGACGTCACATGACCCCGATGACGTAATCATGACGATTTTTTTCTTGGCCCTCTTGAGGATGGTGGTCGAGATGTGTGCTAAGTCTCAAATCGATCAAATGTACGAAAGTGTCAAAGTCAATAGTCTAAAGAAAACGTACGTGTACAAAACCTTTGGGGAAAAATTTAACCTTTAACGTGACGTCACGTAACCTTGAATCACGCAATCGTTCCGAATTTCTTTTAGGAACATCTGGGGGTGGTGTTCTAAGTGTATGCCAAGTTTAAAGTCGGTCGGATTTACCAAAGTGTCAGAAAGTCAATAGTCTGAAGAAAAACGTGTACAAAACCTATAGGGAAAATTTCACCTTTAACGCGAAATCACGTGACCCACAATGACGTCATCATGACGTCACCTCAATGTATACCTGTAACACATCCCATAATACTTGCATACCAAGTTTAACCCCAATCGGACTTGTACTTCAAGAGAAAGAGGGTCTTTTAAAATCACCTTTAATATGACGTCACATGACCTACATGACGTCATCCTGACGAAGTTCATCATGGCCCTCCTGGGGACGGTGGTTGAGGTGTGTGCTAAGTCTCCAGTCGATCAAATTTACGAAAGTCTCAAAGTCAATAGTCTAAAGAAAAACGTGTACAAAACCTATGGGGAAAAATGTTCACCTTTAATGTGACGTCACGTGACCTTGAATGACGCCATCCTTCCTAATTTCTTCCAGGGTCATCTGTAGGTAATGTTCTAAATGTATGGCAGGTTTCAAGTCGATCGGAATTACTAAAGTGTCAAAGTCAATAGTCTGAAGAAAAACGTGTACAAATCCTATGGGGAAAAATGACAAAAAAGAAAAAGAAACTAGAACTACGTATGGGAAAAATATTACCTTTAACGAAAAGTCACGTGACCTTAAAAGATGTAATAGCAACGAATTTCTTCGAGGACCATATGTGGGTTGTGTTCTAAGTGTATGCCAAGTTTCAAGTCAATCGGATTTACCAAAGTGTCAAAGTGCATTGGCAGAAAAAACGTGTACAAATCCTATGGGGAAAAATGACAACAAAGAACAAGAAACTAGAACTAGACATGTGTTTGTGGACAAACACAGAGCTGTTTCGATTGTCTAACGTTACTTTCAATATGCGTTTGTCTTGCATACGCACTGTGGACCTCCAAACAATATAGGTCCACACGATGCGGGAAAAGGTTACGGTTTGTGGACTTGAGTTAGTCTCGCATACGCACTGTAGACCTCCGAACAATATAGGTCCACACGATGCGGGAAGAGGTTACGGTTTGTGGACTTTTACACGTCCATAATCCGTTTTTCAGTTTCCGAAAAAGAGCGCTAGAGGAAAAACGGGTTAGAGTTATATATAGAAAAGATAGAAGGGACAGCTGAGAGGCCCATAATCCAAATTTGAGGGTAAATTTGTTTTGGGGAAGCGAGAAAAATGAGTATTTAGTCAAAGTTTGTTAACTACACGAAGACAAAGGAATGTCCACAGTGCGTATGTAAGGTAAAGCTGTGTGTGTGTGTAGGGGTCTATACAAGTGCCAAGTCTGAAGTCGATTGGATTTACACAAGTGCCAAAGATATATTAGTTGAACAAAACGTGTACAAATCCTATAGGGAAAATTGAACCTTTAATGTGACGTCACATGATACCCGATGATGTCATCATGATGTCATCTTAATTTTCGTCTGTAACACATCCTGGAATACTTGCATACCAAGTTTGACCCCAATCGGACATGTACTTCTAGAGATAGAGGGTCCTTAAAACTGAACCAGATAGAGGGTTCTTAAAACTGAAACTTTGTCAATAGCATTTTCAGTAATTATCATAGGCCATTAATTAACAGACCTACTCGTATCACGGACACGACTGCAACTGTTATTGACAACATAATCTCCAACAAAATCGATGGTGACGTTTCTAGTGGAATTTTATTTACTGAAATTACAGATCATCTTCCTATCTTCCAGGTCTCATCCTTAATAGATGCTCACCAGACTCGACGGTGTACTGACCAATTCAGAAGGGTTATTAATGCCGGGAATATTGCAAATTTTTCGAATGATTTAGCTGATACTGATTGGGGTGATATTTTATCTAACGAGGATCCGAACCAGGCTTTTAATATGTTTCATTCTAAGTATACTTTGTTGTATGACAAACATTTTCCAAAGCAAAAAGTTAAACCCAAAAAGATCTCGAAGCTCAAAAGTTGGATGACCACTGGTTTAATTAAATCTGTGAAATTTAAACATAGATTGTATAAAAAATATATTAGCAAACCAACTGCATTAAATAAACAAAAGTATACAACTTACCGTAATAAACTAAACACACTAATAAAACAAGCCAAGGCGAAATATTATCAAGATAAATTTGACAATGCTAAAAATGATGTAAAAAAGACATGGAAGATTATTAAACTCATTCTTAATAATAAAACTGGTAATCGTAAACCTGAAATGAAGCTCAACCACGAGGGTAGACAAGTAAACGATCCTAATGAGATAGTTAACATATTTAATGATTATTTTACTAACATTGGCCCCTCGTTAAATAATAAAATTCCACAAACTGAAATTTCATACAGAGAATTTTTGAAAGGTAACTATCCCGAATCACTCTATTTTTATCCTACCGATCAAAATGAGATATGTGATATTGCTAAATCGTTTAAGAACGGTAAGAGTGCAGGATATGACGATGCAAGTCCAGATGTTCTTAAATCCGTTATTTCCCAAGTTAGTCGCCCATTATGTCATGTTTTTAATTTGTCCCTATCTAAGGGTATTTTTCCCGATAAACTTAAAACGGCAAAAGTGACTCCTATATTTAAAACTGGAGATCGCTGTGAAACAGGCAACTACGGGCCTATATCTGTTTTATCGTGCTTTTCAAAATTACTTGAAAAACTAGTTTATATTAGAACATCTTCTTTTGTATCTAAATTTGACATCCTGTATAACGGTCAGTATGGATTTAGGAGTAATTATTCTACTGACATGGCCGTAATGGACATGATCCATAAGATAACTAAAGGTTTTGAGAATAAATGTATATCTATTGGTGTCTTTTTAGATTTATCTAAGGCATTTGATACTATTAATCATGATATTTTACTACATAAGCTTAATTTCTATGGTATAAGAGGGACTCCATTAAACTGGTTTTGTAGTTATCTCTCCAACAAGAATCAATATACTAAACTAGACTCGTGTTTCTCTTCTATGAATACAATTACATGTGGAGTACCGCAGGGATCTCTTCTTGGCCCATTGCTCTTCTCATTATATATAAATGATATTTGCCAAGCTTCGAAATTATTCTCTTTTATTCTTGTTGCTGATGACAAATAGATTGCACACTCTTAATAATCGGCCACGCATACGTCAAACCGAAAGCCCAATCACGTATTTGTAATCGTTTAAATGAAACGCTAAGCACATTCATTTATTTGAATTAAACAAAATAAAATTGAATGCTCGTTTTTGCGAAAATGAAACTCGGATATACGTCGTTCTGAAATTCAGCGCGAAATTGAATACATATTTTACAAATGAATGTGCACATTTTGCGATATCGTCCGGGAAAACCTATATTAGAAACAAAATAGGATGTGTTAATTGTTGTCACGATACCAACAAATGTAAGATTGAAAGTCAGTGTATGTGATTCCAACAGCAGCTGTTGTTTTGATGTTTTATTTGCCTCAATTGGTTGTAATTTTGCTATTCTATTAAAATAATTGTATTAACTCTAAGTTTACTTGCATGTACAAAACATTTAAACATAACATTGGTAGTTGATCGAATTTGTGTAAGTGTTGATAAGTGTTAGATTGTGCCTTTGAAAGCATGAAATTTGAAGGCACACACTCACGTATGTAATGAGGAAAATATTTGGCCAAATCCCCAGCACAAATCCAGACGCAAAATCCTATTTGATGTCTATTTAAAATACATTTTTATGCTATTTTCGCTCAGAAAATAGTAAGCAAATATATAATTTCCTATTCCTAGGACTTTGAATGGACTTCGATACACTATTTTATTTCTATTTTTGGATGCTGCAATTATATTTTATTACTATTTGTGAAATGCCACACTATTTTTACTGTATTTTTTTGTACTTAAGTAACTGTTTGGCCTATTTTGTTTTTATTGTCTAGACTTTTAAAAATAGCATCCTATTTTTTTAAAATCGAAACCTATTTTACATCTATTTTTTTAAAGCTATACTTTTCCTCTTTTTTCAGGATGGCAAAATACAATTTCTTTTCTAAAAACCTATTCTGAATAGGAACGAAATATATTTTTCGACCTGGGAAGGGCCACCACTGATTTGTCTTTTGAATACCAGCAATAACAAGCAAAGTTTACAAAATGGCTGCCATTGTTGTTATTCTACCTATATAAGGACAAATTCGCGATGGCCCTATAACCAAATATCTTTCTACTGACATATCTGATTGTGTGCCAAATGTCACACTTGCACCATCAAAGGTACAACTCCCCCATCTGCCCCACTATGTGTGAGGGAATTAAGACCCAAATTACTTAGAAATTACAAAGTATAAGACATCAATTTAAACTTATTTAGTTAAATGTGCTAACAAAATGAATGAAAACATAAATTAAGTGCATGTATTAATACAAATTGTAATTTAAATTTAATAATTGTCAATTAAAATAAACAAAATGAACAAAGAGGTGGAAGTATAACTGTTATTCGTGTTCATGAAGTATGCTTTAAAACAATATTTTGGATTAAATGTTTATTAGGACCAATTAAAACAGTGTGGTGTTATATTACATCAAGTTAATCACTAAGTCGTAAAACGGTGGTACATTTTCACCAAAGAAACTGCCCCCGGTATGCCATTCGTTAATTGTCCCCTTGAGTCTGGTAAGCCGCTCATCCTTGCATGAGGTTAATATTTCTGTAGGATAATAGGTGTTGGTTAGAGTTCTGGGATAGCCTAATAAGACCAGTCACCATCAAGGTTGTTTCCTCCCCGACTGCCGGTTCCGCCACGCTACCCTCAGTTTATTTGTAGTTAACGAGAACCATGAAAAAGGAACAGAACAACCACGGAACCTATCCACGTTATTAATGTATAGTATTTCCGGAGTAAATGTAAACTGAAAACATGTTTGTGATAAAAACATCGTATCTCCGAGATTCGACGAATTGATAAAACATAGCGCGTCGGCTCCAGCAAAAGCGTATATCGGAGATAGGACACTTTGACAAAATATATGCAGCGCGTTGGTTAGGCAAAAAGTTGTATGTTCATCTAATTTGTTTAAAATCTTTTTTAATATCTTTTAAATATCGTATATTTTAATATGTCTTAAATACAACGGAATTTTGAGAAGATTGTAAAAATAAACTAGAAATGTGTTTGTGGACAAACACAGAGCTGTTTCGCATGTCTAAAATGACTTAAATTTGTGGGTGGTGGTCTAAGTGTGTGCCAAGTCTAAAGTCGATCAAATTTACCAAAGTGCCAAAGATATATTGGTTGAAAAAAACCGTGTACAAATCTATGTGGAAAATTACACCTTTAATGTGACGTCACATGACACCAGATGATGTCATCACGATGTCATCCTAATGTTCGTCTATAACATATCCCGGAATACCTGTATACCAAGTTTGACCCCAATCGGACCTGTACTTCCAGAGATAGAGGGTCCTAAAAACTACACCTTTAACGTGACGTCACATGACCCCGATGACGTAATCATGACGATTTTTTTCTTGGCCCTCTTGAGGATGGTGGTCGAGATGTGTGCTAAGTCTCAAATCGATCAAATGTACGAAAGTGTCAAAGTCAATAGTCTAAAGAAAACGTACGTGTACAAAACCTTTCGGGAAAAATTTAACCTTTAACGTGACGTCACGTAACCTTGAATCACGCAATCGTTCCGAATTTCTTTTAGGAACATCTGGGGGTGATGTTCTAAGTGTATGCCAAGTTTAAAGTCGGTCGGATTTACCAAAGTGTCAGAAAGTCAATAGTCTGAAGAAAAACGTGTACAAAACCTATAGGGAAAATTTCACCTTTAACGCAAAATCACGTGACCCACAATGACGTCATCATGACGTCACCTCAATGTATACCTGTAACACATCCCATAATACTTGCATACCAAGTTTAACCCCAATCGGACTTGTACTTCAAGAGAAAGAGGGTATTTTAAAATCACCTTTAATATGACGTCACATGACCTACATGACGTCATCCTGACGAAGTTCATCATGGCCCTCCTGGGGACGGTGGTTGAGGTGTGTGCTAAGTCTCCAGTCGATCAAATTTACGAAAGTCTCAAAGTCAATAGTCTAAAGAAAAACGTGTACAAAACCTATGGGGAAAAATGTTCACCTTTAATGTGACGTCACGTGACCTTGAATGACGCCATCCTTCCTAATTTCTTCCAGGGTCATCTGTAGGTAATGTTCTAAATGTATGGCAGGTTTCAAGTCGATCGGAATTACTAAAGTGTCAAAGTCAATAGTCTGAAGAAAAACGTGTACAAATCCTATGGGGAAAAATGACAAAAAAGAAAAAGAAACTAGAACTACGTATGGGAAAAATATTACCTTTAACGAAAAGTCACGTGACCTTAAAAGATGTAATAGCAACGAATTTCTTCGAGGACCATATGTGGGTTGTGTTCTAAGTGTATGCCAAGTTTCAAGTCAATCGGATTTACCAAAGTGTCAAAGTGCATTGGCAGAAAAAACGTGTACAAATCCTATGGGGAAAAATGACAACAAAGAACAAGAAACTAGAACTAGACATGTGTTTGTGGACAAACACAGAGCTGTTTCGATTGTCTAACGTTACTTTCAATATGCGTTTGTCTTGCATACGCACTGTGGACCTCCAAACAATATAGGTCCACACGATGCGGGAAAAGGTTACGGTTTGTGGACTTGAGTTAGTCTCGCATACGCACTGTAGACCTCCGAACAATATAGGTCCACACGATGCGGGAAGAGGTTACGGTTTGTGGACTTTTACACGTCCATAATCCGTTTTTCAGTTTCCGAAAAAGAGCGCTAGAGGAAAAACGGGTTAGAGTTATATATAGAAAAGATAGAAGGGACAGCTGAGAGGCCCATAATCCAAATTTGAGGGTAAATTTGTTTTGGGGAAGCGAGAAAAATGAGTATTTAGTCAAAGTTTGTTAACTACACGAAGACAAAGGAATGTCCACAGTGCGTATGTAAGGTAAAGCTGTGTGTGTGTGTAGGGGTCTATACAAGTGCCAAGTCTGAAGTCGATTGGATTTACACAAGTGCCAAAGATATATTAGTTGAACAAAACGTGTACAAATCCTATAGGGAAAATTGAACCTTTAATGTGACGTCACATGATACCCGATGATGTCATCATGATGTCATCTTAATTTTCGTCTGTAACACATCCTGGAATACTTGCATACCAAGTTTGACCCCAATCGGACATGTACTTCTAGAGATAGAGGGTCCTTAAAACTGAACCAGATAGAGGGTTCTTAAAACTGAAACTTTGTCAATAGCATTTTCAGTAATTATCATAGGCCATTAATTAACAGACCTACTCGTATCACGGACACGACTGCAACTGTTATTGACAACATAATCTCCAACAAAATCGATGGTGACGTTTCTAGTGGAATTTTATTTACTGAAATTACAGATCATCTTCCTATCTTCCAGGTCTCATCCTTAATAGATGCTCACCAGACTCGACGGTGTACTGACCAATTCAGAAGGGTTATTAATGCCGGGAATATTGCAAATTTTTCGAATGATTTAGCTGATACTGATTGGGGTGATATTTTATCTAACGAGGATCCGAACCAGGCTTTTAATATGTTTCATTCTAAGTATACTTTGTTGTATGACAAACATTTTCCAAAGCAAAAAGTTAAACCCAAAAAGATCTCGAAGCTCAAAAGTTGGATGACCACTGGTTTAATTAAATCTGTGAAATTTAAACATAGATTGTATAAAAAATATATTAGCAAACCAACTGCATTAAATAAACAAAAGTATACAACTTACCGTAATAAACTAAACACACTAATAAAACAAGCCAAGGCGAAATATTATCAAGATAAATTTGACAATGCTAAAAATGATGTAAAAAAGACATGGAAGATTATTAAACTCATTCTTAATAATAAAACTGGTAATCGTAAACCTGAAATGAAGCTCAACCACGAGGGTAGACAAGTAAACGATCCTAATGAGATAGTTAACATATTTAATGATTATTTTACTAACATTGGCCCCTCGTTAAATAATAAAATTCCACAAACTGAAATTTCATACAGAGAATTTTTGAAAGGTAACTATCCCGAATCACTCTATTTTTATCCTACCGATCAAAATGAGATATGTGATATTGCTAAATCGTTTAAGAACGGTAAGAGTGCAGGATATGACGATGCAAGTCCAGATGTTCTTAAATCCGTTATTTCCCAAGTTAGTCGCCCATTATGTCATGTTTTTAATTTGTCCCTATCTAAGGGTATTTTTCCCGATAAACTTAAAACGGCAAAAGTGACTCCTATATTTAAAACTGGAGATCGCTGTGAAACAGGCAACTACGGGCCTATATCTGTTTTATCGTGCTTTTCAAAATTACTTGAAAAACTAGTTTATATTAGAACATCTTCTTTTGTATCTAAATTTGACATCCTGTATAACGGTCAGTATGGATTTAGGAGTAATTATTCTACTGACATGGCCGTAATGGACATGATCCATAAGATAACTAAAGGTTTTGAGAATAAATGTATATCTATTGGTGTCTTTTTAGATTTATCTAAGGCATTTGATACTATTAATCATGATATTTTACTACATAAGCTTAATTTCTATGGTATAAGAGGGACTCCATTAAACTGGTTTTGTAGTTATCTCTCCAACAAGAATCAATATACTAAACTAGACTCGTGTTTCTCTTCTATGAATACAATTACATGTGGAGTACCGCAGGGATCTCTTCTTGGCCCATTGCTCTTCTCATTATATATAAATGATATTTGCCAAGCTTCGAAATTATTCTCTTTTATTCTTTTTGCTGATGACACTAGCATATTTTACTCGAGTAATAACACTGACTTAGAAACTATTGTTAGTCTTGTTAATATTGAATTAGCCAAGGTGTCAATTTGGCTTCAGTCTAATAGGCTGTCACTTAATTCAACAAAATGTACATTTATGGTCTTTCGAAATAGAAAAAAGAAGTTGAGTACATCCAATTGTCAAGTTAAAATTAATAACGAGCCTATACTGCAAGTGTCACATACTAAATTCCTTGGTGTCTATATTGATGAATGTCTTTCTTGGAAATTCCATATAAAGGAATTAGAAAACAAAATTTCCAAAAATATAGGCATCATGAGTAGATTAAAGTACACTCTTCCATCAAGCATTTTGCGTACTTTGTACTGTTCATTAATTCTTTCTTACCTTTCTTATTGTAACGTTATTTGGGCTAACACGTACAAGTCAAATCTTAATAGATTGATTAAACTGCAGAAAAGGGCAATTCGTATTGTATCTAAGGTCCACTTTAACGAACATACCACTCCTTTATTTAAGAAATATAACCTTTTGTCTCTTAACAATATCAATGTCTTTCAACAAGACGTTTTTATGTATAAATTTATAAATAACCAACTTCCTGAATCGCTACATAACCTGTTTCAACGTAACAGATCTATACATAATTATAATACTAGGACTGCATCCAAAATACACATACCTCTTGCTAGAACAACTCTTTCTGAACATACTATTTTTTTCTCTGGACCCAAAAATTTGAATTATCTATCATCGTCTGTAACTAATTGCCCTTCAATCAATACGTTCAAATGTAAATTGAAATCATTCCTACTCAACTCCCAGAGTACTTAATTTATTGTCATCTGTTAAGTTATTTTAGCCAATAATAATCCGTTTTGCTTAATATCAAGTCCATACTTAATATGTTTAACCGATCCATGTATTATTTAATTATGTGATCACGACTAAATATTGTAATCAGTGTTTTTGTCTTATCTTGTCCTGTTCTGTAGGGCACATCCGCCACAAGCTTTTGCTTTCTAGGATGATGCCTCCACACTTGTTTTAATGTACATGTATTATTCAATGTAATTAAGAGTAAGAATGTGGAAATAAATGTTCTATTGAATTGAATTGAATTGAATTGAACCTTTAATGTGACGTCACATGACCCACGATGACGTCATTATTACGATTTTTCCCTTTGCCCTCCTGGTGATGGTGGTCGAGTTATGTGCTAAGTCTGAAGTCGATCAAATTCACGAAAGTGTCAAAGTCAATAGTCTAAAGAAAAACGTGTACAAACCCTATGGGGAAAACAATTGCACCTTTAACTTCACGTCATGTGACCTTGAATGACGCAATCGTGCCGAATTTATTTCAGAAACATCTGGGGCTGGTGTTCTAAGTGTATGCCAAGTTTCAAGTCGGTCGGATTTACCAAAGTGTCAAAGTCAATAGTCTGAAAAAAACCGTGTACAAAACCTATGGGGAAACTTTTACCTTTAACATGACGTCACGTGACCTTGAATGAATTTCTTCTAGGACCGTCCTTGGGTGGTTGTCTAAATGTATGCCAAGTCTCAAGTCGATCGGATTTACCAAAGTGTCAAAGTGCTATGCCAGAAAAAAAATGACAAAAAAGAAAAAAAAGAAAAAAACTAGAAATGTGTTTGTGGACAAACACAGAGCTGTTTCGCATGTCTAAAATGACTTTCAATATTTGGTTGGTGGTCTAAGTGTGTGCCAAGTCTAAAGTCGATCGAATTTAGTGCCAAAGATATATTGGTTGAAACAAACGTGTACAAATCCTATGGGGAAAATTAAACCTTTAATGTGACGTTACATGACACCCGATGATATCATCACAATGTCATCTTAATTTTCGTCTATAACACATCCCGGAATACCTGAATACCAAGTTTGACCCTAATTGGACTTGCACTTCCAGAGATAGAGGGTCTTAAAAACTACACCTTTAATGTGACGTTACATGACCCACGATGACATCATCATGACGATTTTTCCCTTGGCCCTCCTGGGGATGGTTGTTAAGGTGTGTGCTAAGTCTCAAGTCGATCAAATTTACGAAAGTGTCAAAGTTAATAGTCTAAAGAAAAACGTGTACAAAACCTATGGGGGAATAATTTGCACATTTAACGTGACGTCACGTGACCTTGAAAGACGCAATCGTGCCGAATTTCTTCCAATATCATTTGTGGGTGGTGTTCTAAGTGTATACCAAGTCTCAAGTCGATCGGATTGACCAAAGTGTCAAATTCAATAGTCTGGAAAAAACCGTGTACAAAAGCTATGGTGAAAATGTTACCTTGAACATGACGTCACTTGACCTTGAATGACGGAATCGCGACGAATTTCTTCTAGGACCGTCCTTGGGTGGTTGTCTAAATGTATGCCAAGTCTCAGGTCGATCGGATTTACCAAAGTGTCAAAGTGTATTGGCAGAAAAAACGTGTACAAATCCTATGGGGAAAAGTGACAAAAAAGATTTAAAAAAAAAAAAAAAATTTAACGAAAACAAAAGCTGTTTCGGCTGAAAAGCCGAAACAGCTAAAAAAAACTAGAAATGTGTTTGTGGACAAACACAGAGCTGTTTCGGGTTTCTAAAATAACTTTAAATATGTTTGTGGTGGTCTAAGTGTGTGCCAAGTCTAAAGTCGATCAGATTTATCCAAGTGCCAAAAATATATATTGGTTGAAAAAAAAGTGTACAAGTCCTATGGAAAAAAATACACCTTTAATGTGACGTGACATGACACCCGGTGACGTCATCATGATGTCATCCTGGAATACTTGCTTACCAAGTTTGACACCACTCAGTTTTACTACTTCACGAAATTCGCGAATATTTACGTCAAATTTCACGACCGGACATAAATTTTGATGTGAATTATTTTCAAGCAAAGCTAGGTTTTGGCTAACTTGTAGCCTATATTAATGAGTCGATTTTTGTATACATGTAACATCATTACGGGAATAAAACATACACCTCACTCAACGCGTAATCAGCAGTGATCATAAAGGAATTCATCATAAATATTTCTAAAATAACCACTTAATAAATTATAATGTCTATGCACACTGCGAGAAACGATTGAAATCAATCAAAATTCCACAACGTTCATCGTGCATAAGTACCAGTGCATGTGGTCGCATGATTCTCGTTTGCAAGTGCGAATGCCCAATTATTCTGCGCGTGCGCACAAGAACCGACAACCAGAACCTAGCTAGCTGGGAAAAAAATTCGGGTCAAAATGTATGACCAGTCGTGAAATTTGTCGCGAATATCGACGTCAATATTGACGTCAATAAAAAAAAGTCGCGAATATCGACGTAAAATTTGACATCAATATTCGCAACTTTTGGTGAAACTCTTGAAATTTGACGTCAATATTCGCGACTTTGGGGAAAGTCACGAATATCGACGCCAAATTTGACGTCAGTATTCGCAACTTTTTGGGAAACTCAAGAATGAGCCCAATCGGACCTGTACTTTCAGAGATAAAGGGTCCTAAAAACTGAACCTTTAATGTAACGTCACATGACACCTGATGACGTCATCAGGATGTCATCTTAACTTTAGTCTATAACTCATCCTGGAATAGATGAATACCAAGTTTGACCCCAATCGGACCTGTACTTCCAGAGATAGAGGGTCCTAAAAAACTACACCTTTAATGTGACGTCACATGTCCAACGATGACGTCATCCTGACGATGTTCCTCTTGGCCCTCCTGGGGATGGTGGTCGAGGTGTGTACTAAGTCTCGAGTCGATCGGATTTACCAAAGTGTCAAATTCAATAGTCTGCAGAAAAACGTGTAGAAAAACCAATGGGGAATATTGAACCTTAAATGAGACGTCACATGACCAACGATGACGTCATCATGATGTTATTGGCTTTTTCGCACTCTTTGTTAGCTGTTTCGGTTTTTCACCGAAACAGCTTTTGTTTTCGTTAAATTTTTTGTTTTTTAGCTGTTTCGGTTTTTCACCGAAACAGCTTTTGTTTTCGTTAAAGTTTTTTTTTTAGCTGTTTCGGTTTTTCACCAAAACAGCTCTTGTAATTGTTAATTTTTAGCTGTTTCGGTTTTTCACCGAAACAGCTTTTGTTTTCGTTAAAGTTTTTTTTTTTTTTTTTTTTTTTTTTTTTTTTTTTTTTTTTTTCCACTTTCAGACTTTTCCCCATAGGATTTGTACACGTTTTTTCAGCCAATACACTTTGACACTTTGGTAAATCCGATCGACTTGAGACTTGGCATACACTTAGACAACCACCCAAGGACGGTCCTAGAAGAAATTCGTCGCGATTACGTCATTCAAGGTCACGTGACTTCGCGTTAAAGGTGAAATTTTCCCCATAGGTTTTGTACACGTTTTTCTTCAGACTGTTGAATTTGACACTTTGGTAAATCCGACCGACTTGAAACTTGCCATACACTCAGAACAGTACCACCAGATGTTTCTGAAAGAAATTCAGCACGATTGCATTATTCAAGGTCACGTGACGTCAAGTTAAAGGTTTAATTTGTCCCCCATAGGTTTTGTACACGTTTTTCTTTAGACTATTGACTTTGACACTTAGTAAATCCGATCGACTTGAGACTTGGCACACACATAGACCACTATCCACAGACAGTCGTTGGAGAAATTTGGCACGATTACGTCATTCAAGGTCACGGGGCGTCACGTTAAAGGTTCAATTTTCCCCCATAGGTTTTGTACACGTTTTTCTTTAGACAATTGACTTTGACACTAGTAAATCTGATCGACTTGAGACTTGGCACACACAAAAAACCACCACATACACATTGAAAGTAGCTTTAGACACTCGAAACAGCTCTGTGTTTGTCCACAAACACATGTCTATTTTTTTTTTTTTTTAGCTGTTTTTAAATGTTTCTGAAAAAAATTCAGCACGATTGCGTCATTCAAGGTCACGTGACGTCAAGTTAAAGGTTGAATTTGTCCCCCATAGGTTTTGTACACGTTTTTCTTTAGACTATTGACTTTGACACTTTCGTAAATTTGATCGACTTGAGACTTGGCACACACATAGACCACTACACGCACATATTGAAAATAATGTAAGACACTCGAAACAGCTCTGTGTTTGTTCACAAACACATGTCTAGTTTTTCTTTTTTTTTCCTCTTTCAGACTTTTCCCCATAGGATTTGTACACGTTTTTTCTGGCATAGCACTTTGCCACTTTGGTAAATCCGATCGACTTGAAACTTAGCATACATTTAGACAACCAACCAAAGACGGTCCTAGAAGAAATTCGGCCCGATTACGTCATTCAAGGTCACGTGACTTCGCGTTAAAGGTGAAATTTTCCCCATAGGTTTTGAACACGTTTTTTTTTCAGACTATTGAATTTGACACTTTCGTAATTTTGATCGACTTGAGACTTAGCACACACCTCAACCACCATCCCCAGGAGGGCCAAGGGAAAAATCGTCATGATGACGTCATCGTGGGTCATGTGACGTCACATTAAAGGTGCAGTTTGATAGGCCCCTCTATCTCTGGAAGTACAGGCCCGATTGGGGTCAAACTTGGTATGCAAGTATTCCAGGATGTGTTATAGACGAAAATCAGGGTGACGTCATGATGACATCATCGTGGGTCATGTGACGTCACATTAAAGGTGTAGTGTTTAAGACCCTCTATCTCTGGAAGTACAAGTCCAATTAGGGTCAAACTTGGTATTCAGGTATTCCGGGATGTGTTATAGACGAAAATTAAGATGACATTGTGATGATATCATCGGGTGTCATGTGACGTCACATTAAAGGTTTAATTTTCTCCATAGGATTTGTACACTTTTTTTCAACCAATATATCTTTGGCACTAAATTCGATCGACTTTAGACTTGGCACACACTTAGACCACCACCCAAATATTGAAAGTCTTTTTAGACATGCGAAACAGCTCTGTGTTTGTCCACAAACACATTTCTAGTTTTTAGTTTGTTTAGCTGTTTCGGCAATTCAGCCGAAACAGCTATTGTATTCGTTCTGATTTTTTTTTTCTTTTTTTAGCTGTTTCGGTTCTTCACCGAAACAGCTTTTGTTTTCGTTAAAGTTTTTTTTTTCGTTTTTTTTGGCTTTTTCGCAAATTTTGCGAAAAAGCCTTTGTTTTTGTTCTGATTTTTTTTTGTTTTCTTTTTTTCTGTTAGTAACCTTAACCCCATAGACTTTGTACACGTTTTTTCTGCCCGTCACTTTTAATAGAAAACAAAGTCGTATTTACATAAAACTGAACCCAGGTGAAGACCCTATAGTGAACTCGTGTCTCGCAGAAATACGTCATGGTGACGTCATCAGGGGTCACGTGACGTCATCTTAAAGGTGTAATTGATTTAATCTTTGAAATTCAATAACAAATCAACCGCAAAAGACCGAAACTAAATTTTTGTGGCAATAGATAGAATAATTCAGGATCTTAATTTTATCTCGTGTGCGTGAAATCACGTGACCCTTCCTTCCGGTCTAAACCGGAAGTGCCTCATAATTTGAAAGTGGAAAATGATGCGAACTTACTTTCAACGATGTTAGTCTCTGGTTAGATCGTGCTTCTCAAAACAATTACCGGTGACGTCATAACATGTTACAGCGCCCTCTAGCGGTAGGTTGAAAACTGTTAAAAATGAATAATCAGTTGATGTGTGTGGCGAAGTTTGCCCAAATGACTTTATATCTGGTGTATATAATCAACTTCATGTTAGGAACAAGTTGGCGGAGAGAAAAAAATATGACGTCACTAGACCGGAAGTTACAATGAAAAATCCTTTAAACCTTTAAAAATCGCTTAAAAATTAACCGGGATAGATATAATCCAGATTTTTGCTTCAAATAGCAAAGTTAAGACAGCTCTCGAGCTTTCTGTTAATTACGTCACGATGACGTCATCAAGTGTCAAATTACAATCAACCAAATATTTCTAGATATAATCTTTGAAAATCAATATAAAATCAACTGTAAGAGATCTGATTTAGATTTTTAAGGGAATTGATAGACTAATCCATGGTCTTCATAATTTGTATTGGATGCAAAAAGACCCGACCCTTCCTTCCGGTCCAAACCGGAAGTGCCTTATAATTTAAAAATGGAAAACGATGTGAACTTACTTTCAACGATGTTAGGCGCTGGCTAGGTTGTAAGTAACAACAAAGTCAACGGTGACTTCATAAAATGTTATAGCGCCCTCTAGCGGCATGTTGACAAATGTTACATCATATTACGATTATATTTAAATTATTACGTTTTAAGACCTTTAAGCCATATCTCAGCAACGGAACGTGCTAACATAACACATATGTTTGTATTGTTAGGTGAAGGATAGTTTCACAAATAGTTCACAAACGTGTGACGTCATCGTTTTAATCAGTTTGAATTCATTTTAATCTGTTTAAATTAACTTAAATTCGTTTTCAACAATTTTAAATTGTTTTGATGGTATAAAAGTATAACAAAAATTGAAATATTTAATCTAAAAAATTGCGAATGCGAAAAAGCCCTATGTCCTGTTCCTCGAACAGACGTAGTTCTAGTTTTGTTTTTTCTTTTAGTAACCTAAACCCCATAGACTTTGTACACGTTTTTTTGCACAAGTACTTTTACCAGAAAACAAAGTCGTATTTTCATAAAACTTAACCCAGGTGAAGACCCTATAGTGAACTCGTGTCTCGCAGAAATTTGTCATGGTGACGTCATCAGGAGTGACGTGACGTCATCTTAAAGGTGTAATTGATTTAATCTTTGAAATTTAATAACAAATCAAGCGCAAAAGACCGAAACTTAATTTGTGTGGCAATAGATAGAATAATCCAGGATCTTAATTTCATCTCGGGTGCGTGAAATCACGTGACCCTTCCTTCCGGTCCAAACCGGAAGTGCCTCATAATTTGAAAGTGAAAAATGATATGAACTTACTTTCAACGATGTTAGTGTCTAGCTAGAATAAACTTTTCAAAAAAAATTCGGCGACGTTATAACATGTTATAGCGCCCTCTAGCGGCAGGTTGAAAAATGGTTAAAATGAATAACCTGTTGATGTGTGTGGCGAAGTTTGCTGAAATCGCTTTATAACCGGTGTATTGAATCAGCTTCATGTTAGGACCAAGTCGACGAGAAGAACAAATTGTGACGTCACCAGACCGGAAGTTAGAATGAAAAGACTTCTTTTCCTTTGGAAATTCCTAAAATAATTAACCTGACAGATATAATCTTGATTTTTGCTCTAAAGGTTAATGTAAAAGTAGTTCTCGAACTTCCCTGTGTTTTGGGGCAAAAAACGAACTTGAACATACCCTGCGGCACCCTTGAAATGTAATCGTTTTGGCCTAGGTGCAAAAAGCATTGACCCCTTACGTGTGCATGGCACACGTATAATATACATGCTAGTACATGTACGTATACACTGATAGTGTAATATGTATTGAGCGAATGTATCACCACTGACATCGTTCGTGCAAGCACATGTACGCTCACCCAAGAGGACACTAGCCGCCAACCTGTGAAACAGGATGACATCATCAAATTGCCCATGGGGCAGGGCGCCGCGTACGACAGGTAGGTAAACACGCTTTCGGCTACACAGAATCCAACTCCGTAGACTTTGTAAACGTTGCTTGCACAATTCAAAGCACTTTTAACGGAAAAACAAAGTCGTATTCCCATAAACTTGACCCAGGTGAAGACCCAATAGTGAACTCCAGTCTCGCCGACAGACACCACGAGGAAGACGTCATCAGGGCCACGTGACCTTATCTTAAAGGTTCAATTGATTTAATCTTTGAAAATCAATAAAACATCAACCGCAAAAGACCGAAACTTGAATTTTGTGGCAATTAATAGAATAATCCAGGATCTTCATTTTATCTCCTGTGCGTGAAATAACGTGACCCTTCCTTCCGGTCAAAACCGGAAGTGCCTTATAATTTAAAAGTGATAAATGATATAAACTTACTTTCAACGATGTTAGTGTCTGGCTAGATTGTATTTTTCAAAACAAATACCGGCGACGTCATAACATGTTATAGCGCCCTCTAGCGGCAGCTTGAAAAATGGTTAAAATGAATATTCGGTTGATGTGTGTAGCGAAGTTTGCTGAAATAACTTTATAACCAGTGTATATAATCAGCTTCATGCTAAGACCATATTGGGAAGGGAAAATATTTATGACGTCACCAAACCGGAAGTTACAATGAACAATCCTTTAAACCTTTAAAAATCGCTTAAAAATCAACCGGGATAGATATAATTCAGATTTTTCCTTCAAATAGCAAAGTTAAGACAGCTCTCGAGCTTTCTGTTAATTTAAAAGATTTAATCTTTGAAAATCAATATAAAATCAACTGTAAGAGATCTGATTTAGATTTTTAAGGGAATTGATAGACTAATCCATGGTCTTCATAATTTGTATTGGATGCAAAAAGACCCGACCCTTCCTTCCGGTCCAAATTGGAAGTGCCTTATAATTTAAAAATGGAAAACGATGTGAACTTACTTTCAACGATGTTAGGCGCTGGCTAGGTTGTAAATTATAATGCACTTCCGGTTTGGACCGGAAGGAAGGGTCAGTTTTGTTGTGCATGTAATACAAATTATGAAGACCATGGATTAATCTATCAATTCCCTTACAAAACTAAATCAGATCTCTTACAGTTGATTTTATATTTATTTTTAAAGATTAAATCTATAAATATTTGGTTGCTTGTAATATGACACTTGATGACGTCATCGTGACGTAATTACAAGAAAGTTCAAAAGCTTTCTTAACTTTGCTATTTGAAGCAAAAATTTGGATTATATCTATAGCGGTTGATTTTTCAGCTGTTTTTTAAGGTTTGAATTTTTTTTTTTGTGACTTCCGGTTTGGTGACGTCATAAATATTTCTCATTCCCAATATGGGCTAAGCATGAAGCTGATTATATACACCGGTTATAAAGTGGTTTCAGCAAACTTCGCCACACACATCAACAGATTATTCATTTTAATCATTTTTCAACCTGCCGCTAGAGGGCGCTATAACATGTTATGGCGTCGCCGGTATTTTTTGTGTTAAATACAATCTAGCCAGACACTAACATCGTTGAAAGTAAGTTCATATCATTTTTCACTTTTAAATTATAAGGCACTTCCGATTTGGACCGGAAGGAAGGGTCACGTGATTTCACGCACACGAGATAAAAATGAAGATCTTGAATTATTATATCAATCCCCACAAACTTCAAGATCCGGTCTTGTGCGGTTGAATTGTTATTGATTTTTAAAGGTTACACATATTGCACCTTTAATATTACGTCACGTGACCCCCGATGACGTCAACGTGACGTTTGTCTGTTAGGACCGAGCTCACCATAGTGTCTTCACTTGGGTAAAGTTTTGTTTGGATACGACTTTGTTTTCTATGAAAAGTGCTTGTGCAAAAAAACATGTACAAAGTCTATGGGGTTTAGGTTACTAAAATAAAAAATAAAGAAAAAATTAAAAATCTGAACAAAAACAAAGGCTTTTTCGATTCAAGCGAAAAAGCCAAAAACTGTAACGATTACAATAGCTGTTTCGGCTGAATTGCCGAAACAGCTAAAAATCAGAACGAATACAATAGCTGTTTCGGCTGAAGTGCCGAAACAGCTAAAAGAAATCTTAACGATTACAATAGCTGTTTCGGCTGAATTGCCGAAACAGCTAAAAACTAGAAATGTTTCGCATGTCTAAAATGACTTTTAATATTTTGGTGTGCCAAGTGTGAAGTCGATCGGATGTATCATAGTGCCAAGATATAGTTGGAAAAAGAACCTGTACAAATCCTATGGAAAAAATGCTCCTTTATTGTGACGTCACATGACACCCGATGATGTCATCATGACGTCATCTTAATTTACGTCTATAAGACATCCTGGAATACTTGCATACCAAGTTTGACCCCAATCGGGCCTGTACTTACAGAGATATAGGGTCCTAAAAACTGAACCTTTAATGCGACGTCACATGACCCACGATAACGTCATCATGGCGATTTTCCCCTTGGCCCTCCTGGGGATGGTTGAGGTGTGTGCTAAGTCTCAAGGCGATCAAATTTACGAAAGTGTCAAAATCAATAGTCTAAAGAAAAACGTGTACAAAACCTATGGGAGCAAATTCACCTTTAACGCGAAGTCACATGACCTTGAATGACGTAATTGCGACGAATTTCTTCTAGGACCATCTGTGGGTGGTGGTCTAAGAGTAGGCCAAGTTTCAAGTCGATCGGATTTACCAAAAGGTCAAAGTGTATTGGCTGAAAAAACGTGTACAAATCCTGTGGGAAAAAGTCTAAAAGCTAAAAAAAAAAAAAAACATGGGGCTTTTTCGCACTTTTTTTCTCTTCATATTTTATTTCCCAGAAATTGAACCATTGTACTATAAAACCATTCAAAAACATTCAATTTAGAGACTAAAACGAACTTAAACTGGTATTAAATGTGAATTCATAAATACCTGGGACAGTTTAGGCATTCCTATTGGTCGAGAGCCCGTCACGTGGCCGGTATTAAACGGACGATAAAGACATTGCTGGAAGTGTTTAAACCCAGTTGGCAACAAAAGTGGCCTCCGCACATTTAATGGACAACATTATTCCTATCTCGGCGTTGCGCGACTGGTTGCGCGTCATTCCGTATTTGGAGTGACGTCACATTTTCGATAAATATTTATTTTAATCAAAGAAGCCAAATTGTTGCCCCGAAAGTGGGTGGGTTATGAAGCTCAGGGAAATTTGGGGTAAAGATAATAATTATGTTTAAACCCTTTTTTAAATGAGTTGTAATTTAAATCCATACAAGATGAATTGTCTTGCAAAGCCTGAAAAATTGATGTAAAAATATCGTCTGCTTTCTCGGCGCTATTTTTGTTGTGACGTCATAATTGTTAGAGTTATTTACTTTTGTGAAAGAAGATAAATTGTTTTCCCCCCAAAAAGGTGGGTTTCGGAGATCAGGAAATCTGGGATGAGAAAATAATTAGCTGTTTTGGCTTTTCAGCCGAAACAGCTTTTGTTTTCGTTCAAGTTTTTTTTTTTCTTTTTTTTTCTTTTTAGCTGTTTCGGCCTTTCAGCCGAAACAGCTTTTGTTTTCGTTAATTTTTTTTTTTTTAGCTGTTTCGGTTTTTCACCGAAACAGCTTTTTTTAGCTGTTTCGGTTTTTCACCGAAACAGCTTTTGTAATCGTTAAAGTTTTTTTTTAGCTGTTTCGGTTTTTCACCGAAACAGCTTTTGTTTTCGTTCTGGTTTTTTTTTTTTTTTAGCTGTTTCGGTTTTTCACCGAAACAGCTTTTGTAATCGTTAAATTTTTTTTTTTTCTTTTTTTTTCTTTTTTTGGCTTTTTCGCTTTCAGCGAAAAAGCCTTTGTGTTTCTTCTGTTTGTTTTTATTCTTCTTCTTCTTGTTATTCGGCCATACATCGCATAGACTTTGTACACGTTTCATTCTGGAGGTCACTTTTGTCATTAAACAGACTTCAATGTCAATGAAACTTTGCACAGAGTCAGAACTCATACTGAGCTAGTGCCTAAAACTCGGATGTCATCATGACGTCATCACGTGACACGTGACGTCATCTTAAAGTTTTAATAATTTAATCTTTGAAAATCAATACAAAACCAACCGCGAATGACCGTAACTAGATGTTTGTGGGAATCGATAGAATAATTAAGGATCTTCATTTTATCTCGTGTGCGTAAAATCACGTGACCCTTCCTTCCGGTCCAAACCGGAAGTGGCTTATAATTTAAAAGTGGAAAATGATTTGAACTTACTTTCAACGATGTTAGTCTCTAGCTAGGCTGCGCTCTACAAAAAAAGTGATCGGTGACATCATAAATTGTTTTAGCGCCCTCTAGCGGCAGGTTGAAAAATGTTTGAAATGAACAATCTGTTGATGTGTGTGGCGAAGTTTGTTCAAATCACTTTATAACTGATGTATATAATCAGCTTCATGATAGGAACAGGTTGACGGAAAGAAAAAAATATGACGTCACCAGACCGGAAGTTATAATGAAATTACCTTTTTCCTTTAAAAATTCCAAAAAAATTAACCCAGACAGATATAATCTTGTTTTTTGCTCTAAAGGTTAATGTAAAAGTACTTCTCAAACTTTGCTGTGTTTTGTAGCAAAAGGCGAACTTGGATATACCCTGAGACACCCTTGAAATTTCATGTTTTATGTCCTTGATTGCACAGCGCCAGTATACGTGTACATTGTATTGAGCGTACTTGCACGTACGATGTCAGTACGCTCCATACATTGTACAATAGAGAAGGGAAGGCGGGACACTGGTATCCATTTGTACGGTGACATGTGAAACACGAGAGTCATCAACATAGGCGGAAGGGCGCCGCTTATGGCAGGTAGGTAAACGTGCCTTCGGCAACGCAGAACTACGCGTGAATTATACATGTACCACAGTCAGTCCGCAGCGCACGCGTTAATAAGGTCATATCTCGAACTTTATTTGCAAATCGGCCACGAGATTTACGCGAGTAATTGCAGGAGTTCGACCGCTTTGTTTTCACGAGCTACACGTTGCAAACGAAGCAGTGATTTTCCAAGATGGCGTGGTAAGTGGAAAGCGAACAATTTTCTGGATCGAATGATATAAAATATGACGAGATTCAGTGTGTTTTTGGCAGAATTTTGGCAGAGTATAATTTCAAGAAATGTTTTTGTCGTGTTTTTAGTTTCTGCGCCCTGACTGGACTAACAAATATTACCAAAAATGATCACTACACATTGATTAAAGAAGCAATGATCTTTCGTTTGATATACAATTTAGCCTGTGGCGACATTTCTTTCATGTATTTTGCGACGATTTTCGTGCCATGTCTTTCGGCTTTACATACGCAGAACGTGTATTTCATTATGCACACAAGCACATGTGCTGGATATGCACTAGATGCGATGGTGATTGCACAGTAGCCTTATTTATATGATAAAGTTAGGTTTCTTTCATGTATAAAAACGACTTAGGCCTATGTTTTTGTTCAAAATTATAACAAATTGTTTAATAATAATAAATTTAGTTACTACTATTATTGTGCTAAACTTCATAGTTCCTATTTCTGTCTTCCAATATGTTTCTTATACTAGGTAGCACTCGTCCACCACCATGGCCATGCCCACCACCATGCCCACCGCAGCCATCGCAGCCATTGCCAGCATGTCGGGAGCCTCTACAGAAGGCCAAAGGCAACTCTTGTCCTTGGATATTCTCTCACAAAGTATCTCAAAGAGAACATCACTACTAAAGTTGGTTGATTTGCAGGTAGTGACTCATCGCGGTACTACAATTTCTGACCTTAGAAAGTATCTGCTTCATTAGCATGACATCTGCTCTTATTCCTCCATGGCCTGACATTGTATTTGTAATGATTCATGTTGGGACAAATGATCTAGAGTTGGGTTTCCAAAGAAGTGTTGAAAATAGTTGAAGATTTAAATGTACTGGTGGATATGCAGCACGTGCTTTGTACATGTAGATTTAAAGGTTTTGTATTTTAGTGTTTTAAATAATATACATGACTTTGTGTCAGTGTTGTGCAAACGCAATGCAGCTAAAACAGATCAAAACCGAGTCTGGCCGAGTCGGGTCAGTTTGTCAAAACATCTAGGAATAATGCCCCAAACTATGCCAACAAAGTTTTGAGCTACAATGTAAATTTTACACAAACAGCATATAACTTTATTAATGCAGATTGTATTATTTATATTATCAGTGATATAATGTATGTGCATTAACATTTATATTAGCAAAATTTATGTCTTATTTAAAATATTTTGTTTTTGCAATGTTAGAAGCGGGCATACATTGTAATTTAATATTTACAATAATTTAATGCCAAAGAAACTATGCCAAAAACATCAAGCAAAGATAAAACAAGCTTTATTTACTTTTATAATAAATCTCAATGGTTTGCACATTGAACATTATGCCAAAGATGAATAAATTTTAACAATTTCAGGGTTTAATTTAACAATTTTATTCAAGCCATATAACATCAACAGGTTATGTTAATGTAAGCGATAAAATTCAAGTTTCAGATAAAAAGTGCAGTTTCTTTTATAAACCAACCTCACAATACAGATATACATTATTGTAAACATTTTAATACCTCCAAATGGGCACTTTGGGAGACAATCCCATAGAGTCGTGCACAATCTTTATTGTAACCTAACCCGTTTTTACCTGGAGCTTTTTCCACGAAATTTCATATTTATGCTATTTTATCAATGTTATTGTTATCAATACATTTTAAACAACGACTTCATTTGTCGCTTGTTTTTTGTTTATTTGGCTGTATACATTGTATTATGCAGGCAATATTATAATTTTTTTAATCAGTCCACTGTTAAAAAGAAAAAAAACCTGAATAGCAGATAAATCCTTTTCGCTCGAGCTTACAATTAAACAAATACACAAAAAACAACTGCGTATTGAAATGTGCATGAACTACACGTTACCACGAAGCCTTTTTCAATGACGTCATTTTCGACCAATGAGGACGCAGGAAGACTATGGACTGTCATGGCGAGATGTTCCGTTTGTTAATTTATTGAGAACGTTATAATTTTCTGCGCCCTGACTGGACTAAGTTAAAATCAACCCCAAAACTACAGTTTTGTGATAGAATATAAAATTATCTTTAACATCAGTGTGAAATTGGGTTGTGGCCGCTGCCAGAAGATGGACAAAATTCGTCTTTTTTTAAAGGTCAATTTGTTGGTTCGGGAGCTTTTTTTACGTTATAAATTTCACCCTCTAAATGTCATATAATTTCCAATCTGATTTGATAATATAACAAAATGTTTCCTTATCCAAAAGAAAATATACATAATATTGACAGCCAGTGAATAAAACGGATGTTTCGGACCAAATTCCAGGCGAGGTCACGCACAAAGTGCCATGCATAAATCGCACATAAAAGAAACGGCTTTTCAGTGCGCTGCGGACTGACTGTACCATATAATAGATGTACGCGAACTTTTGTTAGGAACAAGTTGGCGGATAAAAACAAAATAATATGACGTCACTAGACCGGAAATTACAATTAAAATACCTTAAAACTTTTCTGAAAATTAACCGCGAGAGATATAATCCAATTAATAATTTAAAATTTGCAGTTTTGAAAAAATTAAATAAAGAAATGTATTAAATGAAATCATAAATGTAATAAACAATACCAAAAAAAATGCGAAAAAGCCATATGCTCTGTTCCTTGAACAGACATATCTCTAGTTGTTTTTGTTTTTTCTCCTTTTTCAGACTTTTCTTCATAGGATTTGCACACGTTTATTCAGACAATACACTTTGACACTTTGGTAAATCCGATGGACTTGAGATTTGGCATACACTTAGACAACTATCCAAGGACGGTCCTAGAAGAAATTCGTCGCGATTACGTCATTCAAGGTCACGTGACTTTGCGTTAAAGGTGAAATTTTTCCCATAGGTTTTGTACACGTTTTTCTTCAGACTATTGAATTTGACACTTCGGTAAATTCGACCGACTTGAAACTTGGCATGCCCTTAGAACAAGACCCCCAGATGTTCCTGAAAGAAATTAGGCACGATTGCTTGATTGAACGTCACGTGGCGTCACGATAAAGGTGCACATTTTTCTCCCATTGGTTTTGTACACGTTTTTCTTTAGACTATTGACTTTGACACTTTAGTAAATCCGATCGACTTAAGACTTGGCACACACTTAGACCACCATCCACAGACAGTCCTAGAAAAAAATCGGCACGATTACGTCATTCAAGGTCACGGTTTTGTACACGTTTTTCTTTAGACTATTGACTTTGACACTTTAGTAAATCCGATCGACTTAAGACTTGGCACACACTTAGACCACCATCCACAGACAGTCCTAGAAAACAATCGGCACGATTACGTCATTCAAGGTCACGGGGCGTCACGTTAAAGGTTCAATTTTTCCCCATAGGTTTTGTACACGTTTTTCTTTAGACTGTTGACTTTGACACTTTCGTAAATTTTATCGACTTGAGACTTGGCACACACATAGACCACCACACACACATATTGAAAGTAATGTAAGACACTCGAAACAGCTCTGTGTTTGTCCACAAACACATGTCTATTTTTTTTTTAGCTGTTTCGGTTTTTCACCGAAACAGCTTTTGTAATCGTTAAAGTTTTTTTTTTTTTTTTTTTTTAGCTGTTTCGGTTTTTCACCGAAACAGCTTTTGTTTTCGTTAAAGTTTTTTTTTTTTTTCTTTTTTTTTTTTTTTTTTTCCACTTTCAGACTTTTTCCCTTAGGATTTGTACACGTTTTTTCAGCCAATACACTTTGACACTTTGGTACATCCGATCGACTTGAGACTTGGCATACATTTAGACAACCACCCAAAGACGGTCCTAGAAGAAATTCGTCGCGATTACGCCATTCAAGGTCACGTGACTTTGCGTTAAAGGTTAAATTTTCCCCATAGGTTTTGTACACGTTTTTCTTCATACTATTGACTTTGACACTTTGGTACATCCGACCGACTTGAAACTTGGCATACACTTAGAACATCACCCACAGATGGTCTTGGAAGAAATTCGGCACGATTGCGTCATTCAAGGTCACGTAACGTCAAGTTAAAGTTTCAATTTTTTCCCCCATAGGTTTTGTACACGTTTTTCTTTAGACTATGACTTCGACACTTTTGTAAATTTGATCGACTTGAGACTTGGCACACACTTAGAACATCACTCATATATGGTTCTGGAAGAAATTCGGCACGATTGCGTCATTCAAGGTCACGTGACGTCACGTTAAAGGTTCATTTTGTCCCCCATAGGTTTTGTACACGTTTTTCTTTAGACTATTGACTTTGACACTTTCGTAAATTTGATCGACTTGAGACTTGGCACACACATAGACCACCACACACACATATTGAAAATAATGTAAGACACTCGAAACAGCTCTGTGTTTGTCCACAAACACATGTCTATTTTTTTTTATTTTTTTTTCAGACTTTTCTCTATAGGATTTGCACACGTTTGTTCAGACAATACACTTTGACACTTTAATAAATTAGATCGACTTGAGACTTGGCACACACTTAGACCACCACCCACAGACGGTCCTCGAAGAAATTCGTCACGATTACGTCATTCAAGGTCACGTGACCTCACGTTAAAGGTGAAAATGTTCCCATAGGTTTTGTACACGTTTTTCTTCAGACTATTGACTTTGGCACTTCGGTAAATCCGACCGACTTGAAACCTGGCATATACTTAGAACACCACCCCCAGATGTTTCTGAACGAAATTTGGCACGATTGCGTCATTCAAGGTCACGTGACGTCACATTAAAGGTTCACATTTTTCTCCCATTTGTTTTGTACACGTTTTTCTTTAGACTATTGACTTTGACATTTTAGTAAATCCGATCGACTTGAGACTTGACACACACTTAGACCACCATCCATAGACGGCCCAAGAAGAAAATCGTCACGATTACGTCATTCAAGGTCACGGGGCGTCACGTTAAAGTTTCAATTTTTTCCCATAGGTTTTGTACACGTTTTTCTTTAGACTATTGCCTTTGACACTTTAGTAAATCTGATCGACTTGAGACTTGGCACACACAAAAGACCACCACACACATATTGAAAGTAATTTTAGACACTCGAAACAGCTCTGTGTTTGTCCACAAACACATGTCTAGTTGTTAGCTGTTTCGGCATTTCAGCCGAAACAGCTATTGTAATCGTTAAAGTTTTTAGCTGTTTCGGTTTTTCACCGAAACAGCTTTTGTTTTCGTTAAATTTTTTTTTTTTTTTTTTTTTAGCTGTTTCGGTTTTCCACCGAAACAGCTTTTGTTTTCGTTAAAGTTTTTTTTTTTCTTTTTTTTTTTTTTTTTTTTTTTTTTTTTTTCCACTTTCAGTGTTTTTACCCATAGGATTTACACACGTTTGTTCTGCCAATACACTTTGGCACTTTGCTAAATCCAATCGACTTGAGACTTGGTATACACTTAGACCTCCACCCACAGATGGTCCTAGAAGAAATTTGGCTCGATTGCGTCATTCAAGGTCACGTGACGTCACGTTAAAGGTTTAATTTTCCCCATAGGTTTTGTACACGTTTTTCTTCAGACTATTGACTTTGGCACTTCGGTAAATCCGACCGACTTGAAACTTGGCATACACTTAGAATACCACCCCCAGATGTTTCTGAAATAAATATGGCACGATTGCGTCATTCAAGGTCACGTGACGTGAAGTTAAAGGTGCAATTTCTTTCCCCATAGGGTTTGTACACGTTTTTCTTTAGACTATTGACTTTGACACTTTCGTGAATTTTATCGACTTCAGACTTAGCACATAACTCGACCACCATCACCAGGAGGGCCAAGGGAAAAATCGTAATAATGACGTCATCGTGGGTCATGTGACGTCACATTAAAGGTTTAGTTTTAAGGACCCTCTATCTCTAGAAGTACATGTCCGATTGGGGTCAAACTTGGTATGCAAGTATTCCAGGATGTGTTACAGACGAAAATGAAGATGACATCATGATGACATCATCGGGTATCATGTGACGTCACATTAAAGGTTCAATTTTTCTCCATAGGATTTGTACATGTTTTTTTCAACTAATTTATCTTTTGCACTTGTGTAAATCCAATCGACTTCAGACTTGGCACACACATAGACCTATAGCACACATATTGAAAGTAACGTTAGACAGTCGAAACAGCTCTGTGTTTGTCCACAAACACATGTCTAGTTTTTTTTTTTTTTTTTTTTTTTTTCACTTTCAGTGTTTTTACCCATAGGATTTACACACGTTTGTTCTGCCAATACACTTTGGCACTTTGGTAAATCCAATCGACTTGAGACTTGGTATACACTTAGACTTCCACCCACAGATGGTCCTAGAAGAAATTTGGCTCGATTGCGTCATTCAAGGTCACGTGACGTCACGTTAAATGTTTAATTTTCCCCATAGGGTTTGTACACGTTTTTCTTTAGACTATTGACTTTGGCACTTCGGTATATCCGACTGACTTGAAACTTGGCATACACTTAGAACACCACCCCCAGATGTTTCTGAAAGAAATTCGGCACGATTGCGTCATTCAAGGTCACGTGACGTCACATTAAAGGTTCACATTTTACTCCCATTGGTTTTGTACACGTTTTTCTTTAGACTATTGATTTTGACACTTTAGTTAATCCGATCGACTTGAGACTTGGCACACACTTAGACCACCATCAACAGACGGCCCTAGAAGAAATTCGGCACGATTACGTCATTCAAGGTCACGGGGCGTCACGTTAAATTTTCAATTTTTGTCCCATAGGTTTTGTACACGTTTTTCTTTAGACTATTGCCTTTGACACTTTAGTAAATCTGATCGACTTGAGACTTTAGTAAATCTGATCGACACACAAAAGACCATCACACACATATTGAAAGACACTCGAAACAGCTCTGTGTTTGTCCACAAACACATGTCTAGTTTATTCTTTTTTAGCTGTTTCGGCAACTCAGCCGAAACAGCTATTGTAATCGTTAAGATTTTTTTTTTTCTTTTTTTTTTTAGCTGTTTCGGTTTTCCACCGAAACAGCTTTTGTTTTCGTTAAATTTTTTTTTTTTCTTTTTAGCTGTTTCGGTTTTCCACCGAAACAGCTTTTGTTTTCGTTAAAGTTTTTTTTTTTCTTTTTTTTTTTTTTTTTTTTTTTTTTTTTTTTCCACTTTCAGTGTTTTTATCCATAGGATTAACACACGTTTGTTCTGCCAATACACTTTGGCACTTTGGTTAACCCGATCGAATTGAGACTTGGCATACACTTAGACCACCACCCACAGATGGTCCTAGAAGAAATTCGTCGCGATTACGTCATTCAAGGTCATGTGACGTCATGTTAAAGGTAACATTTTTCCCCATAGGTTTTGTACACGTTTTTCTTCAAACTGTTGACTTTGACACTTTAATGAATTTGATCGACTTGAGACTTAGCATACACTTAGAACACCACTCACAGATAGTCCTGGACGAAATTTGGCACGATTGCGTCATTCAAGGTCACGTGACGTGACGTTAAAGGTGTAATTTATTTCCCCATAGGGTTTGTACACGTTTGTCTTCAGACTATTGACTTTGACACTTCTGTAAATTCGATCGACTTGAGACTTAGCACAGACCTCGACCACCATCCTTAGAAGGGCCAAGAAAAAAATAATCAAGATGACGTCATCGCGGGTCATGTGACGTCACATTAAAGGTGTAGTTTTTAAGACCCTCTAACTCATAAAGTACAAGTCCGGTTGGGGTCAAACTTGGTTTGCAAGTATTCGAGGGTGTGTTATAGACGAAAATTAAGATAACGTAATTATGACATTATCGGGTGTCATGTGACGTCACATTAAAGGTTCAATTTTCTCCATAGGTTTTGTACACGTTTTTCTTCAGACTATTGAATTTGACAATTTGGTAAATCCGATCGACTTCAGACTTAGCACACACCTCGACCACCATACCCAGGAGGGCCAAGGGGAAAATCGTCAGGATAACGTCATCGTGGGTCATGTGACGTCACATTAAAGGGGCAGATTTTAGGACCCTCTATCTCTGGAAGTACATGTCTGATTGGGGCTAAACTTGGTATGCAAGTATTCCACAATGTGTTATAGACGAAAATTAAGATGACATCATGATGACATCATCGGGTGTCATGTGACGTCACATTAAAGGTACAGTTTTTCCCATAGGATTTGTACACGTATTTTTCAACTTATATATCTTGGGAAAATTGGCAAATCCAATCGATTTCAGACTTGGCACACACAAAATGAAAGTCATCTTAGACATCCGAAACAGCTCTGTGTTTGTCCACAAACACATGTCTAGTTTTTTTTAGCTGTTTCGGCCTTTCAGCCGAAACAGCTTTTGTTTTCGTTAAATTTTTTTTGTTTCTTTTTCTTTTTTTTCTTTTTTTTTTTTTTTTTTTTTGTCACTTTTTCCCATAGGATTTGTACACGTTTTTTCTGCCAATACACTTTGACACTTTGGTAAATCCGATCGACCTGAAACTTGGCATACACTTAGACAACCATCCAAGGACAGTCCTAGAAGAAATTCGTCCCGATTCCGTGATTCAAGGTCACGTGACGTCATGTTAAAGGTACAATTTTCCCCATAGGTTTTGTACACGTTTTTCTTCAAACTATTGACTTTGACACTTTAATGAATCCGTTCGACTTAAGACTTGGCATACACTTAGAACACCACCCACAGATGGCCATTGAACAAATTCGGCACGATTGCGTCATTCAAGGTCACGTGACGTGACGTTAAAGGTGCAATTTCTTTCCCCATAGGGTTTGTACACGTTTTTATTCAAACTATTTACTTTGACACTTTCGTAAATTTGATCGACTTGATAATTAGCACACACCTCGACCACCATCTCCAGGAGGGCCAAGGAGAAAATCGTCATGATGACGTCATCGGGGGTCATGTGACGTTACATTAAAGGTTCAATTTTCTCCATAGGTTTTGTACACGTTTTCCTTCAGACTATTGAATTTGACAATTTGGTAAATCCAATCGACTTCAGACTTAGCACACACCTCGACCACCATACCCCGGAGGGCCAAGGGGAAAATCGTCAGGATAACGTCATCGTGGGTCATGTGACGTCACATTAAAGGGGCAGCTTTTAGGACCCTCTATCTCTGGAAGTACATGTCTGATTGGGGCCAAACTTGGTATGCAAGTATTCCAGAATGTGTTATAGACGAAAATTAAGATGACATCATGATGACATCATCGGGTGTCATGTGACGTCACATTAAAGGTTCAATTTTTCTCCATAGGATTTGTACATGTTTTTTTCAACTAATTTATCTTTTGCACTTGTGTAAATCCAATCGACTTCAGACTTGGCACACACATAGACCTATAGCACACATATTGAAAGTAACGTTAGACAGTCGAAACAGCTCTGTGTTTGTCCACAAACACATGTCTAGTTTTTTTTTCTTTTTCTCCTTCAGACTCTTCTCCATAGGGTTTGTACACGTTTTTTGTTCTGGCATAGCACTTTGGCACTTTGGTAAATCCGATCGACTTGAGACTTGGCATACACTTAGACCACCACCCACAGATGATCCTAGAAGAAATTCGTAACGATTGCGTCATTCATGGTCACGTGACGTCACGTTAAAGGTGCAATTTGTCCCCATAGGATTTGTACACGTTTTTATTCAGACTATTGAATTTGACACTTCTGTAAATTCGATCGACTTAAGACTTAGCACAGACCTCGACCACCATCCTTAGGAGGGCCAAGAAAAAAATAATCAAGATGACGTCATCGCGGGTCATGTGACGTCACATTAAAGGTGTAGTTTTTAAGAACCTCTAACTCTGAAAGTACAAGTCCGGTTGGGGTCAAACTTGGTTTGCAAGTATTCGAGGATGTGTTATAGACGAAAATTAAGATGAAGTAATTATGACATCATCGGGTGTCATGTGACGTCACATTAAATGTTCAATTTTCTCCATAGGTTTTGTACACGTTTTTCTTGAAAATATTGAATTTGACACTTCTGTCAATTCGATCGACTTGAGACTTAGCACAGACCTCGACCACCATCCTTAGGAGGGCCAAGAAAAAAATAATCAAGATGACGTCATCGCGGGTCATGTGACGTCACATTAAAGGTGTAGTTTTTTAAGACCCTCTAACTCTGAAAGTACAAGTCCGGTTGGGGTCAAACTTGGTTTGCAAGTATTCGAGGATGTGTTATAGACGAAAATTAAGATGACGTAATTATGACATCATCGGGTGTCATGTGACGTCACATTAAAGGTTCAATTTTCCCCATTGGTTTTGTACACGTTTTTATTCAGACTATTGAATTTGACACTTTGGTCAATCTGATCGCCTCGAGACTTAGTACACACCTCGACCACCATCCCCAGGAGGGCCAAGGGGAACTTCGTCAGGATGACGTCATCGTTGGACATGTGACGTCACATTAAAGGTTCAGTTGATAAGACCCTCTATCTCTAGAAGTACAGGTCCGATTGGGGTCATACTTGGTATGCAAGTAATCGAGTATGTGTTATAGACGAAAATTAAGATGAAGTAATTATGACGTCATCGTGGGTCACGGAACGTCATATTAAAGGTGTAGTTTTCCCCAAAGGATTTGTACACGTTTTTTTTTCAACCAATATATCTTTGGCACTTGGGTAAATCAGATTGACTTCAGATTTGCGACACACTTAGACCACCACCCACTTATTACAAAACAAATTAGGCATCCGAAACAGCTCTGTGTTTGTCCACAAACACATTTCTAGTTTTTTTTTCTTTTTTTTTCCACTTTCAGACTTTTTCTCATAGGATTTGTACACGTTTCGTTCAGCCAATACACTTTGACACTTTGGTGGATCCGATCGACTTGAAACTTGGCATACAATAAGAACACCACCCACGGATGGTCCTAGAAGAAATTCGTCGCGATTACGTCATTCATGGTCACGTGACGTCACGTTAAAGGTTCAATTTTTCCCCATAGGTTTTGTACACGTTTTCATCCAGACTATTGACTTTGACACTTTAGTGAATCCGATTGACCTAAAAGTTAGCACACACCTCAACCACCATCCTCAGAAGGGCCAATATGAAAATCGCCATGATGACGTCATCGGGGGTCATGTGACGTCACATTAAAGGTTCAGTCTTTAGGAGCCTCTATCTCTGGAAGTACAAGTGCGATTAGTGTCAAACTTGGTATACAGGTATTCCGGGATGTGTTATATACGAAAATTAAGGTGACGTCATAATGACGTCATAACGACGTCATGTGACGTCACATTAAAGGTGTAGTTTTCCCCATACGATTTGTACACGTTTTTCCACCCGATATATATTTGGCACTTTGGTAAATCCGATCGACTTCAGATTTGGCTAGCTACTCTTAGCATACTACCCACGGATGATTCTAGAAAAAATTCGTCACGATTACGTCATTCATGGTCACGTGACGTCACGTTAAAGGTTCAATTTTCACCCTTAGGTTTTGTACACGTTTTCATCAAGACTATTGACTTCGACACTTTAGTAAATCCGATTGACCTAAAAGTTAGCGCGCACCTCAACCACCATCCTCAGAAGGGCCAATATGAAAATCGCCATGATGACGTCATCGGGGGTCATGTGACGTCACATTAAAGGTTCAGTTCTTAGGACCCTCTATCTCTGGAAGTACAAGTCCGATTAGGGTCAAACTTGGTATACAGGTATTCCGGGATGTGTTATATACGAAAATTAAGGTGACGTCATAATGACGTCATAACGACGTCATGTGACGTCACATTAAAGGTGTAGTTTTCCCCATAAGATTTGTACACGTTTTTTCACCCGATATATATTTGGCACTTTGGTAAATCCGATCGACTTCAGACTTGGCTAGCTACTCTTAGCATACTACCCACAGATAATTCTAGAATAAATTCGTCACGATTACGTCATTCGTGGTCACGTGACATCACGTTAAAGGTGCAGTTTTTTCCCCATAGGTTTTGTACACGTTTTTCTTCAGACTATTGACTTTGACACTTTGGTAAATCCGATCGACTTCCGACTTAGCACACACTTCGATCACCATCCCCAGGAGGGCCAAGATAAAAATCGTCATGATGACGTCTTCGTGGGTCATGTGACGTCACATTAAAGGTGCATTTTTTTGGACCCTCTATCTCTGGAAGTACAGGTCCGATTGTGCTCAAACTTGGTTTACAGGTATTCCGGGATGTGCTATAGATATAAATGGAGGTGATGGCATGATGACGTCATCGGGTGTAATGTGGCGTCACCTTAAAGGTGTAGTTGTTAAGACCCTCTATCTCTAGAAGTACAGGTCCGATTGGGGTCAAACTTGGTATGCACGTATTCCGGGATGTGTTATATGTATACATTGAGCTGACGTAATGATAAAGACATCGGGTGTCATGTGACGTCACATTAAAGGTGAGTTTTCAAGACCATCTATCTCTGAAAGTACAAGTCCGATTTGGGTCAACATTGATACGCAAGTATTTCGGGATGTGTTATAGGTATTAATTGGGGTCACGTCATGATTATGTCATCGGGTGTAATGAGATGTCACATTAAAGGTGTATTTGTTATAGTTTTAGATGAATGTTTTTGTCATTTTTGTCACATTTGTTATCAATAAAAGTATGTTGTGATGGTGCCATTGAATCATTTAACACTGCCGAAACAGCTAGTGTTTGTCCACAAACACATCTAGTTTTTTTTTAGCTGTTTCGGTTTTTCACCGAAACAGCTATTGTTTTCGTTCTGGTTTTTTTTTTTAGCTGTTTCGGTTTTTCACCGAAACAGCTTTTGTTTTCGTTAAAGTTTTTTTTTTTTTTCTTTTTTTTTTTTTTTTTTTTTTCCACTTTCAGACTTTTTCCCATAGGATTTGTACACGTTTTTTCAGCCAATACACTTTGACACTTTGGTAAATCCGATCGACTTGAGACTTGGCATACATTTAGACAACCACCCAAAGACGGTCCTAGAAGAAATTCGTCGCGATTACGCCATTCAAGGTCACGTGACTTCGCGTTAAAGGTGAAATGTTTCCCATAAGTTTTGTACACGTTTTACTTGAGACTATTGACTTTGGCACTTTGGTAAATCCGATCGACTTGAGACTTGGCATACCTTTAGTACATCACTCACAGATGGTTCTGAAAGAAATTCGGCACGATTGCGTCATTCAAGGTCATGTGACGTCACGTTAAAGGTTCAATTTGTCCCCCATAGGTTTTGTACACGTTTTTCTTTAGACTATTGACTTTGACACTTTCGTAAATTTGATCGACTTGAGACTTGGCACACACATAGACCACCACACACACATATTGAAAATAATGTAAGACACTCGAAACAGCTCTGTGTTTGTCCACAAACACATGTCTAGTTTTTTTTTTTTTTTTTTTTTTTTTTTTTTTTTTTGCCTTTTGTTCTCCATAGGATTTGTACACGTTTGTTCAGACAATACACTTTGACACTTTGATAAATCCGATGGACTTGAGACTTGGCATACACTTAGACAACCACCCAAGGACGGTCCTAGAAGAAATTCGTCGCGATTACGTCATTCAAGGTCACGTGACTTCGCGTTAAAGGTGAAATTTTCCCCATAGGTTTTGTACACGTTTTTCTTCAGACTATTAAATTTGACACTTTGGTCAATCCGACCGACTTGAAACTTGCCATACACTCAGAACACCACCACCAGATGTTTCTGAAAGAAATTCAGCACGATTGCGTCATTCGAGGTCACGTGACGTCAAGTTAAAGGTTTAATTTGTCCCCCATAGGTTTTGTACACGTTTTCCTTTAGACTCTTGACTTTGACACTTAGTAAATCCGATCGACTTGAGACTTGGCACACACATAGACCACCATCCACAGACGGTCGTAGGAGAAATTTGGCACGATTACGTCATTTAAGGTCACGGGGTGTCACGTTAAAGGTTCAATTTTCCCCCATAGGTTTTGTACACGTTTTTCTTTAGACTCTTGACTTTGACACTTTAGTAAATCTGATCGACTTGAGACTTAGTAAATCTGATCGACACACAAAAGACCATCACACACATATTGAAAGACATTCGAAACAGCTCTGTGTTTGTCCACAAACACATGTCTAGTTTTTCTTTGCCTTTTGTTCTCCATAGGATTTGTACACGTTTGTTCAGACAATACACTTTGACACTTTGGAAAATCCGATCGACTTGAAACTTGGCATACACTTAGACAACCACCCAAGGACGGTCCTAGAAGAAATTCGGCACGATTGCGTCATTCAAGGTCACGTGACGTCACATTAAAGGTGCACATTTTTCTCCCATTGGTTTTGTACAAGTTTTTGTTTAGACTGTTGACTTTGACACTTTAGTAATTCCGATTGACTTGAAACTTGGCACACACTTAGACCACCATCCACAGAGGGCCCTAAAAGAAATTTGGCACGATTACGTCATTCAAGGTCACGGGGCGTCACGTTAAAGTTTCATTTTTCCCCATAGATTTTGTACCCGTTTTTCTTTAGACTATTGCCGTTGACACTTTAGTAAATTTGATCGACTTGAGACTTGGCACACACAAAAGACCACCACACACATATTAAAAGTAATTTTAGACACTCGAAACAGCTCTGTGTTTGTCCACAAACACATGTCTAGTCTTTTTAGCTGTTTCGGTTTTTCACCGAAACAGCTTTTGTAATCGTTAAAGTTTTTTTAGCTGTTTCGGTTTTTCACCGAAACAGCTCTTGTAATCGTTAAAGTTTTTTTTTTTCTTTTTTTAGCTGTTTCGGTTTTTCACCGAAACAGCTTTTGTTTTCGTTAAGGTTTTTTTAGCTGTTTTTAGCTGTTTCGGTTTTTTTTTTTTTTTTTTTTTTTTTTTTTTTTTTTTTTTTTTTTTTGCCTTTTGTTCTCCATAGGATTTGTACACGTTTGTTCAGACAATACACTTTGACACTTTGGTGAATCCGATGGAATTGAAACTTGGCATACACTTAGACAACCACCCAAGGACGGTCCTAGAAGAAATTCGGCACGATTGCGTCATTCAAGGTCACGTGACGTCACATTAAAGGTGCACATTTTTCTCCCATTGGTTTTGTACACGTTTTTGTTTAGACTGTTGACTTTGACACTTTAGTAATTCCGATTGACTTGAGACTTGGCACACACTTAGACCACCATCCACAGAGGGCCCTAAAAGAAATTTGGCACGATTACGTCATTCAAGGTCACGGGGCGTCACGTTAAAGTTTCATTTTTCCCCATAGATTTTGTACCCGTTTTTCTTTAGACTATTGCCGTTGACACTTTAGTAAATTTGATCGACTTGAGACTTGGCACACACAAAAGACCACCACACACATATTAAAAGTAATTTTAGACACTCGAAACAGCTCTGTGTTTCTCCACAAACACATGTCTAGTCTTTTTAGCTGTTTCGGTTTTTCACCGAAACAGCTTTTGTTTTCGTTAAAGTTTTTTTAGCTGTTTCGGTTTTTCACCGAAACAGCTTTTGTTTTCGTTCTGGTTTTTTTTTTTTTTTTTTTTTTTTTTTTTTAGCTGTTTCGGTTTTTCACCGAAACAGCTATTGTTTTCGTTCTGGTTTTTTTTTTTTTTTTTTTTTTTTTTTTTTTTGCCTTTTGTTCTCCATAGGATTTGTACACGTTTGTTCAGACAATACACTTTGACACTTTGGTGAATCCGATGGACTTGAGACTTGGCATACACTTAGACAACCACCCAAGGACGGTCCTAGAAGAAATTCGTCACGATTGCGTCATTCAAGGTCACGTGACGTCACATTAAAGGTGCACATTTTTCTCCCATTGGTTTTGTACACGTTTTTGTTTAGACTGTTGACTTTGACACTTTAGTAATTCCGATTGACTTGAGACTTGGCACACACTTAGACCACCATCCACAGAGGGCCCTAAAAGAAATTTGGCACGATTACGTCATTCAAGGTCACGGGGCGTCACGTTAAAGTTTCATTTTTCCCCATAGATTTTGTACCCGTTTTTCTTTAGACTATTGCCGTTGACACTTTAGTAAATTTGATCGACTTGAGACTTGGCACACACAAAAGACCACCACACACATATTAAAAGTAATTTTAGACACTCGAAACAGCTCTGTGTTTGTCCACAAACACATGTCTAGTCTTTTTAGCTGTTTCGGTTTTTCACCGAAACAGCTTTTGTAATCGTTGTTTTTTTAGCTGTTTCGGTTTTTCACCGAAACAGCTCTTGTAATCGTTAAATTTTTTTTTTTTCTTTTTTTAGCTGTTTCGGTTTTTCACCGAAACAGCTTTTGTTTTCGTTAAAGTTTTTTTAGCTGTTTCGGTTTTTCACCGAAACAGCTTTTGTTTTCGTTCTGGTTTTTTTTTTTTTTTTTTTTTTTTTTTTTAGCTGTTTCGGTTTTTCACCGAAACAGCTATTGTTTTCGTTCTGGTTTTTTTTTTTTTTTTTTTTTTTTTTTTTTTTTTTTTTTTTTTTTTTTTTTTTTTTAGCTGTTTCGGTTTTTTACCGAAACAGCTTTTGTAATCGTTAAAGTTTTTTTTTTTTTTTTTTTTTTTTTTTTTTTTCTTTTTCAGACTTTTCTCCATAGGATTTGCACACGTTTATTCAGACAATACACTTTGACACTTTGGTAAATCCGATGGATTTGAGACTTGGCATACACTTAGACAACCACCCAAGGACGGTCCTAGAAGAAATTCGTCGCGATTACGTCATTCAAGGTCACGTGACTTTGCGTTAAAGGTGAAATTTGCCCCATAGGTTTTGTACACGTTTTTCTTCAGACTATTGAATTTGACACTTCGGTAAATCCGACCGACTTGAAACTTGGCATGCCCTTAGAACACCACCCCCAGATGTTCCTGAAAGAAATTTGGCACGATTGCGTCATTGAACGTCACGTGACGTCACGTTAAAGGTGCACATTTTTCTCCCATTGGTTTTGTACACGTTTTTCTTTAGACTATTGACTTTGACAGTTTAGTAAATCCGATCGACTTAAGACTTGGCACACACTTAGACCACCATCCACAGACGGTCCTAGTAAAAAATCGGCACGATTACGTCATTCAAGGTCACGGAGCGTCACGTTAAAGGTTCAATTTTCCCCCATAGGTTTTGTACACGTTTTTCTTTAGACTGTTGACTTTGACACTTTCGTAAATTTGATCGACTTGAGACTTGGCACACACATAGACCACCACACACACATATTGAAAGTAATGTAAGACACTCGAAACAGCTCTGTGTTTGTCCACAAACACATGTCTAGTTTTTTGGCTTTTTCGCAATTTTGCGAAAAAGCCTTTGTTTTTGTTCTGATTTTTTTTTTTCTTCTTCTTTTTTTTTTTTTTCTTTTCTTTTAGTAACCTAAACCCCATAGACTTTGTACACGTTTTTTCTGCCCGTCACTTTTAATAGAAAACAAAGTCGTATTTACATAAAACTTAACCCAGGTGAAGACCCTATAGTGAACTCGTGTCTCGCAGAAATACGTCACGGTGAGGTCATCAGGGGTCACGTGACGTCATATTAAAGGTGTAATTGATTTAATCTTTGAAATTCAATAACAAATCAACCGCAAAAGACCGAAACTTGATTTTTGTGGCAATAGATAGAATAATCCAGGATCTTGATTTTATCTCACGTGTGTGAAATCACGTGACCCTTTCTTCCGGTCTAAACCGGAAGTGCCCCATAATTTGAAAGTGAAATATGATATGAACTTACTTTCAACGATGTTAGTGTCTGGCTACAATGTATTTTTCAAAAAAAATATTGGTGACGTCATAACATGTTATAGCGCCCTCTAGCGGCAGTTTGAATAATGGTTAAAATGAATAATCTGTTGATGTGTGTGGCGAAGTTTGCTGAAATCACTTTATAACCGGTGTATTTAATCAGCTTCATGCTAGGAACAAGTTGACGGGAAGAAAAAATTATGACGTCACCAGACCGGAAGTTAGAATGAAAAGACTCCTTTTCCTTTGAAAATTCCTAAAAAATTTATCATGACAGATACAATCTTGATTTTTGCTCTAAAGTTTAGTGTAAAAGTAGTTCTCGAACTTTCCTGTGTTTTTTGGCAAACAACGAACTTGGACATACCCTGCGGCACCCTTGAAATTTAATCGTTTTGGCCTAAGCGCATAAAGCATTGACCCCTTATATGTGCATGGCACACGTATAATAGGGGTGTACATGCTTGTATATGTACGTACGTATACACTGATAGTGTACGATGCATTGAGCGAATGTATTACTACTGAAATCGTACGTGCATGCAAATGTACGCTCGCCCAAGAGGACACTAGCCGCCAACAAGCGAAACAGGATGACGTCATCAAATTGCCTATGGGGAAGGGCACCGTGTGCGACAGGTAGGTAAACAGGCTCTCGGCTACGCAGAATCCAATCCCATAGATTTTGTAAACGTTGTTTGCACAATTCAAAGCACTTTTAACGAAAAACAAAGTCGTATTTCCATAAACCTTAACACCCAGGTAAAGACCCTATAGTAAACTCGTGTCTCGCAGAAATACGTCATGGTTACGTCGTCAGGGGTCACGTGACGTCATCTTAAAGGTGTAATTGATTTAATCTTTGAAAATCAATAACAAATCAACCGCAAAAGACCGAAACTTAATTTTTGTGGCAATAGATAGGATAATCCTGGATCTTAATTTTATCTCGTGTGCGTGAAATCACGTGACCCTTCCTTCCGGTCCAAACCGGAAGTGCCTTATAATTTAAAACTGAAAAATGATATGAACTTACTTTCAACGATGTTAGTGTCTGGCTAGAATAAACTTTTCAAAATAATTACCGGCGACGTCATAACACGTTATAGCGCCCTCTAGCGGCAGGTTGAAAAATTGTTAAAATGAATAATCTGTTGATGTGTGTAGCGAAGTTTGCTGAAATCACTTTATAACCGGTGTATATAATCAGCTTCGTGCTAAGAACATATTGAGAAAGATATTTATTGATGACGTCACCAAACCGGAAGTTACAATGAAAAGACCTTAAAACCTTAAAACGTTGCTTACAAATCAACCGCGATAGATATAATCCAGATTGTTGCTTTAAATAGCAAAGTTAAGACAGCTCTCGAGCTTTCTGTTAATTACGTGACGATAATATGACGTCACTAGACCGGAAATTACAATTAAAAAACCTTTAAACATTTCTGAAAATTAACCGCGAGAGAAATAATCCAATTAATAATTTAAAATTTGCAGTTTTGAAAAAATTAAAGTAAAGACATTTACTAAATGAAATCATAAATGTAATGAACAATACAACAAAAAAATGCGAAAAAGCCATATGCTCTGTTCCTTGAACAGACATATCTCTAGTTTTTTTTTCCTTTTGTTCTCCATAGGATTTGTACACGTTTGTTCAGACAATACACTTTGACACTTTGGTAAATCCGATAGACTTGAGACTTGGCATACACTTAGACAACCACCCAAGGACGGTCCTAGAAGAAATTCGTCGCGATTACGTCATTCAAGGTCACGTGACGTCATGTTAAAGGTAAAATTTTCCCCATAGGTTTTGTACACGTTTTTCTTCAGACTCTTGACTTTGACACTTTGGTATATCCGACCGACTTGAAACTTGGTATATACTTAGAACACCACCCACAGATGGCTCTTGAAGAAATTCGATTGCATCATTCAAGGTCACGTGACGTGACGTTAAAGGTGCAACATTTTTTTCCCATAGGGTTTGTACACGTTTTTCTTCAGACTATTGACTTTGACACTTTCGTAGACTTGATCGACTTGAGACTTAGCACACACCTCGACCACCATCTCCAGGAGGGCCAAGGGTAAAATCTTCATGATGACGTCATCGGGGGGTCACGGCACGTCACATTAAAGGTTCAGTTTTTAGGACCCGCTATCTCTGGAAGTACAGGTCTGATTGGGTCAATCTTGGTATGCAAGTATTCCAGGGTGTGTTATAGACGAAAAATAAAATGACATCATGATGACGTCATCGTGGGTCATGTGACGTCACATTAAAGGGATTAAAGGTTCAGTTTTTAGGACCCGCTATCTCTGGAAGTACAGGTGCGATTGGGGTCAAACTTGGTATGCAAGTATTCCAGGATGTTTTATAGACGAAAAATAAAATTACATCATGATGACGTCATCGTGGGTCATGTGACGTCACATTAAAGGGATTAAAGGTTCAGTTTTTAGGACCCGCTATCTCTGGAAGTACAGGTCCGATTGGGGTCAAACTTGGTATGCAAGTTTTCCAGGGTGTGTTATAGACGAAAAATAAAATGACATCATGATGACGTCATCGTGGGTCATGTGACGTCACATTAAAGGTCCAGTTTTTAGGACCCTCTATCTCTAGAAGTACATGTCCGATTGGGGTCAAACTTGGTATGCAAGTATTCCAGGATGTGTTACAGACGAAAATTAAGATGACATCATGATGACATCATCGGGTATCATGTGACGTCACATTAAAGGTTCAAATTTCCCCATAGGATTTGTACACGTTTTTTCAACTAATATATATTTGGCACTTGTGTAAATCCAATTGACTTCAGACTTGGCACACACATAGACCACCACACACACATATATTGAAAGTAACGTTAGACAATCGAAACAGCTCTGTGTTTGTCCACAAACACATGTCTAGTTTTTTTTTTTGTTTTTTTTCTCCTTTTTCAGACTTTTCTCCATAGGATTTGCACACGTTTATTCAGACAATACACTTTGATACTTTGGTAAATCCGATAGACTTGAGACTTGGCATACACTTAGACAACCACCCAAGTACGGTCCTAGAAGAAATTCGTCGCGATTACGTCATTCAAGGTCTTGTTACTTCGCGTTAAAGGTGAAATTTTCCCCATAGGTTTTGTACACGTTTTTCTTCAGACTAATGACTTTGACACTTTGGTGAATCCGACCGACTTGAAACTTGCCATACACTCAGAACACCACCACCAGATATTTCTGAAAGCAATTCAGCACGATTGCGTCATTCAAGGTCACGTGACGTCAAGTTAAAGGTTTAATTTGTCCCCCATAGGTTTTGTACACGTTTTTCTTTAGACTATTGACTTTGACACTTAGTAAATCCGATCGACTTGAGACTTGGCACACACATAGACCACTATCCACAGACGGTCGTAGGAGAAATTTGGCACGATTACGTCATTCAAGGTCACGGGGCGTTACGTTAAAGGTTCAATTTCCCCCCCATAGGTTTTGTACACGTTTTTCTTTAGACTATTGACTTAGACACTAGTAAATCTGATCGACTTGAGACTTGGCACACACAAAAGACCACAACATACATATTGTAAGTAACTTTAGACACTCGAAACAGCTCTGTGTTTGTCCACAAACACATGTCTAGTTTTTTTTTCTTTTTCAGACTTTTCTCTATAGGATTTGCACACGTTTATTCAGACAATACACTTTGACACTTTGGTAATTCCGATCGACTTGACACTTGGCATATATTTAGACAACCACCCAAGGACGGTCCTAGAAGAAATTCGTTGTGATTACGTCACTCAAGGTCACGTGATTTCGCGTTAAAGGTGAAATTTTCCCCATAGGTTTTGTACACGTTTTTCTTAAGACTATTGTCTTTGACACTTTGGTTAATCCGACCGACTTGAAACTTGGCATACACTTAGAACACCACCCCCAGATGTTCCTGAAAGAGATTCGGCACGATTGCGTCATTCAAGGTCACGTGACTTTGCGTTAAAGGTGAAATTGTTCCCATAGGTTTTGTACACGTTTTTCTTAAGACTATTGTCTTTGACACTTTGGTAAATCCGACCGACTTGAAACCTGGCATACACTTACAACGCCACACCCAGATGTTCCACGAAGAAATTCGGCACGATTGCGTCTTTCAAGGTCACGTGACGTCAGGTTAAAGGTTCAGTTTTTTCCCCATAGGTTTTGTGCACGTTTTTCTTTAGACTATTGACTTTGACACTTTAGTAAATCCGATCGACTTGAGACTTGGCACACACTTAGACCACCATACCCAGGAGGGCCAAGGGGAAAATCGTCAGGATGACGTCATCGTGGGTCATATGACGTCACATTAAAGGGGCAGATTTTAGGACCCTCTATCTCTGGAAGTACATGTCTGATTGGGGCCAAACTTGGTATGCAAGTATTCCAGAATGTGTCATAGACGAAAATTAAGATGACATCATGATGACATCATCGGGTGTCATGTGACGTCACTTTAAAGGTGCAGTTTTTTCCATAGGATTTGTGCACGTATTTTTCAACTTATATATCTTGGGAAAATTGACAAATCCAATCGATTTCAGACTTGGCACACACATAATGAAAGTTATCTTAGACATCCGAAACAGCTCTGTGTTTGTCCACAAACACATGTCTAGTTTTTTTTTTAGCTGTTTCGGCAATTCAGCCGAAACAGCTTTTGTTTTCGTTATTTTTTTTTTTTTTTTTTTTTTTTTTGGCTTTTTCGCTTTCAGCGAAAAAGCCTTCGTGTTTCTTCTGTTTGTTTTTATTAGCTGTTTCGGCATTTCAGCCGAAACAGCTTTTGTTTTCGTTAAAGTTTTTTTTTTTTTTTTTTTTTTTTTTTTTTTTTTTTTTTTTTTTTTTTTTTCTTTTTTGTCATTTTTCCCCATAGGATTTGTACACGTTTTTTCTGGCATGGCACTTTGACACTTTGGTAAATCCGATCGACTTTAAACTTGGCATATGTTTAGACAACCACCCAAGGACGGTCCTAGAAGAAATTCGTAGCGATTAAGTCATTCAAGGTCACGTTACTTCACGTTAAAGGTGAAATTTTCCCCATAGGTTTTGTACACGTTTTTTTTCAGACTATTGAATTTGACACTTTGGTAAATCCGATCGACTTGAGACTTGGCATACACTTAGAACACCACCCACAAATGATATTGGAAGAAATTCGGCACGATTGCGTCTTTCAAGGTCACGTGACGTCACGTTAAATGTGCAAATTATTCCCCCATAGGTTTTGTACACGTTTTTCTTTAGACTATTAACTTTAACACTTTCGTAAATTTGATCGACTTGAGACTTAGCACACACCTCAACCACCATCCCCAGGAGGGCCAAGGGAAAAATTGTCATGATGACATCATCGTGGGTCATGTGACGTCACATTAAAGGTGTAGTTTTCGGACCCTCTATCTCTGAAAGTACAAGTCCATAGGGTCAAACTTTGTATTCGGGTATTCCGGGATGTGTTATAGACGAAAATTAGGATGACATTGTGATGATATCATCGGGTGTCGTGTGACGTCACATTAAAGGTTTAATTTTCCCCATAGGATTTGTACACGTTTTTTTCAACCAATTTGTCTTTGGCACTAAATTCGATCGACTTTAGACTTGGCACACACTTAGACCACCACACAAATATTGAAAGGCATTTTAGACAGTATGCGAAACAGCTCTGTGTTTGTCCACAAACACATTTCTAGTTAGCTGTTTCGGTTTTTCACCGAAACAGCTTTTGTAATCGTTAAATTTTTTTTTTTTTTTTTTTTTTTTTTTTTTTTTTTTTTCTCCTTTTTCAGACTTTTCTTCATAGGATTTGCACACGTTTATTCAGACAATACACTTTGACACTTCGGTAAATCCGATGGACTTGAGACTTGGCATACATTTAGACAACCACCCAAGGACGGTCCTAGAAGAAATTCGTCGCGATTACGTCATTCAAGGTCACGTGACCTCACGTTAAAGGTGAAAATTTCCCCATAGGTTTTGTACACGTTTTTCTTCAGACTATTGACTTTGGCACTTTAGTAAATCTGAAACTTGGCATACACTTAGAACACCACCCCCAGATGTTTCTGAAAGAAATTCGGCACGATTACGTCATTCAAGGTCACGAGGCGTCACGTTAAGGTTTCTATTTTTTCCCCATAGGTTTTGTACACGTTTTTCTTTAGACTATTGCCTTTGACACTTTAGTAAATCTGATCGACTTGAGACTTGGCACACACACAAGCCCATCACACACATATTGAAAGACACTCGAAACAGCTCTGTGTTTGTCCACAAACACATGTCTAGTTCTTCTTCTTCTTCTTCTTGTTATTCGGCCATACATCGCATAGACTTTGTACACGTTTCATTCTGGAGGTCACTTTTGTCATTAAACAGACTTCAATGTCAATGAAACTTTGCACAGAGTCAGAACTCATACTGAGCTAGTGCCTAAAACTCGGATGTCATCATGACGTCATCACGTGACACGTGACGTCATCTTAAAGTTTTAATAATTTAATCTTTGAAAATCAATACAAAATCAACCGCGAATGACCGTAACTAGATGTTTGTGGGAATCGATAGAATAATTAAGGATCTTCATTTTATCTCGTGTGCGTAAAATCACGTGACCCTTCCTTCCGGTCCAAACCGGAAGTGGCTTATAATTTAAAAGTGGAAAATGATTTGAACTTACTTTCAACGATGTTAGTCTCTAGCTAGGCTGCGCTCTACAAAAAAGTGATCGGTGACATCATAAATTGTTTTAGCGCCCTCTAGCGGCAGGTTGAAAAATGTTTGAAATGAACAATCTGTTGATGTGTGTGGCGAAGTTTGTTCAAATCACTTTATAACTGATGTATATAATCAGCTTCATGATAGGAACAGGTTGACGGAAAGAAAACAATATGACGTCACCAGACCGGAAGTTATAATGAAATTACCTTTTTTCCTTTAAAAATTCCTAAAAAATTAACCCAGACAGATATAATCTTGTTTTTTGCTCTAAAGGTTAATGTAAAAGTACTTGTCAAACTTCCCTGTGTTTTGTAGCAAAAGGCGAACTTGGACATACCCTGAGACACCCTTGAAATTTCATGTTTTATGTCCTTGATTGCACGGCGCCAGTATACGTGTACATTGTATTGAGCGTACTTGCACGTACGATGTCAGTACGCTCCATACATTGTACAATAGAGAAGGGAAGGCGGGACACTGGTATCCATTTGTACGGTGACATGTGAAACACGAGAGTCATCAACATAGGCCACGAGAAAGGGCGCCGCTTATGGCAGGTAGGTAAACGTGCCTTCGGCAACGCAGAACTACGCGTGAATTATACACGTACCACAGTCAGTCCGCAGCGCACGCGTTAATAAGGTCATATCCCGAACTTTATTTGCAGGGCCGGCGTCGCAAATCGGCCACGAGATTTACGCGAGTAATTGCAGGAGTTCGACCGCTTTGTTTTCACGAGCTACACGTTGCAAACGAAGCAGTAATTTTCCAAGATGGCGTGGTAAGTGGAAAGCGAACGATTTTCTGAATCGAATGATATAAAATATGACGAGATTCAGTGTGTTTTTGGCAGAATTTTGTTCACTCGAAGTTAGAGTATAATTTCAAGAAATGTTTTTGTCGTGTGTTTAGTTTCTGCGCCCTGACTGGACTAACAAATATTACCAAAAATGATCACTACACATTGATAAAAGAAGCAATGATCTTTCGTTTGATATACAATTTAGCCTGTGGCGACATTTTGTTCATGTATTTTGCGACGATTTTCGTGCGCGCGATTTCAACTTTTTTGGCCATGTCTTTCGGCTTTACATACATGTACGCAGAACATGTATTTTATTATACACACAAGCACATGTGTACATGTGCTGGGTATGCACTAGATGCGATGGTGATTGCACAGTAGCCTTATTTATATGATAAAGTTAGGTTTCTTTCATGTATAAAAACGACTTAGGCCTTTGTTTTTGTTCAAAATTATAACAAATTGTTTAATAATAATACATTTAGTTACTACTATTATTGTGCTAAACTTCATAGTTCCTATTTCTGTCTTCCAATATGTTTCTTATACTAGGTAGCACTCGTCCACCACCATGGCCATGCCCACCACCATGCCCACCGCAGCCATCGCAGCCATTGCCAGCATGTTAGGAGCCTCTCACAGAAGGCCAAAGGCAACTCTTGTCCTTGGATATTCTCTCACAAAGTATCTCAAAGAGAACATCACTACTAAAGTTGGTTGATTTGCAGGTAGTGACTCATCGCGGTACTACAATTTCTGACCTTAGAAAGTATCTGCTTCATCAGCATGACATCTGCTCTTATTCCTCCATGGCCTAACATTGTATTTGTAATGATTCATGTTGGGACAAATGATCTAGAGTTGGGTTTCCAAAGAAGTGTTGAAAATAGTTGAAGATTTAAATGTACTGGTGGATATGCAGCACGTGCTTTGTACATGTAGATTTAAAGGTTTTGTATTTTAGTTTTAAATAATATACATGACTTTGTGTCAGTGTTGTGCAAACGCAATGCAGCTAAAACAGATCAAAACCGAGTCTGGCCGAGTCGGGTCAGTTTGTCAAAACATCTAGGAATAATGCCCCAAACTATGCCAACAAAGTTTTGAGCTACAATGTAAATTTGACACAAACGGCATATAACTTTATTAATGCAGATTGTATTATTTCTATTATCAGTGATATAATTTATGTGCATTAACATTTATATTAGCAAAATTTATGTCTTATTTAAAATATTTTGTTTTTGCAATGTTAGAAGCGGGCATACATTGTAATTTAATATTTACAATAATTTAATGCCAAAGAAACTATGCCAAAAACATCAAGCAGAGATAAAACAAGCTTTATTTACTTTTATAATAAATCTCAATGGTTTGCACATTGAACATTATGCCAAAGATGAATAAGTTTTAACAATTTCAGGGTTTAATTTAACAATTTTATTCAAGCCATATAACATCAACAGGGTATGTTAATGTAAGCGATAAAATTCAAGTTTCAGATAAAAAGTGCAGTTTCTTTTATAAACCAACCTCACAATACAGATATAAATTGTTGTAAACATTTGTATTTATCAATGTTATTGTTATCAATACATTTTAAACAACGACTTCATTTGTCGCTTGTTTTTTGTTTATTTGGCTGTATACATTGTATTATGCAGGCAATATTATTATTTTTTAATCAGTCCACTGTTAAAAAGAAAAAAAACCTGAATAGCAGATAAATCCTTTTCGCTCGAGCTTACAATTAAAAAAATACACAAAAAACAACTGCGTATTGAAATGTGCATGAACTACACGTTACCACGAAGCCTTTTTCAATGACGTCATTTTCGACCAATGAGGGCGCAGGAAGACTATGGACTGTCATGGCGGGATGTTCCGTTTGTTAATTTATTGAGAAGGTTATAATTTTCTGCGCCCTGACTGGACTAAGTTAAATCAACCCCAAAACTACAGTTTTGTGATAGAATATGAAATTATCTTTAACATCAGTGTGAAATTGGGTTGTGGCCGCTGCCAGAAGATGGACAAAATTCGTCTTTTTTTAAAGGTCAATTTGTTGGTTCGGGATCTTTTTTTACGTTATAAATTTCACCCTCTAAATGTCATATAATTTCCAATCTGATTTGATAATATAACAAAATGTTTCCTTATCCAAAAGAAAATATACATAATATTGACGGCCAGTGAATAAAACGGATGTTTCGGACCAAATTCCAGGCGTTGTCGCCAGCTCATTAAGTATTCAAAAACGAGGTCACGCACAAAGTGCCATGCATAAATCGCACATAAAAGAAACGGCTTTTCAGTGCGCTGCGGACTGACTGTACCATATAATAGATGTACGCGAACTTTTGCACAAGTACTTTTAACAGAAAACAAATTGGTATTCCCATCAAACTTAACCTCCGTAAATACTCTATAGTGCACTCGTGCCTTGCGGACAGACGTCGTGATGACGTTACCATGGGTCACGTGACGTCGTCTTAAACGTGCAATAGATTTAATGTTTAAAAATTAATAAAAAAATCAACCGCGTATGATCGGAACTTGAAGTTTGTGGGAATTGATATAATATTAAATCCATGATCTTCATTTTATCTCGTGTGCGTGAAATCCCGTGACCCTTCTTTCCGGTCGAAACCGGAAGTGGCTTATAATTTAAAAGTGGACCATAATGTGAACTTAGTTTCAACGATGTTAGTCTCTGGGTAGTAGTGCTTTTCACAAAAAAATACCGGTAACACCATAACATGTTACAGCGCCCTCTAGCGGCAGTTTGAAAACTGTTAACAATGAATAACCTGGGCCCAATTTCATAGCGCTGCTAAGCACACGCTTTTCTGCTAACCGAGCCTCCGTCTATTTCATGGGGACCGTAAGCAGTAAGCACAGCAAAAGGCACGCTTAACCTAGCGGAAAAATTTGCTTAAATCAGTGACGTAACAATAGAAACTCCATGCGCGCGCAAACGTTAGCACAAAAACGCCGTGAAATAGCGCTTAAGGTTAGCAAATTTTTCTGCTAAAGTTAGCACAACTTTTCCGCTAACTGATAAGCAGCGCTATGAAATTGGGCCCAGTTGATTTGTTTTGCGAAGTTTGCTCAAATCACTGTATAAATGGTTTATATTATCAACATCTTGTTAGGAACAAGTTGGCGAAGACAAACAAATATGACGTCACTAGACCGAAAGTTACAATGAAAAGACCTTTAAACCTTAAATAATTGCTGAAAAATCAACCGCGATAGATATAATTCTTTTTTTTGCTTTAAATATACAAGTTCAGACAGCTCTCGAGCTGTATGTTAATGACGTCACGATGACGTCATCAAGTATCAGATTGCAAGCAACTAATGATTTGTAGATTTAATCTTTGAAAATCAATATCAAATCAAATGTAACAGATCTGATTTAGATTTTAACGGGAATTGATAGAATAATCCAGGGTCTTCATATTCGTATTACATGCAAAATGACTTGACCCTTCCTTCCGGTCCAAACCGGAAGTGCCTTATAATTTGAAAGTTGAAAATGATATGAATTTACTTTCAACGATGATAGTCTCTAGGTAGCCTGCACTCTACAAACAAAGTTACCGGTGACGTCATAAATTGTTATAACGCCCTCTAGTGGCAGGTTGAAAAATGTTTAAAATGAATAATCAGTTCATTTTCGTGGCGATCAGTTTGCTCAAATCGCTTTATAATTGGTATTTATAATCAGCATCTTGTTAGGAACAAGTTGGCGGATAAAAACAAAATAATATGACGTCACTAGACCGGAAATTACAATTAAAAGACCTTTAAACCTTTCTAAAAATTAACCGCGAGAGATATAATCCAATTAATAATTTAAAATTTGCTTTTTTGAAAAAATTAAATACAGAAATTTATTAAATAAAATCATAAATGTAATGAAAAATACAAAAAAAAAATGCGAAAAAGCCATATGCTCTGTTCCTTGAACAGACATATCTCTAGTTTTTTTCTTTTTTTCTTCTGTTTCAGACTCTTCTCCATAGGGTTTGTACACGTTTTTTCTTCAGCCAATACACTTTGACACTTTAATAAATCCGAATGACTTGAGACTTGGCATACACTTAGACCACCACCCACAGATGATCCTAGAACAAATTCGTAACGATTACGTCATTCATGGTCACGTGACGTCACGTTAAAGGTGCAATTTTTTTCCCATAGGTTTTGTACACGTTTTCCTTCTGACTATTGACTTTGACACTTTGGTAAATCCGATTTACTTTAGACTTGATACAAACCTCATCCACCATCCCCAGGAGGGCCAAGAAGAATTACGTTATGATTACGTCATCGGGGGTCATGTGACGTCACGTTAAAGGTGCAGTTTTTAGGACCCTCTATCTCTGGAAGTACACGTCCGATTGGGGTCAAACTTGGTATTAATGTATTCCAGGATGAGTTATAGACGAACATTAAGATAACATTATGATGACGTCATCGGGTGTCATGTGACGTCACATTAAAGGTTCAGTTTTAGGACCCTCTATCTCTGAAAGTACATGTCCGATTGGGGTCAAACTTGGTATTCAGGTATTCCAGGATGTGTTATAGACGAAAATTAAGTTGACGTCATGATGACGTCATCCGGTGTCATGTGACGTCACATTAAAGGTGTAGTTTTCCCCATAGGTTTTGTACACGTTTTCCTTCACTCGACTCCAGACTTAGCATACACTTAGAACACTACCCACAGATGGTTCTGGAGGAAATTTGGCACGATTGCGTAATTCAAGGTCATGTGACATGACGTTAAAGGTTCCATTTTTCCCCCATAGGTTTTGTACACGTTCTTCTTTAGACTATTGACTTTGACACTTTCGTAAATTTGATCGACCCTAATTGGACTTGTACTTTTTAGCTGTTTCGGCCTTTCAGCCGAAACAGCTTTTGTTTTCGTTAATTTTTTTTGTTTTCTTTTTTTCTTTTTTTTTTCTTTTTTTTCTTTTTTGTCACGTTTTTTCTGCCAATACACTTTGACACTTTGGTAAATCCGATCGACTTGAGACTTGGCATACACTTAGACCACCACCCACAGATGATCCTAGAAGAAATTTGTCACGATTACGTCATTCGTGGTCACGTGACGTCACGTTAAAGGTGCAATTTTTCCCCATAGGATTTGTACACGTTTTTCTTCAGAATATTGAATTTGACACTTCGGTAAATCCGATCGACTTGAGACTTAAGACACACCTCGACCACCATCCCCAGAGGGGCCAAAAGAAAAATCGTCATGATGACGTCATCGTGGGTCATTTGACGTCACATTAAAGGTGTAGTTTATAAGACCCTCTATCTCTGGAAGTACAGGCCCGATTGGGGACAAACTTGATATGCAAGTATCCCGGGATGTGTTATAGACGAAAATTAAGATGACATTACGATGACGTCATCGGGTGTCACGTGACGTCACATTAAAGGCGTAAATTTCCCTATAGGTTTTGTACACGTTTTTCGTCAGACTATTGAATTTGACACTTTGGTAAATCCAATCGACTCGAGAATTAGTACACACCTCGACCACCATCTCTAGGAGGGCCACAAGGATAATCGCCATGATGACGTCATCGTGGGTCATGTGACGTCACTTTAAAGGTGTAGTTTTTAAGACCCTCTATCTCTGGAAGTAAAGGTCTGATTGGGGTCAAACTTGGTATGCAAGTATTCCAGGATGTGTTATAGACGAAAATTAAGATGACGTCATGACGACGTCATCATGGGCCATGTGACGTCACATTAAAGGTGCAGTTTTTCCTATAGGATTTGTACACGTATTTTTCAACTTATATATCTTGGAAAAATTGGCAAATCCAATCGATTTCAGACTTGGCACACACATAATGAAAGTCATCTTAGACATCCGAAACAGCTCTGTGTTTGTCCACAAACACATGTCTAGTTTTAATAGCATTTGTACACGTTTTTTCAAGCGATATATTTCGCATTTTGGTAAATCCGATCGATTTCAGACTTGATACACACTAGACCACCACCCACATATTTTAGACATCCGAAACAGCTCTGTGTTTGTCCACAAACACATGTCTAGTTTTTGTGTTTCTCCTTCAGACTCTTCTCCATAGGGTTTGTACACGTTTTTTGTTCTGGCATAGCACTTTGGCACTTTGGTAAATCCGATCGACTTGAGACTTGGCATACACTTAGACCACCACCCACAGATGATCCTAGAAGAAATTTGTCACGATTACGTCATTCGTGGTCACGTGACGTCACGTTAAAGGTTCAATTTTTTCCCATAGGATTTGTACACGTTTTTATTCAAAATATTAAATTTGACACTTCTGTACATCCAATTGACTTGAGACTTAGCACAGACCTCGAACACCATCCCCAGTAGGGCCAAGAAGAAAATCGTCATGATGACGTCATCAGGGGTCATGTGACCTCATATTAAAGGTGCAGTTTTTAAGACCCTCTATCTCTAGAAATACAGGTCCGATTGTGGTCAAACTTGGTATTCATGTATTCCAGGATGAGTTATATACGAAATTAGGATGACGTAATTATGACGTTCATTGTTGGTCATGTGACGTCACATTAAAGGTGGAGTTTTTGGGACCCTTTATCTCTGAAAGTACATGTCCGATTGGGGTCAAACTTGGTACATACAGGTATTCTGGGATGTGTTATGGACGAAATGTAGGTGACGTCATGATGACAACATTGTGGAACATGTGACGTCACCTTTAAGGAGCAGTTTTTGATGATGTCGTGATGACGTCACCGTGTGATTTGTATATGAAATGTTGTGTTTTGTGACCTTTAAGCCATAATTATGGTGGCCTTGGAGGGACTACACAGAGTGTGAATATTGACATCAATATTTGCAACAAATGTTACGACTTTTTCCAAAGTCGCGAATATTGACGTCAATATTGACGTCAAATGTTATGACTTTCCTCCAAAAGTTGCTAATATTGACGTCAATATTGACGTCAAATTTCACGACTTTCTCCAAAGTAGCGAATATTGACGTCAATATTGACACCAATATTGACATCAATATTGACGTCAAATATTTACGTCAAATTTGACGTCGATATTCGCAACAAATTTTACGACTTGCTCCCAAAGTCTTGAATATCGTCGTAAATATTGACGTCAAATTTCACGACTTTCCCCAAGGTCGCGAACATTGACATCAATATTGACGTCAAATTTCAAGAGTTTCCCAAAAAGTTGCAAATATTGACGTCAAATTTGACGGCGATATTCGCAACAAATTTCACGACTTGCCTCAAAAATCTTGAATATCTACGTAAATATTGACATCCAATTTCACGACCGGTCATACATTTTGACCTGATTTTTTGTCCAGCAAGCTAGGTTTTTGTTGTCGGTTATTATGCGCACGCGCAGAATAATTGGGCGTTTGTACTTGCAAACATCATGCGACCGCATGCACTAGTACTTATGCACGATGAACATTGTAGGATTTTGGTTGATTTCAATCGTTTCTCGCAGTGTGCATATATAGTATCCCTAACTTAAGGTTCATCTGTGAACAAATTTAAAAGAAGGTAATTTCAACTGATTTGGGTAGGTATGGGTATGGACAACTACCAACAAAAAGGAAGGAGGGATAGGGGTTGGTGAATTGTTTTATTAGAGGTCAAAGGTCATTGACCCCTGCCCAAATCACTAAAAATTATATTTTAGCAACAAAATATGGTATATAGATGATCTTGGTGTCAAAATGCACAGAATTACAATAGAAGATGACATCAAATAATTATTGACCCTTGGGATTAAATCCTGACCTCCGAAAATGAGGTCAAAGGTCACAAAACAATTGTATTACTAAAATGTCATATTTATAGCAACAAAATATAGATGATATTGGTGTCAAAATGCACAGGATTATGAAAGAAGATTACATAGAATAACTACTGGCCCCTTACAGAAAAAGGTCAAAGGTCAAAAATAGATGTATTACTAAAATGTCATATTAGTAAAATAACAGCAAAATTACCATGAACAAAAACAAATCTAAGAGGCTAATTTCAACTTAGTGTGTCGGGTATGGGGGTTATTATTTATTCCAAGAGCAAAGAAGGAGGGGAAATTCCCTTTTTGAGGGTCAAAGGTCTTTGACCCTGCATTAAAACATTATAAATTGTATCTCAGCAGCAGTATGTTTTTCATAGGTCTAAGGTACAATTTTCCCCATAGGATTTGTACACGTTTTGTTCAACTAATATATCTTTGGCACTTGTGTAAATCCAATCGACTTCAGACTTGGCACACACATAGACCACCACACACACATATTAAAAGTAACGTTAGACAATCGAAACAGCTCTGTGTTTGTCCACAAACACATGTCTAGTTTTTTAGCTGTTTCGGTTTTTCACCGAAACAGCTTTTGTTTTCGTTAAAGTTTTGTTTTTAGCTGTTTCGGCCTTTCAGCCGAAACAGCTTTTGTTTTCGTTAAATTTTTTTTTTTTCTTTTTAGCTGTTTCGGTTTTTTACCGAAACAGCTTTTGTAATCGTTAAATTTTTTTTTTTTCTTTTTTTTTTAGCTGTTTCGGCAATTCAGCCGAAACAGCTATTGTAATCGTTAAGATTTTTTTTTTTTTTTTTTTTTTTTTTTTTTTTTTTAGCTGTTTCGGTTTTTCACCGAAACAGCTTTTGTAATCGTTAAAGTTTTTTTAGCTGTTTCGGTTTTTCACCGAAACAGCTCTTGTAATCGTTAAAGTTTTTTTTTTTCTTTTTTTTTTTTTTTTTTTTCTTTTTCAGCATTTTCTCCATAGGATTTGCACACGTTTGTTCAGACAATACACTTTGACACTTTGGTAAATCCGATGGACTTGAAACTTGGCATATACTTAGACAACCACCCAAGGACTAGAAGAAATTCGTCTCGATTACGTCATTCAAGGTCACGTGACTTCGCGTTAAATGTGAAATTTTCCCCATAGGTTTTGTACACGTTTTTCTTCAGACTATTGAATTTGACACTTCGGTAAATCCGACCGACTCGAAACTTGCCATATACTCAGAACACCACCACCAGATGTTTCTGAAAGAAATTCAGCACGATTGCGTCATTCAAGGTCACGTGACGTCAAGTTAAAGGTTTAATTTTTCCCCCATGGGTTTTGTACACGTTTTTCTTTAGTCTATTGACTTTGACACTTAGTAAATCCGATCGACTTGAGACTTGGCACACACATAGACCACTATCCACAGACGGTCGTAGGAGAAATTTGGCACGATTACGTCATTCAAGGTCACGGGGCGTCACGTTAAAGTTTCATTTTCCCCCCATAGGTTTTGTACACGGTTTTCTTTAGACTATTGACTTTGACACTAGTAAATCTGATCGACTTGAGACTTGGACGGTCCTAAAAGAAATTTGTCACGATTACGTAGTTCAAGGTCACGTGACCTCACGTTAAAGGTGAAAATTTCCCCATAGGTTTTGTACACGTTTTTCTTCAGACTATTGACTTTGGCACTTCGGTAAATCCGACCGACTTGAAACTTGGCATACACTTAGAAGTCCATCCCTAGAAGTTTCTGAGAGAAATTCGGCACGATTGCGTCATTCAAGGTCACGTGACGTCACATTAAAGTTTCATTTTTGTACACGGTTTTCTTTAGACTATTGACTTTGACACTAGTAAATCTGATCGACTTGAGACTTGGCACACACAAAAGACCATTACACACATATTAAAAAACACTCGAAACAGCTCTGTGTTTGTCCACAAACACATGTCTATTTTTTTTTTTTTTTTTTTTTTTTTTTTTTTTTTTTCTCCTTTTTCAGACTTTTCTCCATAGGATTTGCACACGTTTATTCAGACAATACACTTTGACACTTTGGTAAATCCGATGGACTTGAGACTTGGCATACACTTAGACAACTACCCAAGGACGGTCCTAGAAGAAATTCGTCGCGATTACGTCATTCAAGGTCACGTGACTTTGCGTTAAAGGTGAAATTTTTCCCATAGGTTTTGTACACGTTTTTCTTCAGACTATTGAATTTGACACTTCGGTAAATTCGACCGACTTGAAACTTGGCATGCCCTTAGAACAACACCCCCAGATGTTCCTGAAAGAAATTAGGCACGATTGCTTCATTGAACGTCACGTGGCGTCACGTTAAAGGTGCACATTTTTCTCCCATTGGTTTTGTACACGTTTTTCTTTAGACTATTGACTTTGACACTTTAGTAAATCCGATCGACTTAAGACTTGGCACACACTTAGACCACCATCCACAGACAGTCCTAGAATAAAATCGGCACGATTACGTCATTCAAGGTCACGGTTTTGTACACGTTTTTCTTTAGACTATTGACTTTGACACTTTAGTAAATCCGATAGACTTAAGACTTGGCACACACTTAGACCACCATCCACAGACAGTCCTAGAAAAAAATCGGCACGATTACGTCATTCAAGGTCACGGGGCGTCACGTTAAAGGTTCAATTTTTCCCCATAGGTTTTGTACACGTTTTTCTTTAGACTGTTGACTTTGACACTTTCGTAAATTTGATCGACTTGAGACTTGGCACACACATAGACCACCACACACACATATTGAAAGTAATGTAAGACACTCGAAACAGCTCTGTGTTTGTCCACAAACACATGTCTAGTTTTTTTTCTTTGCCTTTTGTTCTCCATAGGATTTGTACACGTTTGTTCAGACAATACACTTTGACACTTTGGGAAATCCGATCGACTTGAATCTTGGCATACACTTAGACAACCACCCAAGGACGGTCCTAGAAGAAATTCGTCGCGATTACGTCATTCAAGGTCACGTGACTTCGCGTTAAAGGTGAAATTTTCCCCATAGGTTTTGTACACGTTTTCCTTCAGACCCTTGACTTTGACATTTTAGTAAATCCGACCGACTTGAAACTTGGCATACACTTAGAACACCACCCCTATATGTTTCTGAAAGTAATTCGGCACGATTGCGTCATTCAAGGTCACGTGACGTCACATTAAAGGTGCACATTTTTCTCCCATTGGTTTTGTACACGTTTTTGTTTAGACTGTTGACTTTGACACTTTAGTAAATCCGATCGACTTGAGACTTGGCACACACTTAGACCAACATCCACAGACGGCCCTAAAAGAAATTTGGCACGATTACGTCATTCAAGGTCACGGGGCGTCACGTTAAAGTTTCATTTTTTCCCATAGATTTTGTACACGTTTTTCTTTAAACTATTGCCGTTGACACTTTAGTAAATCTGATCGACTTAAGACTTGGCACACACAAAAGACCACCACACACATATTAAAAGTAATTTTAGACACTCGAAACAGCTCTGTGTTTGTCCACAAACACATGTCTAGTTTTTTTTTTTTTTTTTTTTGCCTTTTGTTCTCCATAGGATTTGTACACGTTTGTTCAGACAATACACTTTGACACTTTGGTAAATCCGATGGACTTGAGACTTGGCATACACTTAGACAACCACCCAAGGACGGTCCTAGAAGAAATTCGTCGCGATTACGTCATTCAAGGTCACGTGACTTCGCGTTAAAGGTGAAATTTTCCCCATAGGTTTTGTACACGTTTTGCTTCAGACTATTAAATTTGACACTTTGGTCAATCCGACCGACTTGAAACTTGCCATACACTCAGAACACCACCACCAGATGTTTCTGAAAGAAATTCAGCACGATTGCGTCATTCAAGGTCACGTGACGTCAAGTTAAAGGTTTAATTTGTCGCCCATAGGTTTTGTACACGTTTTTCTTTAGACTCTTGACTTTGACACTTAGTAAATCCGATCGACTTGAGACTTGGCACACACATAGAGCACCATCCACAGATGGTCGTAAGAGAAATTTGGCACGATTACGTCATTCAAGGTCACGGGGTGTCACGTTAAAGGTTAAATTTTCCCCCATAGGTTTTGTACACGTTTTTCTTTAGACTATTGACTTTGATACTTTAGTAAATCTGATCGACTTGAGACTTTAGTAAATCTGATCGACACACAAAAGACCATCACACACATATTGAAAGACACTCGAAACAGCTCTGTGTTTGTCCACAAACACATGTCTAGTTTTTTTTCCTTTTTCTTCTTCAGACTTTTCCCCATAGGGTTTGTACACGTTTTTTGTTCGGACAATACACTTTGGCACTTTGTTAAATCCGATCGACTTGAGACTTGGCATACATTTAGACAACCACCCAAGGACGGTCCTAGAAGAAATTCGTTGCGATTACGTCATTCATGGTCACGTGACGTCACGTTAAAGGTGCAATTTTGTCCCATAGGGTTTGTACACGTTTTTCTTCAGACTATTGACTTTGGCACTTTAGTAAATCCGATCGACTTGAGACTTGGCATACACTTAGACCACCATCCCTAGGAGGGCCAGGAGAAAAATCGTCATGATGACGTCATCGTGGGTCTTGTGACCTCACATTAAAGGTGCAGTTTTTGAGACTCTATATCTCTGGAAGTACAGGCCCGATTGGGGTCAAACTTGGTATGCAAGTATTCCACGATGTGTTATAGATGAAAATTAAGATGACATCATGATGACATAATCGGGTGTCATGTGACGTCAAATTAAAGGTGCAGTTTTTCCCATAGGATTTGTACACATTTTTGTTCAATCAATATATTTTTGGCACTTTGGTAAATCCGATCGACTTGAGACTTGGCACATAGTTAGACCAGCATATGTAGATGGTCCTAGAAGAAATTCGACACAATTGCGTCATTCAAGGTCACGTGACGTCACGTTAAAGGTTCAATTTTCCCCCCATAGGTTTTGTACACTTTTTTCTTTAGACTATTGACTTTGACACTTTCGTAAATTTGATCGACTTGAGACTTAGCACACACCTCAACCACCGTCCCCAGGAGGGCCACGATGAACTTCGTCAGGATGACGTCATGTAGGTCATGTGACGTCACATTAAAGGTGATTTTAAAAGACCCTCTTTCTCTTGAAGTACAAGTCCGATTGGGGTCAAACGTGGTATGCAAGTATTAGGGGATGTGTTACAGGTATAAATTGAAGTGACGTCATGATGACGTCATCGTGGGTCATGTGACGTCACTTTAAAGGTGCAATTTTGTCCCATAGGTTTTGTACACGTTTTCCTTCAGACTATTGACTTTGACACTTTGGTAAATCTGATTGACTTTAGACTTAATACAAACCTCAACCACTATCCTCAGGAGGGCCAAGAGGAAAATCGTCATGATTACGTCATCCGGGGTCATGTGACGTCACATTAAAGGTGCAATTGTTAGGGCCCTTTATCTCTAGAAGTACAGGTCCGATTGGGGTCAAACTTGGTATTCATGTATTCCAGGATGTGTTATAGGCGAAAATTAGGATGATGTCGGGATGACGTCATCGTGGGTCATGTAATTTCTTTTTCTTTTTTGTCATTTTTTTTTCTGGCATAGCACTTTGACACTTTGGTAAATCCGATCGACTTGAGACTTGGCATACATTTAGACAACCACCCAAGGACGGTCCTAGAAGAAATTCGTCGCGATTACGTCTTTCAAGGTCATGTGACGTCATGTTAAAGGTAAAAAAATTTCCCATAGGTTTTGTACACGTTTTTCTTCAGACTATTGACTTTGACACTTTGGTAAATCCGACCGACTTGAAACTTGGCATACACCTAAAACACCACCCACAGATGGCTCTTGAAGACATTTGGCACGATTGCGTCATTCAAGGTCACGTGACGTGACGTTAAAGGTGTAATTTATTTCCCCATAGGGTTTGTACACGTTTTTCTTCAGACTATTGACTTTGACACTTTCGTAGACTTGATCGACTTGAGACTTAGCACAGACCTCGACCGCCATCCTTAGGAGGGCCAAGAGAAAAATAATCAATATGACGTCATCGCGGGTCATGTGACGTCACATTAAAGGTGTAGTTTTTAAGACCCTCTAACTCTGAAAGTACAAGTCCGGTTGGGGTCAAACTTGGTTTGCAAGTATTCGAGGATGTGTTATAGACGAAAATTAAGATGACGTAATTATGACATCATCGGGTGTCATGTGACGTCACATTAAAGGTTCAATTTTCTCCATAGGTTTTGTACACGTTTTTCTTCAGACTATTGAATTTGACAATTTGGTAAATCCGATCGACTTCAGACTTAGCACACACCTCGACCACCATACCCAGGAGGGCCAAGGGGAAAATCGTCAGGATAACGTCATCGTGGGTCATGTGACGTCACATTAAAGGGCAGATTTTAGGACCCTCTATCTCTGGAAGTACATGTCTGATTGGGGCTAAACTTGGTATGCAAGTATTCCAGAATGTGTTATAGACGAAAATTAAGATGACATCATGATGACATCATCGGGTGTCATGTGACGTCACATTAAAGGTGCAGTTTTTCCCATAGGATTTGTACAAGTACGTATTTTTCAACTTATATATCTTGGGAAAATTGGCAAATCCAATCGATTTCAGACTTGGCACACACATAATGATAGTCATCTTAGACATCCGAAACAGCTCTGTGTTTGTCCACAAACACATGTCTAGTTTTTTTTTTCTTTTTTGTCACTTTTTCTCATAGGATTTGTACACGTTTTTTCTGCCAATACACTTTGACACTTTGGTAAATCCGATCGACCTGAAACTTGGCATACATTTAGACAACCACCCAAGGACGGTCCTAGAAGAAATTCGTCGCGATTCCGTCATTCAAGGTCACGTGACATCATGTTAAAGGTAACATTTTCCCCATAGCTTTTGTACACGTTTTTTTTCCAGACTATTAAATTTGACACTTTGGCAAATCCGATCGACTTGAGACTTGGTATACACTTAGAACACCACCTACAAATGATATTGGAAGAAATTCGGCACGATTGCGTCTTTCAAGGTCACGTGACGTCAAGTTAAATGTGCAAATTATTCCCCCATAGGTTTTGTACACGTTTTTCTTTAGACTATTAACTTTGACACTTTCGTAAATTTGATCGACTTGAGACTTAGCACACACCTCAACAACCATCCCCAGGAGGGCCAAGGGAAAAATCGTCATGATGACGTCATCGTGGGTCATGTGACGTCACATTAAAGGTGTAGTTTTTAAGACCCTCTATCTCTGGAAGTGCAAGTCCAATTAGGGTCAAACTTGGTATTCAGGTATTCCGGGATGTGTTATAGACGAAAATTAAGATGACATTGTGATGATATCATCGGGTGTCATGTGACGTCACATTAAAGGTTTAATTTTCCCCATAGGATTTGTACACGTTTGTTTCAACCAATATATCTTTGGCACTAAATTCGATCGACTTTAGACTTGGCACACACTTAGACCACCACCCAAATATTGAGTCATTTTAGACTTGCGAAACAGCTCTGTGTTTGTCCACAAACACATTTCTAGTTATACTTCAAACCATTTTTAAATAAATTGTAATTTAAAACCATTGAAAAAAAAGCAATAAATGCAAACCTCTTGACCGAGCCTGAAAAGTTCATGTTAAAATAGCGTACAGCTCTGGGAACGAGGTTGCCAATGCAGTGATGTCCATTTAGTCTGGTTCATTGTAAATACGCTTTAGTGCATGTATTGTGTAGAGCGACAGAGGCGGAAACATGTTATTTGACAGTGGCCCATGAACATGGATAGGGGAAAACACACAGAATGGCGAAACACCGAAATTTACTTGCGACAATTGTCCGCGATTTTTTTGGCTTTTTAGCTGAATTTTACAAAAAAGGTATTCATGAATAGGAATAAATGTGTGTTCGGTCGGTATTAATCACTCTGTTTAATACCGCTTGGAGTCTGGGTGCTGATAATTACCCTCGCCTTCGGCTCGGGTAATTATCAGCACCCAGAATCCAAGCGGTATTAAACAGAGTGATTAAAACCTGTCGAACACACATTTATTCCCTTAGTAATATTTTTTATAAAATCGTATAATGACATAATCATGACGCCACTTCAACTTTCATCTTAAACATAACTATAACTATAACTTACTTACATGCCAAGTTTGAACCAAATTGTGCTTACAGTTTTCTATGTAGAACCTTGAAATATGCTCATTTAAGATGACGTAACATGCCCGGTCAAGTGACGTCACCAATCTTTCTCCAGCTCAACTTGTTTTTAGAAGAAAGCTGGTTACATACATCAATTATAAGGTAATGTCAGCAAACTTATTAATTTAAAAATTAAAAAAAATGTCAACATGCCGCTAGAGGACACTATAACATGTTATGAAGTCACCGTTCACTTTGTTGTTAATTACAACCTAGCCAGAGCCTAACATCGTTGAAAGTAAGTTCCCATCGTTTTCGAATTGTAAATTATAAGGCACGTCCGGTTTAGACCGGAATGAAGTGTCAGGTCATTTTGCATGTAACACGAGTTATGAAGACCATGAATTATTCTATCAATTCCTTTAAAAATCAAAGTCAGATCTCTTACAGTTGATTTTATATTGATTTTCAAAGATTAAATCTAAAAATATTTGGTTGCTTGTAATCTGACACTTGATGACGTCATCGTGACGTAATTAATCAACTTTGCTATTTGAAGCAAAAATTTGGATTATATCTAACGCGGTTGATTTGTCAGCGATGTTTTTAGTTTAAAGTTTTAAGGTCCTTTCATTGTAACTTCTGGTTTGGTGACGTCATCAATATTTCTCCTTCTCAATATGTTCTTAGCATGAAGCTGATTATATACACCGGTTATAAAGTGATTTTAGCAAACTTCGCCACAAACATCAACATATTATTCATTTTAACCACTTTTCAACCTGCCGCTAGAGGGCGCTATAACATGTTATTTGTAAAATACATTCTAGCCAGACACTAACATTGTTGAAAGAATGTTCATATAATTTGTTACTTTCAAATTATAAGACACTTCCGGTTTGGACCGGACGGAAGGGTCATGTGATTTCACGCACACTAGATAAAATGAAGATCCTAGATTATTCTATTTATTGCCACCAAAATCAAGTTTCGGTCTTTTGCGGTTGATTTGTTATTGATTTTTAAAAATTAAATCAATCGAACCTTTAAGATGACGTCACGTGACCCATGATAACGTCATCATGACGTCTGTCTGCTAGACACGAGCTCATTATAGGGTCTTCACTTGGGTAAAGTTTTGTTTGGATACGACCTTGTTTTCTATGAAAAGTGCTTGTGCAAAAAAACGTGTACAAAGTCTGAGGGAGTTTTGGTTAATAAAAGAAAAAATGAAGAAGAAGACAAAAACAAAGGCGTTTCCGCTACTTGCGGAAAAGCCAAAACAAAAAAATCAGAACAAAAACAAAGTTTTGTGTGCACTTGCAAAAAATCAACAACAAAACAAAAATAATAATTTAACGAAAACAATAGCTGTTTCGGCTGTACAACGAGCTCGTGAGCTGGCAAGCTAAAACAATTTAACTAATACATAAAGGCCAGGTCCAGTTTTGCCGATCCCATAGTCCCTACTTAGAACATGGGACATGAGGAGACCCGCACCTTTTGCCACGATGCACTAAGGTGAATAATGCACGTCATCAATACATATGGCTACGTCGGTGGAACGTTAGTGTCACGTCACACATGATCACATCCGCATCGCACTGATTAAGCCAGCAGTTAGAAGTTTCGTTATAACGTTGGACCATCGGTAGCCTATACAAGAGACGTTCTCATTTTAATTGACCAATCAAATTGCACAAATGTCTAGAATCAACAAATAGTGATCCTAAAATAGCACCTACTCGCTGTTTATATCGCCTGTGCAGGGATGGCGTCTTATGCGAAGACGAGTTCCACAAACTTTGCTGCGATCTCTTCATGGTCGACGGGAGGTCCAACGTTATCTCCCAGGACGAGTCCATGACTATGATGAATTTCGTGACCAGTAGTAAGGTAATGACATTGGTCTAGTTGCAGCCCTTTAGGTGCTCCGTGCAGGAATTACAAGCGAGTCTGTAATTGCGCCATATGACAAGATATATCTTATTAGTTCGAGTAATTCAGTTTAAATCTTTAATTGTGAATACCTATAATGCAATCAAATTATTGCGTATAGCATTGCTTTATATTAAGAAAATATTGTAATTATAAACTGTAAAGAAATGCCTGTGTCAAACGAACTTTAAACGGCTTCAAACTCATTTATTCTGGGTTAAATCGGGTTCGAAATCTATTGAGATACAACACACATGATCTAAATAAGTAAACATAAACAAATAACTCTAAAGCCTCTAACATGTCAATGATGAGCCCTTTTAACATTAAAAACACTGAGTAAATTTTCAAACGCAAGTCTACATGCTAAATAATTATTATCATTTGTAATATCAAGTGACTATTCTAATATGAAATCTCAAATATTAAGTGGAATAACATGTTTATGTTGTAAATCATGCAGTAAATTTAGCAACGATAACAAAGAAACATAATCTCAAACTTACACTGTTTTGCGTCCGATTTAGAAGAAAATCACAGAAAATCTTTGGTGTTGATCAATCAGAAGTGTTACAGAATGTGCAGTCTCTAGGTACATATAAATCTCCCTAATATCCGCAATTCAATACTTCACTTTATCATAACGAAAATCAAAGGAAATTATTTGCCTTCTCTCTTCCCTTGTTCTAGTCACATGAAAGATTAGTGCTTGTGATGTGGCAAGAATGGTCTGGTTTCCTGACCACAGGAGATCCATATAAGACTATGTGTGTGTGTGTCAGGAACCATACTAAAGCAAATAAAACAATATAAGGCGCTATACACAAGTGATGGTCTAAGATGCTAAACAAGAATCCTAAGTTTATCCTTAAATCTTACATAAACTACGAAAACAGAGCTCCTATGAAAATCGGACCCTTGTCCCCCTATTATTGGTTAAACCCTCTCATGTGACAGGTCACACTCCTCATTATCTCTACTTAAGAATGCGCAATGCTACCAATGAGTCAAAAATTGACGCTACACCTGCATCATAATCTATTTAGGGGCATATAAACAAGTTAAGTTGGTGGCAAAAAAATGAGTTCCACATGTAATATGTTTGCAAAGAACATGGAACGAGGGGAAATGATTTTCCATCCTTCTTCTGGACTCTTGCAGTGTCACGACTGCTGATTCTATTAACTAAATGAAATAGTTTCTTTTTGCCGATTTTGTTGACAGAAAGGGGTAATTAACAACGACGACTTTGAGATATGTTGGAAGAACTGGTTTAATCAGGTAAAAAGGATTAGAATTAGACTGTTATTTGTAATGTGTTGTCGACAAAGATTCATCTTTATCCGGAGCTGGACGTCCTTTTTCATTTACAATGCACCATACATGACAATTATACAAGTTTCAGTAGTTTTGCTTCGCGTAATGATAGTAATAAAAGACGGGAACAAAGACCGAGAAACTTCAAATAATCATTTTAAATTTGTTGCATTCTTCCAGATATTGTGTTCCAAAGCGGCCCTTATTGTGGTAGATGTTCAGAATGACTTTATAGACGGCTCCATGAATCTGAAATCCTGCTCAGCTGGTCAAGATGGCGCAGAGGTTTTACCTGTCATTAATAAGTAGGTTGCTAAAACAGAAACACTAGCACGCGCACTACCCCCCCCCCCCCCCCCAACCCCATTATAAATGTTGCTGCACAAATTCGTGTAAAAATACATTGAAATTAGTTTTAGGTCGTACTTGCCATTTTGATCTAACTGCTATTTATTTTGTTCTTATTGATTTTCTTGACGTGTATTATTGTATTATATTTTCAAATTTGTCTGCCAACATATTCAAATTAGAATTTGCGTTACTCAAGTTAAATTATGATCTAATCGTCAATGAACTAATAAACGCACACTTCGATTTAATGGCGTTGGGGCCTTCCATTCTTACTTTATTTTCCGTTTACGGGCAGTCAGTGGTTTTTGTATGGATTGTTTTGATGGACAGTATACTATCTGATACGTTGGAATTTCATTATCAAAACTTGTATAACCCAAAGTTCACTTTAATAGGAGTGGACACGAGAAGGAGACTTTAATAGGAGATAGTGGGGCTCTTTGAAATCGGTTTGGTGTAATTTCTAAGCTCATTTGAAAACCTGCAGTTTGCTAACGGAGTTCATTATTAGGTTCTCGTCGTTTACTTTGTTGACTCTGATTCCATCTCATGGTTAGTATTATTTTGTTATTACTTGATGTGTTTAATGTTAATTGTCATCATTATTTTGAATCCCCTGCAGAAATTAATTGTCTAGTTCATAATAATCATGTTAGTGCCATTGTAGGTTGAACAGTGTAATCTTCAAACTGCAACTGCACTTGTTTCTCAACCCTATGCCACGCTGATTACACAGGAGTTATTAAACAATGGAAATGAAGTTTCACCCTTAAAACACCGTGACATTTCTTGGAGATTTCAAGGTGATTTAAGGGTGGAACTGCATTTATATTATTCAAGAATTTATGGTGTTATTTGTTTCAGTAAAAGGCCGTGTCCAAATTAATTTACTTTGGCTGGAAATTACACGCCCGAATTATGGAAGCTGCTGTAGCCAGCCGTAGCCTAGTCTTTGGGCAAGACGTTGCTTAATCCACAGCCAGGAGAGGGCGCTATCGCGACAAACCACCATCACTCACGAACCAGTCCGTAGCAACGTCTTTGGAATTTTTTAGAGGTAGTGATATGCGCACGCACCTGCTTAGCCTAATGAATGCAGGGTGCATTACGTACTTTGCATAAACATACATATGCATAGGTCTAACACCCTGACTCTACTTGGCGTTGTATCTGGATGCACCACTGACCTATATACCTGGACCAACGTACTCAAACAAGTAGAAGGATTTTCCGAGACCGCTGAATTGCACCGCCGTGCGCCATCTTGGATAGAACTGGCGTTGTGAAAGCGAACTGCGACTACGTGCTATGTGTATGCTCAACTTTCATCTGCAAAATGCCATATTGTGCAGCTTTCAACTGCACCAATCGCCTTAAAAGAGGCTCTGGAATAACATGTCATAGGTAAGTGATCACTTCATTAAAAACATGGCAAAAATAAACAGTTTTGCATGATATAATCCGAACGCAGAAAGCCACAGTATGACTAAAGGCAAAGCGTGTATTTGTACATCGGTCCCATCTATTCATTTCCATGTTTGTGAACTGTTTTCGCTCGAGCTCAATGACATCGGCTATGAACTATCAAAACTATTTAATTCCACAGAGCTGTAAAGTATTATAAACCGATAATATCGAATACATGATAATCCAGAGAATACTGTACTGTTTTTTTTGTTTTTTTTTGGGGGGGGGGATTTCATTGGGGCATAAGCAGATAAGCAGGTCACTTTCTTTGTTTGACTTGGTGAAACTTGGTTAAAGTTACTTTGAAGATTAACTTGAACTTGAACTTATGAACATGTTGCATCGCGCTAGTATTAGTATAGTGACACAATTTCCTGTGAGTCGTCAAACTTTCAAGCATTATTGTAAGAAATTTACTGGAATTTACTCAAAATTTACACCTTAATTTTGGACATTTAAATTGTTGTAAAACACAAGAAATTGTACTCATCAAAGTTGGTAATTAAAAAAAAATGCAAACCTGCCAGACACCCTGGTTAGCAATGTCCATAGACACAACAATTTTCTTGGATCATGTTCTCATGCGGAAGCGCTCCAAATCCGTATTCAATTTTGAGAGTCATTTTGCCAGGAAGGGGTACCTACCTATTATTGTGCATACATTTTTATTTTGAATGTGTGCTGTAGTGACAAAATGGGCAAAAATATCTGAGCTGGACAATAAAATTACAAAACTGTCTCCATGTGTTGTGATTTTGTTGCTAAAACCATACCCCATTTTAATTAATATTTATCGGTTTAATTTTGTTTCCTTCATTCATTTTAATTATAGGTTTCCCAAACTGTGCAATGCGGTCTTCATTGGGGAGTAACAACAATCCAACAGCTCGGGAATTCTCAACCTCCTACCGGAAAATGCTTGTGAGACATGAAATTCAAGGAATTGGTGGAAATTGCGTAGCTCAAGACAGAACAAGCATTCTTCATGTTTCCAGTTGTACATCTAGTGTAGCTGTTGCTCATCAGGAGGACGACATACTCATAGTACGGAAATACGACTTGTCGACACGGAGTCCAGCGAAGATAGATCATGACTACTCTGACATGCCCAATATAACTACTCTCTCATCATACAAGAGTTCTGCCATCAGTTACATCTCTGGTTATGTTGTCAAGATGACTAGGAGGTATGTTTCTTGTGAGGAATGTCTTACTGCTTTGACCACCGGGGAAGCTATCGAGAGCAGCTTCTTGGAGAAGAAGAACAGAGGTGGCTTAGTTAGACCTACTCCAGATGTGGTGAAAGTATGTGAAATGACAGAGAAATGTTTCCAACGCATGTTAATCATAACTGGAGGTGACCTTCCACAGGGAACTGGCCTCACCCATGCCATCTCATCTGCAGTGCTAGGCGAGATTGGGAACAAGGATATCTTCAATTCACTCTGTAATCATATGTTCGACTGTGAACCACACAACAATAATCTGTTCATCCTCATCAAGCGTATTGCTTCTTCATATGTAACAATCCGCATGCACCATCTTGCTCGTAGAATGAACGAAAAGCTCAGTGGACCACTAGTTAGAAAAAATTATCAAAATTAATCCTGTTCAAGCACCAATAGACTTTACATCAAATCCCGAGTAAATATACCATTACCCTGTCTGTACACATCAACAGAATACATGGGCAGATGGTTTGTTATTGTGAAAGTTACGACCTGTCAGTCATGGCAGTTAAAGAAGCTACCTGCATGAACCTTCCTACGTCCTCTAAAACTTACTCCTCAGATGAATATGTGTAGATTATGTAGTGATTTCATATGGCCTAGTAAAGCACAGCACTTGAAATACAAATCAAGAAAAAAACCCACCAGGCAATATTTTGCGAAGCTCCCATTATTATGGTACATGTACATGTATATCTTTAAAGACATATACATTTTGAAGTATTTGGGGATTTCTGCTGTAAAAGGGTAAAAAATTGGTCAATCTTATTTATGTGTATTTTTAAAAATAATATTTCACCATTGATGAAAAAAATATACTGATTCAAACAGACTATTTCATCATACCTTCTCCTTCCTACTGAAATGACAGAATGTGCACTACAGGGATAATATACGATGTTTGCCCTATTGGTCTAATTTGTGTTTTATACATCTAGGCTTACCCAGAGAGAAAGGAATTGTGTGATTCTATTATTGGCACTAGCCTGTCTTCTGTCTGACAGGTTTAGGTATAGTTTGAATCTGATTGCATAAATTAGATTTGAGATTAGAATTTGCGAAAGAGGCATCAAAGAAATAAAAAACAACTGGATTATTGTCAACGTGTTTCAGGGAAAGGGATTTTCTTAATTTTTTTTATTGTTAACTTGACTCTGATCACTTGTGCCTTCATATCCTATTGGTTGCACTTATGGTTACCAAAGCTATTTACAATTGTGCGTTTGTTTCTTGATAATGGATAATGTATTCGGTGATGGCATAGTGCCACATACATGTGTGTACAAACATATGTTGTATGAACATCTGTATACAGAGGTTTACGGTGTATACAAACGATCCCTGTTTTGTTATAGAATATTGTCCAATGATTTTATTGTGCAATGTGCAGTGTCATCTATTCTACACTATTGAATTAAAACTGTAGTTGCAATGGTTGTATCCATGTTTACCAACTGAAAGGGCTAGAGCTAAATGAAAATTGCAACTTTCATCTACAATATAGAGTAAAAATCTGTTTTACAAGTTTTCACTGAAATCAGATGACTGCTTCATGAACAAACCAAAAAGAGGGAAATACTGATTCATATGTATTATATCTTGTTGATGTCTAGTTTATTAATGCATTATGTTCAAGTTTTGAGTGCTAAAAAGGAGAAAATCTTGCCTTTTGTAATTGTAGTGAGTCAAATGCAAATGTACATGTGATTATTTCCCTGTGTTAAAATGAATAAGAAATGTGCCGGTATAAACATAATGTGCCATAATTGCTTGCTTGTAGGAAAGTTTTTTTCCACACCACTGAGGATTTTTTTCTTCATATCCACCATTGCAATAGTTCATGGATGTTTTGATATGTACTGTATACATTCATGTAATACATAGGGCAATGCCAAGGTTAACTTTTGCTGGTAGAGACAAAAACTTAATAAAGATGAAAGTATTCACAATTATGTGGAAAGACTGAGAATTTACGAGTGTGTGGAAAGTGGGAGTGATTTATATAAATAGAGCCTAAATAATTTGATATATTCTTTCTATCACAGAAAGAGACAAAACTAGCCTAATACCACAAATGATATTTAACAAATAGTCTAGCTCTTTTAGTCTTTATGCAACCAAAAAAAAAACCTAAATGTTTAACTCCCCTACTGTCCAAGCTGCCGCTCTTATTCCAATATTCAAGTCATCAAACGTCTGTATGGGACTTGGAAAAGGGCATAAACTATTTTTGTAAAGATATTTTTCACCAAAACTAACAATAAAACCCTGGTTTCTGGACGTCCCTTCCTCCAATTGCAATAATTGCAATAGGAGCTTGTACACAATACGTATGCGCAGGCGATTTCTTGTACTACGCAAAATGGCGGCGGGCGCCCTCGAGCGGTGCCATTGCGCTGCGTGAAACGTGAACGGACACAATCCTTCTACTTGGTTTGATTTCGATGACCTGGACGGACTATTGTCCATATTCTGCTGTGCTAGCGTATACGTATCGTACCAACACCTGGACATTTCATTGGCTCACAGAGTGACGTCGTGGGTCCGCCATGTTGCACTACTCCGCATGCCGACTTCAAAATGAAACAATGATGATCTGTCCATGTATAGAGGTCAGTGGTGCTAGCGCTTGAAGTCGGCGCGAACTGGAAGTGCAACATGGCGGACACAAGACGTCACTTCTGTGAGCCAATGAAATGTCCAGGTGTAGAGGTCAGTGGATTTACTATGTACATTTTGTATGTATAAACATTATGTCATACGTACCGTACCCACTGAACTCTACACCTGGACATTTCTTTGGCTCACAGAGTGACGTCGTGGGTCCGCCATGTTGCACTTCCAGTTCGCGCCGACTTCAAGTGTGCAACAATGATGATCTGTTCAAGTGTAGAGGTCAGTGGGATGCACATTGTATCATCAAACGTGTTCAATGTTATTTGTGAAAATAGAAGACTTTTCGGTACATATTAGGGCAATCAATCTCTTGCCTACAAGTTTTGAGGGCAGATTCCCTTGGATATTTTGAAAATGACGACTCGCAACGATCCCCTTAAAATATATTTATTTTGTATGAATTTTGTTGGTCATAAATTCAATCCTCAATGAAATCTAAAATACATGTGAATCATTTTCCAAATTTAATTCGTTGATAGGCCTAACACTTTATACAATGGAGGTACATGTAAGATTAGGAATGTATTCCTACCTCCATGCACTTATAATAAAGGTTAAATTTATTAAAATCACCAGAAATAAACATGATGTCCGTGAAATAAAACAGGTTATACAAACAAGCTATTGTTTTGATAACATTCTTTCTTGGCTGAAACATATTTTATGAAAGATCCAGGTAATGCCAGTGTTATTTAAATATAAACTTATTTTTCTTCAACAGCTCTCTAGTTCATGTACATGTACATCTTACTTTAAACAAAACAACCCTCTTAAAGCGAATAATAATATAACATTTGCTTTTGCTGTAATTTGCATAAATGGATGGTTTGGGGGAGGTTGGTATTGTATAGTAAATATTGTTACACTGACTGGTTTGAAGGTTTGTGATGAACATTTGTATATGCTGTAAAAACCAAGAAAAACAATCTTGTTCTTGTAGTCTGGTTACAAGACCCTGATGAAATGGAGCATTTTATAAACATCGGGAAATCATACACTAAGGAAACCAGTCCAGTCAAGCTGGCTTATGTTTACCCATTCATATCAATTGCTAAAAGATGCAGATTAACTAAATATGGTAAATTGGGGGGGGGGGGGGGGGGGGGGGTAGTATTTGAAATAAGCCATTTTTTCCAATGCTGGTCACCCATCAAGCAATATTGTTTGGTACGTGCAATTGACATTAAAATACCACTTTTCTAGAAAGTGACGGCACACCAGGTACCATAATTTTACAGGCACTTTAGACTTTCATTCGTCAAGAGTTCAGCAAGGTATTTAATAATAATGTTTTACTTTTGTTATTGTTTGCAAATGTACATACATTGTACTCCCACAATAAAAGTACTGAAATATTCTAAAATACCTTACATGTACTCGACTGTAAGTGAATAACACAGTCTGAAGCATCCTATGAAATCACAATATCTGGTGTGCAGTGGTTTTCAAGAAAAGTGGAATGTTGTATCAATTTTCATTGAAAAAACCCGACTATTTTCAAACACTATCCCCAATTTATTACATGTTGTTAGTCCACATGTAATATACTTGCAATATTTGTTACACATCCATGAATGAGTGTCAACCAGGTAGTCTGGTTTTTCGGAGATACCAGCTACATCTATAACTTGCTCCGATTCGTTTCGTCAGAAGTGAAGGAAGTCAATGAACCACACTACACTACATCTGTCAATCATGAACATTATTTTTGGTAATACATCAGCGTCACAATATTTACTATATACATGTACATGAACTCCTAACCCATCCATTTTAGAAAATAACAACAAAAGCAAACGGTGTATACTACCTTTAAACTTATTTATTTTCAGATCACTCATCAACAAATACTAAAGCCCATGTGTAAAAGCTAATTCAAAAGACGGTTAAGACGGTTCTGTAGTAGTATATTTTCGTTTGGTCTCCCTTATTGCTTCTTCCGCGAAGCTTTGCGATTGCCGTACTCGGGTGATTCGATTATCACACTGTCCACAAACTAAGATACGACGCACTGCTTCACTAGCTGCTTGGTTTTCTCCAACAATCCTGGTAAAATGTGGCAAAAATTGTGGGTTCCGTTACCGTAGGCTGAACGGTTTTATGGACAGTTATTTTTAGATTAAACAACATCACCCAGGATTCCTGCCCGGTCTCTCTGCCAACGACTTGTCGACACGACTCCGCGATTAATTGCCAACTCTCTTGCAAACACTTTCGGTACTTGCTACCTGACCTATTCCACACTGGCTGTCGTATGTGCGCTTGCGTGAAGAAAACACAATCTTCATTTACATTTACATACAAAATTAGCGCATGCGCACTAGTTTTTTACCGTTTTCGGTAAAAACAATTACGAAATTCCAAATACGTTGCTACGGACTGGTTCGTGAGTGATGATGGTTTGTCGCGATAGCACCCTCTCCTGGCTGCGGATTAAGCAACGTCTTGCCCAAAGACTAGCCGTAGCCATGCATGTGATATTATGGACGATGGGCCTTACTTTACACCAAACACCACATTGAACAATAAACATTTACACGCAAGATTGCATGTATTGGCTACCACAATATTCCATTCCTATAATAGCAAATCAAGCCTGTGTCACGATAAGAGGGAGCAGCGATAAATCGGGCCCTTCCTGTGACATGTTTATCTTACGGGATACCCACACATGGCTTTATGCGAGAAATAACCTATCTGAACACCTATCTTGAATCAAATCATGTGCGCTTTTTAAGCTTTTTTACAGAGACTACCTGATGGTTAACGAACTATTCGTCGGTTACGATTAACCTTTTTTCCAGGCTAACGGGTTTGAAGTTTGACGTTGTCGTTTACACAAAAGACCACCATCCACCAAATCACTTGTCATTCTATGCCAACTTGAGTACGAGGAATCTTCATCCGTCAAGCAAGGTAGTAAACAACTTATTAAAAAAATATTAAAACTATATTATAACAAATATACTGACAATTTGGAAAACCGCCAACATAGGGCAAGATAGATAGCTTAGTTGGTAGAGCGCCGGTCCGGTTTTCCGGAGGTCGCAGATTCAAATTCCACCTTGCCAATTTCTTTGTTCACTTTGAATTACTAATCAAAATTTTACTTTGCACTCAAATTGGAAGTATTGTTTTCCCAGCTATTTTAACACATTTTTGTATTCAAATTCTCCAACTCTCACGTTCAGTTTCCTCTGAGAATATAATGCACACACACTGTAAAAACTAGCGTGTTTTAACACTTTAGAAACGCATATTTGATAACACTTTATGAACGTGTTTAGCGTGTAATTTCTCAACTGATAAATTACATCTTAGTTTTATTTATTAACGAAAACGCGTTGGAGAGTCAAAACAAATTCAGCTATAGGCCTATAGACGCGTTGAAACGTTAATAACTTTATAAACACCCCGACGCGTTTAATTCACAAAATGTTTTAATGGGTCATATGAATACAAACTATGAATTTGCTTTTACTACAAATTTCCAAGCTTTTATTAGCATTATATGTAAATAAAAGTTAAGCAACCTGTTTTACTGGTAAGTATTTGCTAAAGACTAAAAGTATTTACTCTTTATTTCCAGCATTTGCTAGAATATTAGTATTTACTTCATACAAATATTATTTGTATGAATACAAATTAGTAAATGCTTCATATTTGCAGTATTTACTCGTCATTGTTCAAGGTTGGGTCGGGGCTACCTTGAAAATAGAGGAAGCAAATACTAGAATGCCAAATAGGCAGGAAAATGTACGAACATGAAAGGTGTCTAGGATCAAAAAGTAGTTAGTTGTATTGGGTTTAAGGTATGAAATGAGACGTAGATAGCCGATCAGTGCTTGCAACATTCTAGGGATAGAAAGGGACAACACGACTGCTTAGCAGCAACTTGAAGTTTCAATTTAAATTTTTTTTTTGTTTTAAACTGTCAGTAAACGAGCATGCATGCGTGTGTGGCTGTACGTACGCACAACAGAAACTCTACATTTACAACATATTTGCAATCAACTGCAAGTATTTACTACCATTTGAACCAGTAAATGCAAAACATTAAAACTGTATTTATTCATAGGATTGAAACATTTGCTTTTTATTCATGCCTTTACTCCGAGGTAAATACTTTTAATATTTGCCTGTAATAGCATTTGCTAGTTTGTATTCATATACGACCCATTATTTTAAATTCTTATATATAAAGACGATTTTTCTGAGTAAAAGTCTGCACATTTAAAAAGGGAATTTTGCGTATGTAATGTACAAACAATGCCCATTGAAATCGAAATGTTCACACTATAATAGACTACAGTTTTAGGAGTGTGATGTCATTTCAGACAGACGGCTCAATGTTAGTTATTTCAGCACCAAAAGTTGCCAATGTTTTGGAGTTTACGTCATTCAACTTACCTGTAGAGTAATCTACTTGCATATTTTCTTTGACCGGCAGGTTTAAACGCTAAGAATTTACACAATAGTGCCCTCCCGTGGCCTTCTAGCCATAGTGCCCCGCGGCACACCTCGTGTATTTCCTCTTTTCTCTTAATCGTAATTCGTAATTGAATTAAATTGAATTGAAACTGGTTTATTACAAAATCAATCTCGCAGCCGCCAGGCTGAATTGCATGATTTGTACAAATATTAAAATCACTGTTAACATTAAAATTCACATAAGTAGAAATATAACTAAAAACTAAACACCAACAATACAAATACTTCAAAACAGGACATCATTCATTAGTTTGAGAAAAACCGGGAAGTTAAATGTAGATAAAAACTGGGTAAGTTTAGGAAAATGACACAAACAAGATAAAAAACAATTGATCATGATCTGGGGGCACCCAAATTATAAGTTGCTAGCTGTTTCGCAAAAAAATAATTAACCAGATTAGTGTATATCATTGGAAATTTAAATACACACAAATTAAACATTAATAATAAGAAGAAAAACAGGCTGTATTATTATAGCCTGTTCGCGCTTGGGTCGACCGTTCGCCGTAATTTTACGCCATTACGATGACCACCGTCGTTAGGACGACCGTTTGGTGGTCGTCCGAGCGCCCAACTACTCGATAAAATTACATTTTTTAACATTTTATTGAATATGTCGATAGAGTGGGGTCCACGTTGCTTACGATATGAAATTTCGTGGAAAAAGCTCTAGGTAAAAACGAGTTAGGTTACAATAAAAAACCTAAAATGTTGCGTCCGTCTCTATGGAGTGGTCGCTCTAATGGCTGTTTTTCGAGGTTATATATAACATTATATATATTATGAAATAATGGCATCTATATGTGATAGATGCCAAATTCACTGGATAACATTATATATATATATATTATTATGTTTGTGTGCATACAAAACAATGATAATCTGACTTAATGATGCGAGTTGCTTGCAGACGATGCAATTAGGCAGAATTAAGGATTCGCATTAAATAGGGAAGGGGACTATTTCTAAATCGTTCAGTCCTACAACGGAATTCAGTTTGATATACCTTAGGTCTCTCAGGAGGAAGCAAATGATAGAGTTTGAAAGGTGGATCTTGCAAAGTTTTTGCAAAAGGAATGGCACAATTGATGACGCCTGCTCTCCAAAGTCGTAAGCTGACAGTCTATGAGCGCCTGATATGCGTATTTCATTTTAAATTCGCTTGTATAAAGATCCCAAGCAACTTAAAAGTGTTGGATTGTTAAATGCCGACATCGTCTGATTCTAGAGCACAAGGAGCAATAACATTTTTCACAAAGGAAATGTTCATTGTAGCGCACTTATTGAAATTAAGACGCATTTTGTTTCTAGTGGACCATATTCCGCGAGTGACCTAAGAACACCATGCAATCTTGAGTGGGCTGACACAGGGCAAGTTTCAACTACTGTCAAGCCATCCACGTATTTGAAGACATGAAGAGCAGTGGCTGTATTATTGGGTCCATTGTTGTTGGTGTCTTCACCTCGCAGAGCGTCGCTGATTAGCGACAGGAAAATAATCGGGTCCAAGTTGGTTCCCTGGGGAACACCGGCTGTTGTAGAACGCCACGCTGACGTTACACCTTTGTACTTCACCCTTTGTCTGCGATCTGTCAAGAAGTTAGCAATCCATGACACCGGACAATGGTTTACGTCCGATTTAACCAACTTGGATAATGCGACTGTGTGGTCCACGAGGTCGAATGCCTTAGAAAATTCAGTAAGGAGGATCGTCGAGAAGGTACCACGTTTGTCTGCATTCACGTGGAGAGTATGCAGAACATCGACAAGGCAATGTGATGTTGACACGCCCTTCAAGTTTCCAAACTATGCAGGGTCTATTTTCGGTTGCAATAATCGCATAAGTTTTTTTGCAATGAAGTGTTCAGCGATCTTGGACAATCAGACGAAGATTGCCAATTTGCGGAGGGGAAGATTTCGGCAGTGGGACAATATCAGCGAGTTTCCATCGCAGTGGACAAATGACTGACCGTACGAGCTATTAATAATGTCTGCGAGCGGGGCATTCAGTTCATAAGCAAACATGCAAACAAACCGTGGTGAAAACGTGTCCGGGCCACTTTTATGACCTGGTAAGATCAGGGTTTCTAGGGTCTCTTGCATTATCAACATTACCTATGATGAGATCGTATACAGGGTTGTTAATACACAAGACTTTAGAACATCCAACAAAGTATGGGGTACTAATATCAACCGTCGCTATAGGAGCCTGGCGTATAGTACCATCTGCTAATACATATGACTTAACTTGACCTGTAAGTTGGGTGTCTAGAACTAGATTCTTCCTAACTACAATACCACTACAACCTGTATATCTAAGAACTTGCACCAGTGTATCATTCACAAAACTTTCTGTAACAGGAATACTGGATGGATTTTTGTCGCGGCAAGCTGCGCTCATCATGGGAAGTGTTTCGCCACAAATCAGGGTAACGATTCCGTCCTTAGTACAAGTACAAGTACATTTACGTGTATTTTGCGTAGCCATCATACATGCGACCGTTTCGTACGATGCTTCACTCGGTTCTAATTTCGGCTGATAATTTGAGTTGCACCATTGTAATATGAGTTGTAATATTTTGGTCTGCGTCTGCAGGATTGTCGAACAGATTGGTTAGTGCGGATACAATAACGTTACCAACTTTATTGATGTTTTTTCGGTCTAGCACGACAATCCCTAGCGATGTGCCCTTGTTTACCACAATTATAGCACGAGAATGATGATCGATTGTTACCATGCGATGCGCTGGGTGCGATACTCGGTTTCGTAAAACTCGCTCTGTTTTGAGGCGCTGGTTTCGAGTCAAAGGGTCGTCGAAAGCTAGGTAATTGCTGGGTTGGTCTTCTAACTTGCTGAATGCCAAAGCCACCGTGTGCTTCACAATATTGTTCGGCAAGACGAGACATTTCATCTACGGACTTTGGATCGCGTTCTTTAAGAAAAACTGTCAAATTCGAGTCTACACTATTTAAAAATTGCTCACGTAGTAGAAGATCTTTCATACCTTCGTAAGTCTTTTGGACTTTAGACATTACGAACCACCGAGTTAGTGCATTGTCTAAGCGAACTGAAAATTGCGGTGCGCTTACGTGTGCTTCTGCATGGTTTCGCGGTTCGGAATTTCATTTGAAATCCATAAGCGGATAGACGAAACCGTTTTAACAGTGCATCTCGTAGCGCGGAGTACTTGTGTGCCTCATCTTTCCCTAGGCGCGAATAAACATCCAAAGCCTTGCCTTTGAGCAGCGCACTGAGATTGACAGCCCAATATTTATCTTCCCAATCTTGGCTAGTAGCGTATCTTTCATACCGTTGTAAGTACGCGTCGATGTCATCCTTCGCTTCATCAAAATAAGAAGGATCACGCACGGGTCTGTTATGTAGTAACTGACTATGATCTAATAAACTCGATTCTGCTTCGATTTTTTTTCCTCTAGGCGCAGTTTAAGTTGCAAGATTTCTTGATCTTGGCATCTTATGTCTAATTGATACGCACGTTCCTCCCTATTTATGCGTTCTTGATCGATTCGTTCTTGGCGCAAAAATTTTAGAAGTTCCAGACCACTCAAACCACATGCTTCTGTGATAACCCTAATCTTGTCAATCTCTTTCTCCATTGATACACTCAGAATCACACAGGATAGCCACTTACCAACAAATCCCCGTGGTGTCGCTGTTGCGCGGAGTTTGGAGGAAGTGTGGCAGCACGAATACCCCACCTGTAGGAAAGGCAATAATACTACAAAAGTATAAATACAAGAAATTTAAACATGTACCATTATCAGTTCATCCGTTAAAGAATCTTGAGTTCAAAACGAGATACATTTCTCTGTAGGAGAGTTTCTTTTCAGTGTAAATTTAGATTTTCCTTTTTCATTACCCAATGTTATTAAACTTCACAATTGTATTAGCATTTCCCGGACAAGCCCCCATAAATGTCAATACCGGGCATAAACCATTCAATTTAAATATGCGGGAGAACTCAAGTTTCTTTACTTTATTAAAAAAAATACATTTTATTCACAATTAACCATTATATCACATTTACAAATATTATATTCCTTTAGCTTTTAATATTTTTGGATTTTTGGGTTGTTTTTTTAGTCTAGGAAAAAAGAAAAAAAAAACATTAACCGACTAAGGTACTCAAATTAGATTACTTCTTAATTAAACAATAACAAATGCTAATATATCAATACTCTTACTTCTAGATTAAACAATTCTCACAATTACTTTTACTTATTAATTAAAGTAAATAATTAGGAAACTCAAAATACGGTGGTGTTGATTTTGGCGAAGGTCTCTATAGGAGCTCCTAGTCCTCTTTATCAGCGACGAGCTATCGTCCCTTGTAAACTCTTGGTCCCTTCATGAACGAACGATTGAGCGGGTGGTCATCCCCTGCATCTAGCGGCTTCCGCAGTGCTAGTATGCCAAAGACCAAAATGCCAAAATGGACCCTCAGAATCACCACAGAGCTTCCGGCCATCTGAACAGCAATACAAATAAATCCGAAACCTCAAAAATACATGCCCTACATCGGGAATGTTTATTGTAAATGAACATGACAAAAATGCGTTATCAAAAGAATATATATTATTAGGTTTTTAAGACAAAGTACATGTAAACCTAACCACTTCAATACGATAAAGGTATAAGGTGCACATCAATGATAATAATACGCAATTAAATTAACGGAAACAATAACTTACGAGTTTTCTTCAAAAGGCGTCTCCTGCAGGTTGGGTATATGTGTGCCACTCGCTGTTCCAAGCCAATACTGGAATATGACTAGTATTGTCTGCCTTGACGACTTTCGTCAAGCTAGTTTTGTTTATTATAAAACAACTCGGCTCCAACACCAGAAAGTGTGTTGGCTGAAGCACAGACTTTTTAACAGAACCAAACTGGCGAAATGGCTACCCATAGCACAGTCATCTCTATCTCAATCTCCAAACAACACTGATCATTCCAATAATAAGTGTCTTACACAATAACTATCAAAGTGGCTTTCTTAGAACCACGTTATATAACTCTAACAATAACCTAAATCTAACAATGTACATACTATACTAAGAATAAAGAAACAAGTTTATAATGTGTGCAGCCTAGTCATGTTATTAACTATTGATCATTGATCACTAAACAGGTAAAGGTGTACAAAAGTAAAGAAACTATGTGAAACACTCACAGGACATAAGAAAGAAAATAAGTGAAAGGTATTTGGGAACAGAACAACTCATGGCCAAAAAAAAGGGGGAAAAACTAATGGAATAACCCAAGTAAACTTTTGGAAACAACTATTTTCCTTAAAGGTAAGTATACAAAATGAGAAAGGTAAGTACAACAAATAAAGCAAAATAAACCATTTGTGACAATGACCAAGTGCCGCAAAACAGGCCAATATGTAAGCCAAGCACTTCTGAATCTGCGAGCGGCACTGAATGATTGAGCCACATATCGTCCGCGATCGGCTGGAGGAACGCAAGAACAGAATGAAAACTGATCACGACGAATACGCTGGCCCCGAGCGTCCACCACTATACGTCGGACAGCCTGTGTGCGTTCACCCAGCGACGTCCATATGGACTCCATGCATTGTAACTAGGGTATGTGTGAAACCACGTCATTATGAGGTCGTCACTTCAAACGGAACCACTGTGAGACGCAACCGTTCACATTTGCCCGAAATGCATGTCAAAACGCGCGTCAAGTAGCGCGTCCACTTTGATGAACATTCTCTATGTGTCTTGGTCCCACCTTCACATGCACGAGATGCGCCTAAGCCGAAACAAGCGCGACAAAGCGATAAGCCTATGGCAAAGAGCAGACATCCCTCATTGCAGCGACCTCTTACCACTCATCCAGGACATAAACAAGAGTCCTAGTGAAATACACTAATTAGCTTTTGAGAGTTATGACAAGTAATGAGTTTTGGACATCAGCAAGATAAGTAGGCAACTTAGAGAGAAGACAGCAAATGCAATACTGGGGATTCATCCTTTCACTGGATGTGACACTGTGAGCTCCTTTACATTCAGTGAAATGGGAACTGAATGGGGCGTCACTGATCAGCTGGTTGAAGTGCTGGAAACATTTGTGTGTGAACTGTATGGATGGCAAGACAGTGACATCAACACCGTTCGATATAATTGCTTCAGGTTTGATCATCTGAGCGACACGACAATGCCTCCCAACAAAGATAGCCTGAAACTACATATAATGCGAGCAAATTGCCAGGCCAGATTTACAAATGTTCACTGAAGCAACACGTTGTAGCACTACCTCCAACGAGGCATGGCTGGAAAAAAGTGGGTTCAGACCTAGGAATAATGTGGATTACAATGCCTGTTGTTCCCGAGACAGTGCAGAAGTATGTGCATTGTAAGTGTAAGAAAACATCATGTAACAACAACAAGTGTTCCTGCAAGAGAGCAGGAATTGAATGCACAGACTGATGCCGCTGCAGCGAATGTACAAACCAGTTGGAGCTGGAGGAACATTCCGATAGCAACATTGACAGTGACTTATCGGATAGTGACAACGAGTAACTCTCAACAAAACCCCCTTACTATGATTGGTTTGCCTTTCTTCTCCATGCTATAGTACAGATGATTTCACCAATATAGTAGAAAAACGATTCCCCAATCGCTGCCTTTCAAAACATCACATTTATGTCATTGGGGCTCGAAATTCCCATAGGATGGCTCAACCAAGTTTAGTGAATTGTAATATTATGGCAGCCATTTTGAATTAATTGATTAATTTATATGTTTTTAATCAGTGAATATGTTATCTGAAGAATACAATATTGCATAAAAGTAAAGTTTGATGGTCCAGAAATCCTTTTTTACCCAGTAAACAAAGAACCTAAAAAGAACCAGTTTTGTCGGTGAATATTCAGTGATTTTTAGGATTGGTGGTTTTCAAACCAAATTTTCCCCTTTTTTTTCACGTGATTATTATTGGTTTATTAGAAGCTTTGTTTTCACGTTCTAATCATACTCGAAAAAGTAAGGATGTTTAAGTATAATCGCCAAAATAAACTTTTCAAAAAATAAAAATAAAATATATACCCAAATATGGGAATATAAACATATTACACGGCAGGGATTAACGATTTATGCAAATTAGACATATTTTCACAACTTGGATTTTTGTAGATTTTTAGTATGTCATTCTAGGGACCTTATAGAAGTGCACTGTGGTGAAAAACTATTTGTTGCAATTTGTTTGAGGTCAACAAAACAAAATTATGTATTTTGCCTGGACTATTTCTGTTGTTATGCGTATTGCGGCTATTTACATCGATGAATAAAGTGGGAATGAGACATATAGAAGTAACTACATTTAGTTATTACACATTACACAATACTATTACTACACGTATACAAATAGATACAGTAGATACAGTAGATACAGTAGTACAAATGCTACGGTTACCTACTAAACACTTGAACCATTGTCGTGAGTTACTTTTATATTCAGCTTTTCCCGCAATGATGAAGTCACGCTTTCAAATGAATAATTGCAATATTTCAATGCGGAGGAAGATGGGTTGCGATTCTTCAGGTTTATTTGCAAAAAATCAAAATTGTATTGGGGAATTGCTTTAATAATTACACAAAGTGGTCCAAAAAGTGTGTTTTGTGGTAAAACAACACAGTTTAACATGACTTTTGTGAACACTAATTTTCTCACTTCTGATTGGTCAGTTGCTGCGTAATGAGATTCATGTAGGAGAACAGTAGATTCTCTGTAAATAAATACGTGTATGTATACTTGCTGTATATATATACAGCAAAATGTGATGTTATGAAACAGTGATGTTGTTGTGTATTAACAGAGACGGAAGGGAATTTTTGTTCAAAACATGTTGTTTTTTGTTCCAGTACAAAACTTTAATTTAACAGCGAACATTATGTAACCAAACAGAGAAATTCAGAAAAATGTACATAGACAGTACTAGTTTTGTTTCTATGCAAAGAAATCCAAAGACAGTAATATCTACTGTTATATTTTGACATTTTCAACAGAAAAACAACTGTGAAGGTACCCAATTTTTAACAGTGCAGCTAATCATCTTACGACTCCGCATAATGAGATTTTGTGGTGTATAGAGCATGTTCTTATTTGGTTGAACACCAAATATTTTGGTTCTGAAGTTACCAGCAAATCACTGGTGAAAATCACTTGATTGTCACTGGCTATTTAGCTTGTCTTATAAGGTTTTTTGTTGGTGTATACAGCACGTTCTTATTTGGTTTTTAAAACACCAAATATTTTAGTTTTGAAGTAACCATTAATTCACTGGTGAAAATGACGTGATTGTCACTGGTTATTTAGCTAGTCATCTTACGACTCCACATATTGTTAGTTGTTGGTGTATAGGCCTACAGCATGTTCTTATTTGGTTTTTAAAACACAAAATATTTTGGTTCTGAAGTACCATCAAATCACTGGTGAAAATCACGTGATTGTCACTGGTTCTGGCAACTGACCGATCAGAAGTGAAGAAATTTGTGTTCACACTAGTGGATGTTAAATTGTGGTATTTAGTTCAAAAAATCACTTTTTTTACCATAAAATGTAATTATTTAAACGATTCCATGATTGAATTTTGATTTTTCTGCAAACATAGTTAAAAATTCGCATTACATTTTATTCGTTTTCAAATTTTGACAATATTCATAAAAACTAGCTGTGACTTCGTCGTGGACAAAAAAAGCGTAGTATAAAACTAACTAACGGCAGTGGCTAATGTGTAGTACGTATTCAGTAGGTAATATTATATGAATGTATAATAAGTTAATTCGTATGTGTAATAAGTTAGTTCCATGGGTATTATTTCATTACGCAATTTGTCCACGTAGTTAATATGTACACATGTAGAGTGTTAAAACAGTATATCTTTTTTTATCTTTCCAATGTCCTCTGCAACACGTTAGAAGGACGGATTATTCACGTTAGAATAACGTGTTTTCCACGTGATTACCACGTGTACCTGCTATCAGGGGAATGAATAGTCTTGATCCAAGACCAAGCTAGCACGTTAATTTATTCCGCGGCGCGCCGTCCGTATCCAGGCTTATTGAGGGCGCCCTAAATTATCGCCAGATTCGTTCCCCTAGCTTGGTCTTGACGCAAGTGTCACGTGAACCCGGAAAATTCCGAGGACATTCCAAGCATAGCTCAAATAGCTACTCGCCCCCGCATGCGCGCTGAGTCGTTTTTGTTTAATGTAGTGTACGATTATTATAGTCTGGTTCCCAGACCAAATATTTCTGATTATTTGTTATTTTTCATTTATTATTTAGCCGCCAATGTCACGTGACCAAAAACTGGAGGAATTGCTTCAGTTTCCAAAAATGTCCGAAGTTTTCCGAACATGACGGCCAGGTATTATCGTTAACGTTCGCGATGTTCGAGTGTTTCCAGGTTTTTATAAAATAAAACTCGCATTGGCAAAGGTCAACACCAGACGAAATGCCTAATAATATCACAGTCATTGTAGTCATTGTGCTATTTTTGGTAAGAGCCGTTAAAATTTGAATTGTTGGGGCCTCATAGCTACGCTGCTTGTATTGCGTCATTATCTATTTGTTGTCACCGTCGGCTACCTGACCTACAATTTAGACGTCTAGGCCTAAACAAATTGTCAGGTCGGGGAACCAGACTGATTATTATACACGCTGTGTGTTTCCCATAAATTGCACACGGCACCAGTGCACAAAATAATGTAGTTTTGTACACGTCCGCAAAAGGCAAACAATGTTGGGGTGTATCATATAGTGCCATGGCAGCCAAAAAGTCTTTGCCTTTTGCGGACGTGTAAGAAACCATATTTGTGAAATGGTGCCGTGTGCAATTTATGGAAAACACATAGCGTGACAGGAGCATTCCCCTATTTCTAGAGCACTTTTTGACCTTATTGTTGGTTCGCCTTTTAATGCATACATCATGTATACCCCAAAATATGGTATGGTGGTTGTCCTCCCAAAGCGTATGTAAACTGTATAAGTTAAATTTCGTTGCGTCTAATTATGTTATTGATGGATTATTTCCTTATACTCGAAAACCATTAACATATTTTTGTATACTGCCACTTGACAGTTCTCCAAACTGTTACTGCATGATCGATATTTCGTAATTCGATATGTCTTAAGGTCAAGGCCAAGGAAGCCAAGTTATACGACGCTGTTGTCTTCGACAACCTTCCGTTAACCGAGCAGACTCTATGGCCAGTACATTGTGTCCAGGGAACGAAGGGGGCGGACCTACATCCTGATCTGAAGGTAAGTAGGTATTTGTTTTCGCCTAAATGTTTTGTAAATAAAAATGGATTCATGTATGAAGACAGGGTGATTTGCTCTTCGTGCCTTTTGTTCGTCGTCAATAGCACAGTATGGTGCACCCTACCTCCCTCCCTGAGCGTGTGGTGTCGTTGATACTTCCGGTGTCTCCGAGAGTGATGCTTCCGGTGCCTCCTAAATAGTGAAGGACCGTCTAACCAGTTGTTTTCCACCAAATTTGACGGGCTCTGAGCCAATCAGAATGCAGCTAATTTCATTAGCATAAATTAAGGATGTTACGGGTGTGAGGGGCTCGCGTAAATGCAAGTATACAGTATACGGAGTACAGTATTAGAATTAACGAATGAAACAACGGGATGTATTTTGTATATTGTAAAGTTGTATATGCATAAGTTGCAAATATTTTGTTCTAATAAAGTACGGGTAATGTGTTTTGATAAATACATAATTTTACTTTTTTCTTCTAAACCTAAAAGAAGTAAAAAGCAACTCAAACAGCAACAAATTTGCAAAATGGGTAGTTATATATTAAACGATTTCCTTCAGAGATTAACATTCAAAGACTCAACATGAATGTAATTACTTCAGTTAAACCCTACGCTTGGAAGTGTACGTGATAACATAATTTGTATGAAGATATAACCTACGGAGGCATGCGAAACATGTACATGCTGAAGAGGCATCTAAAATAAATGAAGTTGATTATGATCTTGCGGAAAATTCTGACGTGGATAATTCCGAACCCAATTTTCAAAGGCGTAGATTTAAAGTTTTGGAAATAGAAAGCAGTGAAACTGAATCTTCGCAGGACGAAGACGAAGATGTCGAAGAAGATGATTCGGAATCCTAAACGGATGTAGAATAAGATGAAGAATCATCGGAAGAAGATGAGTCAAAGTTTGAGTTGGGAGACAATGCCGGCTATATAGACTAGTTGGCAGAAGCCAAAGAAGCCACAATGGATATGTGGAATAAAAAAATACGAAAAGTACGTCGACCGGGGTATGGATGAAGATCAAGCCATGGACAAAGCCAGCAGGAAGACCTTCTGGGCAGTTAAACGAATTTTATTTTTCACAACTACAAAGATTTGCTGTCAAGTTACCTACATTTAAAAGATAATAATACGCATCAAGATATTGTGAAAGATTTAGAAGAAAAAGTAAATAAAGGCGTGTAAGTCAACAAAGCCCCGAACAGAGTAATGCTTAAACATACGGCAAAATTTGACGGACTGTTCCAGCAAGACAAACATGAAGATAACGAGAAAGACATTGATAATTAAAGGGATCGTATACGTTTGGTAATTACTCCAAAAAATAATGGCAATACAAACTTACTAGGTAAGAAGTACAACAGCTTTGGATAGTATAATGCATTTTTAGAAACTTTTCACTTTGAAGTAGGCCTACTGCGGTTATGGAATAAGATATTACTTTTTATCCCCAAAACTTTGAATCGGAGAAGCGTTACTACAGTGACGTTTCTCAGATTGCGTATTCCAATGCAGATTATTCCTCCGGCGTAACCGCTCCAGATTTTCGGCAGTATCTCAAAATCGCTACCACCTTTTGAAATGAAATGTTTACAGGTTAGTTTTATGGTATATATATATAACTATATAGGATTGAAACAAACAGTGGGTTCCAATTACCAAACGTATACGATCCCTTTAAAGAGTAAGGGCCAAATTCATAAACAGTGATGATCACCGGATTATTTTAGTCGCGTACAACTATTGTACGGTGGCTAAAACAGAGAAGTGCGCGTGTGGATAAACTCCTGAGATCATCGCAATTCAGTAAGAAAATAATCGGCTGTTTATCCAGCCGTGTACAAGTTCCTGCTTAGCCGATGTTCAGTTGTCTAGCCGTACATCATTTTATTCACAGCGGATTATGTAATATGTTGAATAAAAGGGCATATCTATCTTTGAAAACACGCATATAGCAGTGTGCTGCGATGATAAGCTCAATTGACACTAGTGCGAGGGTCGCCATGTCGAAAAAATATACGCGCTGCTAATCTTACTCGTGACCAGAAAATGGGTCTCATGAGTGTGTAAAAGGTGGGAAAACAGTTCTTCCTGTGCTATTTCATTAATACTCAGCAGATCCAATGCCATACGTCCGGCCCACAAGCAAAATGGTAACTTGTACACGAGATAAACAAGCCCCTTGGGACGTTTAACATTTTCTTTGTTACTTAGACGCATGTCACTAACCATATATGTACGTTTGATAAACAGCAGCTGATCTAAGCACTCTTTTTGTACGTTGTACGTTCGATCATCAACTGTTAATACACAGTTTAGCCTAGTTAATCGTGATCAAGGGAAAATCACCGTTTATGAATTTGGCCCTACAAAATAATCTTGCTCCTTTGATAGAAAACAAAATAATATATAAAATGTGACCTGTTCCAACGAAACCCGGACAAAGTCGACTTTTTAGTTTTTCAGATTTTGCTTTTTTCAAATTCTCTAGGTTCTCAGCTTTAAAATGATGTATCATTTACATATGTACCCCCACCCTATCTTCCCTGGGGTCTGGATTTAGTGATAAAACTCTGACAACCTAATTATGAGATAAACAGCTTTAAAGTTCAGAAAAGCGTATTATTTCTATACACAAATGTTTCACAAAATTGACAAAAAAACACACTTCTGGTAGACGGATTTTGTTCAAATTTGAGGAGATTGTAGATTAATAGTGAGTGACTTAGGAAAACATAAAACCTCAAAATGGTAAAATCCATCCAGAAATGACTTCAGGAGTACATTGTGACAAAACACATTGTGCGACTTTGTCCGGGTTTCGTTGGAACAGGTCAAAATAGTCACCTATGTTAGTGATTCTTACAGTAATCCATTATGGTTATTTCATAATATTACGTTACATTGAGGACAGCGATATAAAATCGAACGAGCAAAGACTAATCAAAGTACTGTGTTTCAGAGAGAAATAATGTCAATAAAACAACAATGCTATAATGTATATATTAAGTGTTGTATATTTTTCCTTATGCACTTTGTAATCGTTCCCCGCTCAATTTCTTGTTTTTGAACAGAGGTGAGCAAAATACGTTCGGCTTTAGCTTCTGATCCAATCCTGGGCAGGATTTCTCACTATTATTTGGGGTACTCGACTCGACTCCAACTGAAGATCACGAAAGCCATCTAAAGATAATTCTAAAATATAACTAGACATGTGTTTGTGGACAAACACAGAGCTATTTCGGATGTCTAAGATGACTTTCATTATGTGTGTGCCAAGTCTGAAATCGATTGGATTTTCCAATTTTCCCAAGATATATAAGTTGAAAAAAAACGTGTACAAATCCTATGGGGAAAACTACACCTTTAATGTGACATCACATGACACCTGATGACGTCATCATGACGTCAACTTAATTGTCGTCTATAACACATCCCGGAATACCTGAATACCAAGTTTGACCCTAATTGGACTTGTACTTCCAGAGATATAGAGTCTTAAAAACAACACCTTTAATGTGACGTCACATGACCCACGATTATGTCATCATGACGTCATCCTAATTTTCGTCTATAACACATCCCGGAATACCTGTATAAGAAGTTTGACCCCAATCGGACATGTACTTTCAGAGATAGAGGGTCCTATAAACTGCACCTTTAATGTGACGTCACATGACACCCGATGACGTCATCATGACGATTTTTCTTTTGGCCCCTCTGGGGATGGTGGTCGAGGTGTGTCTCAAGTCTCAAGTCGATCGGATTTACCGAAGTGTCAAATTCAATTTTCTGAAGAAAAACGTGTACAAATCCTATGGGGAAAAATTGCACCTTTAACGTGACGTCACGTGACCACGAATGACGTAATCATGACGAATTTCTTCTAGGACCATCTGTGGGTGGTTGTCTCCTGGGGATGGTGATCGAAGTGTGTGCTAAGTCGGAAGTCGATCGGATTTACCAAAGTGTCAAAGTCAATAGTCTGAAGAAAAACGTGTACAAAACCTTGGGGAAAAAACTGCACCTTTAACGTGATGTCACGTGACCACGAATGACATAATCGTGACGAATTTCTTATAGGATCATCTGTGGGTAGTATGCTAAGAGTAGCTAGCCAAGTCTGAAGTCGATCGGATTTACCAAAGTGCCAAATATATATCGGGTGAAAAAACGTGTACAAATCTTATGGGGAAAACTACATCTTTAATGTGACGTCACATGACGTCATTATGACGTCACCTTAACTTTCGTATATAACACATCCCGGAATACCTGTATACCAAGTTTGACACTAATCGGACTTGTACTTCCAGAGAAAGAGGGTCCTAAAAACCGAACCTTTAATATGACGTCACATGACCTTGAATGACGTTATCGTGCCGAATTTCTGATAGGACCGTCTGTGGATGGTGGTCTAAGTGTGTGCCAAGTCTCAAGTCGATCGAATTTACTAAAGTGTCAAAGTCAATAGTCTAAAGAAAAACGTGTACAAAACCTATGGGGAAAATTTCACGTTTAACGTGACGTCACATGACCTTGAATGACGTAATCGTGCCGAATTTCTTCTAGGACCGTCCTTGGGTGGTTGTCTAAATGTATGCCAAGTCTCAAGTCGATCGGATTCACCAAAGTACCTAAGTGACCTGTCTGAACAAACGTGTACAAATACTATGGAGAAAAGTCTGAAAAAAAAACTAGACATGTGTTTGTGGACAAACACAGAGCTGTTTCGACTGTCTAACATTACTTTCAATATGTGTGTGTGGTGGTCTATGTGTGTGCCAAGTCTGAAGTCGATTGGATTTACACAAGTGCAAAAGATATATTAGTTGACAAAAAAGTGTACAAATCCTATGGGAAAAATTTAACCTTTAATGTGACGTCACATGATACCCGATGATGTCATCATGATGTCATCTTAATTTTCGTCTGTAACAAATCCTGGAATACTTGCATACCAAGTTTGACCCCAATCGGACATGTACTTCTAGAGATAGAGGGTCCTTAAACTGAATCTTTAATGTGACGTCACATAACCCACGATGACGTCATTATTACGATTTTTCTCTTGGCCCTCCTGGGGATGGTGGTCGAGGTATGTGCTAAGTCTGAAGTCGATCAAATTTACGAAAGTGTCAAAGTTAATAGTCTAAAGAAAAACGTGTACAAAACCTATGGGGGAATAATTTGCACATTTAACGTGACGTCACGTGACCTTGAAAGACGCAATCGTGCCGAATTTCTTCCAATATCATTTGTGGGTGGTGTTCTAAGTGTATGCAAAGTTTCAAGTCGATCGGATTTAGCAAAGTGTCAAAGTGCCATGGCTGAAAAAACGTGTACAAATCCTATGAGAAAAAGTCTGAAAGTGGAAAAAAAAAAAAAAAAAAAAAAATAAATAAACTAGACATGTGTTTGTGGACAAACACAGAGCTGTTTCGAGTGTCCAAAGTTACTTTCAATGTGTATGTGGTGGTCTGTTGTGTGTGCCAAGTCTCAAGTCGATCAGATTTACTAGTGTCAAAGTCAATAGTCTAAAGAAAAACGTGTACAAAACCTATGGAGAAAAAAATTGAACCTTTAACGTGACGCCACGTGACCTTGAATGACGTAATCGTGCCAAATTTCTCCTACGACCGTCTGTGGATAGTGGTCTATGTGTGTGCCAAGTCTCAAGTCGATCGGATTTACTAAGTGTCAAAGTCAATAGTCTAAAGAAAAACGTGTACAAAACCTATGGGGGACAAATTAAACCTTTAACTTGACGTCACGTGACCTTGAATGACGCAATCGTGCTGAATTTCTTTCAGAAACATCTGGTGGTGGTGTTCTGAGTATATGGCAAGTTTCAAGTCGGTCGGATTTACCAAAGTGTCAAATTCAATAGTCTGAGGAAAAACGTGTACAAAACCTATGGGAAAAAATTCACCTTTAACGCAAAGTCACGTGACCTTGAATGACGTAATCGCGACGAATTTCTTCTAGGACCGTCCTTGGGTGGTTGTCTAAGTGTATGCCAAGTCTCAAGTCGATCGGATTTACCAAAGTTTCAAAGTGTATTGGCTGAAAAAACGTGTACAAATCCTATGGGAAAAAGTCTGAAAGTGGAAAAAAAACACAAAAAACTAGACATGTGTTTGTGGACAAACACAGAGCTGTTTCGAGTGTCTAAAATTACTTTCAATATGTATGTGGTAATCTTTTGTGTGTGCCAAGTCTCAAGTCGATCAGATTTACTAAAGTGTCAAAGTCAATAGTCTAAAGAAAAACGTGTACAAAACCTATGGGGGAAAATTGAACCTTTAACGTGACACCCCGTAACCTTGAGTGACGTAATCGTGCCAAATTTCTCCTACGACCGTCTGTGGATGGTGGTCTATGTGTGTGCCAAGTCTCAAGTCGATCGGATTAACTAAGTGTCAAAGTCAAGAGTCTAAAGAAAAACGTGTACAAAACCTATGGGGGACAAATTAAACCTTTAACTTGACGTCACGTGACCTTGAATGACGCAATCGTGCTGAATTTCTTTCAGAAACATCTGGTGGTGGTGTTCTGAGTGTATGGCAAGTTTCAAGTCGGTCGGATTGACCAAAGTGTCAAATTCAATAGTCTGAAGAAAAACGTGTACAAAACCTATGGGAAAAATTTCACCTTTAACGCTAAGTCACGTGACCTTGAATGACGTAATCGCGACGAATTTCTTCTAGGACCGTCCTTGGGTGGTTGTCTAAGTGTATGCCAAGTCTCAAGTCCATCGGATTTACCAAAGTGTCAAAGTGTATTGTCTGAACAAACGTGTACAAATCCTATGGAGAACAAAAGGCAAAAAAAAAAAAAAAAAAAAAAAAAAAAAAAAAAAAAAAAAAAAAAAAAAAAAAACCAGAACGAAAACAATAGCTGTTTCGGTGAAAAACCGAAACAGCTAAAAACTAGACATGTGTTTGTGGACAAACACAGAGCTGTTTCGAGTGTCTAAAACTATTTTTAATATATGTGTGTGGTGGTCTAAGTGTGTGCCAAGTCTGAAGTCGATCGGATTTACCCAAGTGCCAAAGATGTGTTGGTTGAAAAAAACGTGTACAAATCCTATGGGGGGAAACTTCACCTTTAATGTGACGTCACATGACACCCGATGACGTCATCATGATGTCTTATTAATTTTCGTATATAACACACCCCCAAATAATTGTATACCAAGTTTGACCCTAATCGGGCCTGTACTTCCAGAGATAGATGGTCCTAAAAACTGCACCTTTAACGTGACGTCACATGACCCACAATGACGTCATCATGATGATTTTCCCCTTGACTCTCCTGGGGATGGTGGTCGAGATGTGTGCTAAGTCTCAAGTCGATCAAATTTACGAAAGTGTCAAAGTCAATAGTCTAAAGAAAAACGTGTACAAAACCTAAGGGGGGAAAATTGAACCTTTAACGTGACGGCACGTGATCTGGAATGACGCATTCGTGTTGAATTTCTTCTAGGACCGTCATTGTGTGGTTGTCTAAATGTATGCCAAGTCTCAAGTCGATCGGATTTACTAAAGTGTCAAAGTCAATAGTCTAAAGAAAAACGTGTACAAAACCTATGGAGGAAAAATTAAACCTTTAACGTGCCGTCACGTGACCTTGAATGGCGCAATTGTGCCGAATGTCTTTCAGGAACATCTGGGGGTGGTGTTCTAAGAGTATGCCAAGTTTCAAGTCGGTCGGATTTACTAAAGTATCAAAGTCAATAGTCTGAAGGAAAACGTGTACAAACCCTATGGAGGAAAAATTAAACCTTTAACGTGCCGTCACGTGACCTTGAATGGCGCAATTGTGCCGAATTTCTTCCAAGACCATCTGTGGGTGGTGTTCTAAGTGTATTTCAAGTCTCAAGTCTATCGGATTTACTAAAGTGTCAAAGTCAATAGTCTGAAGAAAAACGTGTACAAAACCTATGGGGAAAATATCACATTTAACGCGAAGTCACGTGACCTTGAATGAGGTAATCGCGACGAATTTCTTCTAGGACCATCTGTGGGTGGTGTTCTAAGTGTATGCAAAGTTTCAAGTCGATCGGATTTAGCAAAGTGTCAAAGTGCCATGGCAGAAAAAACGTGTACAAATCCTATGGGAAAAAGTCTGAAGAAAAAAAAGAAAAACTAGACATGTGTTTGTGGACAAACACAGAGCTGTTTCAAGTGTCTAAAATTACTTTCAATATGTGTGTGGTGGTCTTTTGTGTGTGCCAAGTCTCAAGTCGATCAGATTTACTAAAGTGTCAAAGGCAATAGTCTAAAGAAAAACGTGTACAAAACCTATGGGAAAAAAATAGAAACTTTAACGTGACGCCCCGTGACCTTGAATGACGTAATCGTGCCGAATTTCTTCTAGGGCCGTCTGTGGATGGTGGTCTAAGTGTGTGCCAAGTCTCAAGTCGATCGGATTTACTAAAGTGTCAAAGGCAATAGTCTAAAGAAAAACGTGTACAAAACCAATGGGAGAAAAATGTGAACCTTTAATGTGGCGTCACGTGACCTTGAATGACGCAATCGTGCCAAATTTCTTTCAGAAACATCTGGGGGTGGTGTTCTAAGTGTATACCAAGTTTCAAGTCGGTCGGATTTACCGAAGTGCCAAACACAATAGTCTGAAGAAAAACGTGTACAAAACCTATGGGAAAAATTAAACCTTTAACGTGACGTCACGTGACCTTGAATGACGCAATCGAGCCAAATTTCTTCTAGGACCATCTGTGGGTGGAGGTCTAAGTGTATACTAAGTCTCAAGTCGATTGGATTTACCAAAGTGCCAAAGTGTATTGGCAGAACAAACGTGTGTAAATCCTATGGGTAAAAACACTGAAAGTGGAAAAAAAAAAAAGGAAAAAAAAAAAAAAGAAAAAAAAAAACTTTAACGAAAACAAAAGCTGTTTCGGTGAAAAACCGAAACAGCTAAAAAAAAAAAAAAACTAGACATGTGTTTGTGGACAAACACAGAGCTGTTTCGATTGTCTAATGTTATTTTTAATATGTGTGTGTGGTGGTCTATGTGTGTGCCAAGTCTGAAGTCGATTGGATTTACACAAGTGGCAAAGATATATTAGTTGAAAAAAACGTGTACAAATCCTATGGGAAAAATTTAACCTTTAATGTGACGTCACATGATACCCGATGATGTCATCATTATGTCATCTTAATTTTCGTCTGTAACACATCCTGGAATACTTGCATACCAAGTTTGACCCCAATCGGACATGTACTTCTAGAGATAGAGGGTCCTAAATACTGAACCTGTAATGTGACGTCCCATGACCCCCGATTACGTCATCAGGACGATTTTCCCCTTGGTCCTCCTGGAGATGGTGGTCGAGGTGTGTGCTAAGTCTCAAGTCGATCAAATTTACGAAAGTGTCAAAGTCAATAGTCTGAAGAAAAACGTGTACAAACCCTATGGGAAAATAATTGCACCTTAAACGTCATGTCACGTGACCTTGAATGACGCAATCGTGCCGAATTTCTTCAATGGTCATCTGTGGGTGGTGTTCTAAGTGTATGCCAAGGTTCAAGTCGGTCGGATTTACCAAAGTGTCAAAGTCAATAGTCTGAAGAAAAACGTGTACAAAACCTATGGGGAAAATTAAACCTTTAACGTGACGTCACGTGACCTTGAATGACGCAATAGAGCCAAATTTCTTCTAGGACCATCTGTGGGTGGAGGTCTAAGTGTATACCAAGTCTCAAGTCGATTGGATTTACCAAAGTGCCAAAGTCTATTGGCAGAACAAACGTGTGTAAATCCTATGGGTAAAAACACTGAAAGTGGAAAAAAAAAAAGGAAAACTAGACATGTGTTTGTGGACAAACACAGAGCTGTTTCAAGTGTCTAAAATTACTTTCAATATGTGTGTGGTGGTCTTTTGTGTGTGCCAAGTCTCAAGTCGATCAGATTTACTAAAGTGTCAAAGGCAATAGTCTAAAGAAAAACGTGTACAAAACCTATGGGAAAAAAATAGAAACTTTAACGTGACGCCCCGTGACCTTGAATGACGTAATCGTGCCAAATTTCTTCTAGGGCCGTCTGTGGATGGTGGTCTAAGTGTGTGCCAAGTCTCAAGTCGATCGGATTTACTAAAGTGTCAAAGGCAATAGTCTAAAGAAAAACGTGTACAAAACCAATGGGAGAAAAATGTGAACCTTTAATGTGACGTCACGTGACCTTGAATTACGCAATCGTGCCAAATTTCTTTCAGAAACATCTGGGGGTGGTGTTCTAAGTGTATACCAAGTTTCAAGTCGGTCGGATCTCCCAAAGTGTCAAAGTGTATTGTCTGAACAAACGTGTACAAATCCTATGGAGAACAAAAGGCAAAAAAAAAAAAAAAACTAGACATGTGTTTGTGGACAAACACAGAGCTGTTTCGAGTGTCTTTCAATATGTGTTAGATGGTCTTTTGTGTGTGCCAAGTCTCAAGTCGTTCAGATTTACTAAAGTGTCAAAGTCAATAGTCTTAAGAAAAACGTGTACAAAACCTATGGGGGAAAATTGAACATTTAACGTGACGCCCCGTGACCTTGAATTACCTAATCGTTCCGAATTTCTTCTAGGGCCGCCTGTGGATGGTGGTCTCAGTGTGTGTCAAGTCTGAAGTCGATCAAATTTACGAAAGTGTCAAAGTCAATAGTCTAAAGAAAAACGTGTACAAAACCTATGGGGAAAATTAAACCTTTAACGTCACGTCACGTGACCTTGATCGACGCAATCGTGCCAAATTTCTTCTAGGACCGTCCTTAGGTGGTTGTCTAAATGTATGCCAAGTCTCAGGTCGATCGGATTTACCAAAGTGTCAAAGTGTATTGGCAGAAAAAACGTGCGTAAATCCTATGGGTAAAAACACTGAAAGTGGAAAAAAAAAAAAAAAAAAAAAAAATTTAATGAAAACAAAAGCTGTTTCGGTGAAAAACCGAAACAGCTAAAAAAAAAAAAAAAAAAAAAAAAAAAACTAGACATGTGTTTGTGGACAAACACAGCTGTTTCGAGTGTCTTTTAATATGTGTGTGATGGTGTTTTGTGTGTGCCAAATCTCAAGTCGATCAGATTTACTAAAGTGTTCAAGTCAATAGTCTAAAGAAAAACGTGTACAAAACCTATAGGGGAAAATTGAACCTTTAATGTGACGCCCCGTAACCTTGAATGATGTAATCTTGCCAAATTTCTTCTAGGACCGTCTGTGGAAGGTGGTCTAAGTGTGTGCCAAGTCTCAAGTCGATCGGATTTACTAAAGTGTCAAAGTCAATAGTCTAAAGAAAAACGTGTACAAAACCTATGGAGGAAAAATTAAACCTTTAACGTGCCGTCACGTGACCTTGAATGGCGCAATTATGCCGAATGTCTTTCAGGAACATCTGGGGGTGGTGTTCTAAGTGTATGCCAAGTTTCAAGTCGGTCGGATTTACTAAAGTATCAAAGTCAATAGTCTGAAGGAAAACGTGTACAAAACCTATGGAGGAAAAATTAAACCTTTAACGTGCCGTCACGTGACCTTGAATGGCGCAATTGTGCCGAATTTCTTCCAAGACCATCTGTGGGTGGTGTTCTAAGTGCATTTCAAGTCTCAAGTCTATCGGATTTACTAAAGTGTCAAAGTCAATAGTCTGAAGAAAAACGTGTACAAAACCTATGGGGAAAATATCAACTTTAACGCGAAGTCACGTGACCTTGAATGAGGTAATCGCGACGAATTTCTTCTAGGACCATCTGTGGGTGGTGTTCTAAGTGTATGCAAAGTTTCAAGTCGATCGGATTTAGCAAAGTGTCAAAGTGCCATGGCAGAAAAAACGTGTACAAATCCTATGGGAAAAAGTCTGAAGAAAAAAAGAAAAAAAAACACAAACAACTAGACATGTGTTTGTGGACAAACACAGAGCTGTTTCGATTGTCTAATGTTACTTTCAATATGTGTGTGTGGTGGTCTATGTGTGTGCCAAGTCTGAAGTCGATTGGATTTACACAAGTGGCAAAGATATATTAGTTGAAAAAAACGTGTACAAATCCTATGGGAAAAATTTAACCTTTAATGTGACGTCACATGATACCCGATGATGTCATCAATATGTCATCTTAATTTTCGTCTGTAACACATCCTGGAATACTTGCATACCAAGTTTGACCCCAATCGGACATGTACTTCTAGAGATAGAGGGTCCTTAAAACTAAACCTTTAATGTGACGTCACATGACCCACGATGACGTCATTATTACGATTTTTCACTTGGCCCTCCTGGGGATGGTGGTCGAGGTATGTGCTAAGTCTGAAGTCGATCAAATTTACGAAAGTGTCAAAGTTAATAGTCTAAAGAAAAACGTGTACAAAACCTATGGGAGAAAAATGTGCACCTTTAATGTGACGTCACGTGACCTTGAATGACGCAATCGTGCCGAATTTCTTTCAGAAACATCTAGGGATGGTGTTCTAGGTGTATGCCAAGTTTCAAGTCGATCGGATCTCCCAAAGTGTCAAAGTGTATTGTCTGAACAAACGTGTACAAATCCTATGGAGAACAAAAGGCAAAGAAAACTAGACATGTGTTTGTGGACAAACACAGAGCTGTTTCGAGTGTCTAAAATTACTTTTAATATGTGTGTGGTGGTCTTTTGTGTGTGCCAAGTCTCAAGTCGATCAGATTTACTAAAGTGTCAACGGCAATAGTCTAAAGAAAAACGTGTACAAAATCTATGGGGAAAAATGAAACTTTAACGTGACGCCCCGTGACCTTGAATGACGTAATCGTGCCAAATTTCTTTTAGGGCCGTCTGTAGATGGTGGTCTAAGTGTGTGCCAAGTCTCAAGTCGATCGGATTTACTACAGTGTCAAAGTCAACAGTCTAAACATAAACGTGTACAAAACCTATGGGTGAAAAATGTGCACCTTTAATGTGACGTCACGTGACCTTGAATGACGCAATCGTGCCGAATTTTTTTCAGAAACATCTAGGGGTGGTGTTCTAAGTGTATGCCAAGTTTCAAGTCGGTCGGATTTACCAAAGTGTCAAAGTCAAAGGTCTGAAGGAAAACGTGTACAAAACCTATGGGGAAAATTTAACCTTTAACGCGAAGTCACGTGACCTTGAATGACGTAATCGCGACGAATTTCTTCTAGGACCGTCCTTGGGTGGTTGTCTAAGTGTATGCCAAGTTTCAAGTCGATCGGATTTTCCAAAGTGTCAAAGTGTATTGTCTGAACAAACGTGTACAAATCCTATGGGAAAAAAAAGGCAAATAAAAAAAAAAAAAAAAAAAAAAAAAAAAAAACAGAACGAAAACAAAAGCTGTTTCGGTGAAAAACCGAAACAGCTAAAAAGAAAAAAAACTAGACATGTGTTTGTGGACAAACACAGAGCTGTTTCGAGTGTCTTTCAATATGTGTTAGATGGTCTTTTGTGTGTGCCAAGTCTCAAGTCGTTCAGATTTACTAAAGTGTCAAAGTCAATAGTCTTAAGAAAAACGTGTACAAAACCTATGGGGGAAAATTGAACATTTAACGTGACGCCCCGTGACCTTGAATTACCTAATCGTTCCGAATTTCTTCTAGGGCCGCCTGTGGATGGTGGTCTCAGTGTGTGTCAAGTCTGAAGTCGATCAAATTTACGAAAGTGTCAAAGTCAATAGTCTAAAGAAAAACGTGTACAAACCCTATGGGGAAAATAATTGAACCTTTAACGTCACGTCACGTGACCTTGATCGACGCAATCGTGCCAAATTTCTTTCAGAAACATCTGGGGGTTGGGGTTCTAAGTGTATGCCGAGTTTCAAGTCGGTTGGATTTACCGAAGTGCCAAAGTCAATAGTCTGAAGAAAAACGTGTACAAAACCTATTGTTAAAATTAAACCTTTAACGTGACGTCACGTGACCTTGAATGACGCAATCGAGCCAAATTTCTTCTAGGACCGTCCTTAGGTGGTTGTCTAAATGTATGCCAAGTCTCAGGTCGATCGGATTTACCAAAGTGTCAAAGTGTATTGGCAGAAAAAACGTGTACAAATCCTATGGGAAAAAGTGACAAAAAAAAAAAAAACTAGACATGTGTTTGTGGACAAACACAGAGCTGTTTCGAGTGTCTAAAATCACTTTCAATATGTGTGTGGTGGTCTTTTGTGTGTGCCAAGTCTCAAGTCGATCAGATTTACTAAAGTGTCAAAGGCAATAGTCTAAAGAAAAATTGTGTACAAAACCTAAGGGAAAAAATAGAAACTTTAACGTGACGCCCCGTCACCTTAAATGACGTAAACGTGCCGAATTTCTTCTAGGGCCGTCTGTGGATGGTGGTCTAAGTGTGTGCCAAGTCTCAAGTCGATCGGATTTACTAAAGTGTCAAGGTCAATAGTCTAAAGAAAAACGTGTACAAAACCAATGGGAGAAAAATGTGAACATTTAATGTGACGTCACGTGACCTTGAATGACGCAATCGAGCCAAATTTCTTCTAGGACCATCTGTGGGTGGAGGTCTAAGTGTATACCAAGTCTCAAGTCGATTGGATTTACCAAAGTGCCGAAGTGTATTGGCAGAACAAACGTGCGTAAATCCTATGGGTAAAAACACTGAAAGTGGAAAAAAAAAAAAAAAAAAAAAAAACTTTAATGAAAACAAAAGCTGTTTCGGTGAAAAACCGAAACAGCTAAAAAAAAACTAAAAAAAACAAAAAAAACTAGACATGTGTTTGTGGACAAACACAGAGCTGTTTCGAGTGTCTTTTAATATGTGTGTGATGGTGTTTTGTGTGTGCCAAATCTCAAGTCGATCAGATTTACTAAAGTGTTCAAGTCAATAGTCTAAAGAAAAACGTGTACAAAACCTATAGGGGAAAATTGAACCTTTAATGTGACGCCCCGTGACCTTGAATGATGTAATCTTGCCAAATTTCTTCTAGGACCGTCTGTGGAAGGTGGTCTAAGTGTGTGCCAAGTCTCAAGTCGATCGGATTTACACAAGTGGCAAAGATATATTAGTTGAAAAAAACGTGTACAAATCCTATGGGAAAAATTTAACCTTTAATGTGACGTCACATGATACCCGATGATGTCATCATTATGTCATCTTAATTTTCGTCTGTAACACATCCTGGAATACTTGCATACCAAGTTTGACCCCAATCGGACATGTACTTCTAGAGATAGAGGGTCCTAAATACTGAACCTGTAATGTGACGTCCCATGACCCCCGATTACGTCATCATGACGATTTTCCCCTTGGTCCTCCTGGAGATGGTGGTCGAGGTGTGTGCTAAGTCTCAAGTCGATCAAATTTACGAAAGTGTCAAAGTCAATAGTCTGAAGAAAAACGTGTACAAACCCTATGGGAAAATAATTGCACCTTAAACGTCATGTCACGTGACCTTGAATGACGCAATCGTGCCGAATTTCTTCAATGGTCATCTGTGGGTGGTGTTCTAAGTGTATGCCAAGTTTCAAGTCGGTCGGATTTACCAAAGTGTCAAAGTCAATAGTCTGAAGAAAAACGTGTACAAAACCTATGGGGAAAATTAAACCTTTAACGTGACGTCACGTGACCTTGAATGACGCAATAGAGCCAAATTTCTTCTAGGACCATCTGTGGGTGGAGGTCTAAGTGTATACCAAGTCTCAAGTCGATTGGATTTACCAAAGTGCCAAAGTCTATTGGCAGAACAAACGTGTGTAAATCCTATGGGTAATAACACTGAAAGTGGAAAAAAAAAAAAAGGAAAAAAAAAAAGAAAACAAAAAACTTTAACGAAAACAAAAGCTGTTTCGGTGAAAAACCGAAACAGCTAAACAAAAAAAACTTTAACGAAAACAAAAGCTGCTTCGGTGAAAAACCGAAACAGCTAAACAAACTTTAACGAAAACAAAAGCTGTTTCGGCTGAAAGGCCGAAACAGCTAAAAAAAACAAAAAAAACTAGACATGTGTTTGTGGACAAATACAGAGCTGTTTCGAATGTCTAAAATTACTTTCAATATGTGTGTGGTGGTCTTTTGTGTGTGCCAATTCTCAAGTCGATCAGATTTACTAAAGTGTCAAAGGCAATAGTCTAAAGAAAAACGTGTACAAAACCTATGGACAAAAATGAAACTTTAACATGACGCCCCGTGACCTTGAATGACGTAATTGTGCCGAATTTCTCCTAGGGCCGTGTGTAGATGGTGGTCTAAGTGTGTGTCAAGTCGTTCGGATTTACTAAAGTGTCAAAGTCAATAGTCTAAAGAAAAACGTGTACAAAACAAATGGGAGAAAAATGTGAACCTTTAATGTGACGTCACGTGACCTTGAATGACGCAATCGTGCCAATTTTCTTTCAGAAACATATGGGAGTGGTGTTCTAAGTGTATGCCAAGTTTCAAGTCGGTCGGGTTTACTGAAGTGCCAAAGTCAATAGTCTGAATAAAAACGTGTACAAAACCTATGGGAAAATTTTCACCTTTAACGTGAGGTCACGTGACCTTGAATGACGTAATCGCAACGAATTTCTTCTTGGACCGTCCTTGGGTGGTTGTCTAAATGTATGCTAAGTCTCAAGTCGATCGAATTTACAAAGTGTCAAAGTGCCCTGTCTGAACAAACGTGTGCAAATCCTATAGAGAAAAGTCTGAAAAAGGAGAAAAAAAACAAAAAAAAACTAGACATGTGTTTGTGGACAAACACAGAGCTGTTTCGAATGTCTAAAATTACTTTCAATATGTGTGTGGTGGTCTTTTGTGTGTGCCAATTCTCAAGTCGATCAGATTTACTAAAGTGTCAAAGGCAATAGTCTAAAGAAAAACGTGTACAAAACCTATGGAAAAAAATGAAACTTTAACATGACGCCCCGTGACCTTGAATGACGTAATTGTGCCGAATTTCTCCTATGGCCGTGTGTAGATGGTGGTCTAAGTGTGTGTCAAGTCTCAAGTCGTTCGGATTTACTAAAGTGTCAAAGTCAATAGTCTAAAGAAAAACGTGTACAAAACAAATGGGAGAAAAATGTGAACCTTTAATGTGACGTCACGTGACCTTGAATGACGCAATCTTGCCAATTTTCTTTCAGAAACATATGGGGGTGGTGTTCTAAGTGTATGCCAAGTTTCAAGTCGGTGGGATTTACTGAAGTGCCAAAGTCAATAGTCTGAATAAAAACGTGTACAAAACCTATGGGGAAATTTTCACCTTTAACGTGAGGTCACGTGACCTTGAATGACGTAATCGCAACGAATTTCTTCTTGGACCGTCCTTGGGTGGTTGTCTAAATGTATGCTAAGTCTCAAGTCGATCGAATTTACCAAAGTGTCAAAGTGCCCTGTCTGAACAAACGTGTGCAAATCCTATAGAGAAAAGTCTGAAAAAGGAGAAAAAACAAAACAAAAAAAACTAGACATGTGTTTGTGGACAAACACAGAGCTGTTTCGAATGTCTAAAATTACTTTCAATATGTGTGTGGTGGTCTTTTGTGTGTGCCAATTCTCAAGTCGATCAGATTTACTAAAGTGTCAAAGGCAATAGTCTAAAGAAAAACGTGTACAAAACCTATGGAACAAAATGAAACTTTAACATGACGCCCCGTGACCTTGAATGACGTAATTGTGCCGAATTTCTCCTAGGGCCGTGTGTAGATGGTGGTCTAAGTGTGTGTCAAGTCTCAAGTCGTTCGGATTTACTAAAGTGTCAAAGTCAATAGTCTAAAGAAAAACGTGTACAAAACAAATGGGAGAAAAATGTGAACCTTTAATGTGACGTCACGTGACCTTGAATGACGCAATCGTGCCAATTTTCTTTCAGAAACATATGGGGGTGGTGTTCTAAGTGTATGCCAAGTTTCAAGTCGGTCGGATTTACTGAAGTGCCAAAGTCAATAGTCTGAATAAAAACGTGTACAAAACCTATGGGGAAATGTTCACCTTTAACGTGAGGTCACGTGACCTTGAATGACGTAATCGCAACGAATTTATTCTTGGACCGTCCTTGGGTGGTTGTCTAAATGTATGCTAAGTCTCAAGTCGATCGAATTTACCAAAGTGTCAAAGTGCCCTGTCTGAACAAACGTGTGCAAATCCTATAGAGAAAAGTCTGAAAAAGGAGAAAAAACAAAACAAAAAAAAACTAGACATGTGTTTGTGGACAAACACAGAGCTGTTTCGAGTGTCTAAACTTACTTTTAATATGTGTGTGGTGGTCTTTTGTGTGTGCCAAGTCTCAAGTCGATCAGATTTACTAAAGTGTCAAAGGCAATAGTCTAAAGAAAAACGTGTACAAAACCTATGGAAAAAAATGAAACTTTAACATGACGCCCCGTGACCTTGAATGACGTAATTGTGCCGAATTTCTCCTAGGGCCGTGTGTGGATGGTGGTCTAAGTGTGTGTCAAGTCTCAAGTCGTTCGGATTTACTAAAGTGTCAAAGTCAATAGTCTAAAGAAAAACGTGTACAAAACAAATGGGAGAAAAATGTGAACCTTTAATGTGACGTCACGTGACCTTGAATGACGCAATCGTGCCAATTTTCTTTCAGAAACATATGGGGGTGGTGTTCTAAGTGTATACCAAGTTTCAAGTCGGTCGGATTTACTGAAGTGCCAAAGTCAATAGTCTGAATAAAAACGTGTACAAAACCTATGGGGAAATTTTCACCTTTAACGTGAGGTCACGTGACCTTGAATGACGTAATCGCAACGACTTTCTTCTAGGACCGTCCTTGGGTGGTTGTCTAAATGTATGCTAAGTCTCAAGTCGATCGAATTTACCAAAGTGTCAAAGTGCCCTGTCTGAACAAACGTGTGCAAATCCTATAGAGAAAAGTCTGAAAAAGGAGAAAAAACAAAACAAAAAAAACTAGACATGTGTTTGTGGACAAACACAGAGCTGTTTCGAGTGTCTAAACTTACTTTTAATATGTGTGTGGTGGTCTTTTGTGTGTGCCAAGTCTCAAGTCGATCAGATTTACTAAAGTGTCAAGGGCAACAGTCTAAAGAAAAACGTGTACAAAATCTATGGGGAAAAATGAAACTTTAACGTGACGCCCCGTGACCTTGAATGGCGTAATCGTGCCAAATTTCTTTTAGGGCCGTCTGTGGATGGTGGTCTAAGTGTGTGCCAAGTCTCAAGTCGATCGGATTCACTAAAGTGTCAAAGTCAACAGTCTAAACAAAAACGTGTACAAAACCAATGGGAGAAAAATGTGCACCTTTAATGTGACGTCACGTGAACTTGAATGACGCAATCGTGCCGAATTTCTTTCAGAAACATCTAGGGGTGGTGTTCTAAGTGTATGCCAAGTTTCAAGTCGATCGGATCTCCCAAAGTGTCAAAGTGTATTGTCTGAACAAACGTGTACAAATCCTATGGAGAACAAAAGGCAAAGAAAAACAAAAAAAAACTAGACATGTGTTTGTGGACAAACACAGAGCTGTTTCGAGTGTCTTTCAATATGTGTTAGATGGTCTTTTGTGTGTGCCAAGTCTCAAGTCGTTCAGATTTACTAGTGTCAAAGTCAATAGTCTTAAGAAAAACTTGTACAAAACCTATGGGGGAAAATTGAACATTTAACGTGATGCCCCGTGACCTTGAATTACCTAATCGTTCCGAATTTCTTCTAGGGCCGCCTGTGGATGGTGGTCTCAGTGTGTGTCAAGTCTCAAGTCGATCGGATTTACTAAAGTGTCAAAGTCAATAGTCTAAAGAAAAACGTGTACAAAACCAATGGGAGAAAAATGTTAACCTTTAATGTGACGTCACGTCACCCTGAAAGACGAAATCGTGCCGAATTTCTTTCAGAAACACCTGGGGTGGTGTTCTAAGTGTATGCCAAGTTTCAAGTCGGTCGGATTTACCAAAGTGTCAAAGTCAATAGTTTAAAGAAAAACGTGTACAAAACCTATGGGAAAAATTTCACCTTTAACGCGAAGTCACGTGACCTTGAGTGACGTAATCGCAACGAATTTCTTCTAGGACCGTCCTTGGATGGTTGTCTAAATGTATGCCAAGTCTGAAGTCGATCGGATTTACTAAAGTACCTAAGTGACCTGTCCGAACAAACGTGTACAAATCCTATGGAGAAAAGTCTGAAAAAGGAGAAAAAAAACAAAAAAATAGACATGTGTTTGTGGACAAACACAGAGCTGTTTCGCATGTCTAAAATGACTTTCAATATTGGGGTGGTCTAAGTGTGTTCCAAGTCTAAAGTCGATCGAATAAACCAAAGTGCCAAAGATATATTGGTTGAAACAAAACCGTGTACAAATCGTATGGGAAGAATGTGACCTTTAATGTGACGTCACATGACCCCCGATGATGTCATCATGACGATTTTCCTCTTGACCCTCCTTTCAATATTGGGGTGGTCTAAGTGTGTTCCAAGTCTAAAGTCGATCGAATAAACCAAAGTGCCAAAGATATATTGGTTGAAAACAAAACGTGTACAAATCGTATGGGAAGAATTTGACCTTTAATTTGACGTCACATGACACCCACGATGACATCATCATGATGTCATTTTATTTTTCGTCTATAACACACACTGGAATACTTGCATACCCTGTTTGACCCCAATCGGACCTGTACTTCCAGAGATAGAGGGTCCTAAAAATTGAACCTTTAATATGACGTCCCATGACCCCGGATGACGTCATCATGACAATTTTCCCCTTGGGCCTCCTGGAGATGGTGGTCGAGGTGTGTGCTCAGTCTCAAGTCGATCAAATTTACGAAAGTATTAAAATCAATAGTCTGACGAAAAACGTGTACAAACCCTATGGGGAAAGAATTTGCACCTTTAACGTCACGTCACGTGACCTTGAAAGACGCAATCGTGCCGAATTTCTTTCAGGGACATCTGGGAGTGGGCTTCTAAGTGTATGCCAAGTTTCAAGTCGGTCGGATTGAACAAAGTGTCAAAGTCAATAGTCTGAAGAAAAACGTGTACAAAACCTATGGGAAAAATGGTACCTTTAAAATGACGTCACGTGACCTTGAATGACGTAATCGCGACAAATTTCTTCTAGGACCGTCCTTGGGTGGTTGTCTAAATGTATTCCAAGTCTCAAGTAGATCGGATTTACCAAAGTGTCAAAGTGCTATGCCAGAGAAAACGTGTACAAATCCTATGGGAAAAAGTCTGAAGAAAAAAAAAAAAAAAAAAAAAAAATTAACGAAAACAAAAGCTGTTTCGGTGAAAAACCGAAACAGCTAAAACAAAAAGTTAAAATAAAACACTTTAACAAAAACAATAGCTGTTTCGGCTGAATTGCCGAAACAGCTAATAAAGTTGACGAGGATCTTAAACATTATGAAGTGAATAACTCCGAACCCTATTTTAAAAAGCATACATTTTAGTATTCGCCAAATAAAAAAACATTAACGAATAAAGACTAAGGGCCAAAGTCATAAACGATGATGATCACCGGATTATTTTAGTCATGTACAACTATTGTACGGTGGCTAAAACAGAGAATTGTGCGTGTGGATAAACTCCTGAGATCATCGCAATTCAGTAAGAAATCCAGCCGTGTACAAGCTCCTGCTAAAGGCGCTGTCAAACTGTTGCGTATGGCACCAGCGTATGAGTTGCGTATTAAAATATCACTCATACGCAGACCTACGCTGACATACGGTAGGGGTACGATAGGGATATGTTGTATACGTTACAAGCACGGTGGCATACGCTGATATACGCTGGGATACGCCGAGGCCGAACTAATTTTGTAAGCATGGTTAAAAATTGTGTGCGTATGTCTGCGTATGGTTCATACGCTAAGCATACGCTAGGCATACGCTATGCATACGCTGAATACGCCAGAGGTACGCCAGAGGTAGGTTACGCATAGGTCGAGTACGCTGGACATCAGTTGCCATAGGTTGGCATGAAGGTTTACCATACAGCTAGCGTATTGATAGCGCATTGATAGCGTATGAGTAACGTACTTGTAACGTATGTCTGACGTATCTGCAACGTATATAGACATATTGGCGTATGCCTGACGATTGAGTAACGTATTTAGCGTACAACTAGCGTATTATTGGCGTATGGCCAGCGTATAACCCAGCGTATTGCCAGCGTTTTGAGAAAGTATATATATATATAGGCTCCTATTTCTAGCTCTTCTTCAGTTCTTCTTTGACCTTAGACCAGAGAGGATGGAGCTAGCTCTTCTCCAGCACTAGCATGATCTGATCGATTTTGCAGTTCACCAGATCCAACAGAACATAATCTGAAGGAGGAGGAGGAGAAGAAGAAGAAGACGTGAAGTTTGGGTGAGACCATGGATCGGCAGGCGACGGCAGTTTGACCTATACGACAAGTTTTTGGTGGAGCTCCGAAACGAAGACCAAAGACCATTCAAGAACTTCATGCGGATGCCCCCCCTCCCTTGATGTTCGATGAGCTGCTAGCCAGAGTGGGCCCAGGATCACAAAAAAACACCTGGTACATGGATCCCCTGGAGCCTGGCCTGAAGCTGGGATTCGCCGAGGCCGAACTAATTTTGTAAGCATGGTGAAAAATTGTGTGCGTATGCCTGCGTATGGTTCATACGCTAAGCATACGCTAGGCATACGCTATGCATACGCTGAATACGCCAGAGGTACGCCAGAGGTAGGTTACGCATAGGTCGAGTACGCTGGACATCAGTTGCCATAGGTTGGCATGAAGGTTTACCATACAGCTAGCGTATTGATAGCGCATTGATAGCGTATGAGTAACGTACTTGTAACGTATGTCTGACGTATCTGCAACGTATATAGACATATTGGCGTATGCCTGACGATTGAGTAACGTATTTAGCGTACAACTAGCGTATTATTGGCGTATGGCCAGCGTATAACCCAGCGTATTGCCAGCGTTTTGAGAAAGTATATATATATAGGCTCCTATTTCTAGCTCTTCTTCAGTTCTTCTTTGACCTTAGACCAGAGAGGATGGAGCTAGCTCTTCTCCAGCACTAGCATGATCTGATCGATTTTGCAGTTCACCAGATCCAACAGAACATAATCTGAAGGAGGAGGAGGAGAAGAAGAAGAAGACGTGAAGTTTGGGTGAGACCATGGATCGGCAGGCGACGGCAGTTTGACCTATACGACAAGTTTTTGGTGGAGCTCCGAAACGAAGACCAAAGACCATTCAAGAACTTCATGCGGATGCCCCCCCCCCCCCCCCCTTGATGTTCGATGAGCTGCTAGCCAGAGTGGGCCCAGGATCACCAAAAAAAAAACCTGGTACAGGGATCCCCTGGAGCCTGGCCTGAAGCTGGGATACGCCGAGGCCGAACTAATTTTGTAAGCATGGTTAAAAATTGTGTGCGTATGCCTGCGTATGGTTCATACGCTAAGCATATGCTAGGCATACGCTATGCATACGCTGAATACGCCAGAGGTACGCCAGAGGTAGGTTACGCATAGGTCGAGTACGCTGGACATCAGTTGCCATAGGTTTGCATGAAGGTTTACCATACAGCTAGCGTATTGATAGCGCATTGATAGCGTATGAGTAACGTACTTGTAACGTATGTCTGACGTATCTGCAACGTATATAGACATATTGGCGTATGCCTGACGATTGAGTAACGTATTTAGCGTACAACTAGCGTATTATTGGCGTATGGCCAGCGTATAACCCAGCGTATTGCCAGCGTTTTGAGAAAGTATATATATATAGGCTCCTATTTCTAGCTCTTCTTCAGTTCTTCTTTGACCTTAGACCAGAGAGGATGGAGCTAGCTCTTCTCCAGCACTAGCATGATCTGATCGATTTTGCAATTCACCAGATCCAACAGAACATAATCTGAAGGAGGAGGAGGAGAAGAAGAAGAAGACGTGAAGTTTGGGTGAGACCATGGATTGGCAGGCGACGGCAGTTTGACCTATACGACAAGTTTTTGGTGGAGCTCCGAAACGAAGACCAAAGACCATTCAAGAACTTCATGCGGATGCCCCCCCCCCCCTTGATGTTCGATGAGCTGCTAGCCAGAGTGGGCCCAGGATCACCACAAAAACACCTGGTACAGGGATCCCCTGGAGCCTGGCCTGAAGCTTGCACTGACTTTGTGCCACCTTGCCTCTGGGAGCAAGTACTCAAGCATGCAGTACGGGTGGAGGGTCCCCCACAACAACAACAACAACATCCCCTCTACTATCAAGGTCATCGTGAAAGTCTGCATTGTCCTTCACAATCTGGTGAGGATACGTTACCCTGGACTCCAGAATCAGCAGCTCGACCGCGCAGTGAACATGAACCGTGACTTCATCCTTGGAGCATTGAGGAAGGAGAGCAACTTGTAGGACACACATATAGTTGCTGGCAGTAACACCTCCACCAAGAAAGGAAAAATGCAGAGGAACCCCCTAAAGCACTGGGCCAACTCTCCAGCAGATGCAGTTCGTTCCATGGCAAGACAAGACGATTTAGAGGATTTGGCTGTGGTGACTGTTGTTGTGGTGACTCTTGTTGTAGTGAATGACAACACTGTTGTTGTAGTAACTGTTAATGTTGTCACTGTTGTGTCATCCTAGAGACTGTTTTGTGTTAAATGTTATTACTATGTACCATTAATATCATGTGCCGTTATTAATGAACAGTTGCTAATATTTTTTTAAAAACATTGGGTGTTTATCATACTTTTGTAATTAAAATTTAATTTGACTACACTGTAAACTACACTACACTACTTTGACTTGATGTATTTATAACCCGCTATTTTATCACAAGAGTCACGACTTCTTTCCTTTTGGTGTTGGGAGTTCCCCATCCTGAGAACCGAGGTCAAGAGGAGAATCCAGGTAGCCACTAAGTCCTTAGATGTTGGACAGACCGAAAATGTTCGGGAAGCTGGTCTGTAAGGCTGTACCTGAACTGGGCTGGGTTGGACTGGGCTGGTTCCTCAGTACCTGGGCAGCAGAACCCAAGGAGGCAGACACTGTGGTGGTGGTGGGGTGCGCTGTTGCTGCTGCTGCTGTTGAGTTTGCTGAGAAGGTTGCTGAGGAGAAGGCATCATCTGATGTAGAGAAGGATGTGGAGGCATCTGCTGATGTGAATTATGTAAGGGTTGCTGGTGGTTACTGCTCATTGTACTCCATAGATTGTGAACCTCACACTGATGATGCTGGAGGCACGTTTCTCCACATGTGGGGAGCTGGCTGATACTGCTCGGAGGTTGATGGTGCTGAGGAGCTGTACGAGCCAAAGGACGGTGCTGAACTGGGCCGCAGTTAGTGAGGTGTTTGAGAGTGGCGGGTTTGCGGGGTTTCTTGGATGGGGGAGCTCCCATGGCACTTGGAATGTCATCATCACTGTCCTCATCCATCAGGTCAGACAGCAATCTGTTGGTGGTGGACCTTGTCTTCTTGTACTTCATCATCATCATCATGTTACTTTATTTCCACACAACAATATTATATTATATTATGAAATATTTAAACCACTGCAGAATAAGTGTGGATGGGGGCCCCCAAAAAGCAAGCTTGTCGAGTGGGGGCTCCCACTAACAAATAAGAGCTAATTACATATACATGTTGGACAAATAACAAACAAAAACACGATATACAATTATTGTAGTAGCATATTAGAGAGAAACAAAAAACACTTATAACCTGTACTTATAACCTGTTGCCTGTAACCCCGTGAAGCAGAGACATATTTTTATCATCAGTTTGAATATTTATATAATAATTTAATTTTGTACTTGCGTTTAAAAGTACGTAGGCTGGATATAGCTTTGATAGAGGGGTCAATAGAACCCCACAGCTTGGGGCCTCCATGTTTCACTGTAGCTTTAGCAAGCTTAGTACGAGCATAAGAACGATGAAATTCCTTGCATTGTCTTGTGGAGTAAGAATGAACTTGTTGATTTGTTGTGAATAGCGAGCAAATGGATTTTGGTAATTTAGTGTTACTAAGTTGGTGCATGAAGGAGCCAAGCTGGAGACCGTAAATATCAAAGACTTTCAATGTATTACAATTATAAAAAAGGAGATTACTATGGTCATTGAAATTAACATTGTTAATTATACGTAAAGCCTTCTTCTGTAATTTAAGTATTCTATTAATTTGACCTATACCACTATTTCCCCATTCTAGAATGCCATATGAAATGTAAGGCAAGAGAAGGGTATTATAAAGAACCATTACAATATCACGGGGAAAAAATTGTTTTAATTTACAAAGAATACCTACATTTCTTGAAATAACTGTACATATGTAATTGACATGCCGTTTCCATGTGAGACTGTCGTCGATCATTATGCCCAAAAATTTAATGCAATTGGTTTTTATAATTCTAGTATTGTCAATGATAATTTCAGGAATTTGATATTGCTTTTTGGTAAATAACATATAATTAGTTTTTTTTAACATTAAGGGATAACTTGTTTGCTTTTATCCAAGACGATATTTTTTCCATTTCACAATTAATTATGTCAAAAAGTACATTCATATCACTATGGCTATAAAATAAATTACTGTCATCAGCAAATAAGATAAAAGAAAGTACATCAGAGAATTGGTCAAAATCATTAATGTAGATTGAAAATAAAAGGGGGCCCAAAATAGAGCCCTGGGGGACACCACAAGAAATATTACAAAAAGTAGATTGAATACCAGAAATCGATACAAATTGCTGACGATTAGAAAGGTAACTCCTGAACCAATCCAAGGCAACTCCTCTTATTCCATAGTGTTTAAGCTTAAATAGTAGTATTTCATGATCAACTGTATCGAAGGCCTTGGAGAGGTCCAGGAAAATTCCAATCGTAGAAGTAGATGCATCTAGATCAGTTGTTATTTTGTCAATTAATTTAATTATAGCATGTATAGTTGAATGGTTTTCCCGAAATCCATACTGATTATTAGATATACTGTTGTGTTTGTTTAAAAATTGTAAGGTTTGTTTATAAATAACTCTTTCCATAATTTTGGAAAAAGATGTCAGAACAGAAATAGGTCGATAATTGTTAACAGATTTGGGATTTCCATTTTTAAAAACTGGAGTGATCCTGGCAATCTTCATTTTGTCAGGTACTTCACCTGATAAAATGGAAAGATTAATAATATATGCAAAGGTTTGGATATTGCCTGGATCACTAGTTTGAGCAATGAACAACTAATCTGATCGAAGCCTGCACTAGTTTTATTAGGTAAATTGCGTACAATATCAGTAACTTCTTCCTCAGAAACTGGAGAAAGAAAAATAGAATTAGGATTTGAGTTGACTAAGTAATCATCGAAACTAGGGTCTTTACTGCTATAAGATAGTGTACTGGAAAGGTTTTTTCCGACGTTAATAAAATAACTATTAAAATGATCTGCAATAAAGTGAGGATTACTAATATTTATACCATCAATATCAATTGAACTAATTTTTGATTGTAGTCTATTTTGGAGCACACTATTAATTATTTTCCAAGTATTTTTAATATTACCTTTTTCTTTCTCAAACTGCTTAGTGTAATAAGCCTGCTTTGAATTACGAAGGACTTTAGTAAGTATATTTTTAAAACGCACGTACTCAGAGCGATTAGTATCTGTAGGCCTGGCAATATACCTATGATAAAGCTTATTTTTGTGACATATTGATTTGCATAAACTAACTGTAACCCATGGACATTTAGAAGTTAATTTGCGTGATTTAGATTTATTTTGCTTAACTGGAATATGGTTATTTTGACAAGCGTCGAAAATATCGTTAAAATTAACAAAAGCAGAATTAACATCACTAGCATTTAAAACCGATTCCCAATTGTGGGTAAGAAATTCATGTTTAAAATTATCAAGGTTATCACATGTGTAATCCCGAGTAAAAATATGTTGGGGGTTATGTTGATTTAAATTAAGTGGAAAAGAGGTAAATATTGGAAAATGATCAGACAGATCAGTAACAATAATGCCCGAAGGCGGAATTGGTAATACATTTGAAAAAATGTTGTCAATAAGGGTGGCTGAAGTATTTGTAACCCTTGTTGGTCTAAGAATTAATGGTAAACATGAAGAGGAATAGACTGTATCTAAATATTCTTGTGGGTGGCCATTACAATCAGAAGTAAGCAAATTCAAATTAAAATCACCAGTTACAAGGACAAATTTGTTCTCGTTAGACACATGATGAAACAATGCTTGAGAACATATCAAAATATTCTCAAATTTGCGTCCGGGGGTTTATATACAACTCCGACAATAATGTTTTTTGTGTTATTCGAGATAATAATCTCGGAAAATTTACACTCAAAAGAATCATTACCAATGTCATTTAAATCTGGTCTAGGAATATATTGTAAGTCATCCGATATGTAGAGAGCAACCCCACCACCAGCTCTGGCGTCTCTACTTTTCGTCGTTAATGTGTAGCCCGGTATATTATATTGATTTATACAAGAATTTAAAGATAGCCAAGTTTCAGTTAATCCAATAACAGAAAAACCATGACTTAAAGAACAAAGGAAAGATTTTAGGTCATCAAAATGTTTAGGTAAGCTTCTAATATTAACGTGTAGTAATGACAAATTCTCTATGGGATCATGTTTGAAAAAATCAGTAAAATTATCCAAAGAGTAGTAGGACGAGTTTCGAGTGACATGTTGGGGATTGTCTGGATCGATAAAGGTTGGCAATGCAAGAGAGTCTAAGTTAAGATTAGTTAAAATATTAAAAATGGAGGAATGGTTAAGACTAAGATTTGAATCCGAGAACACCGTATCAAATTCAATAGGGTCAAGCCCATGAAACGGAAAGGCGGAACTAATACATTGCGGACATAACCAAGTACTATCATTATTAGCCAAGTTATAATAATCAATAAGATTAAGACCAGTACATGAGTCCAAAATTGACAATAATCACAAAATATACCATTTTGGTTCGTTTTCACGGGGTTACAGCAACTACTACATGGAAATTTAACAGGCATAAGTAAGACGCAACAAAGCAATATGAATTAAAGAATAAAATAAAATAAAGTAACAGACAAAACAGACAAACAGAGGACAGAACAGAGACAAGGGGGCAGGTAAAGTACATTCACAAGGTGTGTAGATGTTAACAACTAAATGAGTAACAAGTACACAACAATGCATATAATTGTGGAATAGACTACACCTGTATGATGTTCCAATGGATCAAAAAAAAAATACAAGATACACCAAATACATTTAAAAATACACATGAGAAATTTACACAGCAAGTTAGCACATTGCAAGACATTTCATCAGATGGCGGAAGATGTCCAGCAGTCACTCACGCCTGGAAGTGGGGCTGGAAATGGGCAGCGGAGCGCAGTATTTCTGGCCATTAATGAAGAGATGACCATTCCGGAATACTAGTTTCCGACCAGCTTTTTATGCCTTGTGCATAACCTCCCTTAGACTATTCTTTGTTTTAACATCAGCAGCTGGGAGGTCTTGGACAATGTAGATGCCGAGCTTGGCCAAAGTAGATTTTGCCCGGAGTAGAACTGCTTGGCGTTCTGGTCTATAGATAAACTTTGACAGAATATGTCGTGGTTTGTTGCTAGGAGATCCCGATGGCCTTCCAGAGCGGTGGGCATTTTCGATCGAAGGTGTAAGGTCACATTTTTCAGATAAAATCTCATTAATCTTCTCATATGGGTAGGCAGGAGACTCATTTGGAGTTTCGGGAATTCCGCCGAATCGTAAGTTAAAGCTTCTTGAATAGCGCTCAAGACTGAGATTAGAAGCCTCTAGCTGAGCGATCTTCCCCTCAGCTTGATCCAGACGAGCTGCCGTCTTCTCAGTCTTAGATTGCAGATTTGTAGTTTCCTGTTGTAATTCCTCCATGACTTCAGAAGTATGGGAAACAGATTTTTCTATTTTTTTTGTGGCGAGCCTCAATGGCATCCATCCTTTTCAGGAGAGACTGCTGGTTTGTAAGAACCTGGTCGAATTTATCTTGAATACCAGTTTTCAGATCATGAAGCTCTCGGCGAAGTACTAACAATAATGTGTTGTCAGTGCTCGTGACACTTGTTTCATCACACGGGGTTGAAGCGCCATTTTGTGAACAGGTTGGTTCAGATGAAACCGCATGTTTTTTGTCCTTTCTTGGAGGCATTTTGTCACAAGAAGTCAGTAATTGTGAGAAGCTTACCGTGAAAGTTCATCAGCTTGTAGGATGCCTGTTAAAATTGAAGATTAATGAGGATTTATTTGGTGAAAGTGTTGGTAACGGGATGGAACAACAAATAGCGTGTCTACTCCATGAAGGGCGCCCTCTCCTTGGCCTTGGACATGGTCAGCAGGCTGTCTCGAACGTAGTTGGCAAAGGCTGTTCGGGCTGTGATGGGCTGCTTCTGGGCTTTGGAGAGGTCCTTGAGGATGGTGCGTGACTCAGCAACTCTCTTCTGTAGGGACTCAAGGAGGGCGCCTTCCGGGTCCTGAGGTCACTTGCGTGAGGCTGAAGGGGGGATGAAGGGGTAGGGGTGAGCTCATCCAGGCCATTTTCCAGGTCAGCGCAGGCATTCTCGGCAGCATAAAGATATCTTGCAATGTGGAAATACCGCCGCTTATAGCCACTTGTCACGTGATAGGCGGCACGCTGGGCATGCGCTGTGAATACGCTACTCATACGCTACTAATATGCTATCCATACGCATAGTACGCTGGCCATACGCAGCCCATACGCTGGTTATACGCTGACATACGCTGCTCATACGCTGGCAGACGCTGACATTTGCTGACATTCGCTGGTCATACGCATGCTATACACAGGCTATACGCTGGCCGTACGCTACTCATACGCTACAAATAGGTTCAATACGGTAAGTACACGCACAATTCTGTATTTTCAAGGGCTTGTTGTGCGTATGCAAAATATTTTTTTGAATTTTAATACGCAAATCATACGCTGGTGCCATACGCAACAGTGCGACAGCGCCTTTAGTCGATGTTTACGCTAGGTTCCCACTGTTGTGCGATCCGTTACAAACGCCACGATCCTAAAATTAAACGAGTCTAATTTATTAGGCGAAGTTTGATTGAGATTCTACCGATCCATTATGACGAACGAAAGAGATTACGTGAGATAGCGCTTACCAGCCAGCTACAATCATTCAAAAGGTTCGACAATGACGAAAAAGGGAGGTCATTATAACTTTAAGAAGAAAGGGTGGGCACGTAATCTCTTTTGTTTGTCATAATGGTTCGGTAGAATCTCAATCAAACTTCGCCTAATAAATTAGATTCGTTTAATTTTAGGATTCTACCTCACCATTATGACGTCACTCCAGAGACCACGTGAGATGTTTAGAGCAAGAACATTTTGACTTGTTAAACATAAAGTAAGGACTCCCAAGAAAGGAGTACCAAGTGAACAATACTTACGTCTGGTTCAACTATTTTAATGTAACTCATAGAAAATTAAACCTCCTTACTAACATAAGAAGTGAACATAGGTTACATGACAGTTACTTCTTGTTTATAATTGAAGTAGAAAATGCAGGGTTTTTAACTATAGGTTTATTATAAATCTTTGCGAATTCTTTTCGCCGGACCATCCTGCAGTCTTCAAGATAACCTGTATTGGGACTCCTGCAGTTGCAGCTGCTGAAGTGGAGGCTGCTCGATAATGGCCCTGTCACACCAGAGCATTTTAGGCAAACGCGTGAGAAACGTGTTGTAATTTAGGCAACACGCTGGCAAACGCTGACCAACGCTAGGCCAGCGTTAGCAACACGCTGAGCGCGTTACTCACACGCTGGGACACGATGTCACATGCTGAGGAAAACATATTTTTTTCAACATACCTACAATTTCCAGCGTTTGCCAGCGTCTGGATGCACACGCTGGCGAACACGCTATACGATCGTTATCAACCCGCTACTCACACGCTGGCGTACGCTGGCGTACGCGGGCGACACGCTGGTTATGGCCCTGTCACAACTGAACATTTTAGGCCAATGCATGAGTAGCGCGTTAAAAATAGTTGATACGCTGGCAATCGCTGAACTTTCGCAAAAAAAGTCAAATGGAACCGTGATTTCAGCGTGTCCATAAAAGTTGATAACGGGTTCATAGCGTATGCCAGTAGCGTGTGAGGAACGCGCTCAGCGTGTGAGGAACGCATCACTGATTTATAGTAAAAATACGACAGCGGGTCCCCAGCGTGTGAGTAGTGGGTTGGTCACGATCGTGTAGCGCGTTCGACGCGTGAGTAACGACCTTCATGCGCGCCGCCAGCATGTGCAGTCACACGCTGGCAAACGCTGAACATTTTAGGTATGTTGAAAAATGTATTTTTGCCTGAGCGTGTGACAGCGTGTTTCAGCGTGTGGGTAACGCGCTCAGCGTGTTGCAAACGCTGGCCTAGCGTTGGTCAACGTTTAACCGCGTGTTACCGAAATTTCAACATGTTACTCACGCGTTGGCCTAAAACGTTCTGGTGTGACAGGGCCATTACTGTAGTAGCGCGTCGGCTTTTCACACAACTAATCATGTGGTCGTTGCAGTACGCTGGCGCACGTTGGAACGCGCTACTTACGCGCTGGGCAGTCGTTCATCAGTCGTCGAGCGCGTTACTAACGTGTTACTCACGCGCTGGTGAACGCTATGAACCCGTTATCAACGCGTTATGGACACGCTGAAATCACGGTTCCACTTGACTTTTTCTGTGGAAGTTCAGCGTTTGCCAACGTATCAACTATTTGTAACGCGCTACTCACGCGTTGACCTAAAACGTTCTGGTGTGACAGGGCCATAACAGTGTGCTGTAAATACACTTGTGCCAATTCCTGCCGCCTTTAGCATATCTCTAATTCATCTGCTTATACTGTCTGTAGATAAAGCCTTAAACGGCTTTTGACAACTTACAAACAAACGTTTCTCATCACCACGAACATTCTTTGTTCGTTTTAAATATTCTGATAAATTGGTAACAACGCAAAGATCAGGATTTTATGATAGAATGGGTAAAACAAAATCGGCTTGATGTACTCCTGGTCTACTTTGTTTTAATAAATTTCCCGCTGTAATACGACACTCTGTGTCAGATATTGATATATCATCAATGCATATGAGGTGCAGTGTTTGGGTTCGTTGGGCTGTAACTAGAGCCAACAACGTAACTACTTTCTTACTGAGCACCTTTAAAGAAAGTTCATTTGTATTACCTAACGACTTCAGGAAATTAAACAAAATACCAACATCCCATATAGTTTTATATCTTGGGAACGATAGTCTAGAATTAAAAACTCCCTTCATAAATCTTGTGGTCAGGACATGACTACCAAAAGTAACACCATCCATGGGCAAAGTAATTGGCAAAGTAATTGACGAAATTGCCGACCTGGCACAGTTAATGGAACTATAACTGAGTCCTTCATCAAATAATTATGTTAAAAATTGTAACGCAATGCCTATATTTGGCTTGATAGGGTTTGTGCTGCATGTGTCTGCAGCAAAACGATTCCCATCTTCTGATATACGAAGCATACTGTTTTTGTGTGGAGTTTCTCCACGAAGCCACAATTATTTCAGTTGTCCGAACTGAGATACCTGTTCTTGCAAGTCGCTCCCGGATACATGGCATGCCAGTAGTGACAGCTTCGATTGAAGTGGGTGCACCGCTGATATATTCTGCGGTAGCTGTAATGGGTGCAGAGATGCCGAGATGAGTATTGGCTCTGCTTTCAGCATATGTATCAATTTCGGATACCAGAACTGGGTTGGCCAGTTTGGAACAACCAGAAGTCCCTCTGCCTTGTCGTTGTGTATATTTTGAAGAACTCTGCTGATAAGGCTAAAAGGTGGGAAAGCATAAAAACTGTAATTGTTCCAAGACAACGTGAATGCATCTATCTCTCATCTATCTCCTCTGGGTCATGTTTCCACGACACATACGGCTTGACCTGATAGTTTAATCTAGAAGCAAATAGATCAATATTCGGTTCTATAAACCTAGCACTTATTTGGCCAAAAATGTGTGGCTTAAGCATCCATTACCCATCGACATTCTTTCTTCTTGATTCAATGTCTGCCATTACGTTTTGTTTGCCTGGAATGTGAGCTGCACTATTAAAGCCAAATATTGTTGGCTTTAGCCCATTGCCACACCTGTCGTGTGACTCTGTCACACTCTATCGATTGTATTCCATCCACATGATCCCAGCTAACAGACTGCAGTGATTCCACTTAGATTCAAGAGGTGCGCCAAGGAAATTGATTTCTGAGCACATTTTGCAGCCATGCCCTGTGGTCTAAGCACTGCGTTGAGGATAACAAAGTCTGTCCCTAACATAAGACAACAAACGGACATAGTTATTTCTGTGTACCAGCCATCCTCTACGAATTACTCTCTTTTCTTGGTCACTCATTACAAAGCGACCCCTTGCAACTGCTCTGTCTGCCATCGTGGCGATACACTCAAAGTTATCTGGCTTGTGAAAGATTAAAAGGAATAGACGCGGTGAAAACCATTTCCAGTGATAACAATGATGAAGCTATCCTACCGTACACTATCACAAGGGTATTATTATGGACATTTCCAGGTGGCTAGCGAGAGTTGGGGGCCTCTCTATCTTTATTTTCTTCTTTTGTCTCATTATGGTAATTGCCAAGCGCTCCTACTTGTCAAAGGCTGGACCATCACTGGCCAATTGCATACTCGGATACGCTACCGATAGCTAATAATTATTCATTACAGTGATTTTGGAAGGATACGTAGTTCTGTAGGTCATTTACGTATCCGTCCGTAATAGTTTTGCAATCGCCCTAGTACGCCGGATAGTTTTGGGCAAGCACAAAACTACGCAGCGTACGCTGTTACACAGGTCATAAGTTATAAATACGCAGCGCATCGGTCCCGCATTGGTCGAGCGCGGTACAAATACGCTATGTGTTCGTGGGGGATAAGCGGTTCATACGCGGTAATACGCTGATGTTCACGCTATGGAATCTGCACTGGTACTGACAACAGCGGGAAGCCGCCGCCTTTTTATAACGCGTGGCGAGCGGCGGACATGCGACGGAAATACGCTCGGCATTCGTCGGAAGTGCGTCAGGCATGCGGTCGGGATAAGTAGGGTGCGTCTGGAATACGCTCGGCATGCGCACTGCATACGCAGCTATTCGCAGCAGTAAAATAGTGTTGCGCACTGCATACGCAACTCATACGCACCTCATACGCCATGGATGCGCTGAATTCGTTACTTATACGCTAGGTGTGCGTCGCATATAAGTCAAAGTAATCGAAACATTTTAAAATTTTGAGCGTACGGCTGCGTATTGACATTTTTTAATAAGGAACTCATAAGTACTTGATATACGCAAAGGTGTGACAGGGCCTTTAATGCCGCATCGCTGCTACGTCATGGAATTCTCCGTTCGATCGTGTACAACATATGTTTTTTTGCCCTATCAGATACAGGGCTGTGCCATTCTTATATTGTAGGTTGGATATTGCTATTGGTATTCCTATGTACTATAATTATGTATTTATGTTGCATCTCATATTTCATTTTTGAATTATGATATTATCTATTTCATATACGTTCCATTATTTGCGAACTATATTTATGTACTATATTGGTATTATACATGCAACTTATGCATATCAATTATTATAATATACACAACATACATCCCGTTGTTACATTCGTTTATTTTAATACCCTACTGCGTACTGTAAAAATCACATTAAAAACCCATACATACGAAATGGTACTCTCTTTTATTTATTTATTTGCATTTACGCGAGCCCCTCACACCCGTAACACCCCCACAGCAAATGGTAGATTCCCGTTCCTTATTTTATGCTAATGAGGGTCACGTGGGGGCAAATGCTGCATTATGATTGGCTGGGTGCCCGTCAAATTTGGACGAAATCGACAGGTTAGACGTACTTCAATACTGAGGAGGCACCTGAAGCACCACTCTCGGCGGCACCGGAAGCACCAACGACACCACACGCTCAAAGGGAGAGGGAGGGAGGGAGGGAGGGAGGGAGGGTGCACCACTGGCATCACTAGCATCCACCTTCGGAGGGTGTACCACCAAGCGTGATCCAAACAGCTTCTATATACTACTAGAATGACTCAAAATGGGTTGTTCAAATCCTAGCTGTTGAATGTTTAGCTCAGTACGAATGTTACCATTTTCGAGAAAACATTATTTGTTTAAGCCATGAGCGAAGTTGTTACTTTTAGTGGATAAAGCCAATATAGAATGTAATGTATCATCTTTCAAACATTTGAAATATAGGGAATGTCTCAGTATTTTTGTAAAGGTGTTGTGCTATGTGAGAAAGTTAAAATACGTAATACCCTTGGAATTACTTATATCTTTGCAGTTTACTATCTTTTAAATACTGTCAATTTCCAAATTATGTACAAGTAATAATATTGCGTGAGGGTACCAGAACTGATATATTTGTGACATCAGCGAAATAGAGCATGTTTGCGAAGTGAAAATGTTTGAGGCCTGCCAAAAAAAAGAAGGTATTTCGCGTTGCAAAACAAATCAATTGTATTAACTCTTTCCTTACGAAAAGTAAGTTGTTATAGAATATAACGAATCCCCCCCAAGACATTTGTAAAACATTGTTGTTCTACAGATAGCAGAAAACCATCTGATTCACCCGAAGGGTACTGATCCTAAAATAGAGAGCTATTCCATATTTAAGGATGAAAACAAGCGCCTCAACACGGCATTAATGTCTGACATGACGAAGCGAGACATCACCGACGTTTACGTCTGTGGTGTGGCTTACGACTTCTGCGTAGGCAAGACAGCTCTGGATGCTCAGAGTCTGGGTTTTCGGACGATAGTGATTGAGGATGCTATCAGAGGCTCTGATTTAGAGAAGATCGCCGATATGAAACAGGAATTGCTACAAGCTGGTTGCGTCTTAGGCAAAGCACACGAGGTACGGTATCACAACCACCCCCACCCAAACTCGATAATCGAGTTGTCTGGTGTATATTCCCATATTTATCAATGGGTTTCTTTGTCGAATAAAATAAACCTTTCTCATTTAGACTGCCATTTGCCTACGATATAGACAGCGCGGGCCCTTATACATCTTATTTTGCAGCGACTTCAGTGCATTGATTTCCCGTTTCAATACATGCCTGGTTGTTTCTTTCTCTTTTACAATTTTTTGGAAATACTCCCAGATGATTTTAACAGTGAATATCTTATCTTTTAAACAGGTTGACGCGATGCTTTGTAAGCAGACCAGACATCCACAGTTGGGCTTGGTAGCAGCGCGTAACTCGGCCCAATGTAGAATGAAGCAGTCAGAACATCAAGCTGGAGTCAGAAAACAAAACAAAAACCCTGACATACATTTAAACATCATTGGTGCCTTACACGAAGAGGACCATGAACTCATCACATATTGATTGACGTCTGGTTTTTAGAACTTTTCAATAGTTTGCGGATATATATATAGCGTAAACCCTAAATTGATAATGAACCATTTTTGGAACAATAACCCCAGTGGCGGCGCCAACCATAACAATTTCCGTCCGTGAGAAAGATTGGGGGTGGGGTGTATAGGTATGGACACCATTTGACGCTTGGGGCGCTATTCCTTATAATTATGTATGAACAGGTGGTCGTTTTTTAGGGCCGTTTCCAATAAGGGAATAAATATGTGCCGACTGGTCTAAAACAAGTATTTTAAGGCCCCCAAAAAACAACAATCGTGCGTATGTATTAGCCGCCAATCGCGGTCATAAGACCAAAGAACTGGGTACGTCCACGATTGACAAAACGTCCACGATTCAAAATCGTGTACAAATCCTATGGAGGTCATCCGAAAACGTTTGTGTATAAACAAAAGAAGGGAAGACGGTCGGACAATGCCCCGTCCACGATTGGCGGTGTTTACCAACCTTCGTGTTCTGGTTGGCGCGCGCGTCGATTTAAACCATGCGCGTCAATCTTGTTTTTTTCTTCCACAATAGTTTAAAAAAATCATCACCAGTTTTGTAGGATTTTTCAGGATTAAGGTTACATGGAGTTTTAACACTTTAGAACTGCAGACATTTGGCAGGAATCAGGTTATGTGTACGAAAAATATAACAGGGAGTTAGGTTTAAGGATTAACTCATCTTACCTTTGGTTGTTTATAGGGGCATCGTCAACCATCCCCACAGAATGAAAAATGCAAGTTTGTGTAAAACAGGATGTGTGAGGAATTGTATTAACCAGTTCGCGCTATGATTTTTTTTTTTTATTGACCAGGTGCGGGGTGGTTTTTTCATGAACTGGTTAACCATATCAGTTTGCGCCGGGATTATTGTAACATCACTAACCGAGGCGCAAGATTATTTTTAACGAAACTCAATCTGAGGCGGGTTCAGGCCGATAGTATCGGGAAGCACACCCGTGCATTTCCGGCCTTGCTCGCTGTTGAAAGACATTTCCGGTCTTGCCCTTGACGTGTTTATGCGTCATCCGTTTTGAATGTTTGAAAAACTTTGCGTGTATATACGTCCTCCCGTGCGAACTGGTTTAGGGTTGCTATAGTACATACATGTACATGTGTATGTACGTTTAACAATGCACATGTGTAAAAGTGCACTCACCTCTGTCTTTTGTGTGACGAACTTTATCGGCAATATGCCTGTCGCTGAAGCCTCTCAAATTTGGCATCTGTGATTGTATGTATCTTGCCTGCATTCAAGAAATATTGTTTAGATCGGTACTGGACACACATCTACACCCACATTGAAACACACTCTTACAGTATGTAAACATATTTTTCGGAAGGCCTTCCACGCTGAATGTTTTGTACACTGTTTTTGCAGAAGCTATGTGGGCGTGCCTTATAATCCAAATATGTTCCAAAACGATCGCCTCCAACATGTAAAGTCTATTTTACTTGGTTTCGTTGGAACTGTAAAGCAATGTCCAAACTGTTCAATCGCATAATCGGTTCTTTGCACTCCCTTATTATTAAGCGTCACAATAACGACTCTGGTGGGGAACACTTACAGCATTTGTTGAATCGCTGTCACGCATAGTCCTGCAGATTACTACAATAATATTACATTTAGTGATAGAAGCACCAAAATTGGCACACATGCTCATTTTGGGTCACTTTACACAAAAACCCCGTTAGCCAAATTAAAATCCAAGATGGCCGCCATTTTTGAAAATGGACGCCAATGAAGGCCAATTATCACCGAAATAACTATGTACGGATGGAAAGAATGGCAATGCAAGCACAAAACTTGGCATTTAACATCTGTTTGGTCTCCCTGTTGTTGGCATATCCAAAACAGTATATAAGGCACTTGAACATTCAAGATGGCCGCCATTTTTCAAAATGGTCGCCACTGAATGGCTAGTAGTAGTGTTACCAAGGATCAAACAGTAATACAAGGACCAAAATGGGCATTTAATCTCCATTTGAATCCAATATTATGCTAAAATTGTCAACCACTTGGTAATTCAAGATGGCTACCATTTTTAAAGATGGCCGCCACAAGATGACTCAGCCTATATGTTACAAAAAGTGACACATAAATCGTAACATATCTGGTACAAAGACATACAACACACTCTAAATTCTATGGAATTTGCGCAATATAAGTTAATAATAATAATAATAATAATAAAAACAGATTGGTTGAAAATAACCAATATATTGGTCTATTTCAACCAATCCAGTTGGTAGATATGTGGATAACCAAAATATTGGTTAAAATAACCAATCTGATATTGGTTACCGGTACCTAGTCAATCCATATTGGTTATAACACCAACCAATGCAATGTTGGTTAATTTAACCAATCCACAATGGACTCCGACCAAATTGTATTGGTAATTTGTATTGGTTATAGCACTAACCAATACACAATAGTAGGGCTGCATATTCATATTGGTTAACACGCAACCAATTTGCATAACACCAACCAAACAATTTGCACAACACCAACCATATTAATTCAAAGGTTCCCACGCAACCAATTACATATCGTGGACAAATTACGTAATTAAATAATACCTTATTACTTATTACACATTGCAATTATGTATACATACAATAATAACCTATTCATATTAGATATTAGCTACTGACCACTTACTACACACTTAGCTACTGCCTTTGTTAGTTTTATAGTTTGCTTTTTTGTCCACGACGAAGTCACAGCTATTTTTGTATGAATAATGTCAACAGTTGAATACGGATGAAATTTAATGTAAATGTTTCACTATGTTAGCACAAACATCTAAATTCAAACATGGAATCGTTTGAATAATTATATATTATGGTCAAAAAAGTGCATTTTGGACTAAATACCACAATTTAACACCGACTATTGTCCCCAAACAAATGCTCACTTCTGATTGGTCAGTTGCTGTGGGTACATTTCCTACATTTTGAATAACCAATAGATTGGTTAATACCTTGGTTACAAGCTCAACCAATATGACTGGTTGAAGGACAACCAACATTGGTTATGAATGACTAATATATTGGTTGTGACTTTGGTTGCAAGCTCAACCAATATAACTAGTTGGAGGATAACCAATATATTGGTTACTAATAACCAATAGATTGTTTAATACCTTGGCTACAAGCTCAACCAGGACTGATGAGATTGATTTGCTCTATGCATGGGATGTTAAAACACAGACTGTAAGCATCAAAGGCACGCTAAGTATGCCTTTACATGTTCAGTAACGCAAATACAAAATAAAGAGTTAATCTTGGAAAGTAATTACAACAGTAATGGTAAGAATCTGAAGTCAGGTCGCAATTCTTGTAACCATTTTCTTCTTTACTGACACCCGCTATTGTTATAAATTGGTATTGTACGTACGTTTCGGCAGCCATTTTGAAAAATGGCGGCCATCTTTGATTTCCAGTGATTTATGATTTGTTAATTATAAATGACCAACGAAAGGTAAATTGCAGCTTTATTGTATGACCATTTGGTTTCTTTTGTAAAATAACCAATGTATGTCATTCAATGAAAGCAATCTTGAAAAACATGGCCGCCATCTTGAAAAAATGGCCGCCATCTTGAATGTTTAAGTTGTTTCTATTTTTGAATTGATAAGGGGTACATTTGGTGGATAGTTGCAAATGTTGGTGCTTGTATGACCAATTAATCCAATGTAACATTAAGTGTTACCATTTAGTGGCGGCCATCTTGAAAAAAAATGGCCGCCATATTGGATTTTAATTTGGCTAACGGGTTTTTTGTGTACAGTGACCCCAAAAGAGTAGTTATGCCAATTTTGGTGCTTGTATCATCAAATGCAATATTGTGGTGAAAAATATTAATCTGCAGGACTAGCAGGGAAAGTATCACTCTTTGACATACTAAAAATCGAATGTCCCTCATGAGTGGAAAAGTGATTTGTATTCACTTTTTCGCAATGTTTTTATCATACAACAACAGCAGGTAAAGAGGGAGTGTCGTTTATATTTTGCGTCTGTTAACCGTCATAATTCGTTCACATCACGCATGCGACACCGCAAAACTAGGCTTTTCAGGCCAAAACAAAAACGCTTCTGGTTCTGGTCGGCGCGCGCGTAGATTTAAACTATTCGCGTCAATTTTTTTTTTTTCAAAAATTGTTAACAAAAATAAAAATCATCGGTTGCTACAACCAATGATAACATGCTACAACACTGCTGAACTACAAAACGTTCAAACCAACACTGGCCGTTTTCCAAATCCCTGCTTGGGCTTCGTCTCTGCGCCCATTCCCATTGGCAAACTACACGAATACAGCCTGCATGAAGACGAAGCCAGGGTTTGACAACGGCTGGAATAGGTTATATCACCCTCGTTCCAGTGTGGTAAACACGCGGGGACGTACGCTAACGTGATGTGATTAACTTTGTTTCGATACTACACACAAGTCATAACAGCGTGAAATATGCCACTTTCTTTCGGTGTCCGTTGTTTGCGGAGTAAAAACTATAACACCGTTTGGTATTGTGTCATGTGACGGCTCGGTAACTCTTCTATGTGTGTACGAATCTGTGTGCAACGGGACTCCGCCTAGTGGCGAGAGCTTTTTTGCTAGACGGCAAACTAGGCACAAAGGCAAATGATTAAGAACACCAAAGTATATTCGATTGAAGTCAACATTTATTTCCATATTGCAACAACAAAAGCAACAGAAATGTGATTGTAAGATAATTAATGATAAACATACCAGTCATTGAACAATACACAGTGAAGTAAGTACAGTACAATGTATATGACACACACAAAAGCAAAACAGTACTTACCTTGTCTGTATAAGCCAACTTTAAAGGAAGAAAATAAACGCGTCGTCGAATCGATTCTGGAACTTTGGTCCGACCAAAGTTTTGTTTAGTCTAAAAGACCGGTGGACTTGTCTGTGCCCGAGCCAAAGGCTTTCCCATTTCTTTGTTTGCTTGTTTGTTTTTTCTCCTGTTTATTTATTTATTTATTAATTTATACAAATAGGCACTTGGGGAGACAAATTAGCGTTTTTAGGTAATAAGGAGACAGTGGCACTTAGGGAGACCTTTCAGTGGATCCCTAAGTGTCTAGCTGCCCTAACAAAACAATATTTGGGAGTTAGTTTTGTCTTAGAACGACAGATTGTGGTCTAAATAGCATAAATCTCGAAGATCTTAGAGAAAAGGGTTAGGGTAAACAAGTTAGGACTGTTTTAAGTTTGTGTACATCTCTATGGGATTGTCTCCTAAGTGCCCATTTGGAGGAAATAAAATTATTATTATCATTATTATTATTACATTTTTAATTGTTTATTATCATTAATTATTATCTCGATTGGGCAATTTGTTTTCTAAACGTCCGCATCGGCACGATTGCCGAACGGCGATCGCGAAAAAAACCATTTTCATTGTCATGAGGAATACTACCTAATGAGCGACAGTTCGAACCATCCGGCGCAATTGCGACCTTCAAGATATCTTAAATATACATGTACATTTGTCATGCTCAACGTTGCCAAGGAGCGTCGATGACGGGCATATTATTTCGGGGTCTCGTGTCGTCACTCCTCGCTTAGAACTCCGCCCTCGCTTTCGGGAACATCTCGTCAGACTTGCAGACACCCAACAAGTACGGGAAGCAAAACAGCGCGGAACTGGAAAATGTATACTTTACACGCAGTCAACACTAATGTAACCTAACCCATCCCCCTTGAAACCTAAAAGGAATTCCTGAGATTCCGGGAACACAATGGTTAACACAAAAGAGTGGGGGAGGGGGGATTTCTCAGCCACCTATCGTGCTTCATAATATGGGGAAATGCGTCCTGAATAAACCTACAAGACCGCCCCATGCCTTAAATGCTGTTTATTTAGATGATAAATTAATTTTGCAGATGAGCTTTACAAGTCCGCAAATATGCGCAGAACAAAAAACTGCTGCGTGTGGGACTTATCTCGTCGCTGAGTTGCATTGTTACGTATGGAAACCCCAAGCCGTTTAAAGCTCGGGATGTCACACACGGCAGCAAGGAAATGAAAATAAAAGGAAGGAACCAACGAGCAAAAGAAGGGGAACAATCAACAACCAGCAATTAATAAGACGGGAAACTATATGCTTGTAATTTATGAGAAATTAATGTGCATACTTTTAATTATATTCAGATCAAAAATACAAAGTGGAATAAAGTACGTTATTTATGACAATACAAAATTATACAATTATAAAGGAAAAGATTGGCCAATCCTTACCAGAAATGAAGACCCGGTGAAAATAGGAGTAAACAGTGGCCGGGTGCTCTGTTAGCCGGAAACGGGTTGCAGCTTGTCGATGGGATTTGCGGTCCGGTCCGAGTCCGACGAGGGGCGTAGACTGAAAGGGGCGGAGACTGGAAAGGTCGCAGGTTTGGCTGATGACGGAGCTATGTATACTACACGGGTATGATGGTATACCCGTGAAGAGCCTTGAGTCTTGAGTCTTGAGTCTTGATTCTGAAGTCTGAAGCCGTGAAGACTAAGCGGCCACGCCCATGAAGTCCCGTCAGGGTGGCTGGACCAACTGGGCAGTCAGCGGCCTGCCTGCCCGTCGTGGTTTGACTAACAGAAAGTTCGGCCCGGCAATGTCTACCCATTTTATAGTAGGTCGGTACATACCTATTACTTACACACACATTGTAAAGTATAATGGCTAACATATTTTAGGGGATTCGGACACCGAGGATTAAGAAGTTTATCCTCTACTGGGTGGCCCACCTGGAAATGTGGAATGTTAATTCCCGACTGTAACAGTCTTCCCCCCTTAAGAAAGGTTTTAACATATGGAGAAAACCCTCTTTTTTTTTAACTCCCAATTTTGATAATACGTACACTTTCTTTTGTATTACTTGTATCCCCTTAATAATATAGTTTATAATAAACCTTAACATACTAAGTAAATACATCTTTACAATCGTAATAGTGATAAAGTGCATAATATCAATTTGATAACCATTAGTCAGGTCAATATACGGTAAAAAACACCCCAACCCCAAACAAATTGCAACAAAAGGTTTTTCAACGGTTTCTAGTAGTATTCGACCTCAGGAATAACATACTAAAAGTCGACCAAAATCGGAGTTTCAGAAAGCCGTTATTTTCAAGATGGCGTCCAAGATGGCCGCCGATACCTAAAAATGGCCATAAATCACTTATTATCCATCCTAGAGACATAATTTGGGTGTCTATCTCATGGTTTTCGGGGCGAAAATACATTGAAATGAGTTAAAATGTTCATTGGTGGCCTAGGAAACCCCCAAATTTAAGGTGCCTCACCCCCCTCCCCCTGACAAAATGTAGTTTTCTTGTACTATTGAAGCATATAACCTAAGTAACAGGTTAAATGTGTTTATTGGGAAGCAGCGTAATCATACATGTCACTCAAGGTTTTTTTAATTTTTAGGGCGATTCTCGGTCACATGGGAAGGACATTAACGTGAAGGACGTGTAATACTGGGTTTTGTGGAATTTTCTTTCTTTTTCTGTGAGGCTATTAGGTTTTGTAATTCTAATGGAGTGCTTTTGCAAGAAGGTATAGCACAGAGAAACCGGTTTATGCAGGCATACTTCAAGGAATGATCAGTTTATTTGTTTGTGTTTTTTGATCAATTCTAGAGTTAGCTGCAGTGAATCAAAACTCATTCTATGTGGGAAGGGGAGGGTGTTTATGGAAGTCAGAACTTTTTCTCATCGTTTTCGTTATTTTTTTTGGAGATGCTGAAGCACGGTTCTGCTGCGTAAGGTATCATTGGATTTTAGGTAGTGGCTGGTCTACAGAGATAAATCTGCATAATTTATTGTGTGCTGGTATGCCAGCAGAGTGGTTGCGTAACTATCCCGCCCAGAGCGTAATTCCTAATTTAATTTTTTGTTCTAGTGATATACGCTTCATGGGAGGTCAGTTCAGGCCACTTTTTGTTCTGCGAGATTGCAGTCTGTAGGAATGGGGGGGGGGGGGGGGGGGGGGGGGGGGGGTTGTTTCGTGTTTCGTGTACAAGTTTCAACAGAACCCCTCCGTGCTTTTCGTTATTTTTTTTGAGACGCGGAAAAGGTTCTGCTGACAAGTATCATATGGATTGTATTTGTGACTGTTCTGCCGAAGATAAATCTGTAATTGTACGTTAACTAGTGGGTATGCTAGAAAGTGGCTGTTTGACTGGTCTCTCCAGAGCGTGATTTTTAACTCTTTTTTTCCTCTTTTTTCCGTAAGACACGCATCTGGGGATCAGTTTTAGCCACATTATCTCTGCTAGATGACAGTCCGTGGTTGGAGTTCGTGGACGGGCAAATACATAAAACGTCTGCAGGTCAATTGGGTTAGACATTCCCTAAAAGCGGGAGTTTCAAACCCTGTCTCTGGTTTTGGCGATGCGATGACTGGTTTGTGTATTGCCACAGTGGTCCCTTTGTTTTTAGTTCACACAGTGATTGATTATTACCGGTGATAATATGCCGTCCCCTCTTTTTTTTCCTTTTTTGGAAGGGGAGCAGGGCATATTTTCTGTGCTATATCATGCACTTCATCAGCCACCCTCTTATATAATTCATTTTGCTTTCCTTGTTTTTATTTGTGTGTCGGTTTGTATGACGCATGGCAAGGACAGGGGGGGGGGGTTTGACTTATTTATTTTGTTTTAGTCTTGAGATCCATTTCTTTGATCATTGTTTTGTTCTTTCAATACTTCCAATAGAATTTGCAGATTCTCCTCATCAAGATTTTGTTCCTCTTGGTTGGATTGTGGAGATGCTTTAGTCCTAGATCGAACAAGTTCATCTTTTATGTTTTTGTGCCGTTTGTAAGCCAGGATGGGTTGGGTATCAAATAGCCTATTCAGATATTCGTTTTCGCTAATCAAGGGCCAGTGTTTGAGGATAGCCCGTTTCAGGGCTGGGTGCGCGACATGTGGGTAGTATGGTAGGACGAACACCAGTGGGATATTGTTTTTGTTTTTTTCACGCTTAGGGTCCGCGGGAGTCTTTCCCCTTTGAGAAAGGAGAGCTAGGTCTTCGTTTGTGTATCCGCGCTTTTGAAGTTTGTCTTTGAAGAATTCAACCCTCTCCTCAAAGTCTTTTGAATGGGTACATATACATTTGTATCTGGTCACTTCGCCCTTGATTAATCCGCCAAATACCGACTTAGGGTGTGCTGAATCTCGAGCTAGGTACTGAAATGTATCAGTTTGTTTGGTAGCGACTCGAGTATCCAATATCCCTTCATGTATGAATCGTTCGCCTTTGTAGATAATAAGGTCGAGAAAAGTGACTTGGCGATGCGAGATCTCAGACGTGAACTTATTAAGTGATTGCACTAGGTCAGCAGCCTGCTTTTCATTTCCGTTAAAGATTATAAGAACATCGTCTCTATATCTCATGTAACTCACAATTGAGGGATTGTGAGGGAGGATTTTGTCTTGTTCGTATTTGAATAGAGTTATGTCACAAATCTCCGGACTGCATTCGCTGCCCATGGCCACGCCAATTTTTTGTCTGAAAAACTTGCCATTAAATTCAAACGTGTTTCGACGCATAATGAGTTCAAGGAGACGTCGCGCGTGGTCTGTCGTGGGCTTGGGTATTTCGTATAGTCTGTTGTCGGCCATTGCAAGTGCGTCACAAACTGATTCAATTGCCTCATCTTGTGGGCAGTTAGTGTACTATATCCAGTGTTATCAATAAGTTATCTTGCTCCAATGCCAGGTTATTTAGTTTTTCAAGCACATGCCCAGAATCGCGTGTGTATGTTCTTTGCTGTTTGACAATTGGGAGCAAGAAATAGTCTATGTATTTGGATATGGATTGAGTCGGTCCTCCGCAACCACTAATGATTGGCCTCCCCACGAACCGTGTTCCTTCTGGTACTTTTTTGTGAACTTTCGGTAGGAGGTAAAGGCAAGGTGTTTTAATGTCGTGGTTGCGGGGGTTAAGAAACTCCGATATGTCTTTCGATATGAGTCCGTCCACGTAGAGTTGGCGTATGGCTTGAGAGACTAATTCCGCGGTTTCATCGGTCAAGTCCCTGTTAATTAATTTCTTCATAGTGCAGTGGGGGCCTGTTAATTGTCGTGTCCCTTCACGTATGTAGTCTTGTTTGTTAAGGACGCACACACCGCGGCCTTTATCGAATTGTTTGATGATAATATCCTGTCTTTTCTTAAGGCCAGATAGCGCAACACGTTCTGCTTTTGTTATATTTAGTTTGACATTTTGAATTTTCAGTCTGGATAGTTCCTCCAGAGTGCCTTCAATTATGACTCTAGGTTTAGATTGAAGGTAGGTTGGGGAGTCCAAGTTGAAGGTAGTTTGAACGGGTGTGAGCTTATAGGTCTGACTCTCCCTCACCATTCTTAACCGTAATCTCATCTTTCTGAAGAAGGATCGGGAATGGCGAAGGATGGTCGACCTTTTTGGTTTTTGGGGGGTCGGGATGAAGTTAAGGCCCCTGCCCAATGCTACCAGTTCAATGTTGGAGAGTTGAGCGTCTGAAAGATTTTTCACATAAGGCATACTTTTCTTGGCCCTCATTTCGAGAGTGATCGTTCTCGTCTGTTTGTTTTGCTTTTTACTTATTTTGCGAGACTCGAACAATCTTTCTCTTGCTTTTTTAGTTGTGTGATTTTTTGGCTTTTGTTGATTCTCCTTGCCCTTCTCAAGCACACTCAATGTTTTCTTTCGGTCAGGTTTTTGTTCAGTGAGGTGTGCAGGAGAACGGGGAAAATATTTTTAGTTTTGTGATTTTTTGGGGGCTTTTGTTGATTCTCCTTGCCATTCTCAAGCACACTCAATGTTTTCTTTCGGTCAGGTTTTTGTTCAGTGAGGTGTTCTCTTACTTGTCTCAATGGATTCTCTGACCCCCGAAACCATGGGATAGACACCAAAATTATGTTTCTATGATAGATAATAAGTGATTTATGGTCATTTGTATGAATCGGCGGCCATCTTGGACGCCATTTTGAAAATAACAGCTTTCCGAACCTTCAATTTTAACTCATTTCAATGTATTTTCGCCCCGAAAACCATGAGATAGACACCCAAATTATGTCTCTAGGATGGATAATAAGTGATTTATGGCCATTTTTAGGTATCGGCGGCCATCTTGGACGCCATCTTGGATATTGCGGGTTTCCTAGACCATCTACAAACATTCTAACTTGTCTAAATGGATTCTCTGACCCCCGAAACCATGGGATAGACACCAAAATTATGTCTCTAGGATGGATAATAAGTGATTTGTGGCCATGTTTAGGTATCGGCGGCCATCTTGGACGCCATCTTGGATTTTGGGGGTTTCCTAGACCATCTACAAACATTCTAACTTGTCTAAATGGATTCTCTGACCCCCGAAACCATGGGATAGACACCAAAATTATGTCTCTAGGATGGATAATAAGTGATTTATGGCCATTTTTAGGTATCGGCGGCCATCTTGGACGCCATCTTGAAAATAACGGCTTTCTGAAACTCCGATTTTGGTCGACTTTTAGTATGTTATTCCTGAGGTCGAATACTACTAGAAACCGTTGAAAAACCTTTTGTTGCAATTTTGTTGGGGTCAAACCATATCTTGACCTGACTACATAGCCATTTTACACTTATTAACTAGCTGAAATTATATTAATTAATTCCCCTTACTTTGATACATTTCATAGATGGAATTATACATACATGTAATAATATAGTATTTAATAACATCTAGACAATGCATCAGCTATTAAGTTATCTCTGCCCTTGATGTGTCTTATCACAAGATCAAACTCTTGAAGGGTCAAACTTCAACGTAGTAACCTTTGATTTTTGTTTTTCATTTTATGCACAAACGCCGAAGGATTGTGATCACTGTACACTACAATGGGTCTGGGTGCAGCATAGAGATAAACTTCAAAGTGTTGTAACGCAAGAATGACTACCAGTGCCTCTTTCTCGATAGTTGAATAATTTCGCTGATGAGGGTTCAATTTCTTCGAGAAAAAACAAACTGGATGAGATATTTCAAGATCGTCTTCTTGGAATAACACTGACCCAACTCCAACATCACTAGCATCAACTTCCAACATAAATGGTTTCGTGAAGTCGGGTGCTGAAAGAATTGGCGCGTGGACCAGCATGGATTTAACCATCTGGAAAGCTTGGGTGCATCTTTCGGTCCAGACAAACTTAGTGTTTTTACTAAGCAAATTAGTCAGTGGAGAAACCACGTCCGAAAAGTTGCGGCAAAATTTCCGGTAATAACCGGCCATGCCCAGAAATCGCATCAATTCTTTCTTGGTTCTAGGTTGGGGAAAACCAATAATTGCCTCCACTTTGGCATGGACAGGCTGAACTTCACCTTGTCCAATGACATGACCCAGAAACGTGACCTTCGCTTTACCAATTTGACTTTTAGCTAAATTTACAGTCAGTTTAGCTTCAGCGAGTCTATTATACAAATCACGAGTATTCTGTAAGTGTTCATCCCATGTGTTACTGTACAAAATAATATCATCAATGTATACTTCAGTATTCGGCAAACCTGATATGACTTCGTTCATTAATCTTTGAAACGTTGCAGGGGCATTTTTCATGCCGAAGGGAAGTACCTTATATTGGTATAATCCTTGTGGCGTTACAAAAGCTGATATTTGTTTAGCCCTAGATGTAAGGGGTACTTGCCAGTAACCTTTGAGTAGATCGTAAGTGCTGACAAACTTAGCATTCCCAACCTTATCAATACAGTCATCAATTCTAGGCAATGGGTAAGTATCCGACTTTGTTACTGAATTTACTTTTCTAAAATCGGTACAAAAACGAAAAGATAAATCCGGCTTAGGAACTAAAATACAAGGTGAGCTCCATGAAATATTGCTATCTTCAATGATGTCGTTTTCTTTCATGTACCTGATTTCTTCATTGAACTGAGCCTGTTTAAGTGGACCGCACCTATAAGGGTGTTGCTTAATTGGAACTGCACAGCCCACATATACATCGTGACATGCTACATCTGTTTTCCCAGGTACATCAGGACATAAATGACCATATTCAGTTAGCAAATTTGACACGTCAGACTGCTGTTCCTTTGTCAAATGATGTAACTTATCAGGAAGATTAGCAATAATCCGTGAATTACTTAGTTTAAGGTTACACCCTGGTGTATAGATGATGTTTGATAAATCATCAACATATTTTTCATCAGTTACAGAAGCTACAGATTCGTGTTTTACTTCTACATCCATTTTTCTTATGTTATATGACTTAAGCATGTTAACATGACAAAGTTGTTTAGCCTTACGCCTATCAGGAGTACGAACGACATAATCTAGGTCACTCACTTTGCGATCTATCACATATGGTCCACTGTATCGTGCTTGCAATGACTGACCCACAACAGGTAACAATACAAGAACCTGATCACCTACATTGAAACTACGCTCTCTAGCTTTTCTATCATACCAAGTCTTCATGTCTCTTTGAACACTTTTCAGGTTAGCTTGAGCATATTCACAAGTTGTTTTCAGGCGTTCTTTCAAGCGCGTGACATAAGTCAAGACACTATCCTTAGCATGATTATCTACTATGCACTTTTCCTTAATTAGTGCTAAAGGTCCTCTTACACTACGGCCAAACACAAGTTCGAACGGACTGTAACCCAGAGACTCATTTACTACTTCGCGGATAGCAAAAAGTAGCATAGGAAGTCCCTCATTCCAATCCCTCATGTGGTCAAAGCAATACATCCTGATCATTGATTTTAGGGTTTGGTGAAACCTTTCAAGTGCTCCCTGGCTCTGAGGATGGTAAGCACTCGAAGTGACTAGTGTGATACCTAATGCACCGAGTTGTTCACGGAACTCTTTTGAAGTAAAATTGGTACCCTGGTCACTCTGAACAATTTTGGGCAAACCAAAACGGGTGAAGAACAGAATAAAAGCCTCCCCCACTGGTTTAGCCTTTATGGAACGCAAGGGAATTGCCTCGGCGTACCTGGTAGATGAACACATGATGGTAAGTATGTATTCGTGTCCCGAACTTGTTTTTGGCAGTGGTCCTACACAATCTATGACCACTTTACTAAAAGGTTCGTCAAAGACAGGAATAGGTTTCAAGGGTGCCTTAGGTGGGTGTTGGTTAGGTTTTCCAACTACTTGACAAACATGGCAGGTTCTACAATACTCAGCAACAGATTGCCTAAGGTTCGGCCAATAAAAGTGCTGAAGTATACGGTCACAGGTTTTACCTACACCTAGATGCCCTGCCAAAGGTGCATCATGAGCTACACTCATAATATGCATACGATAAGATTTAGGCACCACCACTTGATGTATAATCTCCCAGTCATGATCAGCTGGGACATCTGATGGACGCCACTTACGCATAAGTAAACTATTTTTCATAAAATAACATACGGGTACTTTATGTGATTCTTCTTCACTAAGCGCCTTTGTACCTATGCTAACTAACTCAGGGTCCCTCCCTTGTTCTAGAATTACATCCTCTTTATTTAGAAAGGTATCACTAGCTACACCAAACTGTGTAGGTGAAGGTTCAACCTGAGAAGTAAGAGAGGACTTTGCCTCACTAGGAAGATAATTGGGCAAACTTGTCATAAATGAATCGCCTAAATCTATATCAGACGGAGATTCTGTCAAGTCCTCAGAAGCCTTATCTTTCCTATTCATAGCTCGAGTAGTCACACACGAAGGAAAAATATCCGGAAACTCTTTCTCTAGTTTTTCTGTGTGATTTACACTACTTGGCCTATCAGTTAAACATGGCTCAACTACAACTCGTTTACCTGCAACATCGTTGCCTAAAAGAAGGGTTATACCTTCTAATCCCTGAGGTAATGTGGGGGTTACCCTTATAGTCACAGGCCCTGTAACTAAGTCTGACATCAAAGTTACTTGATGGATAGGTACACTGAAAACATCACTACCAACACCAGTAATGAGCATGCTTGCTCCAAGGGAGGACTTCTCAGTTAAAGGAACTGCACCCTTGAGAATCAAGGATTGTGAAGCCCCTGTATCCCTTAATATTACTACTTGGTAACGTGGTGAATCCTCACTATCATCAAGTGAAATGTAACCCTCACTAGTAAAAGGTAAAAAGTCCTCTCTTACTTCAGACATGGAACCTTCAACTAAAACCTCATCGAGCTGTGAGCCTACGGATCTAGGAACAGAGGTGGTAAAAGCCACTGGCTTAGAAGCACTAACTTGCAATTTCTTGTAAATGAAACAGTTTGATTTTACGTGCCCTCACTGCCCTATCTTTTTACAGTGCGAACAAATCAAACTGGACCTGTTAGAATAGCTAGGCTTAATACTTGTTCCTGAACCTTCTGGTTTAGAGTCGGTTATGGGCTTAACACGTTCGTCTGCAGACTTTGAATTATGTGAAAAATTACGCCCAAACCTTCTCTTGGCGGGAAAGTCATTTCCCATAAAATTACTCTTATGTGTCAACACATAATCGTCGGCCATAACGGCTGCTTGGTGTAGTTCCTTAACCTGTTGTTCTTCTAAATGAGCTCTTACATTGTCGGGAACACAACTTTTGAACTCTTCCAAAAGCATAATTTGCCTAAGCTTAGCAAAATCTTTACCGACATTACAGCAACTACACCATTTATCAAACAGAATTTCCTTATCATGGGCAAATTCAATGAAAGATTGCCTATCCTGTTTGTTCTTGTTCCTAAATTTCTGTCTGTATGCCTCGGGCACTTGTTCATAAGCTTTGAGAATGGCGGCCTTTACCACTTTATAATCGGAACTCTGTTCTTCTGGAATTGCAGCATAAACTTCTTGAGCCTTACCGGTTAGAACGCTCTGTAATAACAAAGTGCGCATATCAGAGGGCCAGTTAAGCCTATCTGCGACTTTTTCAAAGTGAGCAAAGTATTTTTCTAGATCCTTATCCTAAAACGGGGGGACAAATCTAATGTGCTTGTTAGGATCGAAACTAGCCTGGCTATAAGTTCCCGATGGCGACTGAAATTGTCTAAGCCTAGCTAACTCAACTTCAGCTTCGGTCTTCTGACGTTGTTCTCGCTGAATTTGTAGCTCTAACTCCTTAAGTTTAAGTGCAGTTGCTTCGGTTTGACTAAGTTCTACAGCTGGAACTTGCAACAACTCTTCATCTACACAAAACTCAACTAATACATCTCTAAGATCAGCTTTTTTCATACTACTAGTTACCGTTACTTTATAGTACTTGGCGATATCAATTAGTTCGGACCTTTTTAACGAGTTGATTTTAGTCTCTGAAGGAGTGGTTTCAAAATTTCGAACAAACTCATCAATGTCAAATTTAGCCATATTGTTAATTGCTGGTTATATAATATTGACGCAAATCGTCAGTTAAAAAAATCCCAAAGTTTTGTATCTTGTTTAAATTCATTCCCGGACAAGCCCCCAATTCTGTTACGTATGAAAACCCCAAGCCGTTTAAAGCTCGGGATGTCACACACGGCAGCAAGGAAATGAAAATAAAAGGAAGGAACCAACGAGCAAAAGGAGGGGAACAATCAACAACCAGCAATTAATAAGACGGGAAACTATATGCTTGTAATTTATAAGAAATTAATGTGCATACTTTTAATTATATTCAGATCAAAAATACAAAGTGGAATAAAGTACGTTATTTATGACAATACAAAATTATACAATTATAAAGGAAAAGATTGGCCAATCCTTACGAGAAATGAAGACCCGATGAAAATAGGAGTAAACAGTGGCCGGGTGCTCTGTTAGCCGGAAACGGGTTGCAGCTTGTCGATGGGATTTGCGGTCCGGTCCGAATCCGACGAGGGGCGTAGACTGAAAGGGGCGGAGACTGGAAAGGTCGCAGGCTTGGCTGATGACGGAGCTATGTATACTACACGGGTATGATGGTATACCCGTGAAGAGCCTTGAGTCTTGAGTCTTGAGTCTTGAGTCTTGAGTCTGAAGTCTGAAGCCGTGAAGACTAAGCGGCCACGCCCATGAAGTCCCGTCAGGGTGGCTGGACCAACTGGGCAGTCAGCGGCCTGCCTGCCCGTCGTGGTTTGACTAACAGAAATATCGGCCCGGCAATGTCTACCCATTTTATAGTAGGTCGGTACATACCTATTACTTACACACACATTGTAAAGTATAATGGCTAACATATTTTAGGGGATTCGGACACCGAGGATTAAGAAGTTAATCCTCTACTGGGTGGCCCACCTGGAAATGTGGAATGTTAATTCCCGACTGTAACATGCATACATAAAGCGCCTCGTTTCCTCAAATTTCACCCTGTGGACCAATGCCTATACCATAACCGTATATAGTTATTATCTATTTTATTGTTATTATTGCCATTACCACTTTACTCAGGCACTTTTTTACACATAAACATATAACAATAAAAAGAAAGGGTTGTTTCATTCTCAGGAAGACCATGTGACGTTAATTTACTATAGGGATACAGGCCCCCACAATGTCCATTTATGTTTAATTGGATTCATCTATACGTTGGAAACGGGCAGTTTTGCAGAACGGCTGCACCGATGGACAGTTGCTGACCCGCGGATGACACGCAATTTTCGCCAGGTTCAATGGCGACCGTGGAAACAACAACACAGCTTTTCACCATCGAAATGGTTCTTATGATCTGTTCTTTCAATTGTTGGCTGTGTAAATACCAGTTCGTTAAACGTTGGCGGTACAATGGGCACCATGGGTAAGCCCACTCCCAAGATTGAGTATAATTCAACGATTTCAGTTTCGAATTGTCCACAATATGGCGGCGGCAAAGTACTCATTTCGGCCGTACAAACAGCAGCAACTTTTCGCAGCATGTCCATTTTGCAACAAATGCAGTCAACAGCAGCGATTAATTGTCGGAGGACGTTGTCTGTAATGCTGTGGAATGGAAAGGGCGTTTAACAAGTAAGACACACCCACACACGCACACACGTATATAAACCCTTTGTTAGAGCCCAGTAAGCGCCATCCAATCAGCATGCACATTGTGATACCTTATCGGGTACGTAACCTACGTATCCGTCCGTAGTAGTTTTGCAATCTCCCTACTAGAGCGTTCCAACGGACGGAATAACTTAGTATTTTTGGATTAGATTAACTTACGCCGCCGTCTGAACGTACCCTTATCCTCTGATGTTATCCATGTAAGATAAACATTCATCACGCAGGGCCCGTCCACTGCGTAACTTATATTTTCTCTTATCCTCTGATGTTATCCATGTAAGATAAACATTCATCACGCAGGGCCCGTCCCCTGCGTGACTTCTATTTTCTCTTATCCTCTGATGTTATTCATGTAAGATAAACATTCATCACGCAGGGCCCGTCCCTCTTAACCTCTGATCTTAACAATGTTAGATTTAAATTCAACACACGGGGCCCATCCTCTGCGTAACTTCTATTCTCTCTTATTCTTTGATCTTAACATTGTTAGATTTAAATTTATCACACAGGGCCCATCCACTGCGCAACTTCTAATTCCTCTTATTCTATAATCTTAACAATGTTAGATTTAAATTCAACACGCAGGGCCCATCCACTGCGCAACTTTTATTTCCTCTTATTCTATAATCTTAACAATGTTAGATTTAAATTCAACACGCAGGGCCCATCCACTGCGCAACTTCTAATTCCTCTTATTCTATAATCTTAACAATGTTAGATTTAAATTCAACACGCATGCATGGCCCATTCACTGCGTTACTTCGATTATATCTTATCCTTTGATCTTAACCATTGCTAGATTTAAATTCAACACACAGGGCCTGTCCACTGCGTAACTTATATTCTCTCTTATCGTCTGATCTTAACAATGTTAGATTTAAATTCAGCAGACAGGGCGCCTCCGCTGCGTAACTTATAACTATCTCTCATCCTCTGATCTGAACTACATTAGTTTAAAAACCAAAACGCAGGGCCCGTCCACTGCAAAACTCATTATCTTAACCATGTTGGATTACAATTGAACACACAGGGCCCATCCACTGTTCTCTCTTATGCAGAGGCCCGTCCTCTGATCTTAACCACGCTAGTCTAGAGTAAAATTTAGCATTTTAGTACAACTCGACAGACAGAATTTGGTCACGCCTTTCTGCATTATACGCGCCACCCAAAAAAGGCCACGAACGTGTAACTGGGAGTAGCTGTCCTCCGACTGATGAACTTGATGCTAAACAGCAATGCGCATCATTTCCGCGCGTAAATGCGTTCAAATGACTGCACTCATAAGCCTGCCAGCACTAAGAAACGTGCCGCGAGGCTGCCATCCGCCTAAGTTACAGGCACACGCTGCTCAAGGCGCTAAAACTCATTTGAGGGTCCACTCCCCGTTTTGTTTGAATTTCAAGGCCCCTTTTTTTGTTGAGGCCCATCCTAAAACACGAATGCTGCCAACAAGAATGCAAGAGATCTGCACTATATGGACAATCATGATTAAATCTGATACGCCGCGCTAATAGGGCGCGATTGACAAACTGATATTTTAAAAACCAATAACGCTACCAACATCTACGAGCCGTAACTCACTCTTTAGCCCCCAAACCAAAGAGGAGAATTTCAGATGGTACAAAACAAAACCCTCCGCGCTTAACATATTGCGAGGTGAAAAACCTTTTCCTGGGGAAGGATCTTAAGGGTGCAAAACAATTACAGTTGTTTAAACCCATGCTGGTTAGAGTGTTGCTGGACTTGTTGACATACTCATACTATTTGCTTGGAGTCCCGAGGTCTGACCGGAGATATGGAGCACTTGCCAAGGCGTTCTCCGACAACGCACCTGGATCGCTTTTCAATTAAACCAAAAGAACCGTACTTCTATTAAAACCACCCTCGCATTCAAACTCCCATTGTTTCTATTTCGCTCCACAACGAGAGAAAAGCCTCTTCACTAATTGTCAGCGTGTGCATGTGCGACAAAGATGGTACGTGACACATGGATGTCTTCCCCTGATGTTTTATTACTCGGCCCATTTAAGGGCAGGTGAAACTGAAAATTACATACACAAAAATACATTAAATTATATTAGAAAATACAATCACATCAATAACACAATTTAAACAATAAATCTACAACACTGGCAAATCATTTACAATAAACAATGGGCATCTTCGATTCACTTATACAGGCATAATATCTCCATTTTATAAATACAATTCAATTCATCTCAATTTGCAACTCACAAATCGTATGCGGGGTTGACATCCGTCAATACACACACTGGGTGTTCCACAGGTCTTCCAATACTACAGACAGTTTACCGGGGTATACAGGGGGTATTCTGAGTTATCAGCGGCATTCTGATGCTGTAAATTACAAGCACGAGTTAACAGATAATTAATTACCGTAAGCCCATATCGTAACTGGTAAAGGTGGTAAAAGTACGCGAGCAAAATACTCGCGTACGAGCACCCCTAAATACACATACATACACTGATACAATATCATATTAACCAAGATTCACAGACGGGCACAAAGACCCTGATAAATGTATGTCCCAAATTATACAAATATAAACCAAACTAAGTAAAGTAGGAAAGAAACTTACAGTCTTCGCAGCTTTCGGCGGCGTGACGAAGACTAATTCACGCGCTGTGAACGTCATTCCTAAATACCCGATGTTTTCACGCGATGTCGCATTCTGCAATGCTATTGGATAAATAACGCCCCATGACCCGGCGATCCATGTAAATTAAGCGATCATGAATAATAATATATTGGGCGGTTAAAGAAACACCTGACTGAAATACTGTACAAATTAAACAAGGATGAATGCATTGATCTTCATTATGATGAATATTAAAGCCCATGGCAGACATTTTATATAAATTTAAGCAGTCCGATAGACGACAACAAAAAACTTATCGTCGGCGATAACACTCCCCCCTTGAATGCTTATTCAAATCAAAACAATGGAATAATTAATCTAATTTATAACCCAAACTATTTCACACGGCCAGTATTTCACAAATGCCTTTTATACAATACAACTGCAGACGTACAATCACTACCACCTTTAACATGAGACCCATCGCAAATATTTCAATAAATTCAACACTAAACTTAACCAAGGGTAGCACATTTTTTGCAACATCAAAATCACATTAATTTCATGTCATAGTCACACACAAAATCCATACAGTATCCGACCAAAATTTTCTTTGGATCTAATTACTTTCCAATGCAATCATTCTATATTAATCAATTCTTTATATATAATCCCTTCATAAAAAGGTTTCTTTCATTAATGTGTGGTAATTATAACTGTAATTAATACACATGGAGCATTCAACCTTCCGTTGAAGAACGGCCTGAACCTTCCAATAAAATGACTTTGGTGATTGGACGAAACAAGTTCTGTGGCTCTAGTTTTTAATTTGACTGATCTGACCAGACCACCTCGTCCACAAATGACATTCTTAACAAGTGCAAGTGGCCACAAGTTCCTAGGAGTCATTTCATCTGCAATTAATACAAGATCACCGATGGCAAGATTATCAACTGGATTTACCCACTTAGATCGTATCTGTAACTCTGGTAAGTAAAACTTAAGCCACTTTCGCCAGAATTGATTAGCCAAATGTTGAACATGCCTCCACCGACTACGTAAATGCTCATGACTAAACCTACCAGGAGGATGACTGGAACTGTTTCTCAAAAGCAATAAGTGGTTAGGTGTGATAGGCGTAGGGTCACTAGGATCGTCATTTAACTTAGTCAATGGACGTCCATTTACAATGGCTTCTACTTCACAAAATACAGTTTCCAAAATTTCATCAGTTAATCTTACTGTTCTAGGCAGGACAGCAACCATAACTCGTTTAACTACACCGATCAAACGCTCCCAAACTCCCCCCATGTGGGATGCTTTAGGTGGAATGAAGCGCTACACAACACTTTGTTTGACGGCATAATCACCGATTATCTTCTGAGAAAACTGCTTCATACTAGTTTTTAACTCGGATACACCACCAACAAAATTAGTACCGTTATCTGAATAAATAATCTCTGGGTAACCCCGACGGGCTATGAAACGTCGGAGACATTCAGAAAAGATTCTGTATCTAACGCATCTAATTTTTCAATATGAATTGCTCTAGTTCCAAAACAAGTAAACAAACAACCATAGCGTTTGATTTCTGATCTACCATACTTCACATAAAATGGTCCAAACGCATCAATACCAACATATGAAAATGGTGGTTTACCAGCCTCAATACGTTCCTTGGGTAAATCAGCCATGAGTTGTTGACATGGTTTGGAATAGAGACGTTTACATGTTACACAGCCCCTGATGGTTTTCTTGATCAGAGGTCTAGCTCTAAGAATCCAGAATTCTTTCCTAACCATAATCAACACCCATTCTACACTTACATGAGCAATACCATGTACATCAGTTACAATTGCTGTTGCAATTACATGATTTCCCGAAACAATAAGGGGACTTTTATCCCTCTTGTCTTCGTTTAAACGACCACTTAATCTGAGCAAACCTCGATTGTCAAGATAGGGATTAAGTGTTCTAAGGGGACTAGATGTCTTAACAAAATGCCCTTTCTGCAATCTACTAATCTCTGAGGCAAATGATTGTGATTGAGCCTTGTGGATGAGAATTTCTCCAGCATGTTTAATCTCCCTTACAGATAGTCGACCTGTCGATTTACGCTTTCCAATATACTCAACAAATCTCAACCACCATGCCAAGGCTCGCTTCATTCGATACCAAGATGAGTAGTAATGCATTATCTGATCTAAAGGGTCATTCTCGACAAACTGGTTATGCTCAGTGGTAACGACGCCGAAAGCTGCAATTGAAGTCTTACGGACTTCTGGATCATCACCTGCCAAGTCAACTGATCTTGTATCAGACACGCCCCAATCATGTTTATACCGATGCAGAATATCTGGACCATGAAACCATTTATCATCAGAATTTAAGTACAATTGAGGTCTGGTCACAAGATCAGCTGGGTTACTTTTACTTCCAATATGGTGCCACTGTTCCGGATCAGTTGACTCTCTGATGAGACTAACTCTATTTCCAACAAAAACATGAAATCTCCTGCTCTTGTTGTTTATGTATTTCAAAACAATTTCTGAATCTGTCCAGAAATATGAATAAGTGATGTCTAGATCTAACTCGCATCTCAACAACGCATCAACCTTTGTTGCTAAAACGGCAGCTTGTAATTCCAAACGTGGTATGGTGCATTGCTTTAACGGTGCAACCTTGTGTTTACTAATGATCAACTGAACATGCACCAGCCCATGTTTGTTAACACATCTGATATAACTTCAGCAACCGTAAGCCTTGGAGCTTGCATCTGAAAAATGATGAAGTTTCACCAAAGCATCATCGAATTCACATGGTTTAATACAACGAGGAATCTTCAGGAGCTTCATGTCATAACACGACTTCACCCAGGTGCGCCAGGCATTTTCAAGCTGTCGTGGAACAGCTTCATCCCAAGACAATTTGTCAGCTGTAGCCTTTTGGAACAAAAGTTTACCAGCAAGCACAACATGACCCAACATGCCAAGAGGATCAAATATGGAAGACACAACACTCAGCATTTTTCTTCTGGTTAAAGGACCATCTTTGTCATGCCCAACTTCGAAGAAGAACTCGTCTGTGGAAATCTTCCATTTTGTACCCAAAGCTCTACTCTCACATAGAGGACCCAATGCACGAACTTCATCAGCTACATAATCTTGAGATACTTCACTCAACAATTCTTCATCGTTGACGACAAACTTCTTCAAACAGAATCCCCCTTTACTCAAAACCTTAGGAGTTTCTCTGATTATGATTTTTGCATCTTCCTTAGACGAGACTGAACTCAGACAATCGTCGACGTAAAATGACTTCTCAACAGTATACTTGATTAAAGGAGAGACTTCAGGGGCATCGATAATTGTGCGACTGAGTGCATAGGTTGAACTTGAAGCACACCAAACACCACCAAACAAATGGGAAGTCATTCTATAATATGCTAGCTGACCATCTACATACCACAGAAACCTAAGTGCATCTCGATCCTTTGGAGGTATTTTTACCTGATTGTACATAGCTTCGATATCTGCCTGAATAGCTAAACTATGTTGTCTGAAGCGCAACACAATGGGCAACAACTTGTTAATAAGATCAGGACCTTGTAGACAACGCCCATTGAGTGACTTTCCTCTGAATTTACATGCACAATCAAAGACAACTCTAAGTTTATCTGGCTTCTTCGTAGTAATGACTGCATGATGTGGGAGATACCATATTCTATCACTTGTAGTAACCTGACGAGAGGGAACCCTCTCTGCATAACCCTTATCCAATAACTTAGTGATTTCCGCATCATACCTGGGATACAATTTGCCTTCGCCCAATCTTTTATACAGAGAATCTAACCTTGACTTGGCCACAATGAAGTTGTTAGGTAACGACTCTGACCTATCTCTCCAGGGTATGGGAAGTTTGTAGTGCCCATCTATCTTCAGACATTCTTGGTCCCACAGCTCTATCACCGCCTTATCTTCTTGCGACCATGAAGAAGACTCCAAGCCATCATTCTCAATCCTCCACAGCTTAGATACATCATCAATGGGTTGACAAGACACAAAATTTGAAACTACCTTATGACTGACTCTGTCGACAGGTGATCACCCGTTCACACACCATCCAAACAATGTACGAATTGCGAAGGGTTGTCCGGGACTGCCACGTCTGACTTCCAATGGTACGAGAGCTTCTGCATTATCCTGACCAATAAGTAAATCAACAATCACATTATCACATTCATAAGCAGGCATAGGACCAATGTCATTAAAATGAACATAGAGTGAAACATTTACAGATGTACTTTTTACAGGTATGCTGTCAATAACACAAACATCATTCATCTGCAAGGTCTCTCCAGTTTCTGATCCGAGTGACAAATCAACAATTCGAGATTGATGAACACCAGAATTAGTTAAGGTGCTAGGTTGGAATTGTGACGGTCTTCCACGCAAACCCAATTTGTCTACCAAACGCCGATAACAAAATGAATTACTTGAACCACTGTCCAATAAGGCAAACACACTGTGTGAATTGTTGACAACTACTTGTACAATGGGCATGTGGGTTTCCCTATCAGCAAAGAAATTTGCATTAGAAACATTTGACTGGATTGGAGCAGTATCAGGGCAGTGAATGTACATAGTATGTTTTCTGCCACAACCCTGCACACCACAAACTGAACGTTTACCACAATTATCGGTGTTGTGGGAGGCAAGAAGACAATTATGACAAAGTCTGTGAACAATTACAATATTCAATCTCTCCTTAGGACTCATTTGTTTAAACCTATCGCAATGCCACAAACGATGAGGTTGACTACATAACACGCATGGTGGTTCAGGTTTAGCGTACGATCTAACGTTCGTGGACAGACCCAACTTTGGATTATACCCGGATTGATGGAACTGAGTTAACATCGAGGAATTATTCGAGGTTCCCTGATTGGTATTTTTCAATTTATCAAAACGCTTGGGCTGCATGTTACCGTAAACAGGATCATTTACTTCACATGCAATGTCATCCATGAAGCTTACCAACTCCTTAAATTCAGGGTATGACTCTTTGGCCTTCTTTGATTTTAACGCATACTTTTTCCACTTCATCTGAACATAATTTGGCAATTTACTCACGATTTCAAGGATAACCGACTGTGCATTAACCTCATTCAAGGTGTTTAGCTGACCAAGTGTGAGCAAAGATGTTTTTCATGTCATCTGCCAACTGCTGGATTTCTTGGGGAGATCTTAATTGTTTACCAAATTTAAGTGCCTTCACATGACGTTCAGTAACAAGATATCTATTACCAAAACGACTCTCTAAAATTGAGCGTGCCTGGGCATAACCACTAGATCCCCCAATCAACTGACAACCTATAATAGCTTCCTTAGCAGGACCAGATGTATACTGAATGAGCCTAGCTAATTTGAGGTCATTGTCTTCACACACCTTATCGACATTGACTTCAAATGATCTTAGGAATTGATAAAAATACAATGGATTTCCATCAAATACCTGTAACTCAACCTTCGGTAAATTTAGTAAACCCAGAAATTCGCTATAAGTACTAGATGTATGTGTACTTGAAGCCCCAACTTCGGCCTTAATATCTTTGGAAATACCAACACTCTTAATTGAATGCAGGACAGAAATATATACATCCTGCTCTTTATAAAAATAAGCTTCGCTAATATCGATATCATCGTCATCAGTAAGTAATAAATGGTATTCATTATGCGCCGACGTAAAATTCTTAAAGAGACCTTTAAGCTTTACAACATAATCGTTAATTGAACTTAAGTCATCTTCTGCTATACATTGCCTTATTATGTTAACTTGCTTTGTGACTGCTCTCTTCGCTGAAGTCCTGACGTTTTGAACTGTGCCTCCTTCGACATGATGCGAGGGCATCCTCGGCTGCTTCAAGATGGATGTACTGGACATGGATGACGGGGCAGGATCACAGCAATGGTAACAGGGTGACGGCGATGGCTACGGAGTGGTATAGTGACAGGTAGTGACGAAATGCAACGACGTAGCCAAGCCCAGGGAAGATGACGATAACGGATGGACGACTACTTGAAATGACGATTCTTCTTACGATTTTTTCACTGTCAGCGTGTGCATGTGCGACAAAGATGGTACGTGACACATGGATGTCTTCCCCTGATGTTTTATTACTCGGCCCATTTAAGGGCAGGTGAAACTGAAAATTACATACACAAAAATACATTAAATTATATTAGAAAATACAATCACATCAATAACACAATTTAAACAATAAATCTACAACACTGGCAAATATAATATCTCCATTTTATAAATACAATTCAATTCATCTCAATTTGCAAAGTTCTCACAAATCGTATGCGTGGTTGACATCCGTCAATACACACACTGGGTGTTCCACAGGTCTTCCAATACTACAGACAGTTTACCGGGGTATACAGGGGGTATTCTGGGTTATCAGCGGCATTCTGATGCTGTAAATTACAAGCACGAGTTAACAGATAATTAATTACCGTAAGCCCATATCGTAACTGGTAAAGGTGGTAAAAGTACGCGAGCAAAATACTCGCGTACGAGCACCCCTAAATACACATACATACACTGATACAATATCATATTAACCAAGATTCACAGATGGGCACAAAGACCCTGATAAATGTATGTCCCAAATTATACAAATATAAACCAAACTAAGTAAAGTAGGAAAGAAACTTACAGGCTTCGCAGCTTTCGGCGGCGTGACGAAGACTAATTCACGCGCTGTGAACGTCATTCTTAAATACCCGATGTTTTCACGCGATGTCGCATTCTGCAATGCTAAGGGAATAAATGTGTGTTCGAGAGGTTTTAATCACTCTGTTTAATACCGCTTGGAGTCTGGGTGCTGATAATTACCCGAGCCGAAGGCGAGGGTAGTTATCAGCTCCCAGACTCCAAGCGGTATTAAACAGAGTGATTAATACCGACCGAACACACATTTATTCCCATTCATAAATACCTTTTTTGTAAAATTCAGCAAAAAAACACCAAAATCACGGAAATTGTCGCAAGTAAATTTCGGTGTTTCGCCATTCTGTGTGTTTTCCCCTATCCATGTTCACGGGCCACTGTCAAATGACAGACTAAAATGGCCATTACTGCATTGGCAACCTCGTTTCCAGAGTGTCGAGCTGTACTCTATTTTCACATGAACTTTTCAGGCTCGGTCAAGAGGTTTGCATTGCTTTTTTTTCAATGGTTTAAAATTACAATTTATTTAAAAATAGTTTTAAATATAATTATTTTCTCATCCCAGACTTCCTGATTTCCGAAACCCACCTTTTTGGGGGGGGGAAACTATTTATCTTCTTTCCCAAAAGTAAATAACTCTAGAAACTATGACATCACAACAAAAATAGCGCCGAGAAAGCAGACGATATTTTTACATCAACTTTTCAGGCTTTGCCAAGAAGATTATATTTATTAATCCATCTTTTATGGATTTAAATTACAACTCATTAAAAAAGGGTTTAAACATAATAATTCTCTTTACCCTACATTTTCCTGAGCTTTATAACCCACCCACTTTTGGGGCAACAATTTAGCTTCTTTGAATAAAATAAATATTTATCGAAAATGTGACGTCACTCCAAATACGAAATGTTGCGCAACCAGTCGCGCAACGCCGAGATAGGAATAATGTTGTCCATGTGCGGAGGCCACTTTTGTTGCCAACTGGGTTTAAACACTTCCAGCCATATCTTTATCGTCCGTTTAATACCGGCCACGTGACGGGCTCTCGACCAATAGGAATGCCTAAACTGTCCCAGGTATTTATGAATATTGGATAAATAACGCCCCATGACCCGGCGATCCATGTAAATTAAGCGATCATGAATAATAATGTATTGGGCGGATAAAGAAACACCTGACTGAAATACTATACAAATTAAACAAAGATGAATGCATTGATCTTCATTATGATGAATATTAAAGCCCATGGCAGACATTTTATATAAATTTAAGCAGTCCGATAGACGACAACAAAAAACTTATCGTCGGCGATAACACTAATTGTTCATCTCTCTCTAGCCCGAGCCGTCTGTTGCCATGCAATGCCATTTTGTGTTCTTAGTTTGCCTCTCCGTTTTCTGCTTTGTCTCTTCTTTTTTGGGGGTATTCCATACACCGTCGTTGTCACCCTTAGTTACCCATATTTATATACAGTATTACCCAGGTGAAAGCGATAAAACCCAAATAAGACCATTGTTACAATTTAAACCTTTTTTACCACTGACCTTAAATTACTTTTGACCTCAACACCTCATCTTTGACACGATCACACATGCCACATTTGATTGAAATCCGGACTCCAAGTTTTCAAAGGAAAAACGGTTTTAAACTTATCCGGCCTGTTTTAAAACTTTACCACAAATGGCCTTAGACCTCAGAAGTTGAACTTGAAAACCACTCTCGTACCGTGAGATAACGGTATATATCATCTCCGACCGAAACGAGATTGGAAATGAAAAGCGAGGTAATGACAGCCATCAATTATCGGGGTTATATTATATATAACAGCGGTGACCAAACAGCAGTGGCCAAACTGTCAATCGATCAAATAATCAAATTAGCCTTGGTCCTCAAAGAAGTTAATTGCCAACAATAATTCTTCTCTTTTATCGAAGATCCATAATAAGGCTAACAATTTCGGTACTGACACTAAATATTGTTATAGGCTGCTCACAAGCTACACGGTTCATATCCTATACTGATCCGGGTACCCCGAGACGATCGAGACCCCTTTTAAAACGTACAATTTTCGCGGATTCCATATACTTGACTTCAATGGAGAACTTCTTTGTAATTGGAACGTGTAAGGTTTGCCCAGAGCGGGCCTGATCCCTCTTACTATGCAAAATTGGCACTGTCCTGGGACGGACAATGGCGATTACGCATGCTGGCTTTTCCGTGTCTTAGGTCACAATAATATTGTGCGGAATGACCTGAAACAAACCATGCCCCTTGGCTGTTTCTCCCGGGTTAAACCCCTATAAGCAAGGCTTGAATAATGTTCTGCTTAAATAGCGCTTAAATTGGCTTCCTCCCAAAAATTTGAAAACGGTTGCATCGCATTATTATGTACAATCATATTTGACACATGGGTTCAATTTTACATATGATTGAAATGCATCTGTCGAAGGAAGCACTTAGCAAGTGAACACATGCTGACATAACCGGCAGTGTTCTTGGACTATAATAATACTAAAAGCTTCAATTTCAAAACGGTTGGTTTTGGTGTTTTTTAACGACGATTGTTTGCGACAAATGGGCTAAAAACACTAGTATCGTCTTATTGTTTAGAGAGACTTTTCAAGTTTCCATCAGCAATTGTTTTATTTTTGTCTTAAACAGGGACAGAACTATGACTGTTGAGTCTGATTTTATGGTCGGTAAAAATACCATTTCTCCTTACTAAACAAAGTTGTGCAGAATACTGTGCCGGTTTGGTGACACGATATGTGATTTAGTACCTATCTTCAAAATGTGTTGTTCTTTTTTAGTTACCTAAAACAATTAGGAACACTCAAAATGTCGTCTATTCCGAAAGCAGGCTCACAGAAATAATGCCGCGCAAAAAGCACATAAATGCCTCATTAAAAGTGTACTGACCTCAAAAGCCAAAACGATCTAACCCCCGACCAAACATGCGTTGCTATAGTAAACTCAAAGGCAATTTGCATGTCAAAACCCCTGCTCCATACCAGAGCAAAGGCGCCCGACCAGAACTTGTGACACTCTGACTATCGAAAACAAACATCACATGCAAAACGTCCGCATAAAGCAAAGTTATGTAACAACAGGTACGTGTATGCATTATAATTTACGTGAATTATGTCATTTTAAAACAGACACTTTAAGATTCAATTTTGTTATTTTGTTTTCCCTTCAAAATATCCCGAAACGGTCAGAGTCACCGTGTTGGCACAACACTACTGCCAACAAGAACATTACTATTCTACGGGCACTCCTCCGTGCACACAAAACCTCGTAATTTTGTCCGGCTGCGAAGCCGTCAACCCGCTCAAGACTTCGCTGCGTACCTCATTAATGACTACGCTGCAATCTGACTGGCTATATACAATGCGAGAGCACCCACAAACTGTTTTCGGTTGTTTTCACCGTCAGAACACGAAATGAACATCCAACCCTCCCAAATGGTCTATAGAGCCCATTGAGCCTAACAAACACTTTTCGGTTGTTTTTACCGTCAGAACACGAAATGAACTACCAACACTCCCAAATGACCTATAGAGCCCATTGAGCCTAACAAACATTTTTCAGTTTTGTTCACCGTCGGAACACAAAATGAACTACCAACACTCCCAAATGGTCTATGGAGCCCATTGAGCCTAACAAACACTTTTCGGTTGTTTACACCGTCAGAACACGAAATGAACTACCAACACTCCCAAATGGTCTATATAGCCCATTGAGCCTAACAAACTGTTTTCGGTTGTTTTAACCGTCGGAACACGAAATGAACTACCAACACTCCCAAATGGTCTATAGAGCCCATTGAGCCTAACAAAAACTTTTCGGTTGTTTTCACCGTCAGAACACGAAATGAACGTCCAACCCTCCCAAATGGTCTATAGCGCCCATTGAGCCTAACAAATCGTTTTCACCGTCAGAACACGAAATGAACTACCAACACTCCCAGATGGTCTATAGAGCCCATTGAGCCTAACAAACACTTTTCGGTTGTTTTCACCGTCTGAACACGAAATGAACATCCAACCCTCCCAAATGGTCTATATAGCCCATTGAGCCTAACAAACACTTTTCGCTTGTTTTCACCGTCGGAACACGAAATGAACTACCAACACTCCCAAATGGTCTATAGAGCCCATTGAGCCTAATAAACACTTTTCGGTTGTTTTCACCGTCAGAACACGAAATGAACATCCAACCCTCCCAAATGGTCTATAGCGCCGATTGAGCCTAACAAATCGTTTTCGGTTGTTTTCACCGTCAGAACACGAAATGAACTACCAACACTCCCAAATGGTCTATAGAGCCCATTGAGCCTAACAAACACTTTTCGGTTGTTTTCACCGTCGGAACACGAAATGAACTACCAACACTCCCAAATGGTCTACAGAGCCCACTGAGCCTAACAAACTGTTTTCGGTTGTTTTCACCGTCATAACACGAAATGAACTACCAACACTCCCAAATGGTCTGTAGAGCCCATTGAGCCTAACAAACACTTTTCGGTTGTTTTCACTGTCAGAACACGAAATGAACATCCAACCCTCCCAAATAGTCTATAGCGCCCATTGAGCCTAACAAACACTTTTCGGTTGTTTTCACCGTCAGATCACAAAATGAACATCCAACCCTCCCAAATGGTCTATAGCGCCCATTGAGCCTAAAAAACTGTTTTCGGTTGTTTTCACCGTCAGAACACGAAATGAACTACCAACACTCCCAAATGGTCTATAGAGCCCATGGAGCCTAACAAACACTTTTCGCTTGTTTTTACCGTCGGAACACGAAATGAACTACCAACACTCCCAAATGGTCTATAGAGCCCATTGAGCCTAACAAACACTTTTCGGTTGTTTTCACCGTCTGAACACGAAATGAACATTTAACCCTCCCAAATGGTCTATATAGCCCATTGAGCCTAACAAACACTTTTCGCTTGTTTTCACCGTCGGAACACGAAATGAACTACCAACACTCCCAAATGGTCTATAGAGCCCATTGAGCCTAACAAACACTTTTCGGTTGTTTTCACCGTCAGAACACGAAATGAACATCCAACTCTCCCAAATGGTCTATAGCGCCCATTGAGCCTAACAAATCGTTTTCGGTTGTTTTCACCGTCAGAACACGAAATGAACTACCAACACTCCCAAATGGTCTATAGCGCCCATTGAGCCTAACAAACACTTTTCGGTTGTTTTCACCGTCGGAACACGAAATGAACTACCAACACTCCCAAATGGTCTACAGAGCCCATTGAGCCTAACAAACTGTTTTCGGTTGTTTTCACCGTCATAACACGAAATGAACTACCAACACAGCATTTGGGAGTGTTGTTAGTCAATTTCGTGATCTGAAGGTAAATAGTTCCGAAAAGTGTTTGTTAGGCTCAGTGGGCGCTATAGAGCATTTGGGAGTGTTGTAAGTCCATTTCGTGATCTGAAGGTAATTAGTGCCAAAAAGTGTTTGTTAGACTCAATGGGCGCTATAGACCATTTGGGAGTGTTGTAAGTCCATTTCGTGATCTGACGGTCAATGTGCCGAAAAGTGTTTGTTAGGCTCAATGTGCGCTATAGAGCATTTGGGAGTGTTGTTAGTCCATTTCGTGATCTGAAGGTAAATAATGCCGAAAAGTGTTTGTTAGGCTCAATGGGCGCCATAGAGCATTGGGGAGTGGTGGAAGTTCATTTCGTGATCTGAAGGTAAAATAGTGCCAAAAAGTGTTTGTTAGGCTCAATGGGCGCTATAGACCATTTGGGAGTGTTGTAAGTCCATTTCGTGATCTGAAGGTAAATAGTGCCGAAAAGTGTTTGTTAGGCTCAATGAGCGCTATAGACCATTTGGGAGTGTTGTAAGTCCATTCCGTGATCTGAAGGTAAATAGTGCCGAAAAGTGTTTGTTTGGCTCAATGGGCGCTATAGACCATTTGGAAGTGTTGGAAGTCCATTTCGTGATCTGAAGTTAAATAGGGCCAAACAGTGTTTGTTAAGCTCAATGTGCGCTATAGACCATTTGGGAGTTTGGAAGTCCATTTCGTGATCTGAAGTTAAATAGTGCCAAAAAGTGTTTGTTAGGCTCAATGGGCGCTATAGACCATTTGGGAGTGTTGTAAGTCCATTTCGTGATCTGAAGGTAAATAGTGCCGAAAAGTGTTTGTAAGGCTCAATGGGCGCTATAGAGCATTTGGGAGTGTTGTAAGTCCATTTCGTGATCTGAAGTTAAATAGTGCCAACAAGTGTTTGTTAGGCTCAATGTGCGCTATAGAGCATTTGGGAGTGTTGTTAGTCAATTTGGTGATCTGAAGGTAAATAGTGCCGAAAAGTGTTTGTTAGGCTCAATGGGCGCTATAGAGCATTTGGGAGTGTTGTTAGTCAATTTCGTGATCTGAGGGTAAATAGTGCCGATAAGTGTTTGTTTATGCTAAATGGGCGCTATGGAGCATTTGGGAGTGTTGTAAGTCCATTTCGTGATCTGAAGGTAAATAGTGCCAACAAGTGTTTGTTAGGCTCAATGGGCGCTATAGACCATTTGGGAGTGTTGTAAGTCAATTTCGTGATCTGAAGGTAAATAGTGCCGAAAAGTGTTTGTAAGGCTCAATGGGCGCTATAGAGCATTTGGGAGTGTTGTAAGTCCATTTCGTGATCTGAAGTTAAATAGTGCCAACAAGTGTTTGTTAGGCTCAATGTGCGCTATAGACCATTTGGGAGTTTGGAAGTCCATTTCGTGATCTGAAGTTAAATAGTGCCAACAAGTGTTTGTAAGGCTCAATGGGCGCTATAGAGCATTTGGGAGTGTTGTTAGTCAATTTGGTGATCTGAAGGTAAATAGTGCCGAAAAGTGTTTGTTAGGCTCAATGGGCGCTATAGAGCATTTGGGAGTGTTGTTGGTCAATTTCGTGATCTGAGGGTAAATAGTGCCGAAAAGTGTTTGTTTATGCTAAATGGGCGCTATGGAGCATTTGGGAGTGTTGTAAGTCCATTTCGTGATCTGACGGTCAATGTGCCGAAAAGTGTTTGTTAGGCTCAATGGGCGCTATAGAGCATTTGGGAGTGTTGTTAGTCAATTTTGTGATCTGAAGATAAATAGTGCCAAAAAGTGTTTCTTAGGCTCAATGAGCGCTATAGACCATTTTGGAGTGTTGTAAGTCCATTTCGTGATCTGAAGGTAAATAGTGCCAAAAAGTGTTTGTTAGGCTCAATGGGCGCTATAGACCATTTGGGAGTGTTGTAAGTCAATTTCGTTATCTGAAGGTAAATAGTGCCGAAAAGTTTTTGTTAGGCTCAATGGGCGCTATAGAGCATTTGGGAGTGTTGTTAGTCAATTTCGTGATCTGAAGGTAAATAGTGCCGAAAAGTGTTTGTTTGGCTCAATGGGCGCTATAGAGCACTTGGGAGTGTTGTTAGTCAATTTCGTGATCTGAAGGTAAATAGTGCCGAAAAGTGTTTGTTAGGCTCAATGTGCGCTAAAGAGCATTTGGGAGTTTGGAAGTCCATTTCGTGATCTGAAGGTAAATAGTGCCGAAAAGTGTTTGTAAGGCTCAATGGGAGCTATAGAGCATTTGGGAGTGTTGTTAGTCAATTTCGTGATCTGAAGGTAAATAGTGCCGAAAAGTGTTTGTTTGGCTCAATGCGCGCTATAGACCATTTGAAAGTGTTGGAAGTCCATTTCGTGATCTGAAGGTAAATAGTGCCAAAAAGTGTTTGTTAGGCTCAATGTGCGCTATAGACCATTTGGGAGTTTGGAAGTCCATTTCGTGATCTGAAGGTAAATAGTGCCGAAAAGTGTTTGTTTGGCTCAATGGGCGCTATAGACCATTTGGAAGTGTTGGAAGTCCATTTCGTGATCTGAAGGTAAATAGTGCCAAAAAGTGTTTGTTAGGCTCAATGTGCGCTATAGAGCATTTGGGAGTTGGAAGTCCATTTCGTGATCTGAAGGTAAATAGTGCCGAAAAGTGTTTGTAAGGCTCAATGGGAGCTATAGAACACTTGGGAGTGTTGTTAGTCAATTTCGTGATCTGAAGGTAAATAGTGCCGAAAAGTGTTTGTTTGGCTCAATAGGCGCTATAGAGCACTTGGGAGTGTTGTTAGTCAATTTCGTGATCTGAAGGTAAATAGTGCCGAAAAGTGTTTGTTAGGCTCAATGTGCGCTATAGAGCATTTGGGAGTTTGGAAGTCCATTTCGTGATCTGAAGGTAAATAGTGCCGAAAAGTGTTTGTAAGGCTCAATGGGAGCTATAGAGCACTTGGGAGTGTTGTTAGTCAATTTCGTGATCTGAAGGTAAATAGTGCCGAAAAGTGTTTGTTTGGCTCAATGGGCGCTATAGAGCACTTGGGAGTGTTGTTAGTCAATTTCGTGATCTTAAGGTAAATAGTGCCGAAAAGTGTTTGTTAGGCTCAATGGGCGCTATAGAGCATTTGGGAGTGTTGTTAGTCAATTTCGTGATCTGAGGGTAAATAGTGCCGAAAAGTGTTTGATTATGCTAAATGGGCGCTATGGAGCATTTGGGAGTGTTGTAAGTCCATTTCGTGATCTGACGGTCAATGTGCCGAAAAGTGTTTGTTCGGCTCAATGGGCGCTATAGAGCATTTGGGAGTTATGTTAGTCAATTTCGTGATCTGACGGTAAAACGTGCTGAAAAGTGTTTGTTAGGCTCAATGGGCGCTACAGACCATTTGGGAGTGTTGGAAGTCAATTTCGTGATCTGAAGGTAAATAGTGCCGAAAAGTATTTGTAAGGCTCAATGGTCGCTATACAGCATTTGGGAGTGTTATTAGTCAATTTCGTGATCTGACGGTGAAAAGTGCCGAAAAGTGTTTGTTAGGCTCAATGGGCGGTATAGAGCATTTGGGAGTGGTGGAAGTCCATTTCGTGATCTGAAGGTAAATAGTGCCAAAAAGTGTTTCTTAGGCTCAACGCGCGCTATATACCATTTTGAAGTGTTGTAAGTCCATTTCGTGATCTGAAGGTAAATAGTGCTAAAAAGTGTTTGTTAGGCTCAATGGGCGCTATAGAGCATTTAGGAGTGTTGGAAGTCCATTTTGTGATCTGAAGGTAAATAGTGCCAAAAAGTGTTTCTTAGGCTCAATGGGCGCTATAGACCATTTGGGAGTGTTGGAAGTCCATTTCGTGATCTGAAGGTAAATAGTGCCGAAAAGTGTTTGTTAGGCTCAATGTGCGCTATAGAGCATTTGGGAGTTTGGAAGTCCATTTCGTGATCTGAAGGTAAATAGTGCCGAAAAGTGTTTGTAAGGCTAAATGGGAGCTATAGAGCACTTGGGAGTGTTGTTAGTCAATTTCGTGATCTGAAGGTAAATAGTGCCGAAAAGTGTTTGTTCGGCTCAATGGGCGCTATAGAGCATTTGGGAGTTATGTTAGTCAATTTCGTGATCTGACGGTAAAACGTGCTGAAAAGTGTTTGTTAGGCTCAATGGGCGCTACAGACCATTTGGGAGTGTTGGAAGTCAATTTTGTGATCTGAAGGTAAATAGTGCCGAAGAGTGTTTGTAAGGCTCAATGGTCGCTATACAGCATTTGGGAGTGTTATTAGTCAATTTCGTGATCTGACGGTGAAAAGTGCCGAAAAGTGTTTGTTAGGCTCAATGGGCGGTATAGAGCATTTGGGAGTGGTGGAAGTCCATTTCGTGATCTGAAGGTAAATAGTGCCAAAAAGTGTTTCTTAGGCTCAACGCGCGCTATATACCATTTTGAAGTGTTGTAAGTCCATTTCGTGATCTGAAGGTAAATAGTGCTAAAAAGTGTTTGTTAGGCTCAATGGGCGCTATAGAGCATTTGGGAGTGTTGGAAGTCCATTTTGTGATCTGAAGGTAAATAGTGCCAAAAAGTGTTTCTTAGGCTCAATGGGCGCTATAGACCATTTGGGAGTGTTGGAAGTCCATTTCGTGATCTGAAGGTAAATAGTGCCGAAAAGTGTTTGTTAGGCTCAATGTGCGCTATAGAGCATTTGGGAGTTTGGAAGTCCATTTCGTGATCTGAAGGTAAATAGTGCCGAAAAGTGTTTGTAAGGCTAAATGGGAGCTATAGAGCACTTGGGAGTGTTGTTAGTCAATTTCGTGATCTGAAGGTAAATAGTGCCGAAAAGTGTTTGTTCGGCTCAATGGGCGCTATAGAGCATTTGGGAGTTATGTTAGTCAATTTCGTGATCTGACGGTAAAACGTGCTGAAAAGTGTTTGTTAGGCTCAATGGGCGCTACAGACCATTTGGGAGTGTTGGAAGTAAATTTTGTGATCTGAAGGTAAATAGTGCCGAAGAGTGTTTGTAAGGCTCAATGGTCGCTATACAGCATTTGGGAGTGTTATTAGTCAATTTCGTGATCTGACGGTGAAAAGTGCCGAAAAGTGTTTGTTAGGCTCAATGGGCGGTATAGAGCATTTGGGAGTGGTGGAAGTCCATTTCGTGATCTGAAGGTAAATAGTGCCAAAAAGTGTTTCTTAGGCTCAACGCGCGCTATATACCATTTTGAAGTGTTGTAAGTCCATTTCGTGATCTGAAGGTAAATAGTGCTAAAAAGTGTTTGTTAGGCTCAATGGGCGCTATAGAGCATTTGGGAGTGTTGGAAGTCCATTTTGTGATCTGAAGGTAAATAGTGCCAAAAAGTGTTTCTTAGGCTCAATGGGCGCTATAGACCATTTGGGAGTGTTGGAAGTCCATTTCGTGATCTGAAGGTAAATAGTGCCGAAAAGTGTTTGTTAGGCTCAATGTGCGCTATAGAGCATTTGGGAGTTTGGAAGTCCATTTCGTGATCTGAAGGTAAATAGTGCCGAAAAGTGTTTGTAAGGCTCAATGGGAGCTATAGAGCACTTGGGAGTGTTGTTAGTCAATTTCGTGATCTGAAGGTAAATAGTGCCGAAAAGTGTTTATTTGGCTCAATGGGCGCTATAGAGCACTTGGGAGTGTTGTTAGTCAATTTCGTGATCTGAAGGTAAATAGTGCCGAAAAGTGTTTGTAAGGCTCAATGGTCGCTATACAGCATTTGGGAGTGTTATTAGTCAATTTCGTGATCTGACGGTGAAAAGTGCCGAAAAGTGTTTGTTAGGCTCAATGGGCGGTATAGAGCATTTGGGAGTGGTGGAAGTCCATTTCGTGATCTGAAGGTAAATAGTGCCAAAAAGTGTTTCTTAGGCTCAACGCGCGCTATATACCATTTTGAAGTGTTGTAAGTCCATTTCGTGATCTGAAGGTAAATAGTGCTAAAAAGTGTTTGTTAGGCTCAATGGGCGCTATAGAGCATTTGGGAGTGTTGGAAGTCCATTTTGTGATCTGAAGGTAAATAGTGCCGAAAAGTGTTTGTTAGGCTCAATGTGCGCTATAGAGCATTTGGGAGTTTGGAAGTCCATTTCGTGATCTGAAGGTAAATAGTGCCGAAAAGTGTTTGTAAGGCTCAATGGGAGCTATAGAGCACTTGGGAGTGTTGTTAGTCAATTTCGTGATCTGAAGGTAAATAGTGCCGAAAAGTGTTTATTTGGCTCAATGGGCGCTATAGAGCACTTGGGAGTGTTGTTAGTCAATTTCGTGATCTGAAGGTAAATAGTGCCGAAAAGTGTTTGTAAGGCTCAATGGTCGCTATACAGCATTTGGGAGTGTTATTAGTCAATTTCGTGATCTGACGGTGAAAAGTGCCGAAAAGTGTTTGTTAGGCTCAATGGGCGGTATAGAGCATTTGGGAGTGGTGGAAGTCCATTTCGTGATCTGAAGGTAAATAGTGCCAAAAAGTGTTTCTTAGGCTCAACGCGCGCTATATACCATTTTGAAGTGTTGTAAGTCCATTTCGTGATCTGAAGGTAAATAGTGCTAAAAAGTGTTTGTTAGGCTCAATGGGCGCTATAGAGCATTTGGGAGTGTTGGAAGTCCATTTTGTGATCTGAAGGTAAATAGTGCCAAAAAGTGTTTCTTAGGCTCAATGGGCGCTATAGACCATTTGGGAGTGTTGGAAGTCCATTTCGTGATCTGAAGGTAAATAGTGCCGAAAAGTGTTTGTTAGGCTCAATGTGCGCTATAGAGCATTTGGGAGTTTGGAAGTCCATTTCGTGATCTGAAGGTAAATAGTGCCGAAAAGTGTTTGTAAGGCTCAATGGGAGCTATAGAGCACTTGGGAGTGTTGTTAGTCAATTTCGTGATCTGAAGGTAAATAGTGCCGAAAAGTGTTTGTTCGGCTCAATGGGCGCTATAGAGCATTTGGGAGTTATGTTAGTCAATTTCGTGATCTGACGGTAAAACGTGCTGAAAAGTGTTTGTTAGGCTCAATGGGCGCTACAGACCATTTGGGAGTGTTGGAAGTCAATTTTGTGATCTGAAGGTAAATAGTGCCGAAGAGTGTTTGTAAGGCTCAATGGTCGCTATACAGCATTTGGGAGTGTTATTAGTCAATTTCGTGATCTGACGGTGAAAAGTGCCGAAAAGTGTTTGTTAGGCTCAATGGGCGGTATAGAGCATTTGGGAGTGGTGGAAGTCTATTTCGTGATCTGAAGGTAAATAGTGCCAAAAAGTGTTTCTTAGGCTCAACGCGCGCTATATACCATTTTGAAGTGTTGTAAGTCCATTTCGTGATCTGAAGGTAAATAGTGCTAAAAAGTGTTTGTTAGGCTCAATGGGCGCTATAGAGCATTTGGGAGTGTTGGAAGTCCATTTTGTGATCTGAAGGTAAATAGTGCCAAAAAGTGTTTCTTAGGCTCAATGGGCGCTATAGACCATTTGGGAGTGTTGGAAGTCCATTTCGTGATCTGAAGGTAAATAGTGCCGAAAAGTGTTTGTTAGGCTCAATGTGCGCTATAGAGCATTTGGGAGTTTGGAAGTCCATTTCGTGATCTGAAGGTAAATAGTGCCGAAAAGTGTTTGTAAGGCTCAATGGGAGCTATAGAGCACTTGGGAGTGTTGTTAGTCAATTTCGTGATCTGAAGGTAAAACGTGCTGAAAAGTGTTTGTTAGGCTCAATGGGCGCTACAGACCATTTGGGAGTGTTGGAAGTCAATTTTGTGATCTGAAGGTAAATAGTGCCGAAGAGTGTTTGTAAGGCTCAATGGTCGCTATACAGCATTTGGGAGTGTTATTAGTCAATTTCGTGATCTGACGGTGAAAAGTGCCGAAAAGTGTTTGTTAGGCTCAATGGGCGGTATAGAGCATTTGGGAGTGGTGGAAGTCCATTTCGTGATCTGAAGGTAAATAGTGCCAAAAAGTGTTTCTTAGGCTCAACGCGCGCTATATACCATTTTGAAGTGTTGTAAGTCCATTTCGTGATCTGAAGGTAAATAGTGCTAAAAAGTGTTTGTTAGGCTCAATGGGCGCTATAGAGCATTTGGGAGTGTTGGAAGTCCATTTTGTGATCTGAAGGTAAATAGTGCCAAAAAGTGTTTCTTAGGCTCAATGGGCGCTATAGACCATTTGGGAGTGTTGGAAGTCCATTTCGTGATCTGAAGGTAAATAGTGCCGAAAAGTGTTTGTTAGGCTCAATGTGCGCTATAGAGCATTTGGGAGTTTGGAAGTCCATTTCGTGATCTGAAGGTAAATAGTGGCGAAAAGTGTTTGTAAGGCTCAATGGGAGCTATAGAGCACTTGGGAGTGTTGTTAGTCAATTTCGTGATCTGAAGGTAAATAGTGCCGAAAAGTGTTTGTTTGGCTCAATGGGCGCTATAGAGCACTTGGGAGTGTTGTTAGTCAATTTCGTGATCTGAAGGTAAATAGTGCCGAAAAGTGTTTGTAAGGCTCAATGGTCGCTATACAGCATTTGGGAGTGTTATTAGTCAATTTCGTGATCTGACGGTGAAAAGTGCCGAAAAGTGTTTGTTAGGCTCAATGGGCGGTATAGAGCATTTGGGAGTGGTGGAAGTCCATTTCGTGATCTGAAGGTAAATAGTGCCAAAAAGTGTTTCTTAGGCTCAACGCGCGCTATATACCATTTTGAAGTGTTGTAAGTCCATTTCGTGATCTGAAGGTAAATAGTGCTAAAAAGTGTTTGTTAGGCTCAATGGGCGCTATAGAGCATTTGGGAGTGTTGGAAGTCCATTTTGTGATCTGAAGGTAAATAGTGCCAAAAAGTGTTTCTTAGGCTCAATGGGCGCTATAGACCATTTGGGAGTGTTGGAAGTCCATTTCGTGATCTGAAGGTAAATAGTGCCGAAAAGTGTTTGTAAGGCTCAATGGTCGCTATACAGCATTTGGGAGTGTTATTAGTCAATTTCGTGATCTGACGGTGAAAAGTGCCGAAAAGTGTTTGTTAGGCTCAATGGGCGGTATAGAGCATTTGGGAGTGGTGGAAGTCCATTTCGTGATCTGAAGGTAAATAGTGCCAAAAAGTGTTTCTTAGGCTCAACGCGCGCTATATACCATTTTGAAGTGTTGTAAGTCCATTTCGTGATCTGAAGGTAAATAGTGCTAAAAAGTGTTTGTTAGGCTCAATGGGCGCTATAGAGCATTTGGGAGTGTTGGAAGTCCATTTTGTGATCTGAAGGTAAATAGTGCCAAAAAGTGTTTCTTAGGCTCAATGGGCGCTATAGACCATTTGGGAGTGTTGGAAGTCCATTTCGTGATCTGAAGGTAAATAGTGCCGAAAAGTGTTTGTTAGGCTCAATGTGCGCTATAGAGCATTTGGGAGTTTGGAAGTCCATTTCGTGATCTGAAGGTAAATAGTGCCGAAAAGTGTTTGTAAGGCTAAATGGGAGCTATAGAGCACTTGGGAGTGTTGTTAGTCAATTTCGTGATCTGAAGGTAAATAGTGCCGAAAAGTGTTTGTTCGGCTCAATGGGCGCTATAGAGCATTTGGGAGTTATGTTAGTCAATTTCGTGATCTGACGGTAAAACGTGCTGAAAAGTGTTTGTTAGGCTCAATGGGCGCTACAGACCATTTGGGAGTGTTGGAAGTCAATTTTGTGATCTGAAGGTAAATAGTGCCGAAGAGTGTTTGTAAGGCTCAATGGTCGCTATACAGCATTTGGGAGTGTTATTAGTCAATTTCGTGATCTGACGGTGAAAAGTGCCGAAAAGTGTTTGTTAGGCTCAATGGGCGGTATAGAGCATTTGGGAGTGGTGGAAGTCTATTTCGTGATCTGAAGGTAAATAGTGCCAAAAAGTGTTTCTTAGGCTCAACGCGCGCTATATACCATTTTGAAGTGTTGTAAGTCCATTTCGTGATCTGAAGGTAAATAGTGCTAAAAAGTGTTTGTTAGGCTCAATGGGCGCTATAGAGCATTTGGGAGTGTTGGAAGTCCATTTTGTGATCTGAAGGTAAATAGTGCCAAAAAGTGTTTCTTAGGCTCAATGGGCGCTATAGACCATTTGGGAGTGTTGGAAGTCCATTTCGTGATCTGAAGGTAAATAGTGCCGAAAAGTGTTTGTTAGGCTCAATGTGCGCTATAGAGCATTTGGGAGTTTGGAAGTCCATTTCGTGATCTGAAGGTAAATAGTGCCGAAAAGTGTTTGTAAGGCTCAATGGGAGCTATAGAGCACTTGGGAGTGTTGTTAGTCAATTTCGTGATCTGAAGGTAAATAGTGCCAAAAAGTGTTTGTTTGGCTCAATGGGCGCTATAGAGCACTTGGGAGTGTTGTTAGTCAATTTCGTGATCTGAAGGTAAATAGTGCCGAAAAGTGTTTGTAGGGCTCAATGGTCGCTATACAGCATTTGGGAGTGTTATTAGTCAATTTCGTGATCTGACGGTGAAAAGTGCCGAAAAGTGTTTGTTAGGCTCAATGGGCGGTATAGAGCATTTGGGAGTGGTGGAAGTCCATTTCGTGATCTGAAGGTAAATAGTGCCGAAAAGTGTTTGTAAGGCTAAATGGGAGCTATAGAGCACTTGGGAGTGTTGTTAGTCAATTTCGTGATCTGAAGGTAAATAGTGCCGAAAAGTGTTTGTTCGGCTCAATGGGCGCTATAGAGTATTTGGGAGTTATGTTAGTCAATTTCGTGATCTGACGGTAAAACGTGCTGAAAAGTGTTTGTTAGGCTCAATGGGCGCTACAGACCATTTGGGAGTGTTGGAAGTCAATTTCGTGATCTGAAGGTAAATAGTGCCGAAAAGTGTTTGTAAGGCTCAATGGTCGCTATACAGCATTTGGGAGTGTTATTAGTCAATTTCGTGATCTGACGGTGAAAAGTGCCGAAAAGTGTTTGTTAGGCTCAATGGGCGGTATAGAGCATTTGGGAGTGGTGGAAGTCCATTTCGTGATCTGAAGGTAAATAGTGCCAAAAAGTGTTTCTTAGGCTCAACGCGCGCTATATACCATTTTGAAGTGTTGTAAGTCCATTTCGTGATCTGAAGGTAAATAGTGCTAAAAAGTGTTTGTTAGGCTCAATGGGCGCTATAGAGCATTTGGGAGTGTTGGAAGTCCATTTTGTGATCTGAAGGTAAATAGTGCCAAAAAGTGTTTCTTAGGCTCAATGGGCGCTATAGACCATTTGGGAGTGTTGGAAGTCCATTTCGTGATCTGAAGGTAAATAGTGCCGAAAAGTGTTTGTTAGGCTCAATGTGCGCTATAGAGCATTTGGGAGTTTGGAAGTTCATTTCGTGATCTGAAGGTAAATAGTGCCGAAAAGTGTTTGTAAGGCTCAATGGGAGCTATAGAGCACTTGGGAGTGTTGTTAGTCAATTTCGTGATCTGAAGGTAAATAGTGCCGAAAAGTGTTTGTTTGGCTCAATGGGCGCTATAGAGCACTTGGGAGTGTTGTTAGTCAATTTCGTGATCTGAAGGTAAATAGTGCCGAAAAGTGTTTGTTAGGCTCAATGGGCGCTATAGAGCATTTGGGAGTGTTGTTAGTCAATTTTGTGATCTGACGGTGAAAAGTGCCGAAAAGTGTTTGTTAGGCTCAATGGGCGCTATAGAGCATTTGGGAGTTATGTTAGTCAATTTCGTGATCTGACGGTAAAACGTGCTAAAAAGTGTTTGTTATGCTCAATGGGCGCTACAGACCATTTGGGAGTGTTGGAAGTCAATTTCGTGATCTGAAGGTAAATAGTGCCGAAAAGTGTTTGTAAGGCTCAATGGTCGCTATACAGCATTTGGGAGTGTTGGAAGTCCATTTCGTGATCTGAAGGTAAATAGTGCCAAAAAGTGTTTGTTAGGCTCAATGTGCGCTATAGAGCATTTGGGAGTTTGGAAGTCCATTTCGTGATCTGAAGGTAAATAGTGCCGAAAAGTGTTTGTAAGGCTCAATGGGAGCTATAGAGCACTTGGGAGTGTTGTTAGTCAATTTCGTGATCTGAAGGTAAATAGTGCCGAAAAGTGTTTGTTAGGCTCAATGGGCGCTATAGAGCATTTGGGAGTGTTGTTAGTCAATTTTGTGATCTGACGGTGAAAAGTGCCGAAAAGTGTTTGTTAGGCTCAATGGGCGCTATAGAGCATTTGGGAGTTATGTTAGTCAATTTCGTGATCTGACGGTAAAACGTGCTGAAAAGTGTTTGTTAGGCTCAATGGGCGCTACAGACCATTTGGGAGTGTTGGAAGTCAATTTTGTGATCTGAAGGTAAATAGTGCCGAAGAGTGTTTGTAAGGCTCAATGGTCGCTATACAGCATTTGGGAGTGTTATTAGTCAATTTCGTGATCTGACGGTGAAAAGTGCCGAAAAGTGTTTGTTAGGCTCAATGGGCGGTATAGAGCATTTGGGAGTGGTGGAAGTCCATTTCGTGATCTGAAGGTAAATAGTGCCAAAAAGTGTTTCTTAGGCTCAACGCGCGCTATATACCATTTTGAAGTGTTGTAAGTCCATTTCGTGATCTGAAGGTAAATAGTGCTAAAAAGTGTTTGTTAGGCTCAATGGGCGCTATAGAGCATTTGGGAGTGTTGGAAGTCCATTTTGTGATCTGAAGGTAAATAGTGCCAAAAAGTGTTTCTTAGGCTCAATGGGCGCTATAGACCATTTGGGAGTGTTGGAAGTCCATTTCGTGATCTGAAGGTAAATAGTGCCGAAAAGTGTTTGTTAGGCTCAATGTGCGCTATAGAGCATTTGGGAGTTTGGAAGTCCATTTCGTGATCTGAAGGTAAATAGTGCCGAAAAGTGTTTGTAAGGCTAAATGGGAGCTATAGAGCACTTGGGAGTGTTGTTAGTCAATTTCGTGATCTGAAGGTAAATAGTGCCGAAAAGTGTTTGTTCGGCTCAATGGGCGCTATAGAGCATTTGGGAGTTATGTTAGTCAATTTCGTGATCTGACGGTAAAACGTGCTGAAAAGTGTTTGTTAGGCTCAATGGGCGCTACAGACCATTTGGGAGTGTTGGAAGTCAATTTTGTGATCTGAAGGTAAATAGTGCCGAAGAGTGTTTGTAAGGCTCAATGGTCGCTATACAGCATTTGGGAGTGTTATTAGTCAATTTCGTGATCTGACGGTGAAAAGTGCCGAAAAGTGTTTGTTAGGCTCAATGGGCGGTATAGAGCATTTGGGAGTGGTGGAAGTCTATTTCGTGATCTGAAGGTAAATAGTGCCAAAAAGTGTTTCTTAGGCTCAACGCGCGCTATATACCATTTTGAAGTGTTGTAAGTCCATTTCGTGATCTGAAGGTAAATAGTGCTAAAAAGTGTTTGTTAGGCTCAATGGGCGCTATAGAGCATTTGGGAGTGTTGGAAGTCCATTTTGTGATCTGAAGGTAAATAGTGCCAAAAAGTGTTTCTTAGGCTCAATGGGCGCTATAGACCATTTGGGAGTGTTGGAAGTCCATTTCGTGATCTGAAGGTAAATAGTGCCGAAAAGTGTTTGTTAGGCTCAATGTGCGCTATAGAGCATTTGGGAGTTTGGAAGTCCATTTCGTGATCTGAAGGTAAATAGTGCCGAAAAGTGTTTGTAAGGCTCAATGGGAGCTATAGAGCACTTGGGAGTGTTGTTAGTCAATTTCGTGATCTGAAGGTAAATAGTGCCGAAAAGTGTTTGTTTGGCTCAATGGGCGCTATAGAGCACTTGGGAGTGTTGTTAGTCAATTTCGTGATCTGAAGGTAAATAGTGCCGAAAAGTGTTTGTAGGGCTCAATGGTCGCTATACAGCATTTGGGAGTGTTATTAGTCAATTTCGTGATCTGACGGTGAAAAGTGCCGAAAAGTGTTTGTTAGGCTCAATGGGCGGTATAGAGCATTTGGGAGTGGTGGAAGTCCATTTCGTGATCTGAAGGTAAATAGTGCCAAAAAGTGTTTCTTAGGCTCAACGCGCGCTATATACCATTTTGAAGTGTTGTAAGTCCATTTCGTGATCTGAAGGTAAATAGTGCTAAAAAGTGTTTGTTAGGCTCAATGGGCGCTATAGAGCATTTGGGAGTGTTGGAAGTCCATTTTGTGATCTGAAGGTAAATAGTGCCAAAAAGTGTTTCTTAGGCTCAATGGGCGCTATAGACCATTTGGGAGTGTTGGAAGTCCATTTCGTGATCTGAAGGTAAATAGTGCCGAAAAGTGTTTGTTAGGCTCAATGTGCGCTATAGAGCATTTGGGAGTTTGGAAGTTCATTTCGTGATCTGAAGGTAAATAGTGCCGAAAAGTGTTTGTAAGGCTCAATGGGAGCTATAGAGCACTTGGGAGTGTTGTTAGTCAATTTCGTGATCTGAAGGTAAATAGTGCCGAAAAGTGTTTGTTTGGCTCAATGGGCGCTATAGAGCACTTGGGAGTGTTGTTAGTCAATTTCGTGATCTGAAGGTAAATAGTGCCGAAAAGTGTTTGTTAGGCTCAATGGGCGCTATAGAGCATTTGGGAGTGTTGTTAGTCAATTTTGTGATCTGACGGTGAAAAGTGCCGAAAAGTGTTTGTTAGGCTCAATGGGCGCTATAGAGCATTTGGGAGTTATGTTAGTCAATTTCGTGATCTGACGGTAAAACGTGCTAAAAAGTGTTTGTTATGCTCAATGGGCGCTACAGACCATTTGGGAGTGTTGGAAGTCAATTTCGTGATCTGAAGGTAAATAGTGCCGAAAAGTGTTTGTAAGGCTCAATGGTCGCTATACAGCATTTGGGAGTGTTGGAAGTCCATTTCGTGATCTGAAGGTAAATAGTGCCAAAAAGTGTTTGTTAGGCTCAATGTGCGCTATAGAGCATTTGGGAGTTTGGAAGTCCATTTCGTGATCTGAAGGTAAATAGTGCCGAAAAGTGTTTGTAAGGCTCAATGGGAGCTATAGAGCACTTGGGAGTGTTGTTAGTCAATTTCGTGATCTGAAGGTAAATAGTGCCGAAAAGTGTTTGTTAGGCTCAATGGGCGCTATAGAGCATTTGGGAGTGTTGTTAGTCAATTTTGTGATCTGACGGTGAAAAGTGCCGAAAAGTGTTTGTTAGGCTCAATGGGCGCTATAGAGCATTTGGGAGTTATGTTAGTCAATTTCGTGATCTGACGGTAAAACGTGCTGAAAAGTGTTTGTTAGGCTCAATGGGCGCTATATACCATTTTGAAGTGTTGTAAGTCCATTTCGTGATCTGCAGGTAAATAGTGCTAAAAAGTGTTTGTTAGGCTCAATGGGCGCTATAGAGCATTTGAGAGTTTGGAAGTCCATTTCGTGATCTGAAGGTAAATAGTGCCGAAAAGTGTTTGTAAGACTCAATGGGAGCTATAGAGCACTTGGGAGTGTTGTTAGTCAATTTCGTGATCTGAAGGTAAATAGTGCCGAAAAGTGTTTGTTTGGCTCAATGGGCGCTATAGAGCACTTGGGAGTGTTGTTAGTCAATTTCGTGATCTGAAGGTAAATAGTGCCGAAAAGTGTTTGTTAGGCTCAATAGGCGCTATAGAGCATTTGGGAGTGTTGTTAGTCAATTTTGTGATCTGACGGTGAAAAGTGCCGAAAAGTGTTTGTTAGGCTCAATGGGCGCTATAGAGCATTTGGGAGTTATGTTAGTCAATTTCGTGATCTGACGGTAAAACGTTCTGAAAAGTGTTTGTTAGGCTCAATGGGCGCTACAGACCATTTGGGAGTGTTGGAAGTCAATTTCGTGATCTGAAGGTAAATAGTGCCGAAAAGTGTTTGTAAGGCTCAATGGTCGCTATACAGCATTTGGGAGTGTTATTAGTCAATTTCGTGATCTGACGGTGAAAAGTGCCGAAAAGTGTTTGTTAGGCTCAATGGGCGCTATAGAGCATTTGGGAGTGGTGGAAGTCCATTTCGTGATCTGAAGGTAAATAGTGCCAAAAAGTGTTTCTTAGGCTCAATGCGCGCTATATACCATTTTGAAGTGTTGTAAGTCCATTTCGTGATCTGAAGGTAAATAGTTCTAAAAAGTGTTTGTTAGGCTCAATGGCCGCTATAGACCATTTGGGAGTGTTGTAAGTCCATTTCGTGACCTGAAGGTAAATAGTGCCGAAAAGTGTTTCTTAGACTCAATGGGCGCTATAGAGCATTTGGGAGTGTTGGAAGTCCATTTTGTGATCTGAAGGTAAATAGTGCCAAAAAGTGTTTGTTAGGCTCAATGTGCGCTATAGAGCATTTGGGAGTTTGGAAGTCCATTTCGTGATCTGAAGGTAAATAGTGCCGAAAAGTGTTTGTAAGGCTCAATGGTCGCTATACAGCATTTGGGAGTGTTATTAGCCAATTTCGTGATCTGACGGTGAAAAGTGCCAAAAAGTGTTTTTTAGGCTCAATGCGCGCTATAGACTATTTGGGAGTGTTGTAAGTCCATATTGTGACCTGAAGGTAAATAGTGCCGAAAAGTGTTTCTTAGACTCAATGGGCGCTATAGAGCATTTGGGAGTGTTGGAAGTCCATTTTGTGATCTGAAGGTAAATAGTGCCAAAAAGTGTTTCTTAGGCTCAATGGGCGCTATAGACCATTTGGTAGTGTTGGAATTCCATTTCGTGATCTGAAGGTAAATAGTGCCAAAAAGTGTTTGTTAGGCTCAATGTGCGCTATAGAGCATTTGGGAGTTTGGAAGTCCATTTCGTGATCTGAAGGTAAATAGTGCCGAAAAGTGTTTGTAAGGCTCAATGGGAGCTATAGAGCACTTGGGAGTGTTGTTAGTCAATTTCGTGATCTGAAGGTAAATAGTGCCGAAAAGTGTTTGTAAGGCTCAATGGGAGCTATAGAGCACTTGGGAGTGTTGTTAGTCAATTTCGTGATCTGAAGGTAAATAGTGCCGAAAAGTGTTTGTTTGGCTCAATGGGCGCTATAGAGCACTTGGGAGTGTTGTTAGTCAAATTCGTGATCTGAAGGTAAATAGTGCCGAAAAGTGTTTGTTAGGCTCAATGGGCGCTATAGAGCATTTGGGAGTGTTGTTAGTCAATTTTGTGATCTGACGGTGAAAAGTGCCGAAAAGTGTTTGTTAGGCTCAATGGGCGCTATAGAGCATTTGGGAGTTATGTTAGTCAATTTCGTGATCTGACGGTAAAACGTGCTGAAAAGTGTTTGTTAGGCTCAATGGGCGCTATATACCATTTTGAAGTGTTGTAAGTCCATTTCGTGATCTGCAGGTAAATAGTGCTAAAAAGTGTTTGTTAGGCTCAATGGGCGCTATAGACCATTTGGGAGTGTTGGAAGTCAATTTCGTGATCTGAAGGTAAATAGTGCCGAAAAGTGTTTGTTTGGCTCAATGGGCGCTATAGAGCACTTGGGAGTGTTGTTAGTCAATTTCGTGATCTGAAGGTAAATAGTGCCGAAAAGTGTTTGTTAGGCTCAATGGGCGCTATAGAGCATTTGGGAGTGTTGTTAGTCAATTTTGTGATCTGACGGTGAAAAGTGCCGAAAAGTGTTTGTTAGGCTCAATGGGCGCTATAGAGCATTTGGGAGTTATGTTAGTCAATTTCGTGATCTGACGGTAAAACGTGCTGAAAAGTGTTTGTTAGGCTCAATGGGCGCTACAGACCATTTGGGAGTGTTGGAAGTCAATTTCGTGATCTGAAGGTAAATAGTGCCGAAAAGTGTTTGTAAGGCTCAATGGTCGCTATACAGCATTTGGGAGTGTTATTAGTCAATTTCGTGATCTGACGGTGAAAAGTGCCGAAAAGTGTTTGTTAGGCTCAATGGGCGCTATAGAGCATTTGGGAGTGGTGGAAGTCCATTTCGTGATCTGAAGGTAAATAGTGCCAAAAAGTGTTTCTTAGGCTCAATGCGCGCTATATACCATTTTGAAGTGTTGTAAGTCCATTTCGTGATCTGAAGGTAAATAGTGCTAAAAAGTGTTTGTTAGGCTCAATGGCCGCTATAGACCATTTGGGAGTGTTGTAAGTCCATTTCGTGACCTGAAGGTAAATAGTGCCGAAAAGTGTTTCTTAGACTCAATGGGCGCTATAGAGCATTTGGGAGTGTTGGAAGTCCATTTTGTGATCTGAAGGTAAATAGTGCCAAAAAGTGTTTGTTAGGCTCAATGTGCGCTATATAGCATTTGGGAGTTTGGAAGTCCATTTCGTGATCTGAAGGTAAATAGTGCCGAAAAGTGTTTGTAAGGCTCAATGGGAGCTATAGAGCACTTGGGAGTGTTGTTAGTCAATTTCGTGATCTGAAGGTAAATAGTGCCGAAAAGTGTTTGTAAGGCTCAATGGTCGCTATACAGCATTTGGGAGTGTTATTAGCCAATTTCGTGATCTGACGGTGAAAAGTGCCAAAAAGTGTTTCTTAGGCTCAATGCGCGCTATAGACTATTTGGGAGTGTTGTAAGTCCATATTGTGACCTGAAGGTAAATAGTGCCGAAAAGTGTTTCTTAGACTCAATGGGCGCTATAGAGCATTTGGGAGTGTTGGAAGTCCATTTTGTGATCTGAAGGTAAATAGTGCCAAAAAGTGTTTCTTAGGCTCAATGGGCGCTATAGACCATTTGGGAGTGTTGGAATTCCATTTCGTGATCTGAAGGTAAATAGTGCCAAAAAGTGTTTGTTAGGCTCAATGTGCGCTATAGAGCATTTGGGAGTTTGGAAGTCCATTTCGTGATCTGAAGGTAAATAGTGCCGAAAAGTGTTTGTAAGGCTCAATGGGAGCTATAGAGCACTTGGGAGTGTTGTTAGTCAATTTCGTGATCTGAAGGTAAATAGTGCCGAAAAGTGTTTGTTTGGCTCAATGGGCGCTATAGAGCACTTGGGAGTGTTGTTAGTCAATTTCGTGATCTGAAGGTAAATAGTGCCGAAAAGTGTTTGTTAGGCTCAATGGGCGCTATAGAGCATTTGGGAGTGTTGTTAGTCAATTTTGTGATCTGACGGTGAAAAGTGCCGAAAAGTGTTTGTTAGGCTCAATGGGCGCTATAGAGCATTTGGGAGTTATGTTAGTCAATTTCGTGATCTGACGGTAAAACGTGCTGAAAAGTGTTTGTTAGGCTCAATGGGCGCTACAGACCATTTGGGAGTGTTGGAAGTCAATTTCGTGATCTGAAGGTAAATAGTGCCGAAAAGTGTTTGTAAGGCTCAATGGTCGCTATACAGCATTTGGGAGTGTTATTAGTCAATTTCGTGATCTGACGGTGAAAAGTGCCGAAAAGTGTTTGTTAGGCTCAATGGGCGCTATAGAGCATTTGGGAGTGGTGGAAGTCCATTTCGTGATCTGAAGGTAAATAGTGCCAAAAAGTGTTTCTTAGGCTCAATGCGCGCTATATACCATTTTGAAGTGTTGTAAGTCCATTTCGTGATCTGAAGGTAAATAGTGCTAAAAAGTGTTTGTTAGGCTCAATGGCCGCTATAGACCATTTGGGAGTGTTGTAAGTCCATTTAGTGACCTGAAGGTAAATAGTGCCGAAAAGTGTTTCTTAGACTCAATGGGCGCTATAGAGCATTTGGGAGTGTTGGAAGTCCATTTTGTGATCTGAAGGTAAATAGTGCCAAAAAGTGTTTGTTAGGCTCAATGTGCGCTATAGAGCATTTGGGAGTTTGGAAGTCCATTTCGTGATCTGAAGGTAAATAGTGCCGAAAAGTGTTTGTAAGGCTCAATGGGAGCTATAGAGCACTTGGGAGTGTTGTTAGTCAATTTCGTGATCTGAAGGTAAATAGTGCCGAAAAGTGTTTGTAAGGCTCAATGGTCGCTATACAGCATTTGGGAGTGTTATTAGCCAATTTCGTGATCTGACGGTGAAAAGTGCCAAAAAGTGTTTCTTAGGCTCAATGCGCGCTATAGACTATTTGGGAGTGTTGTAAGTCCATATTGTGACCTGAAGGTAAATAGTGCCGAAAAGTGTTTCTTAGACTCAATGGGCGCTATAGACCATTTGGGAGTGTTGGAATTCCATTTCGTGATCTGAAGGTAAATAGTGCCAAAAAGTGTTTGTTAGGCTCAATGTGCGCTATAGAGCATTTGGGAGTTTGGAAGTCCATTTCGTGATCTGAAGGTAAATAGTGCCGAAAAGTGTTTGTAAGGCTCAATGAGAGCTATAGAGCACTTGGGAGTGTTGTTAGTCAATTTCGTGATCTGAAGGTAAATAGTGCCGAAAAGTGTTTGTAAGGCTCAATGGTCGCTATACAGCATTTTGGAGTGTTATTAGCCAATTTCGTGATCTGACGGTGAAAAGTGCCAAAAAGTGTTTCTTAGGCTCAATGCGCGCTATAGACTATTTGGGAGTGTTGTAAGTCCATATTGTGACCTGAAGGTAAATAGTGCCGAAAAGTGTTTCTTAGACTCAATGGGCGCTATAGAGCATTTGGGAGTGTTGGAAGTCCATTTTGTGATCTGAAGGTAAATAGTGCCAAAAAGTGTTTCTTAGGCTCAATGGGCGCTATAGACCATTTGGGAGTGTTGGAATTCCATTTCGTGATCTGAAGGTAAATAGTGCCAAAAAGTGTTTGTTAGGCTCAATGTGCGCTATAGAGCATTTGGGAGTTTGGAAGTCCATTTCGTGATCTGAAGGTAAATAGTGCCGAAAAGTGTTTGTAAGGCTCAATGGGAGCTATAGAGCACTTGGGAGTGTTGTTAGTCAATTTCGTGATCTGAAGGTAAATAGTGCCGAAAAGTGTTTGTAAGGCTCAATGGGAGCTATAGAGCACTTGGGAGTGTTGTTAGTCAATTTCGTGATCTGAAGGTAAATAGTGCCGAAAAGTGTTTCTTTGGCTCAATGGGCGCTATAGAGCACTTGGGAGTGTTGTTAGTCAATTTCGTGATCTGAAGGTAAATAGTGCCGAAAAGTGTTTGTTAGGCTCAATGGGCGCTATAGACCATTTGGGAGTGTTGTTAGTCAATTTTGTGATCTGAAGGTAAATATTGCCGAAAAGTGTTTGTTAGGCTCAATGTGCGCTATAGAGCATTTGGGAGTTTGGAAGTCCATTTCGTGATCTGAAGGTAAATAGTGCCGAAAAGTGTTTGTAAGGCTCAATGGGAGCTATAGAGCACTTGGGAGTGTTGTTAGTCAATTTCGTGATCTGAAGGTAAATAGTGCCGAAAAGTGTTTGTAAGGCTCAATGGTCGCTATACAGCATTTGGGAGTGTTATTAGCCAATTTCGTGATCTGACGGTGAAAAGTGCCAAAAAGTGTTTCTTAGGCTCAATGCGCGCTATAGACTATTTGGGAGTGTTGTAAGTCCATATTGTGACCTGAAGGTAAATAGTGCCGACAAGTGTTTCTTAGACTCAATGGGCGCTATAGACCATTTGGGAGTGTTGGAATTCCATTTCGTGATCTGAAGGTAAATAGTGCCAAAAAGTGTTTGTTAGGCTCAATGTGCGCTATAGAGCATTTGGGAGTTTGGAAGTCCATTTCGTGATCTGAAGGTAAATAGTGCCGAAAAGTGTTTGTAAGGCTCAATGGGAGCTATAGAGCACTTGGGAGTGTTGTTAGTCAATTTCGTGATCTGAAGGTAAATAGTGCCGAAAAGTGTTTGTTTGGCTCAATGGGCGCTATAGAGCACTTGGGAGTGTTGTTAGACAATTTCGTGATCTGAAGGTAAATAGTGCCAAAAAGTGTTTCTTAGGCTCAATGCGCGCTATATACCATTTTGAAGTGTTGTAAGTCCATTTCGTGATCTGCAGGTAAATAGTGCTAAAAAGTGTTTGTTAGGCTCAATGGGCGCTATAGAGCATTTGGGAGTTTGGAAGTCCATTTCGTGATCTGAAGGTAAATAGTGCCGAAAAGTGTTTGTAAGGCTCAATGGAAGCTATAGAGCACTTGGGAGTGTTGTTAGTCAATTTCGTGATCTGAAGGTAAATAGTGCCGAAAAGTGTTTGTTTGGCTCAATGGGCGCTATAGAGCACTTGGGAGTGTTGTTAGACAATTTCGTGATCTGAAGGTAAATAGTGCCAAAAAGTGTTTCTTAGGCTCAATGCGCGCTATATACCATTTTGAAGTGTTGTAAGTCCATTTCGTGATCTGCAGGTAAATAGTGCTAAAAAGTGTTTGTTAGGCTCAATGGGCGCTATAGAGCATTTGGGAGTTTGGAAGTCCATTTCGTGATCTGAAGGTAAATAGTGCCGAAAAGTGTTTGTAAGGCTCAATGGGAGCTATAGAGCACTTGGGAGTGTTGTTAGTCAATTTCGTGATCTGAAGGTAAATAGTGCCGAAAAGTGTTTGTTTGGCTCAATGGGCGCTATAGAGCACTTGGGAGTGTTGTTAGTCAATTTCGTGATCTGAAGGTAAATAGTGCCGAAAAGTGTTTGTTAGGCTCAATGGGCGCTATAGAGCATTTGGGAGTGTTGTTAGTCAATTTTGTGATCTGACGGTGAAAAGTGCCGAAAAGTGTTTGTTAGGCTCAATGGGCGCTATAGAGCATTTGGGAGTTATGTTAGTCAATTTCGTGATCTGACGGTAAAACGTGCTGAAAAGTGTTTGTTAGGCTCAATGGGCGCTACAGACCAATTGGGAGTGTTGGAAGTCAATTTCGTGATCTGAAGGTAAATAGTGCCGAAAAGTGTTTGTAAGGCTCAATGGTCGCTATACAGCATTTGGGAGTGTTATTAGTCAATTTCGTGATCTGACGGTGAAAAGTGCCGAAAAGTGTTTGTTAGGCTCAATGGGCGCTATAGAGCATTTGGGAGTGGTGGAAGTCCATTTCGTGATCTGAAGGTAAATAGTGCCAAAAAGTGTTTCTTAGGCTCAATGCGCGCTATATACCATTTTGAAGTGTTGTAAGTCCATTTCGTGATCTGAAGGTAAATAGTGCTAAAAAGTGTTTGTTAGGCTCAATGGCCGCTATAGACCATTTGGGAGTGTTGTAAGTCCATTTCGTGACCTGAAGGTAAATAGTGCCGAAAAGTGTTTCTTAGACTCAATGGGCGCTATAGAGCATTTGGGAGTGTTGGAAGTCCATTTTGTGATCTGAAGGTAAATAGTGCCAAAAAGTGTTTGTTAGGCTCAATGTGCGCTATAGAGCATTTGGGAGTTTGGAAGTCCATTTCGTGATCTGAAGGTAAATAGTGCCGAAAAGTGTTTGTAAGGCTCAATGGGAGCTATAGAGCACTTGGGAGTGTTGTTAGTCAATTTCGTGATCTGAAGGTAAATAGTGCCGAAAAGTGTTTGTAAGGCTCAATGGTCGCTATACAGCATTTGGGAGTGTTATTAGCCAATTTCGTGATCTGACGGTGAAAAGTGCCAAAAAGTGTTTCTTAAGCTCAATGCGCGCTATAGACTATTTGGGAGTGTTGTAAGTCCATTTTGTGACCTGAAGGTAAATAGTGCCGAAAAGTGTTTCTTAGACTCTTTGGGCGCTATAGAGCATTTGGGAGTGTTGGAAGTCAATTTTGTGATCTGAAGGTAAATAGTGCCAAAAAGTGTTTCTTAGGCTCAATGGGCGCAATAGACCATTTGGGAGTGTTGGAATTCCATTTCGTGATCTGAAGGTAAATAGTGCCAAAAAGTGTTTGTTAGGCTCAATGTGCGCTATAGAGCATTTGGGAGTTTGGAAGTCCATTTCGTGATCTGAAGGTAAATAGTGCCGAAAAGTGTTTGTAAGGCTCAATGGGAGCTATAGAGCACTTGGGAGTGTTGTTAGTCAATTTCGTGATCTGAAGGTAAATAGTGCCGAAAAGTGTTTGTTTGGCTCAATGGGCGCTATAGAGCACTTGGGAGTGTTGTTAGACAATTTCGTGATCTGAACGTAAATAGTGCCAAAAAGTGTTTCTTAGGCTCAATGCGCGCTATATACCATTTTGAAGTGTTGTAAGTCCATTTCGTGATCTGAAGGTAAATAGTGCTAAAAAGTGTTTGTTTATGCTAAATGGGCGCTATGGAGCATTTGGGAGTGTTGTAAGTCCATTTCGTGATCTGACGGTCAATGTGCCAAAAAGTGTTTGTTCGGCTCAATGGGCGCTATAGAGCATTTGGAAGTTATGTTTTAGTCAATTTCGTGATCTGACGGTAACACGTGCTGAAAAGTGTTTGTTAGGCTCAATGGGCGCTACAGACCATTTGGGAGTGTTGGAAGTCAATTTCGTGATCTGAAGGTAAATAGTGCCGAAAAGTGTTTGTAAGGCTCAATGGTCGCTATACAGCATTTGGGAGTGTTATTAGTCAATTCGTGATCTGACGGTGAAAAGTGCCGAAAAGTGTTTGTTAGGCTCAATGGGCGGTGTAGAGCATTTGGGAGTGGTGGAAGTCCATTTCGTGATCTGAAGGTAAATAGTGCCAAAAAGTGTTTCTTAGGCTCAATGCGCGCTATATACCATTTTGAAGTGTTGTAAGTCCATTTCGTGATCTGAAGGTAAATAGTGCTAAAAAGTGTTTGTTAGGCTCAATGGGCGCTATAGAGCATTTGGGAGTGTTGGAAGTCCATTTTGTGATCTGAAGGTAAATAGTGCCAAAAAGTGTTTCTTAGGCTCAATGGGCGCTATAGACCATTTGGGAGTGTTGGAAGTCCATTTCGTGATCTGAAGGTAAATAGTGCCAAAAAGTGTTTGTTAGGCTCAATGTGCGCTATAGAGCATTTGGGAGTTTGGAAGTCCATTTCGTGATCTGAAGGTAAATAGTGCCGAAAAGTGTTTGTAAGGCTCAATGGGAGCTATAGAGCACTTGGGAGTGTTGTTAGTCAATTTCGTGATCTGAAGGTAAATAGTGCCGAAAAGTGTTTGTTTGGCTCAATGGGCGCTATAGAGCACTTGGGAGTGTTGTTAGTCAATTTTGTGATCTGAAGGTAAATAGTGCCAAAAAGTGTTTCTTAGGCTCAATGGGCGCAATAGACCATTTGGGAGTGTTGGAATTCCATTTCGTGATCTGAAGGTAAATAGTGCCAAAAAGTGTTTGTTAGGCTCAATGTGCGCTATAGAGCATTTGGGAGTTTGGAAGTCCATTTCGTGATCTGAAGGTAAATAGTGCCGAAAAGTGTTTGTAAGGCTCAATGGGAGCTATAGAGCACTTGGGAGTGTTGTTAGTCAATTTCGTGATCTGAAGGTAAATAGTGCCGAAAAGTGTTTGTTTGGCTCAATGGGCGCTATAGAGCACTTGGGAGTGTTGTTAGACAATTTCGTGATCTGAACGTAAATAGTGCCAAAAAGTGTTTCTTAGGCTCAATGCGCGCTATATACCATTTTGAAGTGTTGTAAGTCCATTTCGTGATCTGAAGGTAAATAGTGCTAAAAAGTGTTTGTTTATGCTAAATGGGCGCTATGGAGCATTTGGGAGTGTTGTAAGTCCATTTCGTGATCTGACGGTCAATGTGCCAAAAAGTGTTTGTTCGGCTCAATGGGCGCTATAGAGCATTTGGAAGTTATGTTTTAGTCAATTTCGTGATCTGACGGTAACACGTGCTGAAAAGTGTTTGTTAGGCTCAATGGGCGCTACAGACCATTTGGGAGTGTTGGAAGTCAATTTCGTGATCTGAAGGTAAATAGTGCCGAAAAGTGTTTGTAAGGCTCAATGGTCGCTATACAGCATTTGGGAGTGTTATTAGTCAATTCGTGATCTGACGGTGAAAAGTGCCGAAAAGTGTTTGTTAGGCTCAATGGGCGGTGTAGAGCATTTGGGAGTGGTGGAAGTCCATTTCGTGATCTGAAGGTAAATAGTGCCAAAAAGTGTTTCTTAGGCTCAATGCGCGCTATATACCATTTTGAAGTGTTGTAAGTCCATTTCGTGATCTGAAGGTAAATAGTGCTAAAAAGTGTTTGTTAGGCTCAATGGGCGCTATAGAGCATTTGGGAGTGTTGGAAGTCCATTTTGTGATCTGAAGGTAAATAGTGCCAAAAAGTGTTTCTTAGGCTCAATGGGCGCTATAGACCATTTGGGAGTGTTGGAAGTCCATTTCGTGATCTGAAGGTAAATAGTGCCAAAAAGTGTTTGTTAGGCTCAATGTGCGCTATAGAGCATTTGGGAGTTTGGAAGTCCATTTCGTGATCTGAAGGTAAATAGTGCCGAAAAGTGTTTGTAAGGCTCAATGGGAGCTATAGAGCACTTGGGAGTGTTGTTAGTCAATTTCGTGATCTGAAGGTAAATAGTGCCGAAAAGTGTTTGTTTGGCTCAATGGGCGCTATAGAGCACTTGGGAGTGTTGTTAGTCAATTTCGTGATCTGAAGGTAAATAGTGCCGAAAAGTGTTTGTTAGGCTCAATTGGCGCTATAGAGCATTTGGGAGTGTTGGAAGTCAATTTCGTGATCTGAAGGTAAATAGTGCCGAAAAGTGTTTGTAAGGCTCAATGGTCGCTATACAGCATTTGGGAGTGTTATTAGTCAATTTCGTGATCTGACGGTGAAAAGTGCCGAAAAGTGTTTGTTAGGCTCAATGGGCGCTATAGAGCATTTGGGAGTGGTGGAAGTCCATTTCGTGATCTGAAGGTAAATAGTGCCAAAAAGTGTTTCTTAGGCTCAATGCGCGCTATATACCATTTTGAAGTGTTGTAAGTCCATTTCGTGATCTGAAGGTAAATAGTGCTAAAAAGTGTTTGTTAGGCTCAATGGGCGCTATAGACTATTTGGGAGTGTTGTAAGTCCATTTTGTGACCTGAAGGTAAATAGTGCCGAAAAGTGTTTCTTAGACTCAATGGGCGCTATAAAGCATTTGGGAGTGTTGGAAGTCCATTTTGTGATCTGAAGGTAAATAGTGCCAAAAAGTGTTTCTTAGGCTCCATGTGCGCTATAGAGCATTTGGGAGTTTGGAAGTCCATTTCGTGATCTGAAGGTAAATAGTGCCGAAAAGTGTTTGTAAGGCTCAATGGGAGCTATAGAGCACTTGGGAGTGTTGTTAGTCAATTTCGTGATCTGAAGGTAAATAGTGCCAAAAAGTGTTTCTTAGGCTCAATGTGCGCTATAGAGCATTTGGGAGTTTGGAAGTCCATTTCGTGATCTGAAGGTAAATAGTGCCGAAAAGTGTTTGTAAGGCTCAATGGGAGCTATAGAGCACTTGGGAGTGTTGTTAGTCAATTTCGTGATCTGAAGGTAAATAGTGCCGAAAAGTGTTTGTTTGGCTCAATGGGCGCTATAGAGCACTTGGGAGTGTTGTTAGTCAATTTCGTGATCTGAAGGTAAATAGTGCCGAAAAGTGTTTGTTAGGCTCAATTGGCGCTATAGAGCATTTGGGAGTGTTGGAAGTCAATTTCGTGATCTGAAGGTAAATAGTGCCGAAAAGTGTTTGTAAGGCTCAATGGTAGCTATACTGCATTTGGGAGTGTTATTAGTCAATTTCGTGATCTGACGGTGAAAAGTGCCGAAAAGTGTTTGTTAGGCTCAATGGGCGCTATAGAGCATTTGGGAGTGGTGGAAGTCCATTTCGTGATCTGAAGGTAAATAGTGCCAAAAAGTGTTTCTTAGGCTCAATGCGCGCTATATACCATTTTGAAGTGTTGTAAGTCCATTTCGTGATCTGAAGGTAAATAGTGCTAAAAAGTGTTTGTTAGGCTCAATGGCCGCTATAGACCATTTGGGAGTGTTGTAAGTCCATTTCGTGACCTGAAGGTAAATAGTGCCGAAAAGTGTTTCTTAGACTCAATGGGCGATATAGAGCATTTGGGAGTGTTGGAAGTCCATTTTGTGATCTGAAGGTAAATAGTGCCAAAAAGTGTTTGTTAGGCTCAATGTGCGCTATAGAGCATTTGGGAGTTTGGAAGTCCATTTCGTGATCTGAAGGTAAATAGTGCCGAAAAGTGTTTGTAAGGCTCAATGGGAGCTATAGAGCACTTGGGAGTGTTGTTAGTCAATTTCGTGATCTGAAGGTAAATAGTGCCGAAAAGTGTTTGTAAGGCTCAATGGTCGCTATACAGCATTTGGGAGTGTTATTAGCCAATTTCGTGATCTGACGGTGAAAAGTGCCAAAAAGTGTTTCTTAGGCTCAATGCGCGCTATAAACCATTTTGAAGTGTTGTAAGTCCATTTCGTGATCTGAAGGTAAATAGTGCTAAAAAGTGTTTGTTAGGCTCAATGGGCGCTATAGACTATTTGGGAGTGTTGTAAGTCCATTTTGTGACCTGAAGGTAAATAGTGCCGAAAAGTGTTTCTTAGACTCAATGGGCGCTATAGAGCATTTGGGAGTGTTGGAAGTCCATTTTGTGATCTGAAGGTAAATAGTGCCAAAAAGTGTTTCTTAGGCTCAATGTGCGCTATAGAGCATTTGGGAGTTTGGAAGTCCATTTCGTGATCTGAAGGTAAATAGTGCCGAAAAGTGTTTGTAAGGCTCAATGGGAGCTATAGAGCACTTGGGAGTGTTGTTAGTCAATTTCGTGATCTGAAGGTAAATAGTGCCAAAAAGTGTTTCTTAGGCTCAATGTGCGCTATAGAGCATTTTGGAGTTTGGAAGTCCATTTCGTGATCTGAAGGTAAATAGTGCCGAAAAGTGTTTGTAAGGCTCAATGGGAGCTATAGAGCACTTGGGAGTGTTGTTAGTCAATTTCGTGATCTGAAGGTAAATAGTGCCGAAAAGTGTTTGTTTGGCTCAATGGGCGCTATAGAGCACTTGGGAGTGTTGTTAGTCAATTTCGTGATCTGAAGGTAAATAGTGCCAAAAAGTGTTTCTTAGGCTCAATGCGCGCTATATACCATTTTGAAGTGTTGTAAGTCCATTTCGTGATCTGAAGGTAAATAGTGCTAAAAAGTGTTTGTTAGGCTCAATGGGCGCTATAGAGCATTTGGGAGTGGTGGAAGTCCATTTCGTGATCTGAAGGTAAATAGTGCCAAAAAGTGTTTCTTAGGCTCAATGCGCGCTATATACCATTTTGAAGTGTTGTAAGTCCATTTCGTGATCTGAAGGTAAATAGTGCTAAAAAGTGTTTGTTAGGCTCAATGGGCGCTATAGACCATTTGGGAGTGTTGTAAGTCCATTTCGTGACCTGAAGGTAAATAGTGCCGAAAAGTGTTTCTTAGACTCAATGGGCGCTATAGACCATTTGGGAGTGTTGGAAGTCCATTTCGTGATCTGAAGGTAAATAGTGCCAAAAAGTGTTTGTTAGGCTCAATGTGCGCTATAGAGCATTTGGAAGTTTGGAAGTCCATTTCGTGATCTGAAGGTAAATAGTGCCGAAATGTGTTTGTAAGGCTCGATGGGAGCTATAGAGCACTTGGGAGTGTTGTTAGTCAATTTCGTGATCTGAAGGTAAATAGTGCCGAAAAGTGTTTGTAAGGCTCAATGGGAGCTATAGAGCACTTGGGAGTGTTGTTAGTCAATTTCGTGATCTGAAGGTAAATAGTGCCGACAAGTGTTTGTAAAGCTCAATGGTCGCTATACAGCATTTGGGAGTGTTATTAGCCAATTTCGTGATCTGACGGTGAAAAGTGCCAAAAAGTGTTTCTTAGGCTCAATGCGCGCTATATACCATTTTGAAGTGTTGTAAGTCCATTTCGTGATCTGAAGGTAAATAGTGCTAAAAAGTGTTTGTTAAGCTCAATGGGCGCTATAGACTATTTGGGAGTGTTGTAAGTCCATTTTGTGACCTGAAGGTAAATAGTGCCGAAAAGTGTTTCTTAGACTCAATGGGCGCTATAGAGCATTTGGGAGTGTTGGAAGTCCATTTTGTGATCTGAAGGTAAATAGTGCCAAAAAGTGTTTCTTAGGCTCAATGTGCGCTATAGAGCATTTGGGAGTTTGGAAGTCCATTTCGTGATCTGAAGGTAAATAGTGCCGAAAAGTGTTTGTAAGGCTCAATGGGAGCTATAGAGCACTTGGGAGTGTTGTTAGTCAATTTCGTGATCTGAAGGTAAATAGTGCCAAAAAGTGTTTCTTAGGCTCAATGTGCGCTATAGAGCATTTTGGAGTTTGGAAGTCCATTTCGTGATCTGAAGGTAAATAGTGCCGAAAAGTGTTTGTAAGGCTCAATGGGAGCTATAGAGCACTTGGGAGTGTTGTTAGTCAATTTCGTGATCTGAAGGTAAATAGTGCCGAAAAGTGTTTGTTTGGCTCAATGGGCGCTATAGAGCACTTGGGAGTGTTGTTAGTCAATTTCGTGATCTGAAGGTAAATAGTGCCAACAAGTGTTTCTTAGGCTCAATGCGCGCTATATACCATTTTGAAGTGTTGTAAGTCCATTTCGTGATCTGAAGGTAAATAGTGCTAAAAAGTGTTTGTTAGGCTCAATGGGCGCTATAGACCATTTGGGAGTGTTGTAAGTCCATTTCGTGACCTGAAGGTAAATAGTGCCGAAAAGTGTTTCTTAGACTCAATGGGCGCTATAGACCATTTGGGAGTGTTGGAAGTCCATTTCGTGATCTGAAGGTAAATAGTGCCAAAAAGTGTTTGTTAGGCTCAATGTGCGCTATAGAGCATTTGGAAGTTTGGAAGTCCATTTCGTGATCTGAAGGTAAATAGTGCCGAAATGTGTTTGTAAGGCTCGATGGGAGCTATAGAGCACTTGGGAGTGTTGTTAGTCAATTTCGTGATCTGAAGGTAAATAGTGCCGAAAAGTGTTTGTAAGGCTCAATGGGAGCTATAGAGCACTTGGGAGTGTTGTTAGTCAATTTCGTGATCTGAAGGTAAATAGTGCCGACAAGTGTTTGTAAAGCTCAATGGTCGCTATACAGCATTTGGGAGTGTTATTAGCCAATTTCGTGATCTGACGGTGAAAAGTGCCAAAAAGTGTTTCTTAGGCTCAATGCGCGCTATATACCATTTTGAAGTGTTGTAAGTCCATTTCGTGATCTGAAGGTAAATAGTGCTAAAAAGTGTTTGTTAAGCTCAATGGGCGCTATAGACTATTTGGGAGTGTTGTAAGTCCATTTTGTGACCTGAAGGTAAATAGTGCCGAAAAGTGTTTCTTAGACTCAATGGGCGCTATAGAGCATTTGGGAGTGTTGGAAGTCCATTTTGTGATCTGAAGGTAAATAGTGCCAAAAAGTGTTTCTTAGGCTCAATGTGCGCTATAGAGCATTTGGGAGTTTGGAAGTCCATTTCGTGATCTGAAGGTAAATAGTGCCGAAAAGTGTTTGTAAGGCTCAATGGGAGCTATAGAGCACTTGGGAGTGTTGTTAGTCAATTTCGTGATCTGAAGGTAAATAGTGCCAAAAAGTGTTTCTTAGGCTCAATGTGCGCTATAGAGCATTTTGGAGTTTGGAAGTCCATTTCGTGATCTGAAGGTAAATAGTGCCGAAAAGTGTTTGTAAGGCTCAATGGGAGCTATAGAGCACTTGGGAGTGTTGTTAGTCAATTTCGTGATCTGAAGGTAAATAGTGCCGAAAAGTGTTTGTTTGGCTCAATGGGCGCTATAGAGCACTTGGGAGTGTTGTTAGTCAATTTCGTGATCTGAAGGTAAATAGTGCCAACAAGTGTTTCTTAGGCTCAATGCGCGCTATATACCATTTTGAAGTGTTGTAAGTCCATTTCGTGATCTGAAGGTAAATAGTGCTAAAAAGTGTTTGTTAGGCTCAATGGGCGCTATAGAGCATTTGGGAGTGTTGGAAGTCCATTTTGTGATCTGAAGGTAAATAGTGCCAAAAAGTGTTTCTTAGGCTCAATGGGCGCTATAGACCATTTGGGAGTGTTGGAAGTCCATTTCGTGATCTGAAGGTAAATAGTGCCAAAAAATGTTTGTTAGGCTCAATGTGCGCTATAGAGCATTTGGGAGTTTGGAAGTCCATTTCGTGATCTGAAGGTAAATAGTGCCGAAAAGTGTTTGTAAGGCTCAATGGGAGCTATAGAGCACTTGGGAGTGTTGTTAGTCAATTTCGTGATCTGAAGGTAAATAGTGCCGAAAAGTGTTTGTTTGGCTCAATGGGCGCTATAGAGCACTTGGGAGTGTTGTTAGTCAATTTCGTGATCTGACGGTAAAACGTGCTGAAAAGTGTTTGTTAGGCTCAATGGGCGCTACAGACCATTTGGGAGTGTTGGAAGTCAATTTCGTGATCTGAAGGTAAATAGTGCCGAAAAGTGTTTGTAAGGCTCAATGGTCGCTATACAGCATTTGGGAGTGTTATTAGCCAATTTCGTGATCTGACGGTGAAAAGTGCCGAAAAGTGTTTGTTAGGCTCAATGGGCGCTATAGAGCATTTGGGAGTGGTGGAAGTCCATTTCGTGATCTGAAGGTAAATAGTGCCAAAAAGTGTTTCTTAGGCTCAATGCGCGCTATATACCATTTTGAAGTGTTGTAAGTCCATTTCGTGATCTGAAGGTAAATAGTGCTAAAAAGTGTTTGTTAGGCTCAATGGGCGCTATAGACCATTTGGGAGTGTTGTAAGTCCATTTCGTGACCTGAAGGTAAATAGTGCCGAAAAGTGTTTCTTAGACTCAATGGGCGCTATAGACCATTTGGGAGTGTTGTAAGTCCATTTCGTGATCTGAAGGTAAATAGTGCTAAAAAGTGTTTGTTAGGCTCAATGGGCGCTATAGACCATTTGGGAGTGTTGTAAGTCCATTTCGTGACCTGAAGGTAAATAGTGCCGAAAAGTGTTTCTTAGACTCAATGGGCGCTATAGACCATTTGGGAGTGTTGGAAGTCCATTTCGTGATCTGAAGGTAAATAGTGCCAAAAAGTGTTTGTTAGGCTCAATGTGCGCTATAGAGCATTTGGAAGTTTGGAAGTCCATTTCGTGATCTGAAGGTAAATAGTGCCGAAATGTGTTTGTAAGGCTCGATGGGAGCTATAGAGCACTTGGGAGTGTTGTTAGTCAATTTCGTGATCTGAAGGTAAATAGTGCCGAAAAGTGTTTGTAAGGCTCAATTGAAGCTATAGAGCACTTGGGAGTGTTGTTAGTCAATTTCGTGATCTGAAGGTAAATAGTGCCGAAAAGTGTTTGTAAGGCTCAATGGTCGCTATACAGCATTTGGGAGTGTTATTAGCCAATTTCGTGATCTGACGGTGAAAAGTGCCAAAAAGTGTTTCTTAGGCTCAATGTGCGCTATATACCATTTTGAAGTGTTGTAAGTCCATTTCGTGATCTGAAGGTAAATAGTGCTAAAAAGTGTTTGTTAGGCTCAATGGGCGCTATAGACTATTTGGGAGTGTTGTAAGTCCATTTTGTGACCTGAAGGTAAATAGTGCCGAAAAGTGTTTCTTAGACTCAATGGGCGCTATAGAGCATTTGGGAGTGTTGGAAGTCCATTTTGTGATCTGAAGGTAAATAGTGCCAAAAAGTGTTTCTTAGGCCAATGTGCGCTATAGAGCATTTGGGAGTTTGGAAGTCCATTTCGTGATCTGAAGGTAAATAGTGCCGAAAAGTGTTTGTAAGGCTCAATGGGAGCTATAGAGCACTTGGGAGTGTTGTTAGTCAATTTCGTGATCTGAAGGTAAATAGTGCCAAAAAGTGTTTCTTAGGCTCAATGTGCGCTATAGAGCATTTTGGAGTTTGGAAGTCCATTTCGTGATCTGAAGGTAAATAGTGCCGAAAAGTGTTTGTAAGGCTCAATGGGAGCTATAGAGCACTTGGGAGTGTTGTTAGTCAATTTCGTGATCTGAAGGTAAATAGTGCCGAAAAGTGTTTGTTTGGCTCAATGGGCGCTATAGAGCACTTGGGAGTGTTGTTAGTCAATTTCGTGATCTGAAGGTAAATAGTGCCAAAAAGTGTTTCTTAGGCTCAATGCGCGCTATATACCATTTTGAAGTGTTGTAAGTCCATTTCGTGATCTGAAGGTAAATAGTGCTAAAAAGTGTTTGTTAGGCTCAATGGGCGCTATAGAGCATTTGGGAGTGTTGGAAGTCCATTTTGTGATCTGAAGGTAAATAGTGCCAAAAAGTGTTTCTTAGGCTCAATGGGCGCTATAGACCATTTGGGAGTGTTGGAAGTCCATTTCGTGATCTGAAGGTAAATAGTGCCAAACAATGTTTGTTAGGCTCAATGTGCGCTATAGAGCATTTGGGAGTTTGGAAGTCCATTTCGTGATCTGAAGGTAAATAGTGCCGAAAAGTGTTTGTAAGGCTCAATGGGAGCTATAGAGCACTTGGGAGTGTTGTTAGTCAATTTCGTGATCTGAAGGTAAATAGTGCCGAAAAGTGTTTGTTTGGCTCAATGGGCGCTATAGAGCACTTGGGAGTGTTGTTAGTCAATTTCGTGATCTGACGGTAAAACGTGCTGAAAAGTGTTTGTTAGGCTCAATGGGCGCTACAGACCATTTGGGAGTGTTGGAAGTCAATTTCGTGATCTGAAGGTAAATAGTGCCGAAAAGTGTTTGTAAGGCTCAATGGTCGCTATACAGCATTTGGGAGTGTTATTAGCCAATTTCGTGATCTGACGGTGAAAAGTGCCGAAAAGTGTTTGTTAGGCTCAATGGGCGCTATAGAGCATTTGGGAGTGGTGGAAGTCCATTTCGTGATCTGAAGGTAAATAGTGCCAAAAAGTGTTTCTTAGGCTCAATGCGCGCTATATACCATTTTGAAGTGTTGTAAGTCCATTTCGTGATCTGAAGGTAAATAGTGCTAAAAAGTGTTTGTTAGGCTCAATGGGCGCTATAGACCATTTGGGAGTGTTGTAAGTCCATTTCGTGACCTGAAGGTAAATAGTGCCGAAAAGGGTTTCTTAGACTCAATGGGCGCTATAGACCATTTGGGAGTGTTGGAAGTCCATTTCGTGATCTGAAGGTAAATAGTGCCAAAAAGTGTTTGTTAGGCTCAATGTGCGCTATAGAGCATTTGGAAGTTTGGAAGTCCATTTCGTGATCTGAAGGTAAATAGTGCCGAAATGTGTTTGTAAGGCTCGATGGGAGCTATAGAGCACTTGGGAGTGTTGTTAGTCAATTTCGTGATCTGAAGGTAAATAGTGCCGAAAAGTGTTTGTTTGGCTCAATGGGCGCTATAGAGCACTTGGGAGTGTTGTTAGTCAATTTCGTGATCTGAAGGTAAATAGTGCCGAAAAGTGTTTGTTAGGCTCAATTTGCGCTATAGAGCATTTGGGAGTGTTGGAAGTCAATTTCGTGATCTGAAGGTAAATAGTGCCGAAAAGTGTTTGTAAGGCTCAATGGTCGCTATACAGCATTTGGGAGTGTTATTAGTCAATTTCGTGATCTGACGGTGAAAAGTGCCGAAAAGTGTTTGTTAGGCTCAATGGCCGCTATAGACCATTTGGGAGTGTTGTAAGTCCATTTCGTGACCTGAAGGTAAATAGTGCCGAAAAGTGTTTCTTAGACTCAATGGGCGCTATAGAGCATTTGGGAGTGTTGGAAGTCCATTTTGTGATCTGAAGGTAAATAGTGCCAAAAAGTGTTTGTTAGGCTCAATGTGCGCTATAGAGCATTTGGGAGTTTGGAAGTCCATTTCGTGATCTGAAGGTAAATAGTGCCGAAAAGTGTTTGTAAGGCTCAATGGGAGCTACAGAGCACTTGGGAGTGTTGTTAGTCAATTTCGTGATCTGAAGGTAAATAGTGCCGAAAAGTGTTTGTAAGGCTCAATGGTCGCTATACAGCATTTGGGAGTGTTATTAGCCAATTTCGTGATCTGACGGTGAAAAGTGCCAAAAAGTGTTTCTTACGCTCAATGCGCGCTATATACCATTTTGAAGTGTTGTAAGTCCATTTCGTGATCTGAAGGTAAATAGTGCTAAAAAGTGTTTGTTAGGCTCAATGGGCGCTATAGACTATTTGGGAGTGTTGTAAGTCCATTTTGTGACCTGAAGGTAAATAGTGCCGAAAAGTGTTTCTTAGACTCAATGGGCGCTATAGAGCATTTGAGAGTGTTGGAAGTCCATTTTGTGATCTGAAGGTAAATAGTGCCAAAAAGTGTTTCTTAGGCTCAATGTGCGCTATAGAGCATTTGGGAGTTTGGAAGTCCATTTCGTGATCTGAAGGTAAATAGTGCCGAAAAGTGTTTGTAAGGCTCAATGGGAGCTATAGAGCATTTGGGAGTTTTGAAGTCCATTTCGTGATCTGAAGGTAAATAGTGCCGAAAAGTGTTTGTAAGGCTCAATGGGAGCTATAGAGCACTTGGGAGTGTTGTTAGTCAATTTCGTGATCTGAAGGTAAATAGTGCCGAAAAGTGTTTGTTTGGCTCAATGGGCGCTATAGAGCACTTGGGAGTGTTGTTAGTCAATTTCGTGATCTGAAGGTAAATAGTGCCAAAAAGTGTTTCTTAGGCTCAATGCGCGCTATATACCATTTTGAAGTGTTGTAAGTCCATTTCGTGATCTGAAGGTAAATAGTGCTAAAAAGTGTTTGTTAGGCTCAATGGGCGCTATAGAGCACTTGGGAGTGTTGGAAGTCCATTTTGTGATCTGAAGGTAAATAGTGCCAAAAAGTGTTTCTTAGGCTCAATGGGCGCTATAGACCATTTGGGAGTGTTGGAAGTCCATTTCGTGATCTGAAGGTAAATATTGCCAAAAAATGTTTGTTAGGCTCAATGTGCGCTATAGAGCATTTGGGAGTTTGGAAGTCCATTTCGTGATCTGAAGGTAAATAGTGCCGAAAAGTGTTTGTAAGGCTCAATGGGAGCTATAGAGCACTTGGGAGTGTTGTTAGTCAATTTCGTGATCTGAAGGTAAATAGTGCCGAAAAGTGTTTGTTTGGCTCAATGGGCGCTATAGAGCACTTGGGAGTGTTGTTAGTCAATTTCGTGATCTGAAGGTAAATAGTGCCGAAAAGTGTTTGTTAGGCTCAATGGGCGCTATAGGGCATTTGGGAGTGTTGTTAGTCAATTTTGTGATCTGACGGTGAAAAGTGCCGAAAAGTGTTTGTTAGGCTCAATGGGCGCTATAGAGCATTTGGGAGTTATGTTAGTCAATTTCGTGATCTGACGGTAAAACGTGCTGAAAAGTGTTTGTTAGGCTCAATGGACGCTACAGACCATTTGGGATTGTTGGAAGTCAATTTCGTGATCTGAAGGTAAATAGTGCCGAAAAGTGTTTGTAAGGCTCAATGGTCGCTATACAGCATTTGGGAGTGTTATTAGTCAATTTCGTGATCTGACGGTGAAAAGTGCCGAAAAGTGTTTGTCAGGCTCAATGGGCGCTATAGAGCATTTGGGAGTTGTGGAAGTCCATTTCGTGATCTGAAGGTAAATAGTGCCGAAAAGTGTTTCTTAGACTCAATAGGCGCTATAGAGCATTTGGGAGTGTTGGAAGTCCATTTTGTGATATGAAGGTAAATAGTGCCAAAAAGTGTTTCTGAGGCTCAATGGGCGCTATAGACCATTTGGGAGTGTTGGAAGTCCATTTCGTGATCTGAAGGTAAATAGTGCCAAAAAGTGTTTGTTAGGCTCAATGTGCGCTATAGAGCATTTGGGAGTTTGGAAGTCCATTTCGTGATCTGAAGGTAAATAGTGCCGAAAAGTGTTTGTAAGGCTCAATGGGAGCTATAGAGCACTTGGGAGTGTTGTTAGTCAATTTCGTGATCTGAAGGTAAATAGTGCCGAAAAATGTTTGTTTGGCTCAATGGGCGCTATAGAGCACTTGGGAGTTTTGTTAGTCAATTTCGTGATCTGAAGGTAAATAGTGCCGAAAAGTGTTTGTTAGGCTCAATGGGCGCTATAGAGCATTTGGGAGTGTTGTTAGTCAATTTTGTGATCTGACGGTGAAAAGTGCCGAAAAGTGTTTGTTAGGCTCAATGGGCGCTATAGAGCATTTGGGAGTTATGTTAGTCAATTTCGTGATCTGACGGTAAAACGTGCTGAAAAGTGTTTGTTAGGCTCAATGGGCGCTACAGACCATTTGGGAGTGTTGGAAGTCAATTTCGTGATCTGAAGGTAAATAGTGCCGAAAAGTGTTTGTAAGGCTCAATGGTCGCTATACAGCATTTGGGAGTGTTATTAGCCAATTTCGTGATCTGACGGTGAAAAGTGCCGAAAAGTGTTTGTTAGGCTCAATGGGCGCTATAGAGCATTTGGGAGTGGTGGAAGTCCATTTCGTGATCTGAAGGTAAATAGTGCCAAAAAGTGTTTCTTAGGCTCAATGCGCGCTATATACCATTTTGAAGTGTTGTAAGTCCATTTTGTGATCTGAAGGTAAAGAGTGCTAAAAAGTGTTTGTTAGGCTCAATGGGTGCTATAGACCATTTGGGAGTGTTGTAAGTCCATTTCGTGACCTGGAGGTAAATAGTGCCGAAAAGTGTTTCTTAGACTCAATGGGCGCTATAGAGCATTTGGGAGTGTTGGAAGTCCATTTTGTGATCTGAAGGTAAATAGTGCCAAAAAGTGTTTCTTAGGCTCAATGGGCGCTATAGACCATTTGGGAGTGTTGGAAGTCCATTTCGTGATCTGAAGGTAAATAGTGCCAAAAAGTGTTTGTTAGGCTCAATGTGCGCTATAGAGCATTTGGGAGTTTGGAAGTCCATTTCGTGATCTGAAGGTAAATAGTGCCGAAAAGTGTTTGTAAGGCTCAATGGGAGCTATAGAGCACTTGGGAGTGTTGTTAGTCAATTTCGTGATATGAAGGTAAATAGTGCCAAAAAGTGTTTGTTTGGCTCAATGGGCGCTATAGAGCACTTGGGTGTGTTGTTAGTCAATTTCGTGATCTGAAGGTAAATAGTGCCGAAAAGTGTTTGTAAGGCTCAATGGTCGCTATACAGCATTTGGGAGTGTTATTAGCCAATTTCGTGATCTGACGGTGAAAAGTGCCAAAAAGTGTTTCTTAGGCTCAATGCGCGCTATATACCATTTTGAAGTGTTGTAAGTCCATTTCGTGATCTGAAGGTAAATAGTGCTAAAAAGTGTTTGTTAGGCTCAATGGGCGCTATAGACTATTTGGGAGTGTTGTAAGTCCATTTTGTGACCTGAAGGTAAATAGTGCCGAAAAGTGTTTCTTAGACTCAATGGGCGCTATAGAGCATTTGGGAGTGTTGGAAGTCCATTTTGTGATCTGAAGGTAAATAGTGCCAAAAAGTGTTTCTTAGGCTCAATGTGCGCTATAGAGCATTTGGGAGTTTGGAAGTCCATTTCGTGATCTGAAGGTAAATAGTGCCGAAAAGTGTTTGTAAGGCTCAATGGGAGCTATAGAGCACTTGGGAGTGTTGTTAGTCAATTTCGTGATCTGAAGGTAAATAGTGCCAAAAAGTGTTTCTTAGGCTCAATGTGCGCTATAGAGCATTTTGGAGTTTGGAAGTCCATTTCGTGATCTGAAGGTAAATAGTGCCGAAAAGTGTTTGTAAGGCTCAATGGGAGCTATAGAGCACTTGGGAGTGTTGTTAGTCAATTTCGTGATCTGAAGGTAAATAGTGCCGAAAAGTGTTTGTTTGGCTCAATGGGCGCTATAGAGCACTTGGGAGTGTTGTTAGTCAATTTCGTGATCTGAAGGTAAATAGTGCCAAAAAGTGTTTCTTAGGCTCAATGCGCGCTATATACCATTTTGAAGTGTTGTAAGTCCATTTCGTGATCTGAAGGTAAATAGTGCTAAAAAGTGTTTGTTAGGCTCAATGGGCGCTATAGAGCATTTGGGAGTGTTGGAAGTCCATTTTGTGATCTGAAGGTAAATAGTGCCAAAAAGTGTTTCTTAGGCTCAATGGGCGCTATAGACCATTTGGGAGTGTTGGAAGTCCATTTCGTGATCTGAAGGTAAATAGTGCCAAAAAATGTTTGTTAGGCTCAATGTGCGCTATAGAGCATTTGGGAGTTTGGAAGTCCATTTCGTGATCTGAAGGTAAATAGTGCCGAAAAGTGTTTGTAAGGCTCAATGGGAGCTATAGAGCACTTGGGAGTGTTGTTAGTCAATTTCGTGATCTGAAGGTAAATAGTGCCGAAAAGTGTTTGTTTGGCTCAATGTGCGCTATAGAGCACTTGGGAGTGTTGTTAGTCAATTTCGTGATCTGACGGTAAAACGTGCTGAAAAGTGTTTGTTAGGCTCAATGGGCGCTACAGACCATTTGGGAGTGTTGGAAGTCAATTTCGTGATCTGAAGGTAAATAGTGCCGAAAAGTGTTTGTAAGGCTCAATGGTCGCTATACAGCATTTGGGAGTGTTATTAGCCAATTTCGTGATCTGACGGTGAAAAGTGCCGAAAAGTGTTTGTTAGGCTCAATGGGCGCTATAGAGCATTTGGGAGTGGTGGAAGTCCATTTCGTGATCTGAAGGTAAATAGTGCCAAAAAGTGTTTCTTAGGCTCAATGCGCGCTATATACCATTTTGAAGTGTTGTAAGTCCATTTCGTGATCTGAAGGTAAATAGTGCTAAAAAGTGTTTGTTAGGCTCAATGGGCGCTATAGACCATTTGGGAGTGTTGTAAGTCCATTTCGTGACCTGAAGGTAAATAGTGCCGAAAAGTGTTTCTTAGACTCAATGGGCGCTATAGACCATTTGGGAGTGTTGTAAGTCCATTTCGTGATCTGAAGGTAAATAGTGCTAAAAAGTGTTTGTTAGGCTCAATGGGCGCTATAGACCATTTGGGAGTGTTGTAAGTCCATTTCGTGACCTGAAGGTAAATAGTGCCGAAAAGTGTTTCTTAGACTCAATGGGCGCTATAGACCATTTGGGAGTGTTGGAAGTCCATTTCGTGATCTGAAGGTAAATAGTGCCAAAAAGTGTTTGTTAGGCTCAATGTGCGCTATAGAGCATTTGGAAGTTTGGAAGTCCATTTCGTGATCTGAAGGTAAATAGTGCCGAAATGTGTTTGTAAGGCTCGATGGGAGCTATAGAGCACTTGGGAGTGTTGTTAGTCAATTTCGTGATCTGAAGGTAAATAGTGCCGAAAAGTGTTTGTAAGGCTCAATGGGCGCTATAGAGCACTTGGGAGTGTTGTTAGTCAATTTCGTGATCTGAAGGTAAATAGTGCCGAAAAGTGTTTGTAAGGCTCAATGGTCGCTATACAGCATTTGGGAGTGTTATTAGCCAATTTCGTGATCTGACGGTGAAAAGTGCCAAAAAGTGTTTCTTAGGCTCAATGCGCGCTATATACCATTTTGAAGTGTTGTAAGTCCATTTCGTGATCTGAAGGTAAATAGTGCTAAAAAGTGTTTGTTAGGCTCAATGGGCGCTATAGACTATTTGGGAGTGTTGTAAGTCCATTTTGTGACCTGAAGGTAAATAGTGCCGAAAAGTGTTTCTTAGACTCAATGGGCGCTATAGAGCATTTGGGAGTGTTGGAAGTCCATTTTGTGATCTGAAGGTAAATAGTGCCAAAAAGTGTTTCTTAGGCTCAATGTGCGCTATAGAGCATTTGGGAGTTTGGAAGTCCATTTCGTGATCTGAAGGTAAATAGTGCCGAAAAGTGTTTGTAAGGCTCAATGGGAGCTATAGAGCACTTGGGAGTGTTGTTAGTCAATTTCGTGATCTGAAGGTAAATAGTGCCAAAAAGTGTTTCTTAGGCTCAATGTGCGCTATAGAGCATTTTGGAGTTTGGAAGTCCATTTCGTGATCTGAAGGTAAATAGTGCCGAAAAGTGTTTGTAAGGCTCAATGGGAGCTATAGAGCACTTGGGAGTGTTGTTAGTCAATTTCGTGATCTGAAGGTAAATAGTGCCGAAAAGTGTTTGTTTGGCTCAATGGGCGCTATAGAGCACTTGGGAGTGTTGTTAGTCAATTTCGTGATCTGAAGGTAAATAGTGCCAAAAAGTGTTTCTTAGGCTCAATGCGCGCTATATACCATTTTGAAGTGTTGTAAGTCCATTTCGTGATCTGAAGGTAAATAGTGCTAAAAAGTGTTTGTTAGGCTCAATGGGCGCTATAGAGCATTTGGGAGTGTTGGAAGTCCATTTTGTGATCTGAAGGTAAATAGTGCCAAAAAGTGTTTCTTAGGCTCAATGGGCGCTATAGACCATTTGGGAGTGTTGGAAGTCCATTTCGTGATCTGAAGGTAAATAGTGCCAAAAAATGTTTGTTAGGCTCAATGTGCGCTATAGAGCATTTGGGAGTTTGGAAGTCCATTTCGTGATCTGAAGGTAAATAGTGCCGAAAAGTGTTTGTAAGGCTCAATGGGAGCTATAGAGCACTTGGGAGTGTTGTTAGTCAATTTCGTGATCTGAAGGTAAATAGTGCCGAAAAGTGTTTGTTTGGCTCAATGTGCGCTATAGAGCACTTGGGAGTGTTGTTAGTCAATTTCGTGATCTGACGGTAAAACGTGCTGAAAAGTGTTTGTTAGGCTCAATGGGCGCTACAGACCATTTGGGAGTGTTGGAAGTCAATTTCGTGATCTGAAGGTAAATAGTGCCGAAAAGTGTTTGTAAGGCTCAATGGTCGCTATACAGCATTTGGGAGTGTTATTAGCCAATTTCGTGATCTGACGGTGAAAAGTGCCGAAAAGTGTTTGTTAGGCTCAATGGGCGCTATAGAGCATTTGGGAGTGGTGGAAGTCCATTTCGTGATCTGAAGGTAAATAGTGCCAAAAAGTGTTTCTTAGGCTCAATGCGCGCTATATACCATTTTGAAGTGTTGTAAGTCCATTTCGTGATCTGAAGGTAAATAGTGCTAAAAAGTGTTTGTTAGGCTCAATGGGCGCTATAGACCATTTGGGAGTGTTGTAAGTCCATTTCGTGACCTGAAGGTAAATAGTGCCGAAAAGTGTTTCTTAGACTCAATGGGCGCTATAGACCATTTGGGAGTGTTGTAAGTCCATTTCGTGATCTGAAGGTAAATAGTGCTAAAAAATGTTTGTTAGGCTCAATGGGCGCTATAGACCATTTGGGAGTGTTGTAAGTCCATTTCGTGACCTGAAGGTAAATAGTGCCGAAAAGTGTTTCTTAGACTCAATGGGCGCTATAGACCATTTGGGAGTGTTGGAAGTCCATTTCGTGATCTGAAGGTAAATAGTGCCAAAAAGTGTTTGTTAGGCTCAATGTGCGCTATAGAGCATTTGGAAGTTTGGAAGTCCATTTCGTGATCTGAAGGTAAATAGTGCCGAAATGTGTTTGTAAGGCTCGATGGGAGCTATAGAGCACTTGGGAGTGTTGTTAGTCAATTTCGTGATCTGAAGGTAAATAGTGCCGAAAAGTGTTTGTAAGGCTCAATGGAAGCTATAGAGCACTTGGGAGTGTTGTTAGTCAATTTCGTGATCTGAAGGTAAATAGTGCCGAAAAGTGTTTGTAAGGCTCAATGGTCGCTATACAGCATTTGGGAGTGTTATTAGCCAATTTCGTGATCTGACGGTGAAAAGTGCCAAAAAGTGTTTCTTAGGCTCAATGCGCGCTATATACCATTTTGAAGTGTTGTAAGTCCATTTCGTGATCTGAAGGTAAATAGTGCTAAAAAGTGTTTGTTAGGCTCAATGGGCGCTATAGACTATTTGGGAGTGTTGTAAGTCCATTTTGTGACCTGAAGGTAAATAGTGCCGAAAAGTGTTTCTTAGACTCAATGGGCGCTATAGAGCATTTGGGAGTGTTGGAAGTCCATTTTGTGATCTGAAGGTAAATAGTGCCAAAAAGTGTTTCTTAGGCTCAATGTGCGCTATAGAGCATTTGGGAGTTTGGAAGTCCATTTCGTGATCTGAAGGTAAATAGTGCCGAAAAGTGTTTGTAAGGCTCAATGGGAGCTATAGAGCACTTGGGAGTGTTGTTAGTCAATTTCGTGATCTGAAGGTAAATAGTGCCAAAAAGTGTTTCTTAGGCTCAATGTGCGCTATAGAGCATTTTGGAGTTTGGAAGTCCATTTCGTGATCTGAAGGTAAATAGTGCCGAAAAGTGTTTGTAAGGCTCAATGGGAGCTATAGAGCACTTGGGAGTGTTGTTAGTCAATTTCGTGATCTGAAGGTAAATAGTGCCGAAAAGTGTTTGTTTGGCTCAATGGGCGCTATAGAGCACTTGGGAGTGTTGTTAGTCAATTTCGTGATCTGAAGGTAAATAGTGCCAAAAAGTGTTTCTTAGGCTCAATGCGCGCTATATACCATTTTGAAGTGTTGTAAGTCCATTTCGTGATCTGAAGGTAAATAGTGCTAAAAAGTGTTTGTTAGGCTCAATGGGCGCTATAGAGCACTTGGGAGTGTTGGAAGTCCATTTTGTGATCTGAAGGTAAATAGTGCCAAAAAGTGTTTCTTAGGCTCAATGGGCGCTATAGACCATTTGGGAGTGTTGGAAGTCCATTTCGTGATCTGAAGGTAAATATTGCCAAAAAATGTTTGTTAGGCTCAATGTGCGCTATAGAGCATTTGGGAGTTTGGAAGTCCATTTCGTGATCTGAAGGTAAATAGTGCCGAAAAGTGTTTGTAAGGCTCAATGGGAGCTATAGAGCACTTGGGAGTGTTGTTAGTCAATTTCGTGATCTGAAGGTAAATAGTGCCGAAAAGTGTTTGTTTGGCTCAATGGGCGCTATAGAGCACTTGGGAGTGTTGTTAGTCAATTTCGTGATCTGAAGGTAAATAGTGCCGAAAAGTGTTTGTTAGGCTCAATGGGCGCTATAGAGCATTTGGGAGTGTTGTTAGTCAATTTTGTGATCTGACGGTGAAAAGTGCCGAAAAGTGTTTGTTAGGCTCAATGGGCGCTATAGAGCATTTGGGAGTTATGTTAGTCAATTTCGTGATCTGACGGTAAAACGTGCTGAAAAGTGTTTGTTAGGCTCAATGGACGCTACAGACCATTTGGGATTGTTGGAAGTCAATTTCGTGATCTGAAGGTAAATAGTGCCGAAAAGTGTTTGTAAGGCTCAATGGTCGCTATACAGCATTTGGGAGTGTTATTAGTCAATTTCGTGATCTGACGGTGAAAAGTGCCGAAAAGTGTTTGTCAGGCTCAATGGGCGCTATAGAGCATTTGGGAGTGGTGGAAGTCCATTTCGTGATCTGAAGGTAAATAGTGCCGAAAAGTGTTTCTTAGACTCAATAGGCGCTATAGAGCATTTGGGAGTGTTGGAAGTCCATTTTGTGATCTGAAGGTAAATAGTGCCAAAAAGTGTTTCTTAGGCTCAATGGGCGCTATAGACCATTTGGGAGTGTTGGAAGTCCATTTCGTGATCTGAAGGTAAATAGTGCCAAAAAGTGTTTGTTAGGCTCAATGTGCGCTATAGAGCATTTTGGAGTTTGGAAGTCCATTTCGTGATCTGAAGGTAAATAGTGCCGAAAAGTGTTTGTAAGGCTCAATGGGAGCTATAGAGCACTTGGGAGTGTTGTTAGTCAATTTCGTGATCTGAAGGTAAATAGTGCCGAAAAGTGTTTGTTTGGCTCAATGGGCGCTATAGAGCACTTGGGAGTGTTGTTAGTCAATTTCGTGATCTGAAGGTAAATAGTGCCAAAAAGTGTTTCTTAGGCTCAATGCGCGCTATATACCATTTTGAAGTGTTGTAAGTCCATTTCGTGATCTGAAGGTAAATAGTGCTAAAAAGTGTTTGTTAGGCTCAATGGGCGCTATAGAGCATTTGGGAGTGTTGGAAGTCCATTTTGTGATCTGAAGGTAAATAGTGCCAAAAAGTGTTTCTTAGGCTCAATGGGCGCTATAGACCATTTGGGAGTGTTGGAAGTCCATTTCGTGATCTGAAGGTAAATAGTGCCAAAAAATGTTTGTTAGGCTCAATGTGCGCTATAGAGCATTTGGGAGTTTGGAAGTCCATTTCGTGATCTGAAGATAAATAGTGCCGAAAAGTGTTTGTAAGGCTGAATGGGAGCTATAGAGCACTTGGGAGTGTTGTTAGTCAATTTCGTGATCTGAAGGTAAATAGTGCCGAAAAGTGTTTGTTTGGCTCAATGTGCGCTATAGAGCACTTGGGAGTGTTGTTAGTCAATTTCGTGATCTGACGGTAAAACGTGCTGAAAAGTGTTTGTTAGGCTCAATGGGCGCTACAGACCATTTGGGAGTGTTGGAAGTCAATTTCGTGATCTGAAGGTAAATAGTGCCGAAAAGTGTTTGTAAGGCTCAATGGTCGCTATACAGCATTTGGGAGTGTTATTAGCCAATTTCGTGATCTGAAGGTAAATAGTGCCGAAAAGTGTTTGTTAGGCTCAATGGGCGCTATAGAGCATTTGGGAGTGTTGTTAGTCAATTTTGTGATCTGACGGTGAAAAGTGCCGAAAAGTGTTTGTTAGGCTCAATGGGCGCTATAGAGCATTTGGGAGTTATGTTAGTCAATTTCGTGATCTGACGGTAAAACGTGCTGAAAAGTGTTTGTTAGGCTCAATGGGCGCTACAGACCATTTGGGAGTGTTGGAAGTCAATTTCGTGATCTGAAGGTAAATAGTGCCGAAAAGTGTTTGTAAGGCTCAATGGTCGCTATACAGCATTTGGGAGTGTTATTAGCCAATTTCGTGATCTGACGGTGAAAAGTGCCGAAAAGTGTTTGTTAGGCTCAATGGGCGCTATAGAGCATTTGGGAGTGGTGGAAGTCCATTTCGTGATCTGAAGGTAAATAGTGCCAAAAAGTGTTTCTTAGGCTCAATGCGCGCTATATACCATTTTGAAGTGTTGTAAGTCCATTTCGTGATCTGAAGGTAAAGAGTGCTAAAAAGTGTTTGTTAGGCTCAATGGGTGCTATAGACCATTTGGGAGTGTTGTAAGTCCATTTCGTGACCTGGAGGTAAATAGTGCCGAAAAGTGTTTCTTAGACTCAATGGGCGCTATAGAGCATTTGGGAGTGTTGGAAGTCCATTTTGTGATCTGAAGGTAAATAGTGCCAAAAAGTGTTTCTTAGGCTCAATGGGCGCTATAGACCATTTGGGAGTGTTGGAAGTCCATTTCGTGATCTGAAGGTAAATAGTGCCAAAAAGTGTTTGTTAGGCTCAATGTGCGCTATAGAGCATTTGGGAGTTTGGAAGTCCATTTCGTGATCTGAAGGTAAATAGTGCCGAAAAGTGTTTGTAAGGCTCAATGGGAGCTATAGAGCACTTGGGAGTGTTGTTAGTCAATTTCGTGATATGAAGGTAAATAGTGCCAAAAAGTGTTTGTTTGGCTCAATGGGCGCTATAGAGCACTTGGGTGTGTTGTTAGTCAATTTCGTGATCTGAAGGTAAATAGTGCCGAAAAGTGTTTGTTAGGCTCAATGGGCGCTATAGAGCATTTGGGAGTGGTGGAAGTCCATTTCGTGATCTGAAGGTAAATAGTGCCGAAAAGTGTTTCTTAGACTCAATAGGCGCTATAGAGCATTTGGGAGTGTTGGAAGTCCATTTTGTGATCTGAAGGTAAATAGTGCCAAAAAGTGTTTCTTAGGCTCAATGGGCGCTATAGACCATTTGGGAGTGTTGGAAGTCCATTTCGTGATCTGAAGGTAAATAGTGCCAAAAAGTGTTTGTTAGGCTCAATGTGCGCTATAGAGCATTTTGGAGTTTGGAAGTCCATTTCGTGATCTGAAGGTAAATAGTGCCGAAAAGTGTTTGTAAGGCTCAATGGGAGCTATAGAGCACTTGGGAGTGTTGTTAGTCAATTTCGTGATCTGAAGGTAAATAGTGCCGAAAAGTGTTTGTTTGGCTCAATGGGCGCTATAGAGCACTTGGGAGTGTTGTTAGTCAATTTCGTGATCTGAAGGTAAATAGTGCCAAAAAGTGTTTCTTAGGCTCAATGCGCGCTATATACCATTTTGAAGTGTTGTAAGTCCATTTCGTGATCTGAAGGTAAATAGTGCTAAAAAGTGTTTGTTAGGCTCAATGGGCGCTATAGAGCATTTGGGAGTGTTGGAAGTCCATTTTGTGATCTGAAGGTAAATAGTGCCAAAAAGTGTTTCTTAGGCTCAATGGGCGCTATAGACCATTTGGGAGTGTTGGAAGTCCATTTCGTGATCTGAAGGTAAATAGTGCCAAAAAATGTTTGTTAGGCTCAATGTGCGCTATAGAGCATTTGGGAGTTTGGAAGTCCATTTCGTGATCTGAAGATAAATAGTGCCGAAAAGTGTTTGTAAGGCTGAATGGGAGCTATAGAGCACTTGGGAGTGTTGTTAGTCAATTTCGTGATCTGAAGGTAAATAGTGCCGAAAAGTGTTTGTTTGGCTCAATGTGCGCTATAGAGCACTTGGGAGTGTTGTTAGTCAATTTCGTGATCTGACGGTAAAACGTGCTGAAAAGTGTTTGTTAGGCTCAATGGGCGCTACAGACCATTTGGGAGTGTTGGAAGTCAATTTCGTGATCTGAAGGTAAATAGTGCCGAAAAGTGTTTGTAAGGCTCAATGGTCGCTATACAGCATTTGGGAGTGTTATTAGCCAATTTCGTGATCTGAAGGTAAATAGTGCCGAAAAGTGTTTGTTAGGCTCAATGGGCGCTATAGAGCATTTGGGAGTGTTGTTAGTCAATTTTGTGATCTGACGGTGAAAAGTGCCGAAAAGTGTTTGTTAGGCTCAATGGGCGCTATAGAGCATTTGGGAGTTATGTTAGTCAATTTCGTGATCTGACGGTAAAACGTGCTGAAAAGTGTTTGTTAGGCTCAATGGGCGCTACAGACCATTTGGGAGTGTTGGAAGTCAATTTCGTGATCTGAAGGTAAATAGTGCCGAAAAGTGTTTGTAAGGCTCAATGGTCGCTATACAGCATTTGGGAGTGTTATTAGCCAATTTCGTGATCTGACGGTGAAAAGTGCCGAAAAGTGTTTGTTAGGCTCAATGGGCGCTATAGAGCATTTGGGAGTGGTGGAAGTCCATTTCGTGATCTGAAGGTAAATAGTGCCAAAAAGTGTTTCTTAGGCTCAATGCGCGCTATATACCATTTTGAAGTGTTGTAAGTCCATTTCGTGATCTGAAGGTAAAGAGTGCTAAAAAGTGTTTGTTAGGCTCAATGGGTGCTATAGACCATTTGGGAGTGTTGTAAGTCCATTTCGTGACCTGGAGGTAAATAGTGCCGAAAAGTGTTTCTTAGACTCAATGGGCGCTATAGAGCATTTGGGAGTGTTGGAAGTCCATTTTGTGATCTGAAGGTAAATAGTGCCAAAAAGTGTTTCTTAGGCTCAATGGGCGCTATAGACCATTTGGGAGTGTTGGAAGTCCATTTCGTGATCTGAAGGTAAATAGTGCCAAAAAGTGTTTGTTAGGCTCAATGTGCGCTATAGAGCATTTGGGAGTTTGGAAGTCCATTTCGTGATCTGAAGGTAAATAGTGCCGAAAAGTGTTTGTAAGGCTCAATGGGAGCTATAGAGCACTTGGGAGTGTTGTTAGTCAATTTCGTGATATGAAGGTAAATAGTGCCAAAAAGTGTTTGTTTGGCTCAATGGGCGCTATAGAGCACTTGGGTGTGTTGTTAGTCAATTTCGTGATCTGAAGGTAAATAGTGCCGAAAAGTGTTTGTTAGGCTCAATGGGCGCTATAGAGCATTTGGGAGTGTTGTTAGTCAATTTCGTGATCTGACAGTGAAAAGTGCCGAAAAGTGTTTGTTAGGCTCAATGGGCGCTATAGAGCATTTGGGAGTTATGTTAGTCAATTTCGTGATCTGACGGTAAAACGTGCTGAAAAGTGTTTGTTAGGCTCAATGGGCGCTACAGACCATTTGGGAGTGTTGGAAGTCAATTTCGTGATCTGAAGGTAAATAGTGCCGAAAAGTGTTTGTAAGGCTCAATGGTCGCTATACAGCATTTGGGAGTGTTATTAGTCAATTTCGTGATCTGACGGTGAAAAGTGCCGAAAAGTGTTTGTTAGGCTCAATGGGCGCTATAGAGCATTTGGGAGTGGTGGAAGTCCATTTCGTGATCTGAAGGTAAATAGTGCCAAAAAGTGTTTCTTAGGCTCAATGCGCGCTATATACCATTTTGAAGTGTTGTAAGACCATTTCGTGATCTGAAGGTAAATAGTGCTAAAAAGTGTTTGTTAGGCTCAATGGCCGCTATAGACCATTTGGGAGTGTTGTAAGTCCATTTCGTGACCTGAAGGTAAATAGTGCCGAAAAGTGTTTCTTAGACTCAATGGGCGCTATAGAGCATTTGGGAGTGTTGGAAGTCCATTTTGTGATCTGAAGGTAAATAGTGCCAAAAAGTGTTTGTTAGGCTCAATGTGCGCTATAGAGCATTTGGGAGTTTGGAAGTCCATTTCGTGATCTGAAGGTAAATAGTGCCGAAAAGTGTTTCTTAGACTCAATGGGCGCTATAGAGCATTTGGGAGTGTTGGAAGTCCATTTTGTGATCTGAAGGTAAATAGTGCCAAAAAGTGTTTGTTAGGCTCAATGTGCGCTATAGAGCATTTGAGAGTTTGGAAGTCCATTTCGTGATCTGAAGGTAAATAGTGCCGAAAAGTGTTTGTAAGGCTCAATGGGAGCTATAGAGCACTTGGGAGTGTTGTTAGTCAATTTCGTGATCTGAAGGTAAATAGTGCCGAAAAGTGTTTGTAAGGCTCAATGGTCGCTATACAGCATTTGGGAGTGTTATTAGCCAATTTCGTGATCTGACGGTGAAAAGTGCCAAACAGTGTTTCTTAGGCTCAATGCGCGCTATAGACTATTTGGGAGTGTTGTAAGTCCATTTTGTGACCTGAAGGTAAATAGTGCCGAAAAGTGTTTCTTAGACTCAATGGGCGCTATAGAGCATTTGGGAGTGTTGGAAGTCCATTTTGTGATCTGAAGGTAAATAGTGCCAAAAAGTGTTTCTTAGGCTCAATGGGCGCTATAGACCATTTGGGAGTGTTGGAATTCCATTTCGTGATCTGAAGGTAAATAGTGCCAACAAGTGTTTGTTAGGCTCAATGTGCGCTATAGAGCATTTGGGAGTTTGGAAGTCCATTTCGTGATCTGAAGGTAAATAGTGCCGAAAAGTGTTTGTAAGGCTCAATGGGAGCTATAGAGCACTTGGGAGTGTTGTTAGTCAATTTCGTGATCTGAAGGTAAATAGTGCCGAAAAGTGTTTGTTTGGCTCAATGGGCGCTATAGAGCACTTGGGAGTGTTGTTAGACAATTTCGTGATCTGAAGGTAAATAGTGCCAAAAAGTGTTTCTTAGGCTCAATGCGCGCTATATACCATTTTGAAGTGTTGTAAGTCCATTTCGTGATCTGCAGGTAAATAGTGCTAAAAAGTGTTTGTTAGGCTCAATGGGCGCTATAGAGCATTTGGGAGTTTGGAAGTCCATTTCGTGATCTGAAGGTAAATAGTGCCGAAAAGTGTTTGTAAGGCTCAATGGGCGCTATAGAGCACTTGGGAGTGTTGTTAGTCAATTTCGTGATCTGAAGGTAAATAGTGCCGCAAAGTGTTTGTTAGGCTCAATGGGCGCTATAGAGCATTTGGGAGTGTTGTTAGTCAAGTTTGTGATCTGACGGTGAAAAGTGCCGAAAAGTGTTTGTTACGCTCAATGGGCGCTATAGAGCATTTGGGAGTTATGTTAGTCAATTTCGTGATCTGACGGTAAAACGTGCTGAAAAGTGTTTGTTAGGCTCAATGGGCGCTACAGACCATTTGGGAGTGTTGGAAGTCAATTTCGTGATCTGAAGGTAAATAGTGCCGAAAAGTGTTTGTAAGGCTCAATGGGAGCTATAGAGCACTTGGGAGTGTTGTTAGTCAATTTCGTGATCTGAAGGTAAATAGTGCCGAAAAGTGTTTGTAAGGCTCAATGGTAGCTATACAGCATTTGGGAGTGTTATTAGTCAATTTCGTGATCTGACGGTGAAAAGTGCCGAAAAGTGTTTGTTAGGCTCAATGGGCGCTATAGAGCATTTGGGAGTGGTGGAAGTCCATTTCGTGATCTGAAGGTAAATAGTGCCAAAAAGTGTTTCTTAGGCTCAATGCGCGCTATATACCATTTTGAAGTGTTGTAAGTCCATTTCGTGATCTGAAGGTAAATAGTGCTAAAAAGTGTTTGTTAGGCTCAATGGCCGCTATAGACCATTTGGGAGTGTTGTAAGTCCATTTCGTGACCTGAAGGTAAATAGTGCCGAAAAGTGTTTCTTAGACTCAATTGGCGCTATAGAGCATTTGGGAGTGTTGGAAGTCCATTTTGTGATCTGAAGGTAAATAGTGCCAAAAAGTGTTTGTTAGGCTCAATGTGCGCTATAGAGCATTTGGAAGTTTGGAAGTCCATTTCGTGATCTGAAGGTAAATAGTGCCGAAAAGTGTTTGTAAGGCTCAATGGGAGCTATAGAGCACTTGGGAGTGTTGTTAGTCAATTTCGTGATCTGAAGGTAAATAGTGCCGAAAAGTGTTTGTAAGGCTCAATGGTCGCTATACAGCATTTGGGAGTGTTATTAGCCAATTTCGTGATCTGACGGTGAAAAGTGCCAAAAAGTGTTTCTTAGGCTCAATGCGCGCTATATACCATTTTGAAGTGTTGTAAGTCCATTTCGTGATCTGAAGGTAAATAGTGCTAAAAAGTGTTTGTTAGGCTCAATGGGCGCTATAGACTATTTGGGAGTGTTGTAAGTCCATTTTGTGACCTGAAGGTAAATAGTGCCGAAAAGTGTTTCTTAGACTCAATGGGCGCTATAGAGCATTTGGGAGTGTTGGAAGTCCATTTTGTGATCTGAAGGTAAATAGTGCCAAAAAGTGTTTCTTAGGCTCAATGTGCACTATAGAGCATTTGGGAGTTTGGAAGTCCATTTCGTGATCTGAAGGTAAATAGTGCCGAAAAGTGTTTGTAAGGCTCAATGGGAGCTATAGAGCACTTGGGAGTGTTGTTAGTCAATTTCGTGATCTGAAGGTAAATAGTGCCAAAAAGTGTTTCTTAGGCTCAATGTGCGCTATAGAGCATTTGGGAGTTTGGAAGTCCATTTCGTGATCTGAAGGTAAATAGTGCCGAAAAGTGTTTGTAAGGCTCAATGGGAGCTATAGAGCACTTGGGAGTGTTGTTAGTCAATTTCGTGATCTGACGGTGAAAAGTGCCGAAAAGTGTTTGTTAGGCTCAATGGGCGCTATAGAGCATTTGGGAGTGGTGGAAGTCCATTTCGTGATCTGAAGGTAAATAGTGCCAAAAAGTGTTTCTTAGGCTCAATGCGCGCTATATACCATTTTGAAGTGTTGTAAGTCCATTTCGTGATCTGAAGGTAAATAGTGCTAAAAAGTGTTTGTTAGGCTCAATGGGCGCTATAGACCATTTGGGAGTGTTGTAAGTCCATTTCGTGACCTGAAGGTAAATAGTGCCGAAAAGTGTTTCTTAGACTCAATGGGCGCTATAGACCCTTTGGGAGTGTTGGAAGTCCATTTCGTGATCTGAAGGTAAATAGTGCCAAAAAGTGTTTGTTAGGCTCAATGTGCGCTATAGAGCATTTGGGAGTTTGGAAGTCCATTTTGTGATCTGAAGGTAAATAGGGCCGAAATGTGTTTGTAAGGCTCGATGGGAGCTATAGAGCACTTGGGAGTGTTGTTAGTCAATTTCGTGATCTGAAGGTAAATAGTGCCGAAAAGTGTTTGTTTGGCTCAATGGGCGCTATAGAGCACTTGGGAGTGTTGTTAGTCAATTTCGTGATCTGAAGGTAAATAGTGCCGAAAAGTGTTTGTTAGGCTCAATTGGCGCTATAGAGCATTTGGGAGTGTTGGAAGTCAATTTCGTGATCTGAAGGTAAATAGTGCCGAAAAGTGTTTGTAAGGCTCAATGGTCGCTATACAGCATTTGGGAGTGTTATTAGTCAATTTCGTGATCTGACGGTGAAAAGTGCCGAAAAGTGTTTGTTAGGCTCAATGGGCGCTATAGAGCATTTGGGAGTGGTGGAAGTCCATTTCGTGATCTGAAGGTAAATAGTGCCAAAAAGTGTTTCTTAGGCTCAATGCGCGCTATATACCATTTTGAAGTGTTGTAAGTCCATTTCGTGATCTGAAGGTAAATAGTGCTAAAAAGTGTTTGTTAGGCTCAATGGCCGCTATAGACCATTTGGGAGTGTTGTAAGTCCATTTCGTGACCTGAAGGTAAATAGTGCCGAAAAGTGTTTCTTAGACTCAATGGGCGCTATAGAGCATTTGGTAGTGTTGGAAGTCCATTTTGTGATCTGAAGGTAAATAGTGCCAAAAAGTGTTTGTTAGGCTCAATGTGCGCTATAGAGCATTTGGGAGATTGGAAGTCCATTTCGTGATCTGAAGGTAAATAGTGCCGAAAAGTGTTTGTAAGGCTCAATGGGAGCTATAGAGCACTTGGGAGTGTTGTTAGTCAATTTCGTGATCTGAAGGTAAATAGTGCCGAAAAGTGTTTGTAAGGCTCAATGGTCGCTATACAGCATTTGGGAGTGTTATTAGCCAATTTCGTGATCTGACGGTGAAAAGTGCCAACAAGTGTTTCTTACGCTCAATGCGCGCTATATACCATGTTGAAGTGTTGTAAGTCCATTTCGTGATCTGACGGTGAAAAGTGCCGAAAAGAGTTTGTCAGGCTCAATGGGCGCTATAGAGCATTTGGGAGTGGTGGAAGTCCATTTCGTGATCTGAAGGTAAATAGTGCCGAAAAGTGTTTCTTAGACTCAATGGGCGCTATAGAGCATTTGGGAGTTATGTTAGTCAATTTCGTGATCTGACGGTAAAACGTGCTGAAAAGTGTTTGTTAGGCTCAATGGACGCTACAGACCATTTGGGATTGTTGGAAGTCAATTTCGTGATCTGAAGGTAAATAGTGCCGAAAAGTGTTTGTAAGGCTCAATGGTCGCTATACAGCATTTGAGAGTGTTATTAGTCAATTTCGTGATCTGACGGTGAAAAGTGCCGAAAAGTGTTTGTCAGGCTCAATGGGCGCTATAGAGCATTTGGGAGTGGTGGAAGTCCATTTCGTGATCTGAAGGTAAATAGTGCCGAAAAGTGTTTCTTAGACTCAATGGGCGCTATAGAGCATTTGGGAGTGTTGGAAGTCCATTTTGTGATCTGAAGGTAAATAGTGCCAAAAAGTGTTTCTTAGGCTCAATGGGCGCTATAGAGCATTTGGGAGTTTGGAAGTCCATTTCGTGATCTGAAGGTAAATAGTGCCGAAAAGTGTTTGTAAGGCTCAATGGGAGCTATAGAGCACTTGGGAGTGTTGTTAGTCAATTTCGTGATCTGAAGGTAAATAGTGCCGAAAAGTGTTTGTTTGGCTCAATGGGCGCTATAGAGCACTTGGGAGTGTTGTTAGTCAATTTCGTGATCTGAAGGTAAATAGTGCCGAAAAGTGTTTGTTAGGCTCAATGGGCGCTATAGAGCATTTGGGAGTGTTGTTAGTCAATTTTGTGATCTGACGGTGAAAAGTGCCGAAAAGTGTTTGTTAGGCTCAATGGGCGCTATAGAGCATTTGGGAGTTATGTTAGTCAATTTCGTGATCTGACGGTAAAACGTGCTGAAAAGTGTTTGTTAGGCTCAATGGGCGCTACAGACCATTTGGGAGTGTTGGAAGTCCATTTCGTGATCTGACAGTGAAAAGTGCCGAAAAGTGTTTGTTAGGCTCAATGGGCGCTATAGAGCATTTGGGAGTGGTGGAAGTCCATTTCGTGATCTGAAGGTAAATAGTGCCAAAAAGTGTTTCTTAGGCTCAATGCGCGCTATATACCATTTTGAAGTGTTGTAAGTCCATTTCGTGATCTGAAGGTAAATAGTGCTAAAAAGTGTTTGTTAGGCTCAATGGGCGCTATAGACCATTTGGGAGTGTTGTAAGTCCATTTCGTGACCTGAAGGTAAATAGTGCCGAAAAGTGTTTCTTAGACTCAATGGGCGCTATAGAGCATTTGGGAGTGTTGGAAGTCCATTGTGTGATCTGAAGGTAAATAGTGCCAAAAAGTGTTTCTTAGGCTCAATGGGCTATAGACCATTTGGGAGTGTTGGAAGTCAATTTCGTGATCTGAAGGTAAACAGTGCCGAAAAGTTTTTGTAATGCTCAATGGTCGCTATACAGCATTTGGGAGTGTTATTAGTCAATTTCGTGATCTGACGGTGAAAAGTGCCGAAAAGTGTTTGTTAGGCTCAATGTGCGCTATAGAGCATTTGGGAGTTTGGAAGTCCATTTCGTGATCTGAAGGTAAATAGTGCCGAAAAGTGTTTGTAAGGCTCAATGGGAGCTATAGAGCACTTGGGAGTGTTGTTAGTCAATTTCGTGATCTGAAGGTAAATAGTGCCGAAAAGTGTTTGTAAGGCTCAATGGTCGCTATACAGCATTTGGGAGTGTTATTAGCCAATTTCGTGTTCTGACGGTGAAAAGTGCCAACAAGTGTTTCTTAGGCTCAATGGGCGCTATAGACCATTTGGGAGTGTTGTAAGTCCATTTCGTGACCTGAAGGTAAATAGTGCCGAAAAGTGTTTCTTAGACTCAATGGGCGCTATAGAGCATTTGGTAGTGTTGGAAGTCCATTTTGTGATCTGAAGGTAAATAGTGCCAAAAAATGTTTCTTAGGCTCAATGGGCTATAGACCATTTGGGAGTGTTGGAAGTCACTTTCGTGATCTGAAGGTAAATAGTGCCGAAAAGTGTTTGTAAGGCTCAATGGTCGCTATACAGCATTTGGGAGTGTTATTAGTCAATTTCGTGATCTGACGGTGAAAAGTGCCGAAAAGTGTTTGTTAGGCTCAATGGGCGCTATAGACAATTTGGGAGTGGTGGAAGTTCATTTCGTGATCTGAAGGTAAATAGTGCTAAAAAGTGTTTCTTAGGCTCAATGCGCGCTATAGAGCATTTGGGAGTGGTGGAATTCCATTTCGTAATCTGAAGGTAAATAGTGCCAAAAAGTGTTTCTTTGGCTCAATGGGCGCTATAGACCATTTTGGAGTTTTGTAAGTCCATTTCGTGATCTGAAGGTAAATAGTGCCAACAAGTGTTTGTTAGGCTCAATGGGCGCTATAGACCATTTGGGAGTGTTGTAAGTCAATTTCGTTATCTGAAGGTAAATAGTGCCGAAAAGTGTTTGTTAGGCTCAATGGGCGCTATAGAGCATTTGGGAGTGTTGGAAGTCCATTTTGTGATCTGAAGGTAAATAGTGCCAAAAAGTGTTTGTTAGGCTCAATGTGCGCTATAGGCCATTTTGGAGTGTTGGAGGTCCATTTCGTGATCTGAAGGTAAATAGTGCCAAAAAGTGTTTGTTAGGCTCAATGGGCGCTGTAGAGCATTTTTGGGAGTGTTGTAAGTCAATTCCGTGATCTGACGGTAAAAAGTGCCGAAGAGTGTTTGTTAGGCTCAATGGGCGCTATAGACCATTTGGGAGTGTTGGAAGTTCATTTTGTGATCTGAAGGTAAATAGTGCCAAAAAGTGTTTCTTAGGCTCAATGGGCGCTATAGGCCATTTTGGAGTGTTGTAAGTCCATGTTGTGATCTGAAGGTAAATAGTGCCAAAAAGTGTTTCTTAGGCTCAATGGGCGCTATAAACCATTTTGGAGTGTTGTAAGTCCATTTCGTGATCTGAACGTAAATAGTGCCAAAAAGTGTTTCTTAGGCTCAATGGGCGCTATAGACCATTTTGGAGTGTTGTAAGTCCATTTCGAGATCTGAACGTCAATAGTGCCAACAAGTGTTTCTTAGGCTCAATGGGCGCTATAAACCATTTTGGAGTGTTGGAAGTCAATTTCGTGATCTGAAGGTAAATAGTGTCGAAAAGTGTTTGTAAGGCTCAATGGTCGCTATACAGCATTTGGGAGTGTTATTAGTCAATTTCGTGATCTGACGGTGAAAAGTGCCGAAAAGTGTTTGTTAGGCTCAATGGGCGCTATAGACCATTTTGAAGTGTTGTAAGTCCATTTCGTTATCTGAAGGTAAATAGTGCCAAAAAGTGTTTGTTAGGCTCAATGGGCGCTATAGACCATTTGGGAGTGTTGTAAGTCCATTTCGTGACCTGAAGGTAAATAGTGCCGAAAAGTGTTTCTTAGGCTGAATGGGCGCTATAGAGCATTTGGGAGTGGTGGAAGTCCATTTCGTGATCTGAAGGTAAATAGTGCCAACAAGTGTTTCTTAGGCTCAATGCGCGCTATAGACCATTTTGGAGTGTTGTAAGTCAATTTCGTGATCTAGAGGTAAATTGTGCCGAAAAGTGTTTGTTAGGCTCAATGGGCGCTACAGACCATTTGGGAGTGTTGGAAGTCATTTGCGTGATCTGAAGGTAAATAGTGCCGAAAAGTGTTTGTAAGGCTCAATGGGCGCTATAGAGCATTTGGGAGTGGTGTTAGTCAATTTCGTGATCTGACGGTGACAAGTGCCGAAAAGTGTTTCTTAGACTCAATGGGCGCTATAGAGCATTTGGGAGTGTTGGAAGTCTATTTTGTGATCTGAAGGTAAATAGTGCCAAAAAGTGTTTCTTAGGCTCAATGGGCGCTATAGACCATTTGGGAGTGTTGTAAGTCCATTTCGTGATCTGAAGGTAAATAGTGCCAAAAAGTGTTTGTTAGGCTCAATAGGCGCTTTTGACCATTTGGGAGTGTTGTAAGTCAATTTCGTTATCTGAAGGTAAATAGTGCCGAAAAGTGTTTGTTAGGCTCAATGGGCGCTATAGAGCATTTGGGAGTGTTGGAAGTCCATTTTGTGATCTGAAGGTAAATAGTGCCAAAAAGTGTTTCTTAGGCTCAATGGGCACTATAGAGCATTTGGGAGTGGTGGAAGTCCATTTCGTGATCTGAAGGTAAATAGTGCCAAAAAGTGTTTGTTAGGCTTATTGGGCGCTATAGACCATTTGGGAGTGTTGTAAGTCAATTTCGTGATCTGAAGGTAAATAGTGCCGAAAATTGTTTGTTAGGCTCAATGGGCGCTATAGACCATTTGGGAGTGTTGTAAGTCAATTTCGTTATCTGAAGGTAAATATTGCCGAAAAGTGTTTGTTAGGCTCAATGGGCTCTATAGACCATTTGTGAGTGTTGTAAGTCCATTTCGTGACCTGAAGGTAAATAGTGCCGAAAAGTGTTTCTTAGGCTGAATGGGCGCTATAGAGCATTTGGGAGTGGTGGAAGTCCATTTCGTGATCTGAAGGTAAATAGTGCCAACAAGTGTTTCTTAGGCTCAATGCGCGCTATAGACCATTTTGGAGTGTTGTAAGTCAATTTCGTGATCTAGAGGTAAATTGTGCCGAAAAGTGTTTGTTAGGCTCAATGGGCGCTACAGACCATTTGGGAGTGTTGGAAGTCATTTTCGTGATCTGAAGGTAAATAGTGCCGAAAAGTGTTTGTAAGGCTCAATGGTCGCTATACAGCATTTGGGAGTGTTATTAGTCAATTTCGTGATCTGACTGTGAAAAGTGCCGAAAAGTGTTTGTTAGGCTCAATGGGCGCTATAGAGCATTTGGGAGTGGTGTTAGTCAATTTCGTGATCTGACGGTGAAAAGTGCCGAAAAGTGTTTCTTAGACTCAATGGGCGCTATAGAGCATTTGGGAGTGTTGGAAGTCCATTTTGTGATCTGAAGGTAAATAGTGCCAAAAAGTGTTTCTTAGGCTCAATGGGCGCTATAGACCATTTGGGAGTGTTGTAAGTCCATTTCGTGATCTGAAGGTAAATAGTGCCAAAAAGTGTTTCTTAGGCTCAATAGGCGCTATAGACCATTTGGGAGTGTTGTAAGTCAATTTCGTTATCTGAAGGTAAATAGTGCCGAAAAGTGTTTGTTAGGCTCAATGGGCGCTATAGAGCATTTGGGAGTGTTGGAAGTCCATGTTGTGATCTGAAGGTAAATAGTGCCAAAAAGTGTTTCTTAGGCTCAACGGGCACTATAGAGCATTTGGGAGTGGTGGAAGTCCATTTCGTGATCTGAAGGTAAATAGTGCCAAAAAGTGTTTGTTAGGCTCAATGGGCGCTATAGACCATTTGGGAGTGTTGTAAGTCAATTTCGTTATCTGAAGGTAAATAGTGCCGAAAAGTGTTTGTTAGGCTCAATGGGCGCTATAGACCATTTGGGAGTGTTGTAAGTCAATTTCGTTATCTGAAGGTAAATAGTGCCGAAAAGTGTTTGTTAGGCTCAATTGGCGCTATAGAGCATTTGGGAGTGTTGGAAGTCCATTTTGTGATCTGAAGGTAAATAGTGCCAAAAAAGTGTTTCTTAGGCTCAATGGGCGCTATAGACCATTTGGGAGTGGTGTTAGTCAATTTCGTGATCTGACGGTAAAAAGTGCCGAAAAGTGTTTGTTAGGCTCAATGGGCGCTACAGACCATTTGGGAGTGTTGGAAGTCAATTTCGTGATCTGAAGGTAAATAGTGTCGAAAAAGTGTTTGTAAGGCTCAATGGTCGCTATACAGCATTTGGGAGTGTTATTAGTCAATTTCGTGATCTGACGGTGAAAAGTGCCGAAAAGTGTTTGTTAGGCTCAATGGGCGCTATAGAGCATTTGGGAGTGGTGGAAGTCCATTTCGTGATCTGAAGGTAAATAGTGCCAAAAAGTGTTTCTTAGGCTCAATGCGCGCTATAGACCATTTTGAAGTGTTGTAAGTCCATTTCGTTATCTGAAGGTAAATAGTGCTAAAAAGTGTTTGTTAGGCTCAATGGGCGCTATAGACCATTTGGGAGTGTTGTAAGTCCATTTCGTGACCTGAAGGTAAATAGTGCCAACAAGTGTTTCTTAGGCTCAATGCGCGCTATAGACCATTTTGGAGTGTTGTAAGTCAATTTCGTGATCTAGAGGTAAATTGTGCCGAAAAGTGTTTGTTAGGCTCAATGGGCGCTACAGACCATTTGGGAGTGTTGGAAGTCATTTTCGTGATCTGAAGGTAAATATTGCCGAAAAGTGTTTGTAAGGCTCAATGGTCGCTATACAGCATTTGGGAGTGTTATTAGTCAATTTCGTGATCTGACTGTGAAAAGTGCCGAAAAGTGTTTGTTAGGCTCAATGGGCGCTATAGAGCATTTGGGAGTGTTGGAAGTCCATTTTGTGATCTGAAGGTAAATAGTGCCAAAAAGTGTTTGTTAGGCTCAATGGGCGCTATAGAACATTAGGGAGTGTTGTAAGTCAATTTCGTTATCTGAAGGTAAATAGTGCCGAAAAGTGTTTGTTAGGCTCAATGGGCGCTATAGAGCATTTGGGAGTGTTGGAAGTCCATTTTGTGATCTGAAGGTAAATAGTGCCAAAAAGTGTTTCTTAGGCTCAATGGGCGCTATAGACCATTTGGGAGTGTTGTAAGTCAATTTCGTTATCTGAAGGTAAATAGTGCCGAAAAGTGTTTGTTAGGCTCAATGGGCGCTATAGAGCATTTGGGAGTGTTGGAAGTCCATTTTGTGATCTGAAGGTAAATAGTGCCAAAAAGTGTTTCTTAGGCTCAATGGGCACTATAGAGCATTTGGGAGTGGTGGAAGTCCATTTCGTGATCTGAAGGTAAATAGTGCCAAAAAGTGTTTGTTAGGCTCAATGGGCGCTATAGACCATTCGGGAGTGTTGTAAGTCAATTTCGTTATCTGAAGGTAAATAGTGCCGAAAAGTGTTTGTTAGGCTCAATGGGCGCTATAGAGCATTTGGGAGTGTTGGAAGTCCATTTTGTGATCTGAAGGTAAATAGTGCCAAAAAGTGTTTCTTAGGCTCAATGGGCACTATAGACCATTTGGGAGTTTGGAAGTCCATTTCGTGATCTGAAGGTAAATAGTGCCGAAAAGTGTTTGTTAGGCCCAATGTGCGCTATAGACCATTTGGGAGTTTGGAAGTCCATTTCGTGATCTGAAGGTAAATAGTGCCAACAAGTGTTTGTTAGGCTCAATGGGCGCTATAGAGCATTTGGGAGTGTTGGAAGTCCATTTTGTGATCTGAAGGTAAATAGTGCCACAAAGTGTTTCTTAGGCTCAATGGGCGCTATAGACCATTTGGGAGTGGTGGAAGTCCATTTCGTGATCAGAAGGTAAATAGTGCCAACAAGTGTTTGTTAGGCTCAATGAGCGCTATAGACCATGTTGGAGTGTTGTAAGTCCATTTCGTGATCTGAAGGTAAATAGTGCCAAAAAGTGTTTGTTAGGCTCAATGGGCGCTATAGACCATTTGGGAGTGTTGTAAGTCAATTTCGTTATCTGAAGGTAAATAGTGCCGAAAAGTGTTTGTTAGGCTCAATGGGCGCTATAGAGCATTTGGGAGTGTTGTTAGTCAATTTCGTGATCTGAAGGTAAATAGTGCCGAAAAGTGTTTGTTAGGCTCAATGTGCGCTATAGACCATTTGGGAGTTTGTAAGTCTATTTCGTGATCTGAAGGTAAATAGTGCCAACAAGTGTTTGTTAGGCTCAATGGGCGCTATAGACCATTTGGGAGTGTTGTAAGTCAATTTCGTTATCTGAAGGTAAATAGTGCCGAAAAGTGTTTGTTAGGCTCAATGGCGCTATAGAGCATTTGGGAGTGTTGTTAGTCAATTTCGTGATCTGAAGGTAAATAGTGCCGAAAAGTGTTTGTTAGGCTCAATGTGCGCTATAGACCATTTGGGAGTTTGGAAGTCCATTTCGTGATCTGAAGGTAAATAGTGCCGAAAAGTGTTTCTTAGGCTCAATGTGCGCTATAGACCATTTGGGAGTTTGGAAGTCCATTTCGTGATCTGAAGGTAAATAGTGCCGAAAAGTGTTTGTAAGGCTCAATGAGCGCTATAGAGCACTTGGGAGTGTTGTTAGTCAATTTCGTGATCTGAAGGTAAATAGTGCCGAAAAGTGTTTGTTAGGCTCAATGGGCGCTATAGAGCATTTGGGAGTGTTGTTAGTCAATTTCGTGATCTGAAGGTAAGAAGTGCCGAAAAGTGTTTGTTTGGCTCAATGGGCGCTATAGACCATTTGGAAGTGTTGAAAGTCCATTTCGTGATCTGAAGGTAAATAGTGCCAAAAAGTGTTTGTTAGGCTCAATGTGCGCTATAGACCATTTGGGAGTTTGGAAGTCCAATTCGTGATCTGAAGGTAAATAGTGCCGAAAAGTGTTTGTTAGGGTCAATGGGCGCTATAGAGCATTTGGGAGTGTTGTTAGTCAATTTCGTGATCTGACGGTGAAAAGTGCCGAAAAGTGTGTGTTAGGCTCAATGGGCGCTATAGAGCATTTGGGAGTGTTGTTAGTCAATTTCGTGATCTGACGGTAAAAAGTGCCGAAAAGTGTTTGTTAGGCTCAATGTGCGCTATAGACCATTTGGGAGTGTTGGAAGTCCATTTCGTGATCTGAAGGTAAATAGTGCCAAAAAGTGTTTGTGAGGCTCAATGGGCGTAAGTCCATTTCGTGATCTGAAGGTAAATAGTGCCAAAAAGTGTTTGTTAGGCTCAATGGGCGCTATAGACCATTTGGGAGTGTTGTAAGTCAATTTCGTTATCTGAAGGTAAATAGTGCCGAAAAGTGTTTGTTAGGCTCAATGGGCGCTATAGAGCATTTGGGAGTGTTGTTAGTCAATTTCGTGATCTGAAGGTAAATAGTGCCGAAAAGTGTTTGTTAGGCTCAATGTGCGCTATAGACCATTTGGGAGTTTGGAAGTCCATTTCGTGATCTGAAGGTAAATAGTGCCAAAAAGTGTTTGTTAGGCTCAATGGGCGCTATAGACCATTTGGGAGTGTTGTAAGTCAATTTCGTTATCTGAAGGTAAATAGTGCCGAAAAGTGTTTGTTAGGCTCAATGTGCGCTATAGACCATTTGGGAGTTTGTAAGTCTATTTCGTGATCTGAAGGTAAATAGTGCCAACAAGTGTTTGTTAGGCTCAATGGGCGCTATAGACCATTTGGGAGTGTTGTAAGTCAATTTCGTTATCTGAAGGTAAATAGTGCCGAAAAGTGTTTGTTAGGCTCAATGGCGCTATAGAGCATTTGGGAGTGTTGTTAGTCAATTTCGTGATCTGAAGGTAAATAGTGCCGAAAAGTGTTTGTTAGGCTCAATGTGCGCTATAGACCATTTGGGAGTTTGGAAGTCCATTTCGTGATCTGAAGGTAAATAGTGCCGAAAAGTGTTTCTTAGGCTCAATGTGCGCTATAGACCATTTGGGAGTTTGGAAGTCCATTTCGTGATCTGAAGGTAAATAGTGCCGAAAAGTGTTTGTAAGGCTCAATGAGCGCTATAGAGCACTTGGGAGTGTTGTTAGTCAATTTCGTGATCTGAAGGTAAATAGTGCCGAAAAGTGTTTGTTAGGCTCAATGGGCGCTATAGAGCATTTGGGAGTGTTGTTAGTCAATTTCGTGATCTGAAGGTAAGAAGTGCCGAAAAGTGTTTGTTTGGCTCAATGGGCGCTATAGACCATTTGGAAGTGTTGAAAGTCCATTTCGTGATCTGAAGGTAAATAGTGCCAAAAAGTGTTTGTTAGGCTCAATGTGCGCTATAGACCATTTGGGAGTTTGGAAGTCCAATTCGTGATCTGAAGGTAAATAGTGCCGAAAAGTGTTTGTTAGGGTCAATGGGCGCTATAGAGCATTTGGGAGTGTTGTTAGTCAATTTCGTGATCTGACGGTGAAAAGTGCCGAAAAGTGTGTGTTAGGCTCAATGGGCGCTATAGAGCATTTGGGAGTGTTGTTAGTCAATTTCGTGATCTGACGGTAAAAAGTGCCGAAAAGTGTTTGTTAGGCTCAATGTGCGCTATAGACCATTTGGGAGTGTTGGAAGTCCATTTCGTGATCTGAAGGTAAATAGTGCCAAAAAGTGTTTGTGAGGCTCAATGGGCGTAAGTCCATTTCGTGATCTGAAGGTAAATAGTGCCAAAAAGTGTTTGTTAGGCTCAGTGGGCGCTACAGACCATTTGGGAGTGTTGTAAGTCCATTTCGTGATCTGAAGGTAAATAGTGCCGAAAAGTGTTTGTAAGGCTCAATGGGCGCTATAGACCATTTGGGAGTGTTGGAAGTCCATTTTGTGATCTGAAGGTAAATAGTGCCAAAAAGTGTTTGTTAGGCTCAATGGGCGCTATAGACCATTTTGGAGTGTTGTAAGTCCATTTTGTGATCTAAAGGTAAATAGTGCCAAAACGTGTTTGTTTGGCTCAATGGGCGCTATAGAGCATTTGGGAGTGTTGTAAGTCCATTTCGTGATCTGAAGGTAAATAGTGCCGAAAAGTGTTTGTAAGGCTCAATGTGCGCTATAGAGCATTTGGGAGTGTTGTTAGTCAATTTCGTGATCTGAAGGTAAATAGTGCCGAAAAGTGTTTGTTAGGCTCAATGGGCGCTATAGAGCATTTGGGAGTGTTGTTAGTCAATTTCGTGATCTGACGGTGAAAAGTGCCAAAAAGTGTTCGTAAGGCTCAATGGGCGCTATAGAGCATTTGGGAGTGTTGTTAGTCAATTTCGTGATCTGACGGTAAAAAGAGCCGAAAAGTGTTTGTTAGGCTCAATGGGCGCTACAGACCATTTGGGAGTGTTGGAAGTCCATTTCGTGACCTGAAGGTAAATAATGCCGAAAAGTGTTTCTTAGGCTCAATGGGCGCTATAAAGCATTTGGGTGTGTTGGAAGTCCATTTGGTGATCTGAAGGTAAATAGTGCCAAAAATTGTTTCTTAGGCTCAATGGGCGCTATAGAGCATTTTGGAGTGTTGTAAGTCCATTTCGTGATCTGAAGGTAAATAGTGCCAAAAAGTGTTTGTTAGGCTCAATGTGCGCTTTAGACCATTTGGGAGTGTTGTAAGTCAATTTCGTTATCTGAAGGTAAATAGTGCCGAAAAGTGTTTGTTAGGCTCAATGGGCGCTACAGACCATTTGGGAGTGTTGTAAGTCCATTTCGTGACCTGAAGGTAAATAGTGCCGAAAAGTGTTTCTTAGGCTGAATGGGCGCTATAGAGCATTTGGGAGTGGTGGAAGTCCATTTCGTGATCTGAAGGTAAATAGTGCCAACAAGTGTTTCTTAGGCTCAATGCGCGCTATAGACCATTTTGGAGTGTTGTAAGTCAATTTCGTGATCTAGAGGTAAATAGTGCCGAAAAGTGTTTGTTAGGCTCAATGGGCGCTACAGACAATTTGGGAGTGTTGGAAGTCATTTTCGTGATCTGAAGGTAAATAGTGCCGAAAAGTGTTTGTAAGGCTCAATGGTCGCTATACAGCATTTGGGAGTGTTATTAGTCAATTTCGTGATCTGACTGTGAAAAGTGCCGAAAAGTGTTTGTTAGGCTCAATGGGCGCTATAGAGCATTTGGGAGTGTTGGAAGTCCATTTTGTGATCTGAAGGTAAATAGTGCCAAAAAGTGTTTCTTAGGCTCAATGGGCGCTATAGACCATTTGGGAGTGTTGTAAGTCCATTTCGTGATCTGAAGGTAAATAGTGCCAAAAAGTGTTTGTTAGGCTCAATGGGCGCTATATACCATTTGGGAGTGTTGTAAGTCAATTTCGTTATCTGAAGGTAAATAGTGCCGAAAAGTGTTTGTTAGGCTCAATGGGCGCTATAGAGCATTTGGGAGTGTTGTAAGTCCATTTTGTGACCTGAAGGTAAATAGTGCCGAAAAGTGTTTCTTAGACTCAATGGGCGCTATAGAGCATTTGGGAGTGTTGGAAGTCCATTTTGTGATCTGAAGGTAAATAGTGCCAAAAAGTGTTTCTTAGGCTCAATGGGCGCTATAGACCATTTGGGAGTGTTGTAAGTCCATTTCGTGATCTGAAGGTAAATAGTGCCAAAAAGTGTTTGTTAGGCTCAATGGGCGCTATAGACCATTTGGGAGTGTTGTAAGTCAATTTCGTTATCTGAAGGTAAATAGTGCCGAAAAGTGTTTGTTAGGCTCAATGGGCGCTATAGAGCATTTGGGAGTGTTGGAAGTCCATTTTGTGATCTGAAGGTAAATAGTGCCAAAAAGTGTTTCTTAGGCTCAATGGGCACTATAGAGCATTTGGGAGTGGTGGAAGTCCATTTCGTGATCTGAAGGTAAATAGTGCCAAAAAGTGTTTGTTAGGCTCAATGGGCGCTATAGACCATTCGGGAGTGTTGTAAGTCAATTTCGTTATCTGAAGGTAAATAGTGCCGAAAAGTGTTTGTTAGGCTCAATGGGCGCTATAGAGCATTTGGGAGTGTTGGAAGTCCATTTTGTGATCTGAAGGTAAATAGTGCCAAAAAGTGTTTCTTAGGCTCAATGGGCGCTATAGACCATTTGGGAGTGGTGGAAGTCCATTTCGTGATCTGAAGGTAAATAGTGCCAACAAGTGTTTGTTAGGCTCAATGAGCGCTATAGACCATTTTGGAGTGTTGTAAGTCCATTTCGTGATCTAAAGGTAAATAGTGCCAAAAAGTGTTTGTTAGGCTCAATGGGCGCTATAGACCATTTGGGAGTGTTGTAAGTCAATTTCGTTATCTGAAGGTAAATAGTGCCAAAAAAAGTGTTTGTTAGGCTCAATGGGCGCTATAGAGCATTTGGGAGTGTTGTTAGTCAATTTCGTGATCTGAAGGTAAATAGTGCCGAAAAGTGTTTGTTAGGCTCAATGTGCGCTATAGACCATTTGGGAGTTTGGAAGTCCATTTCGTGATCTGAAGGTAAATAGTGCCGAAAAGTGTTTGTTAGGCCCAATGTGCGCTATAGACCATTTGGGAGTTTGGAAGTCCATTTCGTGATCTGAAGGTAAATAGTGCCAAAAAGTGTTTGTTAGGCTCAATGTGCGCTATAGACCATTTGGGAGTTTGGAAGTCCATTTCGTGATCTGAAGGTAAATAGTGCCGAAAAGTGTTTGTAAGGCTCAATGAGCGCTATAGAGCACTTGGGAGTGTTGTTAGTCAATTTCGTGATCTGAAGGTAAATAGTGCCAAAAAGTGTTTGTTAGGCTCAATGTGCGCTATAGACCATTTGGGAGTTTGGAAGTCCATTTCGTGATCTGAAGGTAAATAGTGCCGAAAAGTGTTTGTAAGGCTCAATGAGCGCTATAGAGCACTTGGGAGTGTTGTTAGTCAATTTCGTGATCTGAAGGTAAATAGTGCCGAAAAGTGTTTGTTAGGCTCAATGGGCGCTATAGAGCATTTGGGAGTGTTGTTAGTCAATTTCGTGATCTGAAGGTAAATAGTGCCGAAAAGTGTTTGTTTGGCTCAATGGGCGCTATAGACCATTTGGAAGTGTTGGAAGTCCATTTCGTGATCTGAAGGTAAATAGTGCCAAAAAGTGTTTGTTAGGCTCAATGTGCGCTATAGACCATTTGGGAGTTTGGAAGTCCATTTCGTGATCTGAAGGTAAATAGTGCCGAAAAGTGTTTGTTAGGGTCAATGGGCGCTATAGAGCATTTGGGAGTGTTGTTAGTCAATTTCGTGATATGACGGTGAAAAGTGCCGAAAAGTGTGTGTTAGGCTCAATGGGCGCTATAGAGCATTTGGGAGTGTTGTTAGTCAATTTCGTGATCTGACGGTAAAAAGTGCCGAAAAGTGTTTGTTTTGCTCAATGGGCGCTATAGACCATTTGGGAGTGTTGTAAGTCAATTTCGTTATCTGAAGGTAAATAGTGCCGAAAAGTGTTTGTTAGCCTCAATGGGCGCTATAGAGCATTTGGGAGTGTTGTTAGTCAATTTCGTGATCTGAAGGTAAATAGTGCCGAAAAGTGTTTGTTAGGCTCAATGTGCGCTATAGACCATTTGGGAGTTTGGAAGTCCATTTCGTGATCTGAAGGTAAATAGTGCCGAAAAGTGTTTGTTAGGCCCAATGTGCGCTATAGACCATTTGGGAGTTTGGAAGTCCATTTCGTGATCTGAAGGTAAATAGTGCCGAAAAGTGTTTGTAAGGCTCAATGAGCGCTATAGAGCACTTGGGAGTGTTGTTAGTCAATTTCGTGATCTGAAGGTAAATAGTGCCAAAAAGTGTTTGTTAGGCTCAATGTGCGCTATAGACCATTTGGGAGTTTGGAAGTCCATTTCGTGATCTGAAGGTAAATAGTGTCGAAAAGTGTTTGTAAGGCTCAATGAGCGCTATAGAGCACTTGGGAGTGTTGTTAGTCAATTTCGTGATCTGAAGGTAAATAGTGCCGAAAAGTGTTTGTTAGGCTCAATGGGCGCTATAGAGCATTTGGGAGTGTTGTTAGTCAATTTCGTGATCTGAAGGTAAATAGTGCCGAAAAGTGTTTGTTTGGCTCAATGGGCGCTATAGACCATTTGGAAGTGTTGGAAGTCCATTTCGTGACCTGAAGGTAAATAGTGCCAAAAAGTGTTTGTTAGGCTCAATGTGCGCTATAGACCATTTGGGAGTTTGGAAGTCCATTTCGTGATCTGAAGGTAAATAGTGCCAAAAAGTGTTTGTTAGGCTCAATGTGCGCTATAGACCATTTGGGAGTTTGGAAGTCCATTTCGTGATCTGAAGGTAAATAGTGCCGAAAAGTGTTTGTAAGGCTCAATGAGCGCTATAGAGCACTTGGGAGTGTTGTTAGTCAATTTCGTGATCTGAAGGTAAATAGTGCCAACAAGTGTTTGTTAGGCTCAATGTGCGCTATAGACCATTTGGGAGTTTGGAAGTCCATTTCGTGATCTGAAGGTAAATAGTGCCGAAAAGTGTTTGTAAGGCTCAATGAGCGCTATAGAGCACTTGGGAGTGTTGTTAGTCAATTTCGTGATCTGAAGGTAAATAGTGCCGAAAAGTGTTTGTTAGGCTCAATGGGCGCTATAGAGCATTTGGGAGTGTTGTTAGTCAATTTCGTGATCTGAAGGTAAATAGTGCCGAAAAGTGTTTGTTTGGCTCAATGGGCGCTATAGACCATTTGGAAGTGTTGGAAGTCCATTTCGTGATCTGAAGGTAAATAGTGCCAAAAAGTGTTTGTTAGGCTCAATGTGCGCTATAGACCATTTGGGAGTTTGGAAGTCCATTTCGTGATCTGAAGGTAAATAGTGCCGAAAAGTGTTTGTTAGGGTCAATGGGCGCTATAGAGCATTTGGGAGTGTTGTTAGTCAATTTCGTGATATGACGGTGAAAAGTGCCGAAAAGTGTGTGTTAGGCTCAATGGGCGCTATAGAGCATTTGGGAGTGTTGTTAGTCAATTTCGTGATCTGACGGTAAAAAGTGCCGAAAAGTGTTTGTTTGGCTCAATGGGCGCTATAGACCATTTGGGAGTGTTGTAAGTCAATTTCGTTATCTGAAGGTAAATAGTGCCGAAAAGTGTTTGTTAGGCTCAATGGGCGCTATAGAGCATTTGGGAGTGTTGTTAGTCAATTTCGTGATCTGAAGGTAAATAGTGCCGAAAAGTGTTTGTTAGGCTCAATGTGCGCTATAGACCATTTGGGAATTTGGAAGTCCATTTCGTGATCTGAAGGTAAATAGTGCCGAAAAGTGTTTGTTAGGCCCAATGTGCGCTATAGACCATTTGGGAGTTTGGAAGTCCATTTCGTGATCTGAAGGTAAATAGTGCCAAAAAGTGTTTGTTAGGCTCAATGTGCGCTATAGACCATTTGGGAGTTTGGAAGTCCATTTCGTGATCTGAAGGTAAATAGTGCCGAAAAGTGTTTGTAAGGCTCAATGAGCGCTATAGAGCACTTGGGAGTGTTGTTAGTCAATTTCGTGATCTGAAGGTAAATAGTGCCAAAAAGTGTTTGTTAGGCTCAATGTGCGCTATAGACCAGTTGGGAGTTTGGAAGTCCATTTCGTGATCTGAAGGTAAATAGTGCCGAAAAGTGTTTGTAAGGCTCAATGAGCGCTATAGAGCACTTGGGAGTGTTGTTAGTCAATTTCGTGATCTGAAGGTAAATAGTGCCGAAAAGTGTTTGTTAGGCTCAATGGGCGCTATAGAGCATTTGGGAGTGTTGTTAGTCAATTTCGTGATCTGAAGGTAAATAGTGCCGAAAAGTGTTTGTTTGGCTCAATGGGCGCTATAGACCATTTGGAAGTGTTGGAAGTCCATTTCGTGACCTGAAGGTAAATAGTGCCAAAAAGTGTTTGTTAGGCTCAATGTGCGCTATAGACCATTTGGGAGTTTGGAAGTCCATTTCGTGATCTGAAGGTAAATAGTGCCGAAAAGTGTTTGTTAGGGTCAATGGGCGCTATAGAGCATTTGGGAGTGTTGTTAGTCAATTTCGTGATATGACGGTGAAAAGTGCCGAAAAGTGTGTGTTAGGCTCAATGGGCGCTATAGAGCATTTGGGAGTGTTGTTAGTCAATTTCGTGATCTGACGGTAAAAAGTGCCGAAAAGTGTTTGTTAGGCTCAATGTGCGCTATAGACCATTTGGGAGTGTTGGAAGTCCATTTCGTGATCTGAAGGTAAATAGTGCCAAAAAAGTGTTTGTGAGGCTCAATGGGCGTAAGTCCATTTCGTGATCTGAAGGTAAATAGTGCCAAAAAGTGTTTGTTAGGCTCAGTGGGCGCTACAGACCATTTGGGAGTATTGTAAGTCCATTTCGTGATCTGAAGGTAAATAGTGCCGAAAAGTGTTTGTAAGGCTCAATGGGCGCTATAGACCATTTGGGAGTGTTGGAAGTCCATTTAGTGATCTGAAGGTAAATAGTGCCAAAAAGTGTTTGTTAGGCTCAATGGGCGCTATAGACGATTTTGGAGTGTTGTAAGTCCATTTTGTGATCTAAAGGTAAATAGTGCCAAAACGTGTTTGTTTGGCTCAATGGGCGCTATAGAGCATTTGGGAGTGTTGTAAGTCCATTTCGTGATCTGAAGGTAAATAGTGCCGAAAAGTGTTTGTTAGGCTCAATGGGCGCTATAGACCATTTTGGAGTGTTGTAAGTCCATTTCGTGATCTGAAGGTAAATAGTGCCGAAAAGTGTTTGTTAAGCTCAATGGGCGCTATAGAGCATTTGGGAGTGTTGTTAGACAATTTCGTGATCTGAAGGTAAATAGTGCCGAAAAGTGTTTCTTAGGCTCAATGGGCGCTATAGACCATTTTGGAGTGTTGTAAGTCCATTTCGTGATCTGAAGGTAAATAGTGCCAACAAGTGTTTGTTAGGCTCAATGGGCGCTATAGACCATTTGGGAGTGGTGGAAGTCCATTTCGTGATCTGAAGGTAAATAGTGCCAAAAAAGTGTTTCTTAGGCTCAATGGGCGCTATAGACCATTTGGGAGTGGTGTTAGTCAATTTCGTGATCTGACGGTAAAAAGTGCCGAAAAGTGTTTGTTAGGCTCAATGGGCGCTACAGACCATTTGGGAGTGTTGGAAGTCAATTTCGTGATCTGAAGGTAAATAGTGTCGAAAAGTGTTTGTAAGGCTCAATGGTCGCTATACAGCATTTGGGAGTGTTATTAGTTAATTTCGTGATCTGACGGTGAAAAGTGCCGAAAAGTGTTTGTTAGGCTCAATGGGCGCTATAGAGCATTTGGGAGTGGTGGAAGTCCATTTCGTGACCTGAAGGTAAATAGTGCCGAAAAGTGTTTCTTAGGCTTAATGAGCGCTATAGAGCATTTGGGAGTGTTGTAAGTCCATTTCGTGATCTGAAGGTAAATAGTGCTAAAAAGTGTTTGTTAGGCTCAATGGGCGCTATAGAGCATTTGGGAGTGTTGTAAGTCAATTTCGTGATCTAGAGGTAAATAGTGCCGAAAAGTGTTTGTTAGGCTCAATGGGCGCTATAGAGCATTTGGGAGTGTTGTAAGTCAATTTCGTGATCTGAAGGTAAATAGTGCCGAAAAGTGTTTGTTAGGCTTAATGAGCGCTATAGAGCATTTGGGAGTGTTGTAAGTTCATTTCGTGATCTGAAGGTAAATAGTGCTAAAAAGTGTTTGTTAGGCTCAATGGGCGCTATAGAGCATTTGGGAGTGTTGTAAGTCCATTTCGTGATCTGAAGGTAAATAGTGCCGAAATGTGTTTGTTAGGCCCAATGTGCGCTATAGACCATTTGGGAGTTTGGAAGTCCATTTCGTGATCTGAAGGTAAATAGTGCCAACAAGTGTTTGTTAGGCTCAATGTGCGCTATAAACCATTTGGGAGTTTGGAAGTCCATTTCGTGATCTGAAGGTAAATAGTGCCGAAAAGTGTTTGTAAGGCTCAATGAGCGCTATAGAGCACTTGGAGTGTTGTTAGTCAATTTCGTGATCTGAAGGTAAATAGTGCCGAAAAGTGTTTGTTAGGCTCAATGGGCGCTATAGAGCATTTGGGAGTGTTGTTAGTCAATTTCGTGATCTGAAGGTAAATAGTGCCGAAAAGTGTTTGTTTGGCTCAATGGGCGCTATAGACCATTTGGAAGTGTTGGAAGTCCATTTCGAGATCTGAAGGTAAATAGTGCCAAAAAGTGTTTGTTAGGCTCAATGTGCGCTATAGACCATTTGGGAGTTTGGAAGTCCATTTCGTGATCTGAAGGTAAATAGTGCCGAAAAGTGTTTGTAAGGCTCAATGGGCACTATAGAGCACTTGGGAGTGTTGTTAGTCAATTTCGTGATCTGACGGTAAAAAGTGCCGAAAAGTGTTTGTTAGGCTCAATGTGCGCTATAGACCATTTGGGAGTGTTGGAAGTCCATTTCGTGATCTGAAGGTAAATAGTGCCAAAAAGTGTTTGTTAGGCTCAATGGGCGCTATAGACCATTTTGGAGTGTTGTAAGTCCATTTTGTGATCTAAAGGTAAATAGTGCCAAAACGTGTTTGTTTGGCTCAATGGGCGCTATAGAGCATTTGGGAGTGTTGTAAGTCCATTTCGTGATCTGAAGGTAAATAGTGCCGAAAAGTGTTTGTTAGGCTCAATGGGCGCTATAGACCATTTTGGAGTGTTGTAAGTCCATTTCGTGATCCGAAGGTAAATAGTGCCGAAAAGTGTTTGTTAAGCTCAATGGGCGCTATAGAGCATTTGGGAGTGTTGTTAGACAATTTCGTGATCTGAAGGTAAATAGTGCCGAAAAGTGTTTCTTAGGCTCAATGGGCGCTATAGACCATTTTGGAGTGTTGTAAGTCCATTTCGTGATCTGAAGGTAAATAGTGCCAACAAGTGTTTGTTAGGCTCAATGGGCGCTATAGACCATTTGGGAGTGGTGGAAGTCCATTTCGTGATCTGAAGGTAAATAGTGCCAAAAAAGTGTTTCTTAGGCTCAATGGGCGCTATAGACCATTTGGGAGTGGTGTTAGTCAATTTCGTGATCTGACGGTAAAAAGTGCCGAAAAGTGTTTGTTAGGCTCAATGGGCGCTACAGACCATTTGGGAGTGTTGGAAGTCAATTTCGTGATCTGAAGGTAAATAGTGTCGAAAAGTGTTTGTAAGGCTCAATGGTCGCTATACAGCATTTGGGAGTGTTATTAGTCAATTTCGTGATCTGACGGTGAAAAGTGCCGAAAAGTGTTTGTTAGGCTCAATGGGCGCTATAGAGCATTTGGGAGTGGTGGAAGTCCATTTCGTGACCTGAAGGTAAATAGTGCCGAAAAGTGTTTCTTAGGCTTAATGAGCGCTATAGAGCATTTGGGAGTGTTGTAAGTCCATTTCGTGATCTGAAGGTAAATAGTGCTAAAAAGTGTTTGTTAGGCTCAATGGGCGCTATAGGGCATTTGGGAGTGTTGTAAGTCAATTTCGTGATCTGAAGGTAAATAGTGCCGAAAAGTGTTTGTTAGGCTTAATGAGCGCTATAGAACATTTGGGAGTGTTGTAAGTTCATTTCGTGATCTGAAGGTAAATAGTGCTAAAAAGTGTTTGTTAGGCTCAATGGGCGCTATAGAGCATTTGGGAGTGTTGTAAGTCCATTTCGTGATCTGAAGGTAAATAGTGCCGAAATGTGTTTGTTAGGCCCAATGTGCGCTATAGACCATTTGGGAGTTTGGAAGTCCATTTCGTGATCTGAAGGTAAATAGTGCCAAAAAGTGTTTGTTAGGCTCAATGTGCGCTATAGACCATTTGGGAGTTTGGAAGTCCATTTCGTGATCTGAAGGTAAATAGTGCCGAAAAGTGTTTGTAAGGCTCAATGAGCGCTATAGAGCACTTGGGAGTGTTGTTAGTCAATTTCGTGATCTGAAGGTAAATAGTGCCGAAAAGTGTTTGTTAGGCTCAATGGGCGCTATAGAGCATTTGGGAGTGTTGTTAGTCAAATTCGTGATCTGAAGGTAAATAGTGCCGAAAAGTGTTTGTTTGGCTCAATGGGCGCTATAGACCATTTGGAAGTGTTGGAAGTCCATTTCGAGATCTGAAGGTAAATAGTGCCAAAAAGTGTTTGTTAGGCTCAATGTGCGCTATAGACCATTTGGGAGTTTGGAAGTCCATTTCGTGATCTGAAGGTAAATAGTGCCGAAAAGTGTTTGTAAGGCTCAATGGGCACTATAGAGCACTTGGGAGTGTTGTTAGTCAATTTCGTGATCTGACGGTAAAAAGTGCCGAAAAGTGTTTGTTAGGCTCAATGTGCGCTATAGACCATTTGGGAGTGTTGGAAGTCCATTTCGTGATCTGAAGGTAAATAGTGCCAAAAAGTGTTTGTTAGGCTCAATGGGCGCTATAGACCATTTTGGAGTGTTGTAAGTCCATTTTGTGATCTAAAGGTAAATAGTGCCAAAACGTGTTTGTTTGGCTCAATGGGCGCTATAGAGCATTTGGGAGTGTTGTAAGTCCATTTCGTGATCTGAAGGTAAATAGTGCCGAAAAGTGTTTGTTAGGCTCAATGGGCGCTATACACCATTTTGGAGTGTTGTAAGTCCATTTCGTGATCTGAAGGTAAATAGTGCCGAAAAGTGTTTGTTAAGCTCAATGGGCGCTATAGAGCATTTGGGAGTGTTGTTAGACAATTTCGTGATCTGAAGGTAAATAGTGCCGAAAAGTGTTTCTTAGGCTCAATGGGCGCTATAGACCATTTTGGAGTGTTGTAAGTCCATTTCGTGATCTGAAGGTAAATAGTGCCAACAAGTGTTTGTTAGGCTCAATGGGCGCTATAGACCATTTGGGAGTGGTGGAAGTCCATTTCGTGATCTGAAGGTAAATAGTGCCAAAAAAGTGTTTCTTAGGCTCAATGGGCGCTATAGACCATTTGGGAGTGGTGTTAGTCAATTTCGTGATCTGACGGTAAAAAGTGCCGAAAAGTGTTTGTTAGGCTCAATGGGCGCTACAGACCATTTGGGAGTGTTGGAAGTCAATTTCGTGATCTGAAGGTAAATAGTGTCGAAAAGTGTTTGTAAGGCTCAATGGTCGCTATACAGCATTTGGGAGTGTTATTAGTCAATTTCGTGATCTGACGGTGAAAAGTGCCGAAAAGTGTTTGTTAGGCTCAATGGGCGCTATAGAGCATTTGGGAGTGGTGGAAGTCCATTTCGTGACCTGAAGGTAAATAGTGCCGAAAAGTGTTTCTTAGGCTTAATGAGCGCTATAGAGCATTTGGGAGTGTTGTAAGTCCATTTCGTGATCTGAAGGTAAATAGTGCTAAAAAGTGTTTGTTAGGCTCAATGGGCGCTATAGAGCATTTGGGAGTGTTGTAAGTCAATTTCGTGATCTGAAGGTAAATAGTGCCGAAAAGTGTTTGTTAGGCTTAATGAGCGCTATAGAGCATTTGGGAGTGTTGTAAGTTCATTTCGTGATCTGAAGGTAAATAGTGCTAAAAAGTGTTTGTTAGGCTCAATGGGCGCTATAGAGCATTTGGGAGTGTTGTAAGTCCATTTCGTGATCTGAAGGTAAATAGTGCCGAAATGTGTTTGTTAGGCCCAATGTGCGCTATAGACCATTTGGGAGTTTGGAAGTCCATTTCGTGATCTGAAGGTAAATAGTGCCAAAAAGTGTTTGTTAGGCTCAATGTGCGCTATAGACCATTTGGGAGTTTGGAAGTCCATTTCGTGATATGAAGGTAAATAGTGCCGAAAAGTGTTTGTAAGGCTCAATGAGCGCTATAGAGCACTTGGGAGTGTTGTTAGTCAATTTCGTGATCTGAAGGTAAATAGTGCCGAAAAGTGTTTGTTAGGCTCAATGGGCGCTATAGAGCATTTGGGAGTGTTGTTAGTCAATTTCGTGATCTGAAGGTAAATAGTGCCGAAAAGTGTTTGTTTGGCTCAATGGGCGCTATAGACCATTTGGAAGTGTTGGAAGTCCATTTCGAGATCTGAAGGTAAATAGTGCCAAAAAGTGTTTGTTAGGCTCAATGTGCGCTATAGACCATTTGGGAGTTTGGAAGTCCATTTCGTGATCTGAAGGTAAATAGTGCCGAAAAGTGTTTGTAAGGCTCAATGGGCACTATAGAGCACTTGGGAGTGTTGTTAGTCAATTTTGTGATCTGACGGTAAAAAGTGCCGAAAAGTGTTTGTTAGGCTTAATGAGCGCTATAGACCATTTGGGAGTGTTGGAAGTCCATTTCGTGATCTGAAGGTAAATAGGGCCAAAAAGTGTTTGTGAGGCTCAATGGGCGTAAGTCCATTTCGTGATCTGAAGGTAAATAGTGCCAACAAGTGTTTGTTAGGCTCAGTGGGCGCTACAGACCATTTTGGGAGTGTTGTAAGTCCATTTCGTGATCTGAAGGTAAATAGTGCCGAAAAGTGTTTGTAAGGCTCAATGGGCGCTATAGACCATTTGGGAGTGTTGGAAGTCCATTTTGTGATCTGAAGGTAAATAGTGCCAAAAAGTGTTTGTTAGGCTCAATGGGCGCTATAGACCATTTTGGAGTGTTGTAAGTCCATTTTGTGATCTAAAGGTAAATAGTGCCAAAACGTGTTTGTTTGGCTCAATGGGCGCTATAAAGCATTTGGGAGTGTTGTAAGTCCATTTCGTGATCTGAAGGTAAATAGTGCCGAAAAGTGTTTGTTAGGCTCAATGGGCGCTATAGACCATTTTGGAGTGTTGTAAGTCCATTTCGTGATCTGAAGGTAAATAGTGCCGAAAAGTGTTTGTTAAGCTCAATGGGCGCTATAGAGCATTTGGGAGTGTTGTTAGACAATTTCGTGATCTGAAGGTAAATAGTGCCGAAAAGTGTTTCTTAGGCTCAATGGGCGCTATAGACCATTTTGGAGTGTTGTAAGTCCATTTCGTGATCTGAAGGTAAATAGTGCCAACAAGTGTTTGTTAGGCTCAATGGGCGCTATAGACCATTTGGGAGTGGTGGAAGTCCATTTCGTGATCTGAAGGTAAATAGTGCCAAAAAAGTGTTTCTTAGGCTCAATGGGCGCTATAGACCATTTGGGAGTGGTGTAAGTCAATTTCGTGATCTGAAGGTAAATAGTGCCGAAAAGTGTTTGTTAGGCTTAATGAGCGCTATAGAACATTTGGGAGTGTTGTAAGTTCATTTCGTGATCTGAAGGTAAATAGTGCTAAAAAGTGTTTGTTAGGCTCAATGGGCGCTATAGAGCATTTGGGAGTGTTGTAAGTCCATTTCGTGATCTGAAGGTAAATAGTGCCGAAATGTGTTTGTTAGGCCCAATGTGCGCTATAGACCATTTGGGAGTTTGGAAGTCCATTTCGTGATCTGAAGGTAAATAGTGCCAAAAAGTGTTTGTTAGGCTCAATGTGCGCTATAGACCATTTGGGAGTTTGGAAGTCCATTTCGTGATCTGAAGGTAAATAGTGCCGAAAAGTGTTTGTAAGGCTCAATGAGCGCTATAGAGCACTTGGGAGTGTTGTTAGTCAATTTCGTGATCTGAAGGTAAATAGTGCCGAAAAGTGTTTGTTAGGCTCAATGGGCGCTATAGAGCATTTGGGAGTGTTGTTAGTCAAATTCGTGATCTGAAGGTAAATAGTGCCGAAAAGTGTTTGTTTGGCTCAATGGGCGCTATAGACCATTTGGAAGTGTTGGAAGTCCATTCCGAGATCTGAAGGTAAATAGTGCCAAAAAGTGTTTGTTAGGCTCAATGTGCGCTATAGACCATTTGGGAGTTTGGAAGTCCATTTCGTGATCTGAAGGTAAATAGTGCCGAAAAGTGTTTGTAAGGCTCAATGGGCACTATAGAGCACTTGGGAGTGTTGTTAGTCAATTTCGTGATCTGACGGTAAAAAGTGCCGAAAAGTGTTTGTTAGGCTCAATGTGCGCTATAGACCATTTGGGAGTGTTGGAAGTCCATTTCGTGATCTGAAGGTAAATAGTGCCAAAAAGTGTTTGTTAGGCTCAATGGGCGCTATAGACCATTTTGGAGTGTTGTAAGTCCATTTTGTGATCTAAAGGTAAATAGTGCCAAAACGTGTTTGTTTGGCTCAATGGGCGCTATAGAGCATTTGGGAGTGTTGTAAGTCCATTTCGTGATCTGAAGGTAAATAGTGCCGAAAAGTGTTTGTTAGGCTCAATGGGCGCTATACACCATTTTGGAGTGTTGTAAGTCCATTTCGTGATCTGAAGGTAAATAGTGCCGAAAAGTGTTTGTTAAGCTCAATGGGCGCTATAGAGCATTTGGGAGTGTTGTTAGACAATTTCGTGATCTGAAGGTAAATAGTGCCGAAAAGTGTTTCTTAGGCTCAATGGGCGCTATAGACCATTTTGGAGTGTTGTAAGTCCATTTCGTGATCTGAAGGTAAATAGTGCCAACAAGTGTTTGTTAGGCTCAATGGGCGCTATAGACCATTTGGGAGTGGTGGAAGTCCATTTCGTGATCTGAAGGTAAATAGTGCCAAAAAAGTGTTTCTTAGGCTCAATGGGCGCTATAGACCATTTGGGAGTGGTGTTAGTCAATTTCGTGATCTGACGGTAAAAAGTGCCGAAAAGTGTTTGTTAGGCTCAATGGGCGCTACAGACCATTTGGGAGTGTTGGAAGTCAATTTCGTGATCTGAAGGTAAATAGTGTCGAAAAGTGTTTGTAAGGCTCAATGGTCGCTATACAGCATTTGGGAGTGTTATTAGTCAATTTCGTGATCTGACGGTGAAAAGTGCCGAAAAGTGTTTGTTAGGCTCAATGGGCGCTATAGAGCATTTGGGAGTGGTGGAAGTCCATTTCGTGACCTGAAGGTAAATAGTGCCGAAAAGTGTTTCTTAGGCTTAATGAGCGCTATAGAGCATTTGGGAGTGTTGTAAGTCCATTTCGTGATCTGAAGGTAAATAGTGCTAAAAAGTGTTTGTTAGGCTCAATGGGCGCTATAGAGCATTTGGGAGTGTTGTAAGTCAATTTCGTGATCTGAAGGTAAATAGTGCCGAAAAGTGTTTGTTAGGCTTAATGAGCGCTATAGAGCATTTGGGAGTGTTGTAAGTTCATTTCGTGATCTGAAGGTAAATAGTGCTAAAAAGTGTTTGTTAGGCTCAATGGGCGCTATAGAGCATTTGGGAGTGTTGTAAGTCCATTTCGTGATCTGAAGGTAAATAGTGCCGAAATGTGTTTGTTAGGCCCAATGTGCGCTATAGACCATTTGGGAGTTTGGAAGTCCATTTCGTGATCTGAAGGTAAATAGTGCCAAAAAGTGTTTGTTAGGCTCAATGTGCGCTATAGACCATTTGGGAGTTTGGAAGTCCATTTCGTGATATGAAGGTAAATAGTGCCGAAAAGTGTTTGTAAGGCTCAATGAGCGCTATAGAGCACTTGGGAGTGTTGTTAGTCAATTTCGTGATCTGAAGGTAAATAGTGCCGAAAAGTGTTTGTTAGGCTCAATGGGCGCTATAGAGCATTTGGGAGTGTTGTTAGTCAATTTCGTGATCTGAAGGTAAATAGTGCCGAAAAGTGTTTGTTTGGCTCAATGGGCGCTATAGACCATTTGGAAGTGTTGGAAGTCCATTTCGAGATCTGAAGGTAAATAGTGCCAAAAAGTGTTTGTTAGGCTCAATGTGCGCTATAGACCATTTGGGAGTTTGGAAGTCCATTTCGTGATCTGAAGGTAAATAGTGCCGAAAAGTGTTTGTAAGGCTCAATGGGCACTATAGAGCACTTGGGAGTGTTGTTAGTCAATTTTGTGATCTGACGGTAAAAAGTGCCGAAAAGTGTTTGTTAGGCTTAATGAGCGCTATAGACCATTTGGGAGTGTTGGAAGTCCATTTCGTGATCTGAAGGTAAATAGGGCCAAAAAGTGTTTGTGAGGCTCAATGGGCGTAAGTCCATTTCGTGATCTGAAGGTAAATAGTGCCAACAAGTGTTTGTTAGGCTCAGTGGGCGCTACAGACCATTTTGGGAGTGTTGTAAGTCCATTTCGTGATCTGAAGGTAAATAGTGCCGAAAAGTGTTTGTAAGGCTCAATGGGCGCTATAGACCATTTGGGAGTGTTGGAAGTCCATTTTGTGATCTGAAGGTAAATAGTGCCAAAAAGTGTTTGTTAGGCTCAATGGGCGCTATAGACCATTTTGGAGTGTTGTAAGTCCATTTTGTGATCTAAAGGTAAATAGTGCCAAAACGTGTTTGTTTGGCTCAATGGGCGCTATAAAGCATTTGGGAGTGTTGTAAGTCCATTTCGTGATCTGAAGGTAAATAGTGCCGAAAAGTGTTTGTTAGGCTCAATGGGCGCTATAGACCATTTTGGAGTGTTGTAAGTCCATTTCGTGATCTGAAGGTAAATAGTGCCGAAAAGTGTTTGTTAAGCTCAATGGGCGCTATAGAGCATTTGGGAGTGTTGTTAGACAATTTCGTGATCTGAAGGTAAATAGTGCCGAAAAGTGTTTCTTAGGCTCAATGGGCGCTATAGACCATTTTGGAGTGTTGTAAGTCCATTTCGTGATCTGAAGGTAAATAGTGCCAACAAGTGTTTGTTAGGCTCAATGGGCGCTATAGACCATTTGGGAGTGGTGGAAGTCCATTTCGTGATCTGAAGGTAAATAGTGCCAAAAAAGTGTTTCTTAGGCTCAATGGGCGCTATAGACCATTTGGGAGTGGTGTTAGTCAATTTCGTGATCTGACGGTAAAAAGTGCCGAAAAGTGTTTGTTAGGCTCAATGGGCGCTACAGACCATTTGGGAGTGTTGGAAGTCAATTTCGTGATCTGAAGGTAAATAGTGTCGAAAAGTGTTTGTAAGGCTCAATGGTCGCTATACAGCATTTGGGAGTGTTATTAGTCAATTTCGTGATCTGACGGTGAAAAGTGCCGAAAAGTGTTTGTTAGGCTCAATGGGCGCTATAGAGCATTTGGGAGTGGTGGAAGTCCATTTCGTGACCTGAAGGTAAATAGTGCCGAAAAGTGTTTCTTAGGCTTAATGAGCGCTATAGAGCATTTGGGAGTGTTGTAAGTCCATTTCGTGATCTGAAGGTAAATAGTGCTAAAAAGTGTTTGTTAGGCTCAATGGGCGCTATAGAGCATTTGGGAGTGTTGTAAGTCAATTTCGTGATCTGAAGGTAAATAGTGCCGAAAAGTGTTTGTTAGGCTTAATGAGCGCTATAGAGCATTTGGGAGTGTTGTAAGTTCATTTCGTGATCTGAAGGTAAATAGTGCTAAAAAGTGTTTGTTAGGCTCAATGGGCGCTATAGAGCATTTGGGAGTGTTGTAAGTCCATTTCGTGATCTGAAGGTAAATAGTGCCGAAATGTGTTTGTTAGGCCCAATGTGCGCTACAGACCATTTGGGAGTTTGGAAGTCCATTTCGTGATCTGAAGGTAAATAGTGCCAAAAAGTGTTTGTTAGGCTCAATGTGCGCTATAGACCATTTGGGAGTTTGGAAGTCCATTTCGTGATCTGAAGGTAAATAGTGCCGAAAAGTGTTTGTAAGGCTCAATGAGCGCTATAGAGCACTTGGGAGTGTTGTTAGTCAATTTCGTGATCTGAAGGTAAATAGTGCCGAAAAGTGTTTGTTAGGCTCAATGGGCGCTATAGAGCATTTGGGAGTGTTGTTAGTCAATTTCGTGATCTGAAGGTAAATAGTGCCGAAAAGTGTTTGTTTGGCTCAATGGGCGCTATAGACCATTTGGAAGTGTTGGAAGTCCATTTCGAGATCTGAAGGTAAATAGTGCCAAAAAGTGTTTGTTAGGCTCAATGTGCGCTATAGACCATTTGGGAGTTTGGAAGTCCATTTCGTGATCTGAAGGTAAATAGTGCCGAAAAGTGTTTGTAAGGCTCAATGGGCACTATAGAGCACTTGGGAGTGTTGTTAGTCAATTTCGTGATCTGACGGTAAAAAGTGCCGAAAAGTGTTTGTTAGGCTCAATGTGCGCTATAGACCATTTGGGAGTGTTGGAAGTCCATTTCGTGATCTGAAGGTAAATAGGGCCAAAAAGTGTTTGTGAGGCTCAATGGGCGTAAGTCCATTTCGTGATCTGAAGGTAAATAGTGCCAACAAGTGTTTGTTAGGCTCAGTGGGCGCTACAGACCATTTTGGGAGTGTTGTAAGTCCATTTCGTGATCTGAAGGTAAATAGTGCCGAAAAGTGTTTGTAAGGCTCAATGGGCGCTATAGACCATTTGGGAGTGTTGGAAGTCCATTTTGTGATCTGAAGGTAAATAGTGCCAAAAAGTGTTTGTTAGGCTCAATGGGCGCTATAGACCATTTTGGAGTGTTGTAAGTCCATTTTGTGATCTAAAGGTAAATAGTGCCAAAACGTGTTTGTTTGGCTCAATGGGCGCTATAGAGCATTTGGGAGTGTTGTAAGTCCATTTCGTGATCTGAAGGTAAATAGTGCCGAAAAGTGTTTGTTAGGCTCAATGGGCGCTATAGACCATTTTGGAGTGTTGTAAGTCCATTTCGTGATCTGAAGGTAAATAGTGCCGAAAAGTGTTTGTTAAGCTCAATGGGCGCTATAGAGCATTTGGGAGTGTTGTTAGACAATTTCGTGATCTGAAGGTAAATAGTGCCGAAAAGTGTTTCTTAGGCTCAATGGGCGCTATAGACCATTTTGGAGTGTTGTAAGTCCATTTCGTGATCTGAAGGTAAATAGTGCCAACAAGTGTTTGTTAGGCTCAATGGGCGCTATAGACCATTTGGGAGTGGTGGAAGTCCATTTCGTGATCTGAAGGTAAATAGTGCCAAAAAAGTGTTTCTTAGGCTCAATGGGCGCTATAGACCATTTGGGAGTGGTGTTAGTCAATTTCGTGATCTGACGGTAAAAAGTGCCGAAAAGTGTTTGTTAGGCTCAATGGGCGCTACAGACCATTTGGGAGTGTTGGAAGTCAATTTCGTGATCTGAAGGTAAATAGTGTCGAAAAGTGTTTGTAAGGCTCAATGGTCGCTATACAGCATTTGGGAGTGTTATTAGTCAATTTCGTGATCTGACGGTGAAAAGTGCCGAAAAGTGTTTGTTAGGCTCAATGGGCGCTATAGAGCATTTGGGAGTGGTGGAAGTCCATTTCGTAACCTGAAGGTAAATAGTGCCGAAAAGTGTTTGTTAGGCTCAATGGGCGCTATAGAGCATTTGGGAGTGTTTGTAAGTCAATTTCGTGATATAGAGGTAAATAGTGCCGAAAAGTGTTTGTTAGGCTCAATGGGCGCTATAGAGCATTTGGGAGTGTTGTAAGTCAATTTCGTGATCTGAAGGTAAATAGTGCCGAAAAGTGTTTGTTAGGCTTAATGAGCGCTATAGAGCATTTGGGAGTGTTGTAAGTCCATTTCGTGATCTGAAGGTAAATAGTGCTAAAAAGTGTTTGTAAGGCTCAATGGGCGCTATAGACCATTTGGGAGTGTTGGAAGTCCATTTTGTGATCTGAAGGTAAATAGTGCCAAAAAGTGTTTGTTAGGCTCAATGGGCGCTATAGACCATTTTGGAGTGTTGTAAGTCCATTTTGTGATCTAAAGGTAAATAGTGCCAAAACGTGTTTGTTTGGCTCAATGGGCGCTATAGAGCATTTGGGAGTGTTGTAAGTCCATTTCGTGATCTGAAGGTAAATAGTGCCGAAAAGTGTTTGTTAGGCTCAATGGGCGCTATAGACCATTTTGGAGTGTTGTAAGTCCATTTCGTGATCTGAAGGTAAATAGTGCCGAAAAGTGTTTGTTAAGCTCAATGGGCGCTATAGAGCATTTGGGAGTGTTGTTAGACAATTTCGTGATCTGAAGGTAAATAGTGCCGAAAAGTGTTTCTTAGGCTCAATGGGCGCTATAGACCATTTTGGAGTGTTGTAAGTCCATTTCGTGATCTGAAGGTAAATAGTGCCAACAAGTGTTTGTTAGGCTCAATGGGCGCTATAGACCATTTGGGAGTGGTGGAAGTCCATTTCGTGATCTGAAGGTAAATAGTGCCAAAAAAGTGTTTCTTAGGCTCAATGGGCGCTATAGACCATTTGGGAGTGGTGTTAGTCAATTTCGTGATCTGACGGTAAAAAGTGCCGAAAAGTGTTTGTTAGGCTCAATGGGCGCTACAGACCATTTGGGAGTGTTGGAAGTCAATTTCGTGATCTGAAGGTAAATAGTGTCGAAAAGTGTTTGTAAGGCTCAATGGTCGCTATACAGCATTTGGGAGTGTTATTAGTCAATTTCGTGATCTGACGGTGAAAAGTGCCGAAAAGTGTTTGTTAGGCTCAATGGGCGCTATAGAGCATTTGGGAGTGGTGGAAGTCCATTTCGTAACCTGAAGGTAAATAGTGCCGAAAAGTGTTTGTTAGGCTCAATGGGCGCTATAGAGCATTTGGGAGTGTTTGTAAGTCAATTTCGTGATATAGAGGTAAATAGTGCCGAAAAGTGTTTGTTAGGCTCAATGGGCGCTATAGAGCATTTGGGAGTGTTGTAAGTCAATTTCGTGATCTGAAGGTAAATAGTGCCGAAAAGTGTTTGTTAGGCTTAATGAGCGCTATAGAGCATTTGGGAGTGTTGTAAGTCCATTTCGTGATCTGAAGGTAAATAGTGCTAAAAAGTGTTTGTTAGGCTCAATGGGCGCTATAGAGCATTTGGGAGTGTTGTAAGTCCATTTCGTGATCTGAAGGTAAATAGTGCCGAAATGTGTTTGTTAGGCCCAATGTGCGCTATAGACCATTTGGGAGTTTGGAAGTCCATTTCGTGATCTGAAGGTAAATAGTGCCAAAAAGTGTTTGTTAGGCTCAATGTGCGCTATAGACCATTTGGGAGTTTGGAAGTCCATTTCGTGATCTGAAGGTAAATAGTGCCGAAAAGTGTTTGTAAGGCTCAATGAGCGCTATAGAGCACTTGGGAGTGTTGTTAGTCAATTTCGTGATCTGAAGGTAAATAGTGCCGAAAAGTGTTTGTTAGGCTCAATGGGCGCTATAGAGCATTTGGGAGTGTTGTTAGTCAATTTCGTGATCTGAAGGTAAATAGTGCCGAAAAGTGTTTGTTTGGCTCAATGGGCGCTATAGACCATTTGGAAGTGTTGGAAGTCCATTTCGTGATCTGAAGGTAAATAGTGCCAAAAAGTGTTTGTTAGGCTCAATGTGCGCTATAGACCATTTGGGAGTTTGGAAGTCCATTTCGTGATCTGAAGGTAAATAGTGCCGAAAAGTGTTTGTAAGGCTCAATGGGCACTATAGAGCACTTGGGAGTGTTGTTAGTCAATTTCGTGATCTGAAGGTAAATAGTGCCGAAAAGTGTTTGTTAGGGTCAATGGGCGCTATAGAGCATTTGGGAGTGTTGTTAGTCAATTTCGTGATCTGACGGTGAAAAGTGCCGAAAAGTGTGTGTTAGGCTCAATGGGCGCTATAGAGCATTTGGGAGTGTTGTTAGTCAATTTCGTGATCTGACGGTAAAAAGTGCCGAAAAGTGTTTGTTAGGCTCAATGTGCGCTATAGACCATTTGGGAGTGTTGGAAGTCCATTTCGTGATCTGAAGGTAAATAGTGCCAAAAAGTGTTTGTGAGGCTCAATGGGCGTAAGTCCATTTCGTGATCTGAAGGTAAATAGTGCCAACAAGTGTTTGTTAGGCTCAGTGGGCGCTACAAACCATTTGGGAGTGTTGTAAGTCCATTTCGTGATCTGAAGGTAAATAGTGCCGAAAAGTGTTTGTAAGGCTCAATGGGCGCTATAGACCATTTTGGAGTGTTGTAAGTCCATTTTGTGATCTAAAGGTAAATAGTGCCAAAACGTGTTTGTTTGGCTCAATGGGCGCTATAGACCATTTGGAGTGTTTACCTTCAGATCACGAAATGGACCTACAACACTCCCAACTGCTCTATAGCGCCCATTCAGCCTAAGAAACACTTTTCGGCACTATTTACCATCAGATCACGAAATGGACTTACAACACTCCAAAATGGTATATAGCGCCCATTGAGTCTAAGAAACACTTTTTGGCACTATTTACGTTCAGATCACGAAATGGACTTACAACACTCCAAAATGGTCTATAGCGCCCATTGAGCCTAAGAAACACTTGTTGGCACTATTTACCTTCAGATTACGAAATGGACTTACAACACTCCAAAATGGTTTATAGCGCCCATTGAGCCTAAGAAACACTTTTTGGCACTATTTACGTTCAGATCACGAAATGGACTTACAACACTCCAAAATGGTCTATAGCGCCCATTGAGCCTAAGAAACACTTTTTGGCACTATTTACGTTCAGATCACGAAATGGACTTACAACACTCCAAAATGGTCTATAGCGCCCATTGAGCTTAAGAAACACTTTTTGGCACTATTTACCTTCAGATCACAAAATGGACTTACAACACTCCAAAATGGTTTATAGCGCCCATTGAGCCTAAGAAACACTTTTTGGCACTATTTACCTTCAGATCACAAAATGGACTTACAACACTCCAAAATGGCCTATAGCGCCCATTGAGCCTAAGAAACACTTTTTGGCACTATTTACCTTCAGATTTACAAAATGGACTTACAACACTCGAAAATGGTCTATAGCGCCCATTGAGCCTAAGAAACACTTTTCGGCACTTTTTACCGTCAGATCACGGAATTGACTTACAACACTCCCAAATGCTCTACAGCGCCCATTGAGCCTAACAAACACTTTTCGGCACTTTTCACCGTCAGATCACGAAATGGACTTACAACACTCCCTGATGGTCTAGAGCGCCCATTGAGCCTAACAAACACTCTTCGGCACTTTTTACCTTTAGATCACGGAATTAACTTACAACACTCCCAAATGCTCTACAGCGTCCATTGAGCCTAACAAACACTTTTTGGCTCTATTTACCTACAGATCACAAAATGGACTTCCAACACTCCCAAATGGTCTATAGCGCCCATTGAGCCTAACAAACACTCTTCGGCACTTTTTACCGTCAGATCACGGAATTGACTTACAACACTCCCAAAAATGCTCTACAGCGCCCATTGAGCCTAACAAACACTTTTTGGAACTATTTACCTTCAGATCACGAAATGGACCTACAACACTCCAAAATGGTCTATAGCGCCCATTGAGCCTAAGAAACACTTTTTGGCACTATTTACCATCAGATCACGAAATGGACTTACAACACTCCAAAATGGTCTATAGCGCCCATTGAGCCTAAGAAACACTTTTTGGCACTATTTACGTTCAGATCACGAAATGGACTTACAACACTCCAAAATGGTCTATAGCGCCCATTGAGCCTAAGAAACACTTTTTGGCACTATTTACCTTCAGATCACAAAATGGACTTACAACACTCCAAAATGGTTTATAGCGCCCATTGAGCCTAAGAAACACTTTTTGGCACTATTTACGTTCAGATCACGAAATGGACTTACAACACTCCAAAATGGTCTATAGCGCCCATTGAGCCTAACAAACACTCTTCGGCACTTTTTACTGTCAGATAACGGAATTGACTTACAACACTCCCAAAAATGCTCTACTGCGCCCATTGAGCCTAGCAAACACTTTTTGGCACTATTTACCTTCAGATCACGAAATGGACTTACAACACTCCAAAATGGTCTATAGCGCCCATTGAGCCTAAGAAACACTTTTTGGCACTATTTACCATCAGATCACAAAATGGACTTACAACACTCCAAAATGGTCTATAGCGCCCATTGAGCCTAAGAAACACTTTTTGGCACTATTTACCTTCAGATCACGAAATGGACTTACAACACTCCAAAATGGTCTATAGCGCCCATTGAGCCTAAGAAACACTTTTTGGCACTATTTACCTTCAGATCACAAAATGGACTTACAACACTCCAAAATGATTTATAGCGCCCATTGAGCCTAAGAAACACTTTTTGGCACTATTTACGTTCAGATCACAAAATGGACTTACAACACTCCAAAATGGTCTATAGCGCCCATTGAGCCTAAGAAACACTTTTTGGCACTATTTACGTTCAGATCACGAAATGGACTTACAACACTCCAAAATGGTCTATAGCGCCCATTGAGCCTAAGAAACACTTTTTGGCACTATTTACGTTCAGATCACGAAATGGACTTAGAACACTCCAAAATGGTCTATAGCGCCCATTGAGCCTAATAAACACTTTTTGGCACTATTTACGTTCAGATCACGAAATGGACTTACAACACTCCAAAATAGTCTATAGCGCCAATTGAGCCTAAGAAACACTTTTTGGCACTATTTACCTTCAGATTACAAAATGAACTTCCAACACTCCCAAATGGTCTATAGCGCCAATTGAGCCTAAGAAACACTTTTTGGCACTATTTACGTTCAGATCACGAAATGGACTTACAACACTCCAAAATGGTCTATAGCGCCCATTGAGCTTAAGAAACACTTTTTGGCACTATTTACGTTCAGATCACGAAATGGACTTACAACACTCCAAAATGGTCTATAGCGCCCATTGAGCCTAATAAACACTTTTTGGCACTATTTACGTTCAGATCACGAAATGGACTTACAACACTCCAAAATGGTCTATAGCGCCCATTGAGCCTAAGAAACACTTTTTGGCACTATTTACCTTCAGATTACAAAATGAACTTCCAACACTCCCAAATGGTCTATAGCGCCAATTGAGCCTAACAAACACTCTTCGGCACTTTTTAACGTCAGATCACGGAATTGACTTACAACACTCCCAAAAAATACTCTACAGCGCCCATTGAGCCTAACAAACACTTTTTGGCACTATTTACCTTCAGATCACGAAATGGACCTACAACACTCCAAAATGGTCTATAGCGCCCATTGAGCCTAAGAAACACTTTTTGGCACTATTTACCATCAGATCACAAAATGGACTTACAACACTCCAAAATGGTCTATAGCGCCCATTTAGCCTAACAAACACTTTTTGGCACTATTTACCTTCAGATCACAAAATGGACTTACAACACTCCAACATGGTTTATAGCGCCCATTGAGCCTAACAAACACTTTTTGGCACTATTTACGTTCAGATCACGAAATGGACTTACAACACTCCAAAATGGTCTATAGCGCCCATTGAGCCTAAGAAACACTTTGTGGCACTATTTACCTTCAGATCACAAAATGGACTTACAACACTCCAAAATGGTTTATAGCGCCCATTGAGCCTAAGAAACACTTTTTGGCACTATTTACCTTCAGATCACGAAATGGACTTACAACACTCCAAAATTGTCTATAGCGCCCATTGAGCCTAAGAAACACTTTTTGGCACTATTTACCTTCAGATCACAAAATGGACTTACAACACTCCAAAATGGTTTATAGCGCCCATTGAGCCTAAGAAACACTTTTTGGCACTATTTACCTTCAGATCACAAAATGAACTTCCAACACTCCCAAATGGTCTATAGCGCCAATTGAGCCTAACAAACACTCTTCGGCACTTTTTACCGTCAGATCACGGAATTGACTTACAACACTCCCAAAAATGCTCTACAGCGCCCATTGAGCCTAACAAACACTTTCTGGCACTATTTACCTTCAGATCACGAAATGGACCTACAACACTCCAAAATGGTCTATAGCGCCCATTGAGCCTAAGAAACACTTTTTGGCACTATTTACCATCAGATCACAAAATGGACTTACAACACTCCAAAATGGTCTATAGCGCCCATTTAGCCTAAAAAACACTTTTTGGCACTATTTACCTTCAGATCACGAAATAGACTTACAACACTCCAAAATGGTATTTAGCGCCCATTGAGCCTAAGAAACAATTGTTGGCACTATTTACCTTCAGATCACAAAATGGACTTACAACACTCCAAAATGGTTTATAGCGCCCATTGAGCCTAAGCAACTCTTTTTGGCACTTTTTACGTTCAGATCACGAAATGGACTTACAACACTCCAAAATGGTCTATAGCGCCCATTGAGCCTAACAAACACTTTTTGGCACTATTTACCTTCAGATCACGAAATGGACCTACAACACTCCAAAATGGTCTATAGCGCCCATTGAGCCTAAGAAACACTTTTTAGCACTATTTACCATCAGATCACAAAATGGACTTACAACACTCCAAAATGGTATATAGCGCCCATTGAGCCTAAGACACACTTTTTGGCACTATTTACGGAATGGACTTACAACACTCCCAGATGGTCTAGAGCGCCCATTGAGCCTAACAAACACTTTTTGGCACTATTTACCTTCAGATCACAAAATGGACTTACAACACTCCAAAAAGGTTACTGGCGGCTTAGGCCTACATGCAGCAGTACATGTATGCATACATACACATAAGAAAACATGGATGGGAATGAGTATAATTTTGTCGACTTATATTTTAGCTGCGAACCTCGAGTTTGTTGGAAAATGACGAGACACCCACCAGCTCCACATCTAAGCTAAAATATCACCGACATTCTCACTGGAAGGGACCCAAAATTTGAGACTCACGCGTGAGGTTACTGGCGGCATAGGCCTATATGCAGAAATACATGTATGCATACATACACAGAAGAAAACATGGATGGGAATGAGTATAATTTTCTCGACTTATATTTTAGCTGCGAACCTCGAGTTTGTTGGAAAATGACGAGACACACACCAGCTCCACATCTAAGCCAAAATATCACCGACATTCTCAGTGGAAGGGACCCAAAAGTTGAGACTCACGCGTGAGGTTACTGGCGGCATAGACCTATATGCAGCAATACATGTATGCATACATACACAGAGGAAAAAAAGGATGGGAATGAGTATAATTTTCTCGACTTATATCTGAGCTGCAAACCTAAAAGTTTTTGGAGAATGACGAGACCCTCACCAGCTCCACATCTAAGCTAAAATATCGCCGACATTCCCACTGGAAGGGACCCAAACTTCGAGACTCACGCGTGAGGTTACCGGCGCCATAGGCCAATGCAGCAATACACGTGTCCATATATACACAGAAGAAAACATGGATGGGAATGAGTATAATTTTCTCGACTTATATCTGAGCTGCAAACCTCAAAGTTGTTGGAGAATGAAGAGACCCTCGCCAGCTCCACATCTAAGTTAAAACATCGCTGAAATTCTCACTGGAATGGACCCAAAAGTTAAGACTCACGCGTGAGGTTACTGGCGGCATAGGCCTATATGCAGCAATACATGTATGCAAACATACATAGAAGAAAACATGGCTGGGAATGAGTATAAGTTTCTCGACTTATATCTGAGCTGCAAACCTAAAAGTTTTTGGAGAATGACGAGACCCTCACCATCTCCACATCTAAGTTAAAATATCGCCGACATTCCCACTGGAAGGGACCCAAACTTCGAGACTCACGCGTGAGGTTACCGGCGGCATAGGCCAATGCAGCAATACACGTGTCCATATATACACAGAAGAAAACATGGATGGGAATGAGTATAATTTTCTTAAATGATATATGAGCTGCAAACCTCAAAGTTGTTGGAGAATGAAGAGACCCTCGCCAGCTCCACATCTAAGTTAAAACATCGCTGAAATTCTCACTGGAATGGACCCAAAAGTTAAGACTCACGCGTGAGGTTACTGGCGGCATAGGCCTATATGCAGCAATACATGTATGCATACATACACAGAAGAAAACATGGATGGGAATGAGTATAATTTTCTCGACTTATATTTTAGCTGCGAACCTCGAGTTTGTTGGAAAATGACGAGACACCAACCAGCTCCACATATAAGCTCAAATATCACCGACATTCTCACTGGAAAAGACCCAGAAGTTGAGACTCACGCTTGAGGTTACTGGCGGCATAGGCCTACATGCAGCAATACATGTATGCATACATACACAGAAGAAAGCATGGCTGGGAATGAGTATAATTTTCTCGACTTATATCTGAGCTGCAAACCTCAAAGTTGTTGGAGAATGAAGAGACCCTCCCCAGCTCCACATCTAAGTTAAAACATCGCCGAAATTCTCACTGGAATGGACCCAAAAGTTGAGACTCACGCGTGAGGTTACTGGCGGCATAGGCCTATATGCAGCAATACATGTATGCATACATACACAGAAGAAAACATGGATGGGAATGAGTATAATTTTCTCGACTTATATTTTAGCTGCGAACCTCGAGTTTGTTGGAAAATGACGAGACACACACCAGCTCCACATCTAAGCTAAAATATCACCGACATTCTCAGTGGAAGGGACACAACAGTTGAGACTCACGCGTGAGGTTACTGGCGGCATAGGCCTATATGCAGCAATACATGTATGCATACATACACAGAAGAAAACATGGATGGGAATGAGTATAATTTTCGCGACTTATATCTGAGCTGTAAACCTAAAAGTTTTTGGAGAATGACGAGACCCTCACCAGCTCCACATCTAAGCTAAAATATCGCCGACATTCCCACTGGAAGGGACCCAAACTTCGAGTCTCACGCGTGAGGTTACCGGCGGCATATGCCAATGCAGCAATACACGTGTCCATATATACACAGAAGAAAACATGGATGGGAATGAGTATAATTTTCTCAAATGATATATGAGCTGCAAACCTCAAAGTTGTTGGAGAATGAAGAGACCCTCGCCAGCTCCACATCTAAGTTAAAACATCGCTGAAATTCTCACTGGAATGTACCCTAAAGTTGAGACTCACGCGTGAGGTTAATGGCGGCATAGGCCTATATGCAGCAATACATATATGCATACATACACAGAAGAAAACATGGATGGGAACGAGTATAATTTTCTCCACTTATATTTTAGCTGCGAACCTCGAGTTTGTTGGAAAATGACGAGACACCCACCAGCTCCACATATAAGCTAAAATATCACCGACATTCTCACTGGAAGGGACCCAAAAGTTGAGACTCACGCTTGAGGTTACCGGCGGCATAGGCCAATGCAGCAATACACGTGTCCACATATACACAGAAGAAAACATGGATGGGAATGAGTATAATTTTCTCAAATGATATATGAGCTGCAAACCTCAAAGTTGTTGGAGAATGAAGAGACCCTCGCCAGCTCCACATCTAAGTTAAACATCGCTGAAATTCTCACTGGAATGGACCCAAAAGTTGAGACTCACGCGTGAGGTTACTGGCGGCATAGGCCTATATGCAGCAATACATGTATGCATACATACACAGAAGAAAACATGGATGGGAATGAGTATAATTTTCTCGACTTATATTTTAGCTGCGAACCTCGAGTTTGTTGGAAAATGACGAGACACCCACCAGCTCCACATATAAGCTCAAATATCACCGACATTCTCACTGGAAAAGACCCAGAAGTTGAGACTCACGCTTGAGGTTACTGGCGGCATAGGCCTACATGCAGCAATACATGTATGCATACATACACAGAAGAAAGCATGGCTAGGAATGAGTATAATTTTCTCGACTTATATCTGAGCTGCAAACCTCAAAGTTGTTGGAGAATGAAGAGACCCTCCCCAGCTCCACATCTAAGTTAAAACATCGCCGAAATTCTCACTGGAATGGACCCAAAAGTTGAGACTCACGCGTGAGGTTACTGGCGGCAAAGGCCTATATGCAGCAATACATGTATGCATACATACACAGAAGAAAACATGGATGGGAATGAGTATAATTTTCTCGACTTATATTTTAGCTGCGAACCTCGAGTTTGTTGGAAAATGACGAGACACACACCAGCTCCACATCTAAGCTAAAATATCACCGACATTCTCAGTGGAAGGGACACAAAAGTTGAGACTCACGCGTGAGGTTACTGGCGGCATAGGCCTATATGCAGCAATACATGTATGCATACATACACAGAAGAAAACATGGATGGGAATGAGTATAATTTTCGCGACTTATATCTGAGCTGCAAACCTAAAAGTTTTTGGAGAATGACGAGACCCTCACCAGCTCCACATCTAAGCTAAAATATCGCCGACATTCCCACTGGAAGGGACCCAAACTTCGAGTCTCACGCGTGAGGTTACCGGCGGCATATGCCAATGCAGCAATACACGTGTCCATATATACACAGAAGAAAACATGGATGGGAATGAGTATAATTTTCTCAAATGATATATGAGCTGCAAACCTCAAAGTTGTTGGAGAATGAAGAGACCCTCGCCAGCTCCACATCTAAGTTAAAACATCGCTGAAATTCTCACTGGAATGGACCCAAAAGTTGAGACTCACGCGTGAGGTTAATGGCGGCATAGGCCTATATGCAGCAATACATATATGCATACATACACAGAAGAAAACATGGATGGGAACGAGTATAATTTTCTCCACTTATATTTTAGCTGCGAACCTCGAGTTTGTTGGAAAATGACGAGACACCCACCAGCTCCACATATAACCTAAAATATCACCGACATTCTCACTGGAAGGGACCCAAAAGTTGAGACTCACGCTTGAGGTTACCGGCGGCATAGGCCAATGCAGCAATACACGTGTCCACATATACACAGAAGAAAACATGGATGGGAATGAGTATAATTTTCTCGACTTATATTTTAGCTGCGAACCTCGAGTTTGTTGGAAAATGACGAGACACCCACCAGCTCCACATATAAGCTCAAATATCACCGACATTCTCACTGGAAAAGACCCAGAAGTTGAGACTCACGCTTGAGGTTACTGGCGGCATAGGCCTACATGCAGCAATACATGTATGCATACATACACAGAAGAAAACATGGATGGGAATGAGTATAATTTTCTCGACTTATATCTGAGCTGCAAACCTCAAAGTTGTTGGAGAATGAAGAGACCCTCCCCAGCTCCACATCTAAGTTAAAACATCGCCGAAATTCTCACTGGAATGGACCCAAAAGTTGAGACTCACGCGTGAGGTTACTGGCGGCATAGGCCTATATGCAGCAATACATGTATGCATACATACACAGAAGAAAACATGGATGGGAATGAGTATAATTTTCTCGACTTATATTTTAGCTGCGAACCTCGAGTTTGTTGGAAAATGACGAGACACACACCAGCTCCACATCTAAGCTAAAATATCACCGACATTCTCAGTTGAAGGGACACAAAAGTTGAGACTCACGCGTGAGGTTACTGGCGGCATAGGCCTATATGCAGCAATACATGTATGCATACATACACAGAAGAAAACATGGATGGGAATGAGTATAATTTTCGCGACTTATATCTGAGCTGCAAACCTAAAAGTTTTTGGAGAATGACGAGACCCTCACCAGCTCCACATCTAAGCTAAAATATCGCCGACATTCCCACTGGAAGGGACCCAAACTTCGAGTCTCACGCGTGAGGTTACCGGCGGCATATGCCAATGCAGCAATACACGTGTCCATATATACACAGAAGAAAACATGGATGGGAATGAGTATAATTTTCTCAAATGATATATGAGCTGCAAACCTCAAAGTTGTTGGAGAATGAAGAGACCCTCGCCAGCTCGACATCTAAGTTAAAACATCGCTGAAATTCTCACTGGAATGGACCCAAAAGTTGAGACTCACGCGTGAGGTTAATGGCGGCATAGGCCTATATGCAGCAATACATATATGCATACATACACAGAAGAAAACATGGATGGGAACGAGTATAATTTTCTCCACTTATATTTTAGCTGCGAACCTCGAGTTTGTTGGAAAATGACGAGACACCCACCAGCTCCACATATAAGCTAAAATATCACCGACATTCTCACTGGAAGGGACCCAAAAGTTGAGACTCACGCTTGAGGTTACCGGCGGCATAGGCCAATGCAGCAATACACGTGTCCACATATACACAGAAGAAAACATGGATGGGAATGAGTATAATTTTCTCAAATGATATATGAGCTGCAAACCTCAACGTTGTTGGAGAATGAAGAGACCCTCGCCAGCTCCACATCTAAGTTAAAACATCGCTGAAATTCTCACTGGAATGGACCCAAAAGTTGAGACTCACGCGTGAGGTTACTGGTGGCATAGGCCTATATGCAGCAATACATGTATGCATACATACACAGAAGAAAACATGGATGGGAATGAGTATAATTTTCTCGACTTATATTTTAGCTGCGAACCTCGAGTTTGTTGGAAAATGACGAGACACCCACCAGCTCCACATATAGGCTAAAATATCACCGACATTATCACTGGAAAGGACCCAAAAGTTGAGACTCACGCTTGAGGTTACTGGCGGCATAGGCCTATATGCAGCAATACATGTATGCATACATACACAGAAGAAAACATGGATGGGAATGAGTATAATTTTCTCGACTTATATCTGAGCTCCAAACCTCAAAGTTGTTGGAGAATGAAGAGACCCTCGCCAGCTCCACATCTAAGTTAAAACATCACCGAAATTCTCACTGGAATGGACCCAAAAGTTGAGACTCACGCGTGAGGTTACTGGCGGTATAGGCATATATGCAGCAATACATGTATGCATACATACACAGAAGAAAACATGGATGGGAATGAGTATAATTTTCTCGACTTATATTTTAGCTGCGAACCTCGAGTTTGTTGGAAAATGACGAGACACCCACCAGCTCCACATCTAAGCTAAAATATCACCGACATTCTCACTGGAAGGGACCCCAAAGTTGAGACTCACGCGTGAGGTTACTGGCGGCATAGGCCTATATGCAGCAATACATGTATGCATACATACACAGAAGAAAACATGGATGGGAATGAGCATAATTTTCTCAACTTATATTTTAGCTGCTAACCTCGAGTTTGTTGGAAAATGACGAGACACACAGCAGCTCCACATCTAAGCTAAAATATCACCGACATTCTCACTGGAAGGGACCCAAACGTTGAGACTCACGCGTGAGGTTACTGGCGGCATAGGCCTATATGCAGCAATACATGTATGCATACATACACAGAAGAAAACATGGCTGGGAATGAGTATAATTGTCTCGACTTATATCTGAGCTGCAAACCTAAACGTTTTTGGAGAATGACGAGACCCTCACCAGCTCCACATCTAAGCTAAAATATCGCCGACATTCCCACTGGAAGGGACCCAAACTTCGAGACATGAATGGGAATGAGTATAATTGTCTCGACTTATATTTTAGCTGCGAACTTGGAGTTTGTTGGAAAATGACGAGACACCCACCAGCTCCATATCTAAGCAAAAATATCACCGACATTCTCACTGGAAGGGACCCAAAAGTTGAGACTCACGCGTGAGGTTACTGGCGGCATAGGCCTATATGCAGCAATACATGTATGCATACATACACAGAAGAAGACATGGCTGGGAATGAGTATAATTTTCTCGACTTATATCTGAGCTGCAAACCTAAACGTTTTTGGAGAATGACGAGACCCTCACCAGCTCCACATCTAAGCTAAAATATCGCCGACATTCCCACTGGAAGAGACCCAAACTTCGAGACATGGATGGGAGTGAGTATAATTGTCTCGACTTATATTTTAGCTGCGAACCTCGAGTTTGTTGGAAAATGACGAGACACCCACCAGCTCCATATCTAAGCTAAAATATCACCGACATTCTCACTGGAAGGGACCCAAAAGTTGAGACTCACGCGTGAGGTTACTGGCGGCATAGGCCTATATGCAGCAATACATGTATGCATACATACACAGAAGAAAACATGGCTGGGAATGAGTATAATTTTCTCGACTTATATCTGAGCTGCAAACCTCAAAGTTGTTGGAGAATGAAGAGACCCTCGCCAGCTCCACATCTAAGTTAAAACATCGCCGAAATTCTCACTGGAATGGACCCAAAAGTTGAGACTCACGCGTGAGGTTACTGGCGGCATAGGCCTATATGCAGCAATACATGTATGCATACATACACAGAAGAAAACATGGATGGGAATGAGTATAATTTTCTCGACTTATATTTTAGCTGCGAACCTCGAGTTTGTTGGAAAATGACGAGACACCCACCAGCTCCACATCTAAGCTAAAATATCACCGACATTCTCACTGGAAGGGACCCAAAAGTTGAGACTCACGCGTGAGGTTACTGGCGGCATAGGCCTATATGCAGCAATACATGTATGCATACATACACATAAGAAAACATGGCTGGGAATGAGTATAATTTTCTCGACTTATATCTGAGCTGCAAACCTAAACGTTTTTGGAGAATGACGAGACCCTCACCAGCTCCACATCTAAGCTAAAATATCGCCGACATTCCACTGGAAGGGACCCAAACTTCGAGACATGGATGGGAATGAGTATAATTGTCTCGAATTATATTTTAGCTGCGAACCTCGAGTTTGTTGGAAAATGACGAGACACCCACCAGCTCCATATCTAAGCTAAAATATCACCGACATTCTCACTGGAAGGGACCCAAAAGTTGAGACTCACGCGTGAGGTTACTTGCGGCATAGGCCTATATGCAGCAATACATGTATGCATACATACACAGAAGAAAACATGGCTGGGAATGAGTATAATTTTCTCGACTTATATCTGAGCTGCAAACCTAAACGTTTTTGGGGAATGACGAGACCCTCACCAGCTCCACATCTAAGCTAAAATATCGCCGACATTTCCACTGGAAGGGACCCAAACTTCGAGACATGGATGGGATTGAGTATAATTGTCTCGACTTATATTTTAGCTGCGAACCTGGAGTTTGTTGGAAAATTACGAGACACCCATCAGCTCCATATCTAAGCAAAAATATCACCGACATTCTCACTGGAAGGGACCCAAAAGTTGAGACTCACGCGTGAGGTTACTGGCGGTATAGGCCTATATGCAGCAATACATGTATGCATACATACACATAAGAAAACATGGCTGGGAATGAGTATAATTTTCTCGACTTATATCTGAGCTGCAAACCTAAACGTTTTTGGAGAATGACGAGACCCTCACCAGCTCCACATCTAAGCTAAAATATCGCCGACATTCCACTGGAAGGGACCCAAACTTCGAGACATGGATGGGAATGAGTATAATTGTCTCGAATTATATTTTAGCTGCGAACCTCGAGTTTGTTGGAAAATGACGAGACACCCACCAGCTCCATATCTAAGCTAAAATATCACCGACATTCTCACTGGAAGGGACCCAAAAGTTGAGACTCACGCGTGAGGTTACTGGCGGCATAGGCCTATATGCAGCAATACATGTATGCATACATACACAGAAGAAAACATGGATGGGAATGAGTATAATTTTCTCGACTTATATTTTAGCTGAGAACCTCGAGTTTGTTGGAAAATGACGTGACACCCACTAGCTCCACATCTAAGCTAAAATATCACTGACATTCTCACTGGAAAGGATCCAAAAATTGAGACTCACGCGTGAGGTTACTGGCGGCATAGGCCTATATGCAGCAATACATGTATGCATACATACACAGAAGAAAACATGGCTGGGATCGAGTATAATTTTCTCGACTTATATCTGAGCTGCAAACCTAAACTTTTTTGGAGAATGACGAGACCCTCACCAGCTCCACATCTAAGCTAAAATATCGCCGACATTCCCACTGGAAGGGACCCAAACTTCGAGACATGGATGGGAATGAGTATAATTGTCTCGACTTATATTTTAGCTGCGAACCTAAAGTTTGTTGGAAAATGACGAGACACCCACCAGCTCCATATCTAAGCTAAAATATCACCGACATTCTCACTGGAAGGGACCCAAAACTTGAGACTCACGCGTGAGGTTACTGGCGGCATAGGCCTATATGCAGCAATACATGTATGCATACATACACAAAAGAAAACATGGATGGGAATGAGTATAATTTTCTCGACTTATATTTTAGCTGCGAACCTCGAGTTTGTTGGAAAATGACGTGACACCCACTAGCTCCACATCTAAGCTAAAATATCGCCGACATTCCACTGGAAGGGACCCAAACTTCGAGACATGGATGGGAATGAGTATAATTGTCTCGAATTATATTTTAGCTGCGAACCTCGAGTTTGTTGGAAAATGACGAGACACCCACCAGCTCCATATCTAAGCTAAAATATCACCGACATTCTCACTGGAAGGGACCCAAAAGTTGAGACTCACGCGTGAAGTTACTGGCGGCATAGGCCTATATGCAGCAATACATGTATGCATACATACACAGAAGAAAACATGGCTGGGAATGAGTATAATTTTCTCGACTTATATCTGAGCTGCAAACCTAAACGTTTTTGGGGAATGACGAGACCCTCACCAGCTCCACATCTAAGCTAAAATATCGCCGACATTTCCACTGGAAGGGACCCAAACTTCGAGACATGGATGGGAATGAGTATAATTGTCTCGACTTATATTTTAGCTGCGAACCTGGAGTTTGTTGGAAAATTACGAGACACCCACCAGCTCCATATCTAAGCAAAAATATCACCGACATTCTCACTGGAAGGGACCCAAAAGTTGAGACTCACGCGTGAGGTTACTGGCGGTATAGGCCTATATGCAGCAATACATGTATGCATACATACACAGAAGAAAACATGGCTGGGAATGAGTATAATTTTCCCGACTTATATCTGAGCTGCAAACCTAAACGTTTTTGGAGAATGACGAGACCCTCACCAGCTCCACATCTAAGCTAAAATATCGCCGACATTCCCACTGGAAGGGACCCAAACTTCGAGACATGGATGGGAATGAGTATAATTGTCTCGACTTATATTTTAGCTGCGAACCTAGAGTTTGTTGGAAAATGACGAGACACCCACCAGCTCCATATCTAAGCTAAAATATCACCGACATTCTCATTGGAAGGGACCCAAAACTTGAGACTCACGCGTGAGGTTACTGGCGACATAGGCCTATATGCAGCAATACATGTATGCATACATACACAGAAGAAAACATGGATGGGAATGAGTATAATTTTCTCGACTTATATTTTAGCTGCGAACCTCGAGTTTGTTGGAAAATGACGTGACACCCACTAGCTCCACATCTAAGCTAAAATATCACTGACATTCTCACTGGAAGGGATCCAAAAATTGAGACTCACGCGTGAGGTTACTGGCGGCATAGGCCTATATGCAGCAATACATGTATGCATACATACACAGAAGAAAACATGGCTGGGATCGAGTATAATTTTCTCGACTTATATCTGAGCTGCAAACCTAAACTTTTTTGGAGAATGACGAGATCCTCACCAGCTCCACATCTAAGCTAAACTATCGCCGACATTCCCACGGGAAGGGACCCAAACTTCGAGACTCACGCGTGAGGTTACCGGCGGCATAGGCCTATATGCAGCAATACATGTATGCATACATACACAGAAGAAAACATGGCTGGGAATGAGTATAATTTTCTCGACTTATATCTGAGCTGCAAACCTCAAAGTTGTTGGAGAATGAAGAGACCCTCGCCAGCTCCATATCTAAGTTAAAACATCGCCGAAATTCTCACTGGAATGGACCCAAAAGTTGAGACTCACCCGTGAGGTTACTGGCGGCATAGGCCTATATGCAGCAATACATGTATGCATACATACACAGAAGAAAACATGGATGGGAATGAGTATAATTTTATCGACTTATATTTTAGCTGCGAACCTCGAGTTTGTTGGAAAATGACGAGACACCCACCAGCTCCACATCTAAGCTAAAATATCACCAACATTCTCACTGGAAGGGACCCAAAAGTTGAGACTCACGCGTGAGGTTACTGGCGGCATAGGCCTATATGCAGCAATACATGTATGCATACATACACAGAAGAAAACATGGCTGGGAATGAGTATAATTTTCTCGACTTATATCTGAGCTTCGAACCTAAACGGTTTTGGAGAATGACGAGACCCTCACCAGCTCCACATCTAAGCTAAAATATCGCCGACATTTCCACTGGAAGGGACCCAAACTTCGAGACATGGATGGGAATGAGTATAATTGTCTCGACTTATATTTTAGCTGCGAACCTCAAGTTGGTTAGAAAATGACGAGACACACACCAGCTCCATATCTAAGCTAAAATATCACCGACATTCTCACTGGAAGGGACCCAAAAGTTGAGACTCACGCGTGAGGTTAATGGCGGCATAGGCCTATATGCAGCAATACATGTATGCATACATACACATATACATTATATGAGTATAATTGTCTCGACTTATATTTTAGCTGCGAACCTCGAGTTTGTTGGAAAATGACGAGACACCCACCAGCTCCATATCTAAGCTAAAATATCACCGACATTCTCACTGGAAGGGACCCAAAAGTTGAGACTCACGCGTGAGGTTACTGGCGGCATAGGCCTATATGCAGCAATACATGTATGCATACATACACAGAAGAAAACATGGCTGGGAATGAGTATAATTTTTCTCGACTTATATCTGAGCTGCAAACCTCAAAGTTGTTGGAGAATGAAGAGACCCTCGCCAGCTCCACATCTAAGTTAAAACATCGCCGAAATTCTCACTGGAATGGACCCAAAAGTTGAGACTCACGCGTGAGGTTACTGGCGGCGTAGGCCTATATGCAGCAATACATGTATGCATACATACACAGAAGAAAACATGGATGGGAATGAGTATAATTTTCTCGACTTATATTTTAGCAGCGAACCTCGAGTTTGTTGGAAAATGACGAGACCCTCACCAGCTCCACATCTAAGCTAAAATATCGCCGACATTTCCACTGGAAGGGACCCAAACTTCGAGACATGGATGGGAATGAGTATAAATGTCTCGACTTATATTTTAGCTGCGAACCTCGAGTTTGTTGGAAAATGACGAGACACCCACCAGCTCCATATCTAAGCTAAAATATCACCGACATTCTCACTGGAAGGGACCCAAAAGTTGAGACTCACGCGTGAGGTTACTGGCGGTATAGGCCTATATGCAGCAATACATGTATGCATACATACACAGAAGAAAACATGGCTGGGAATGAGTATAATTGTCTCGACTTATATCTGAGCTGCAAACCTAAACGTTTTTGGAGAATGACGAGACCCTCACCAGCTCCACATCTAAGCTAAAATATCGCCGACATTCCCACTGGAAGGGAACCAAACTTCGAGACATGGATGGGAATGAGTATAATTGTCTCGACTTATATTTTAGCTGCGAACCTCGAGTTTGTTGGAAAATGACGAGACACCCACCAGCTCCATATCTAAGCTAAAATATCACCGACATTCTCACTGGAAGGGACCCAAAAGTTGAGACTCACGCGTGAGGTTACTGGCGGCATAGGCCTTTTTGCAGCAATACATGTATGCATACATACACAGAAGAAAACATGGATGGGAATGAGTATAATTTTCTCGACTTATATCTGAGCTGCAAACCTAAACTTTTTTGGAGAATGACGAGACCCTCACCAGCTCCACATCTAAGCTAAAATATCGCCGACATTCCCACTGGAAGGGACCCAAACTTCGAGACATGGATGGGAATGAGTATAATTGTCTCGACTTATATTTTAGCTGCGAACCTCGAGTTTGTTGGAAAATGACGAGACACCCACCAGCTCCATATCTAAGCTAAAATATCACCGACATTCTCACTGGAAGGGACCCAAAAGTTGAGACTCACGCGTGAGGTTACTGGCGGCATAGGCCTGTATGAAGCAATACATGTATGCATACATACACAGAAGAAAACATGGATGGGAATGAGTATAATTTTCTCGACTTATATTTTAGCTGCGAACCTCGAGTTTGTTGGAAAATGACGTGACACCCACTAGCTCCACATCTAAGCTAAAATATCACTGACATTCTCACTGGAAGGGACCCAAAAATTGAGACTCACGCGTGAGGTTACTGGCGGCATAGGCCTATATGCAGCAATACATGTATGCATACATACACAGAAGAAAACATGGCTGGGATCGAGTATAATTTTCTCGACTTATATCTGAGCTGCAAACCTAAACTTTTTTGGAGAATGACGAGACCCTCACCAGCTCCACATCTAAGCTAAAATATCGCCGACATTCCCACTGGAAGGGACCCAAACTTCGAGACTCACGCGTGAGGTTACCGGCGGCATAGGCCTATATGCAGCAATACATGTATGCATACATACACAGAAGAAAACATGGCTGGGAATGAGTATACTTTTCTCGACTTATATCTGAGCTGCAAACCTCAAAGTTGTTGGAGAATGAAGAGACCCTCGCCAGCTCCATATCTAAGTTAAAACATCGCCGAAATTCTCACTGGAATGGACCCAAAAGTTGAGACTCACCCGTGAGGTTACTGGCAGCATAGGCCTATATGCAGCAATACATGTATGCATACATACACAGAAGAAAACATGGATGGGAATGAGTATAATTTTATCGACTTATATTTTAGCTGTGAACCTCGAGTTTGTTGGAAAATGACGAGACACCCACCAGCTCCACATCTAAGCTAAAATATCACCGACATTCTCACTGGAAGGGACCCAAAAGTTGAGACTCCCGCGTGAGGTTACTGGCGGCATAGGCCTGTATGAAGCAATACATGTATGCATACATACACAGAAGAAAACATGGATGGGAATGAGTATAATTTTCTCGACTTATATTTTAGCTGCGAACCTCGAGTTTGTTGGAAAATGACGAGACACCCACCAGCTCCACATCTAAGCTAAAATATCGCCGACATTTCCACTGGAAGGGACCCAAACTTCGAGACATGGATGGGAATGAGTATAATTGTCTCGACTTATATTTTAGCTGCGAACCTCGAGTTTGTTGGAAAATGACGAGACTCACACCAGCTCCATATCTAAGCTAAAATATCACCGACATTCTCACTGGAAGGGACCCAAAAGTGGAGACTCACGCGTGAGGTTACTGGCGGCATAGGCCTATATGCAGCAATACATGTATGCATACATACACAAAATAAAACATGGCTGGGAATGGGTATAATTTTCTCGACTTATATCTGAGCTGCAAACCTAAATGTTTTTGGAGAATGACGAGACCCTCACCAGCTCCACATCTAAGCTAAAATATCGCCGACATTTCCACTGGAAGGGACCCAAACTTCGAGACATGGATGGGAATGAGTATAAATGTCTCGACTTATATTTTAGCTGCGAACCTCGAGTTTGTTGGAAAATGACGAGACACCCACCAGCTCCATATCTAAGCTAAAATATCACCGACATTCTCACTGGAAGGGACCCAAAAGTTGAGACTCACGCGTGAGGTTACTGGCGGTATAGGCCTATATGCAGCAATACATGTATGCATACATACACATAAGACAACATGGCTGGGAATGAGTATAATTGTCTCGACTTATATCTGAGCTGCAAACCTAAACGTTTTTGGAGAATGACGAGACCCTCACCAGCTCCACATCTAAGCTAAAATATCGCCGACATTCCCACTGGAAGGGAACCAAACTTCGAGACATGGATGGGAATGAGTATAATTGTCTCGACTTATATTTTAGCTGCGAACCTCGAGTTTGTTGGAAAATGACGAGACACCCACCAGCTCCATATCTAAGCTAAAATATCACCGACATTCTCACTGGAAGGGACCCAATAGTTGAGACTCACGCGTGAGGTTACTGGCGGCATAGGCCTTTTTGCAGCAATACATGTATGCATACATACACAGAAGAAAACATGGATGGGAATGAGTATAATTTTCTCGACTTATATCTGAGCTTCGAACCTAAACGGTTTTGGAGAATGACGAGACACTCACCAGCTCCACATCTAAGCTAAAATATCGCCGACATTTCCACTGGAAGGGACCCAAACTTCGAGACATGGATGGGAATGAGTATAATTGTCTCGACTTATATTTTAGCTGCGAACCTCGAGTTTGTTGGAAAATGACGAGACTCACACCAGCTCCATATCTAAGCTAAAATATCACCGACATTCTCACTGGAAGGGACCCAAAAGTTGAGACTCACGCGTGAGGTTAATGGCGGCATAGGCCTATATGCAGCAATACATGTATGCATACATACACATATACATTATATGAGTATAATTGTCTCGACTTATATTTTAGCTGCGAACCTCGAGTTTGTTGGAAAATGACGAGACACCCACCAGCTCCATATCTAAGCTAAAATATCACCGACATTCTCACTGGAAGGGACCCAAAAGTTGAGACTCACGCGTGAGGTTACTGGCGGCATAGGCCTATATGCAGCAATACATGTATGCATACATACACAGAAGAAAACATGGCTGGGAATGAGTATAATTTTCTCGACTTATATCTGAGCTGCAAACCTCAAAGTTGTTGGAGAATGAAGAGACCCTCGCCAGCTCCACATCTAAGTTAAAACATCGCCGAAATTCTCACTGGAATGGACCCAAAAGTTGAGACTCACGCGTGAGGTTACTGGCGGCGTACGCCTATATGCAGCAATACATGTATGCATACATACACAGAAGAAAACATGGATGGGAATGAGTATAATTTTCTCGACTTATATTTTAGCAGCGAACCTCGAGTTTGTTGGAAAATGACGAGACACCCACCAGCTCCACATCTAATCTAAAATATCGCCGACATTTCCACTGGAAGGGACCCAAACTTCGAGACATGGATGGGAATGAGTATAAATGTCTCGACTTATATTTTAGCTGCGAACCTCGAGTTTGTTGGAAAATGACGAGACACCCACCAGCTCCATATCTAAGCTAAAATATCACCGACATTCTCACTGGAAGGGACCCAAAAGTTGAGACTCACGCGTGAGGTTACTGGCGGTATAGGCCTATATGCAGCAATACATGTATGCATACATACACATAAGAAAACATGGCTGGGAATGAGTATAATTGTCTCGACTTATATCTGAGCTGCAAACCTAAACTTTTTTGGAGAATGACGAGACCCTCACCAGCTCCACATCTAAGCTAAAATATCGCCGACATTCCCACTGGAAGGGACCCAAACTTCGAGACATGGATGGGAATGAGTATAATTGTCTCGACTTATATTTTAGCTGCGAACCTCGAGTTCGTTGGAAAATGACGAGACACCCACCAGCTCCATATCTAAGCTAAAATATCACCGACATTCTCACTGGAAGGGACCCAAAAGTTGAGACTCACGCGTGAGGTTACTGGCGGCATAGGCCTGTATGAAGCAATACATGTATGCATACATACACAGAAGAAAACATGGATGGGAATGAGTATAATTTTCTCGACTTATATTTTAGGTGCGAACCTCGAGTTTGTTGGAAAATGACGTGACACCCACTAGCTCCACATCTAAGCTAAAATATCACTGACATTCTCACTGGAAGGGACCCAAAAATTGAGACTCACGCGTGAGGATACTGGCGGCATAGGCCTATATGCAGCAATACATGTATGCATACATACACAGAAGAAAACATGGCTGGGATCGAGTATAATTTTCTCGACTTATATCTGAGCTGCAAACCTAAACTTTTTTGGAGAATGACGAGACCCTCACCAGCTCCACATCTAAGCTAAAATATCGCCGACATTCCCACTGGAAGGGACCCAAACTTCGAGACTCACGCGTGAGGTTACCGGCGGCATAGGCCTATATGCAGCAATACATGTATGCATACATACACAGAAGAAAACATGGCTGGGAATGAGTATAATTTTCTCGACTTATATCTGAGCTGCAAACCTCAAAGTTGTTGGAGAATGAAGAGACCCTCGCCAGCTCCATATCTAAGTTAAAACATCGCCGAAATTCTCACTGGAATGGACCCAAAAGTTGAGACTCACCCGTGAGGTTACTGGCGGCATAGCCCTATATGCAGCAATACATGTATGCATACATACACAGAAGAAAACATGGATGGGAATGAGTATAATTTTATCGACTTATATTTTAGCTGCGAACCTCGAGTTTGTTGGAAAATGACGAGACACCCACCAGCTCCACATCTAAGCTAAAATATCACCGACATTCTCACTGGAAGGGACCCAAAAGTTGAGACTCACGCGTGAGGTTACTGGCGGCATAGGCCTATATGCAGCAATACATGTATGCATACATACACAGAAGAAAACATGGCTGGGAATGAGTATAATTTTCTCGACTTATATCTGAGCTTCGAACCTAAACGGTTTTGGAGAATGACGAGACCCTCACCAGCTCCACATCTAAGCTAAAATATCGCCGACATTTCCACTGGAAGGGACCCAAACTTCGAGACATGGATGGGAATGAGTATAATTGTCTCGACTTATATTTTAGCTGCGAACCTCGAGTTTGTTGGAAAATGACGAGACACACACCAGCTCCATATCTAAGCTAAAATATCACCGACATTCTCACTAGAAGGGACCCAAAAGTTGAGACTCACGCGTGAGGTTACTGGCGGCATAGGCCTATATGCAGCAATACATGTATGCATACATACACATATACATTATATGAGTATAATTGTCTCGACTTATATTTTAGCTGCGAACCTCGAGTTTGTTGGAAAATGACGAGACACCCACCAGCTCCATATCTAAGCTAAAATATCACCGACATTGTCACTGGAAGGGACCCAAAAGTGGAGACTCACGCGTGAGGTTACTGGCGGCATAGGCCTATATGCAGCAATACATGTATGCATACATACACAGAAGAAAACATGGCTGGGAATGAGTATAATTTTCTCGACTTATATCTGAGCTGCAAACCTAAACGTTTTTGGAGAATGACGAGACCCTCACCAGCTCCACATCTAAGCTAAAATATTGCCGACATTTCCACTGGAAGGGACCCAAACTTCGAGACATGGATGGGAATGAGTATAAATGTCTCGACTTATATTTTAGCTGCGAACCTCGAGTTTGTTGGAAAATGACGAGACACCCACCAGCTCCATATCTAAGCAAAAATATCACCGACATTCTCACTGGAAGGGACCCAAAAGTTGAGACTCACGCGTGAGGTTACTGGCGGTATAGGCCTATATGCAGCAATACATGTATGCATACATACACATAAGAAAACATGGCTGGGAATGAGTATAATTGTCTCGACTTATATCTGAGCTGCAAACCTAAACGTTTTTGGAGAATGACGAGACCCTCACCAGCTCCACATCTAAGCTAAAATATCGCCGACATTCCCACTGGAAGGGAACCAAACTTTGAGACATGGATGGGAATGAGTATAATTGTCTCGACTTATATTTTAGCTGCGAACCTCGAGTTTGTTGGAAAATGACGAGACACCCACCAGCTCCACATCTAAGCTAAAATATCACTGACATTCTCACTGGAAGGGATCCAAAAATTGAGACTCACGCGTGAGGTTACTGGCGGCATAGGCCTATATGCAGCAATACATGTATGCATACATACACAGAAGAAAACATGGCTGGGATCGAGTATAATTTTCTCGACTTATATCTGAGCTGCAAACCTAAACTTTTTTGGAGAATGACGAGACCCTCACCAGCTCCACATCTAAGCTAAAATATCGCCGACATTTCCACTGGAAGGGAACCAAACTTCGAGACATGGATGGGAATGAGTATAATTGTCTCGACTTATATTTTAGCTGCGAACCTCGAGTTTGTTGGAAAATGACGAGACACCCACCAGCTCCACATCTAAGCTAAAATATCACTGACATTCTCACTGGAAGGGATCCAAAAATTGAGACTCACGACTGAGGTTACTGGCGGCATAGGCCTATATGCAGCAATACATGTATGCATACATACACAGAAGAAAACATGGCTGGGAATGAGTATAGTTTTCTCGACTTATATCTGAGCTGCAAACCTCAAAGTTGTTGGAGAATGACGAGACCCTCGCCAGCTCCACATCTAAGTTAAAACATCGCCGAAATTCTCACTGGAATGGACCCAAAAGTTGAGACTCACGCGTGAGGTTACTGGCGGCATAGGCCTATATGCAGCAATACATGTATGCATACATACACAGAAGAAAACAAGGATGGGAATGAGTAAATTTTTCTCGACTTATATTTTAGCTGCGAACCTCGAGTTTGTTGGAAAATGACGAGACACCCACCAGCTCCACATCTAAGCTAAATTATCACCGACATTCTCACTGGAAGGGACCCAAAAGTTGAGACTCACGCGTGAGGTTACTGGCGGCATAGGCCTATATGCAGCAATACAAGTATGCATACATACACAGAAGAAAACATGGCTGGGAATGAGTATAATTTTCTCGACTTATATCTGAGCTGCAAACCTAAACGTTTATGGAGAATGACGAGACCCTCACCAGCTCCACATCTAAGCTAACATATCGCCGACATTCCCACTGGAAGGGACCCAAACTTCGAGACATGGATGGGAATGAGTATAATTGTCTCGACTTACATTTTAGCTGCGAACCTCGAGTTTGTTGGAAAATGATGAGACACCCACCAGCTCCATATCTAAGCTAAAATATCACCGACACTCTCACTGGAAGGGACCCAAAAGTTGAGACTCACGCGTGAAGTTACTGGCGGCATAGGCCTATATGCAGCAATACATGTATGCATACATACACAGAAGAAAACATGGATGGGAATGAGTATAATTTTCTCGACTTATATTTTAGCTGCGAACCTCGAGTTTGTTGGAAAATGACGAGACACCCACCAGCTCCACATCTAAGCTAAAATATCACCGACATTCTCACTGGAAGGGACTCAAAAGTTGAGACTCACGCGTGAGGTTACTGGCGGCATAGGCCTATATGCAGCAATACATGTATGCATACATACACAGAATAAAACATGGATGGGAATGAGTATAATTTTCTCGACTTATATTTTAGCTGCGAACCTCGAGTTTGTTGGAAAATGACGAGACACCCACCAGCTCCACATCTAAGCTAAAATATCGCCGACATTTCCACTGGAAGGGACCCAAACTTCGAGACATGGATGGGAATGAGTATAATTGTCTCGACTTATATTTTAGCTGGGAACCTCGAGTTTGTTGGAAAATGACGAGACACCCACCAGCTCCATATCTAAGCTAAAATATCACCGACATTCTAACTGGAAGGGACCCAAAAGTTGAGACTCACGCGTGAGGTTACTGGCGGTATAGGCCTATATGCAGCAATACATGTATGCATACATACACAGAAGAAAACATGGCTGGGAATGAGTATAATTTTCTCGACTTATATCTGAGCTGCAAACCTAAACGGTTTTGGAGAATGACGAGACCCTCACCAGCTCCACATCTAAGCTAAAATATCGCCGACATTCCCACTGGAAGGGAACTAAACTTCGAGACATGGATGGGAATGAGTATAATTGTCTCGACTTATATTTTAGCTGCGAACCTCGAGTTTGTTGGAAAATGATGAGACACCCACCAGCTCCATATCTAAGCTAAAATATCACCGACACTCTCACTGGAAGGGACCCAAAAGTTGAGACTCACGCGTGAAGTTACTGGCGGCATAGGCCTATATGCAGCAATACATGTATGCATACATACACAGAAGAAAACATGGATGGGAATGAGTATAATTTTCTCGACTTATATTTTAGCTGCGAACCTCGAGTTTGTTGGAAAATGACGAGACACCCACCAGCTCCACATCTAAGCTAAAATATCACCGACATTCTCACTGGAAGGGACTCAAAAGTTGAGACTCACGCGTGAGGTTACTGGCGGCATAGGCCTATATGCAGCAATACATGTATGCATACATACACAGAAGAAAACATGGATGGGAATGAGTATAATTTTCTCGACTTATATTTTAGCTGCGAACCTCGAGTTTGTTGGAAAATGACGAGACACCCACCAGCTCCACATCTAAGCTAAAATATCGCCGACATTTCCACTGGAAGGGACCCAAACTTCGAGACATGGATGGGAATGAGTATAATTGTCTCGACTTATATTTTAGCTGGGAACCTCGAGTTTGTTGGAAAATGACGAGACACCCACCAGCTCCATATCTAAGCTAAAATATCACCGACATTCTAACTGGAAGGGACCCAAAAGTTGAGACTCACGCGTGAGGTTACTGGCGGTATAGGCCTATATGCAGCAATACATGTATGCATACATACACAGAAGAAAACATGGCTGGGAATGAGTATAATTTTCTCGACTTATATCTGAGCTGCAAACCTAAACGGTTTTGGAGAATGACGAGACCCTCACCAGCTCCACATCTAAGCTAAAATATCGCCGACATTCCCACTGGAAGGGAACCAAACTTCGAGACATGGATGGGAATGAGTATAATTGTCTCGACTTATATTTTAGCTGCGAACCTCGAGTTTGTTGGAAAATGACGAGACACCCACCAGCTCCACATCTAAGCTAAAATATCACTGACATTCTCACTGGAAGGGATCCAAAAATTGAGACTCACGGGTGAGGTTACTGGCGGCATAGGCCTATATGCAGCAATACATGTATGCATACATACACAGAAGAAAACATGGCTGGGAATGAGTATAGTTTTCTCGACTTATATCTGAGCTGCAAACCTCAAAGTTGTTGGAGAATGACGAGACCCTCGCCAGCTCCACATCTAAGTTAAAACATCGCCGAAATTCTCACTGGAATGGACCCAAAAGTTGAGACTCACGCGTGAGGTTACTGGCGGCATAGGCCTATATGCAGCAATACATGTATGCATACATACACAGAAGAAAACAAGGATGGGAATGAGTAAATTTTTCTCGACTTATATTTTAGCTGCGAACCTCGAGTTTGTTGGAAAATGACGAGACACCCACCAGCTCCACATCTAAGCTAAAATATCATCGACATTCTCACTGGAAGGGACCCAAAAGTTGAAACTCACGCGTGAGGTTACTGGCGGTATAGGCCTATATGCAGCAATACATGTATGCATACATACACAGAAGAAAACATGGCTGGGAATGAGTATAATTGTCTCGACTTATATTTTAGCTGCGAACCTCGAGTTTGTTGGAAAATGACGAGACACCCACCAGCTCCATATCTAAGCTAAAGTATCACCGACATTCTTACTGGAAGGGACCCAAAAGTTGAGACTCACGCGTGAGGTTACTGGCGGCATAGGCCTATATGCAGCAATACAAGTATGCATACATACACAGAAGAAAACATGGCTGGGAATGAGTATAATTTTCTCGACTTATATCTGAGCTGCAAACCTAAACGTTTATGGAGAATGACGAGACCCTCACCAGCTCCACATCTAAGCTAACATATCGCCGACATTCCCACTGGAAGGGACCCAAACTTCGAGACATGGATGGGAATGAGTATAATTGTCTCGACTTATATTTTAGCTGCGAACCTCGAGTTTGTGGGAAAATGATGAGACACCCACCAGCTCCATATCTAAGCTAAAATATCACCGACACTCTCACTGGAAGGGACCCAAAAGTTGAGACTCACGCGTGAAGTTACTGGCGGCATAGGCCTATATGCAGCAATACATGTATGCATACATACACAGAAGAAAACATGGATGGGAATGAGTATAATTTTCTCGACTTATATTTTAGCTGCGAACCTCGAGTTTGTTGGAAAATGACGAGACACCCACCAGCTCCACATCTAAGCTAAAATATCACCGACATTCTCACTGGAAGGGACTCAAAAGTTGAGACTCACGCGTGAGGTTACTGGCGGCATAGGCCTATATGCAGCAATACATGTATGCATACATACACAGAAGAAAACATGGCTGGGAATGAGTATAATTTTCTCGACTTATATCTGAGCTGCAATCCTAAACGGTTTTGGAGAATGACGAGACCCTCACCAGCTCCACATCTAAGCTAAAATATCGCCGACATTCCCACTGGAAGGGAACCAAACTTCGAGACATGGATGGGAATGAGTATAATTGTCTCGACTTATATTTTAGCTGCGAACCTCGAGTTTGTTGGAAAATGACGAGACACCCACCAGCTCCACATCTAAGCTAAAATATCACTGACATTCTCACTGGAAGGGATCCAAAAATTGAGACTCACGGGTGAGGTTACTGGCGGCATAGGCCTATATGTAGCAATACATGTATGCATACATACACAGAAGAAAACATGGCTGGGAATGAGTATAGTTTTCTCGACTTATATCTGAGCTGCAAACCTCAAAGTTGTTGGAGAATGACGAGACCCTCGCCAGCTCCACATCTAAGCTAACATATCGCCGACATTCCCACTGGAAGGGACCCAAACTTCGAGACATGGATGGGAATGAGTATAATTGTCTCGACTTATATTTTAGCTGCGAACCTCGAGTTTGTTGGAAAATGATGAGACACCCACCAGCTCCATATCTAAGCTAAAATATCACCGACACTCTCACTGGAAGGGATCCAAAAATTGAGACTCACGGGTGAGGTTACTGGCGGCATAGGCCTATATGTAGCAATACATGTATGCATACATACACAGAAGAAAACATGGCTGGGAATGAGTATAGTTTTCTCGACTTATATCTGAGCTGCAAACCTCAAAGTTGTTGGAGAATGACGAGACCCTCGCCAGCTCCACATCTAAGTTAAAACATCGCCGAAATTCTCACTGGAATGGACCCAAAAGTTGAGACTCACGCGTGAGGTTACCGGCGGCATAGGCCTATATGCAGCAATACATGTATGCATACATACACAGAAGAAAACAAGGATGGGAATGAGTAAATTTTTCTCGACTTATATTTTAGCTGCGAACCTCGAGTTTGTTGGAAAATGACGAGACACCCACCAGCTCCACATCTAAGCTAAAATATCACCGACATTCTCACTGGAAGGGACCCAAAAGTTGAGACTCACGCGTGAGGTTACTGGCGGTATAGGCCTATATGCAGCAATACATGTATGCATACATACACAGAAGAAAACATGGCTGGGAATGAGTATAATTGTCTCGACTTATATTTTAGCTGCGAACCTCGAGTTTGTTGGAAAATGACGAGACACCCACCAGCTCCATATCTAAGCTAAAGTATCACCGACATTCTTACTGGAAGGGACCCAAAAGTTGAGACTCACGCGTGAGGTTACTGGCGGCATAGGCCTATATGCAGCAATACAAGTATGCATACATACACAGAAGAAAACATGGCTGGGAATGAGTATAATTTTCTCGACTTATATCTGAGCTGCAAACCTAAACGTTTATGGAGAATGACGAGACCCTCACCAGCTCCACATCTAAGCTAACATATCGCCGACATTCCCACTGGAAGGGACCCAAACTTCGAGACATGGATGGGAATGAGTATAATTGTCTCGACTTATATTTTAGCTGCGAACCTCGAGTTTGTTGGAAAATGATGAGACACCCACCAGCTCCATATCTAAGCTAAAATATCACCGACACTCTCACTGGAAGGGACCCAAAAGTTGAGACTCACGCGTGAAGTTACTGGCGGCATAGGCCTATATGCAGCAATACATGTATGCATACATACACAGAAGAAAACATGGATGGGAATGAGTATAATTTTCTCGACTTATATTTTAGCTGCGAACCTCGAGTTTGTTGGAAAATGACGAGACACCCACCAGCTCCACATCTAAGCTAAAATATCACCGACATTCTCACTGGAAGGGACTCAAAAGTTGAGACTCACGCGTGAGGTTACTGGCGGCATAGGCCTATATGCAGCAATACATGTATGCATACATACACAGAAGAAAACATGGCTGGGAATGAGTGTAATTTTCTCGACTTATATCTGAGCTGCAAACCTAAACGTTTTTGGAGAATGACGAGACCCTCACCAGCTTCACATCTAAGCTAAAATATCGCCGACATTCCCACTGGAAGGGACCCAAACTTCGAGACATGGATGGGAATGAGTATAATTGTCTCGACTTATATTTTAGCTGCGAACCTCGAGTTTGTTGGAAAATGACGAGACACCCACCAGCTCCATATCTAAGCTAAAATATCACCGACATTCTCACTGGAAGGGACCCAAAAGTTGGGACTCACGCGTGAAGTTACTGGCGGCATAGGCCTATATGCAGCAATACATGTATGCATACATACACAGAAGAAAACATGGATCGACTTATATTTTAGCTGCGAACCTCGAGTTTGTTGGAAAATGACGAGACACCCACCAGCTCCACATCTAAGCTAAAATATCACTGACATTCTCACTGGAAAGGGTCCAAAAATTGAGACTCACGCGTGAGGTTACTGGCGGCATAGGCCTATATGCAGCAATACATGTATGCATACATACACAGAAGAAAACATGGCTGGGAATGAGTATAATTTTCTCGACTTATATCTGAGATGCAAACCTCAAAGTTGTTGGAGAATAAAGAGACCCTTGCCAGCTCCACATCTAAGTTAAAACATCGCCGAAATTCTCACTGGAATGGACCCAAAAGTTGAGACTCACGCGTGAGGTTACTGGCGGCATAGGCCTATATGCAGCAATACATGTATGCATACATACACAGAAGAAAACATGGATGGGAATGAGTATATTTTTCTCGACTTATATTTTAGCTGCGAACCTCGAGTTTGTTGGAAAATGACGAGACACTCACCAGCTCCACATCTAAGCTAAAATATCACCGACATTCTCACTGGAAGGGACCCAAAAGTTGAGACTCACACGTGAGGTTACTGGCGGTATAGGCCTATATGCAGCAATACATGTATGCATACATACACAGAAGAAAACATGGCTTGGAATGAGTATAATTTTATCGACTTATATTTTAGCTGCGAACCTCGAGTTTGTTGGAAAATGACGAGACACCCACCAGCTCCACATCTAAGCTAAAATATCACCGACATTCTCACTGGAAGGGACCCAAAAGTTGCGACTCACGCGTGCGGTTACTGGCGGCATAGGCCTATATGCAGCAATACATGTATGCATACATACACAGAAGAAAACATGGCTTGGAATGAGTATAATTTTATTGACTTATATTTTAGCTGCGAACCTCGAGTTTGTTGGAAAATGACGAGACACCCACCATCTCCACATCTAAGCTAAAATATCGCCGACATTTCCACTGGAAGGGACCCAAACTTCGAGACATGGATGGGAATGAGTATAATTGTCTCGACTTATATTTTAGCTGGGAACCTCGAGTTTGTTGGAAAATGACGAGACACCCACCAGCTCCATATCTAAGCTAAAATATCACCGACATTCTCACTGGAAGGGACCCAAAAGTTGAGACTCACGCGTGAGGTTACTGGCGGTATAGGCCTATATGCAGCAATACATGTATGCATACATACACAGAAGAAAACATGGCTGGGAATGAGTATAATTTTCTCGACTTATATCTGAGCTGCAAACCTAAACGGTTTTGGAGAATGACGAGACCCTCACCAGCTCCACATCTAAGCTAAAATATCGCCGACATTCCCACTGGAAGGGAACCAAACTTCGAGACATGAATGGGAATGAGTATTATTGTCTCGAATTATATTTTAGCTGCGAACCTCGAGTTTGTTGGAAAATGACGAGACACCCACCAGCTCCATATCTAAGCTAAAATATCACCGACATTCTCACTGGAAGGGACCCAAAAGTTGAGACTCACGCGTGAGGTTACTGGTGGTATAGGCCTATATGCAGCAAGACATGTATGCATACATACACAGAAGAAAACATGGATGGGAATGAGTATAATTTTCTCGACATATATTTTAGCTGCGATCCTCGAGTTTGTTGGAAAATGACGAGACACCCACCAGCTCCACATCTAAGTTAAAATATCACCGACATTCTTCTTGGAAGGGACCCAAAAGTTGAGACTCACGCGTGAGGTTACTGGCGGTATAGGCCTATATGGAGCAATACATGTATGCATACATACACAGAAGAAAACATGGATGGGAATGAGTATAATTTTCTCGACTTATATTTTAGCTGCGAACCTCGAGTTTGTTGGAAAATGACGAGACATCCACCAGTTCCCCATCTGAGCTAAAATTGTACTGACATTCTCACTGGAAGGAACCCAAACTTCGAGACTCACGCGTGAGGATACCGGCGGCATAGGCCTATATGCAGCAATACATGTATGCATACATACACAGAAGAAAACATGGCTGGGAATGAGTATAATTTTCTCGACTTATATCTGAGCTGCAAACCTCAAAGTTGTTGGAGAATGAAGAGACCCTCGCCAGCTCCACATCTAAGTTAAAACATCGCCGAAATTCTCACTGGAATGGACCCAAAAGTTGAGACTCACGCGTGAGGTTACTGGCGGTATAGGCCTATATGCAGCAATACATGTATGCATACATACACAGAAGAAAACATGGCTGGGAATGAGTATAATTTTATCGACTTATATTTTAGCTGCGAACCTCGAGTTTGTTGGAAAATGACGAGACACCCACCAGCTCCACATCTAAGCTAAAATATCACCGACATTCTCACTGGAAGGGACCCAAAAGTTGAAACTCACGCGTGCGGTTACTGGCGGCATAGGCCTATATGCAGCAATACATGTATGCATACATACACAGAAGAAAACATGGCTGGGAATGAGTATAATTTTCTCGACTTATATCTTAGCTGCAAACCTAAACGTTTTTGGAGAATGACGAGACCCTCACCAGCTCCACATCTAAGCTAAAATATCGCCGACATTCCCACTGGAAGTGACCCAAACTTCGAGACATGGATGGGAATGAGTATAATTGTCTCGACTTATATTTTATCTGCGAACCTCGAGTTTGTTGGAAAATGACGAGTCACCCACCAGCTCCATATCTAAGCTAAAATATCACCGACATTCTCACTGGAAGGGACCCAAAAGTTGAGACTCACGCGTGAGGTTACTGGCGGCATAGGCCTATATGCAGCAATACATGTATGCATACATACACAGAAGAAAACATGGCTGGGAATGAGTATAATTTTCTCGACTTATATCTGAGCTGCAAACCTAAACGTTTTTGGAGAATGACGAGACCCTCACCAGCTCCACATCTAAGCTAAAATATCGCCGACATTCCCACTGGAAGGGACCCAAACTTCGAGACATGAATGGGAATGAGTATAATTGTCTCGACTTATATTTTAGCTGCGAACCTCGAGTTTGTTGGAAAATGACGAGACACCCACCAGCTCCATATCTGAGCTAAATTATCACTGACATTCTCACTGGAAGGGATCCAAAAATTGAGACTCACGCGTGGGGTTACTGGCGGCATAGGCCTATATGCAGCAATACATGTATGCATACATACACAGAAGAAAACATGGCTGGGAATGAGTATAATTTTCTCGACTTATATCTGAGCTGCAAACCTCAAAGTTGTTGGAGAATAAAGAGACCCTTGCCAGCTCCACATCTAAGTTAAAACATCGCCGAAATTCTCACTGGAATAGACCCAAAAGTTGAGACTCACGCGTGAGGTTACTGGCGGCATAGGCCTATAAGCAGCAATACATGTATGCATACATACACAGAAGAAAACATGACTGGGAATGAGTGTATTTTTCTCGACTTATATTTTAGCTGCGAACCTCGAGTTTGTTGGAAAATGACGAAACTCCCACTAGCTCCACATCTAAGCTAAAATATCACCGACATTCTCACTGGAAGAGACCCAAAAGTTGAGATTCACGCGTGAGGTTACTGGCGGCATAGGCCTATATGCAACAATACATGTATGCATACATACACAGAAGAAAACATGGCTGGGAATGAGTATAATTTTTTTGACTTATATCTGAGCTGCAAACCTAAAAGTTTTTGGAGAATGACGAGACCCTCACCAGCTCCACATCTAAGCTAAAATATCGCCGACATTCCACTGGAAGGGACCCAAACTTCGAGACATGGATGGGAATGAGTATAATTGTCTCGACTTATATTTTGGCTGCGAACCTCGAGTTTGTTGGAAAATGACGAGACACCCACCAGCTCCACATCTAAGTTAAAACATCGCCGAAATTCTCACTGGAATAGACCCAAAAGTTGAGACTCACGCGTGAGGTTACTGGCGGCATAGGCCTATATGCAGCAATACATGTATGCATACATACACAGAAGAAAACATGGATGGGAATGAGTATAATTTTCTAGACTTATATTTTAGCTGCGAACCTCGAGTTTGTTGGAAAATGACGAGACACCCACCAGCTCCACATCTGAGCTAAATTATCACTGACATTCTCACTGGAAGGGATCCAAAAATTGAGACTCACGCGTGGGGTTACTGGCGGCATAGGCCTATATGCAGCAATACATGTATGCTTACATACACAGAAGAAAACATGGATGGGAATGAGTATAATTTTCTCGACTTATATTTTAGCTGCGAACCTCGAGTTTGTTGGAAAATGACGGGACACCCACCAGCTCCACATCTGAGCTAAAATATCACTGACATTCTCACTGGAAGGGATCCAAAAATTGAGACTCACGCGTGAGGTTACTGGCGGCATAGGCCTATAAGCAGCAATACATGTATGCATACATACACATAAGAAAACATGACTGGGAATGAGTGTAATTTTCTCGACATATATTTGAGCTGCGATCCTCGAGTTTGTTGGAAAATGACGCGACACCGACCAGCTCCACATCTAAGTTAAAATATCACCGACATTCTTACTGGAAGGGACCCAAAAAGTTGAGACTCACGCGTGAGGTTACTGGCGGTATAGGCCTATATGCAGCAATACATGTATGCATACATACACAGAAGAAAACATGGCTGGGAATGAGTATAATTTTATCGACTTATATTTTAGCTGCGAACCTCGAGTTTGTTGGAAAATGACGAGACACCCACCAGCTCCACATCTAAGCTAAAATATCACCGACATTCTCACTGGAAGGGACCCAAAAGTTGAGACTCACGCGTGAGGTTACTGGCGGCATAGGCCTATATGCAGCAATACATGTATGCATACATACACAGAAGAAAACATGGCTGGGAATGAGTATAATTTTCTCGACTTATATCTGAGCTGCAAACCTAAACGTTTTTGGAGAATGACGAGACCCTCACCAGCTCCACATCTAAGCTAAAATATCGCCGACATTCTCACTGGAAGGGACCCAAACTTCGAGACATGGATGGGAATGAGTATAATTGTCTCGACTTATATTTTAGCTGCGAACCTCGAGTTTGTTGGAAAATGACGAGACACCCACCAGCTCCATATCTAAGCTACAATATCACCGACATTCTCACTGGAAGGGACCCAAAAGTTGAGACTCACGCGTGGGGTTACTGGCGGCATAGGCCTATATGCAGCAATACATGTATGCATACATACACAGAAGAAAACATGGCTGGGAATGAGTATAATTTTCTCGACTGATATCTGAGCTGCAAACCTAAACGTTTTTGGAGAATGACGAGACCCTCACCAGCTCCACATCTAAGCTAAAATATCGCCGACATTCCCACTGGAAGGGACCCAAACTTCGAGACATGACTGGGAATGAGTATAATTGTCTCGACTTATATTTTAGCTGCGAACCTCGAGTTTGTTGGAAAACGACGAGACACCCACCAGCTCCATATCTAAGCTAAAATATCACCGACATTCTCACTGGAAGGGACCCAAAAGTTGAGACTCACGCGTGAGGTTACTGGCGGCATAGGCCTATATGCAGCAATACATGTATGCATACATACACAGAAGAAAACATGGATGGGAATGAGTATAATTTTCTCGACTTATATTTTAGCTGCGAACCTCGAGTTTGTTGGAAAATGACGAGACACCCACCAGCTCCACATCTGAGCTAAAATATCACTGACATTCTCACTGGAAGGGATCCAAAAATTGAGACTCACGCGTGAGGTTACTGGCGGCATAGGCCTATATGCAGCAATACATGTATGCATACATACACAGAAGAAAACATAGATGGGAATGAGTATAATTTTCTCGACTTATATTTTAGCTGCGAACCTCGAGTTTGTTGGAAAATGACGAGACACCCACCAGCTCCACATCTGAGCTAAAATATCACTGACATTCTCACTGGAAGGGATCCAAAAATTGAGACTCACGCGTGAGGTTACTGGCGGCATAGGCCTATAAGCAGCAATACATGTATGCATACATACACATAAGAAAACATGACTGGGAATGAGTGTAATTTTCTCGACATATATTTTAGCTGCGATCCTCGAGTTTGTTGGAAAATGACGCGACACCCACCAGCTCCACATCTAAGTTAAAATATCACCGACATTCTTACTGGAAGGGACCCAAAAGTTGAGACTCACGCTTGAGGTTACTGGCGGCATAGGCCTATATGCAGCAATACATGTATGCATACATACACAGAAGAAAACATGGATGGGAATGAGTATAATTTTCTCGACTTATATTTTAGCTGCGAACCTCGAGTTTGTTGGAAAATGACGAGACACCCACCAGCTCCACATCTGAGCTAAAATATCACTGACATTCTCACTGGAAGGGATCCAAAAATTGAGACTCACGCGTGAGGTTACTGGCGGCATAGGCCTATAAGCAGCAATACATGTATGCATACATACACATAAGAAAACATGACTGGGAATGAGTGTAATTTTCTCGACATATATTTGAGCTGCGATCCTCGAGTTTGTTGGAAAATGACGCGACACCCACCAGCTCCACATCTAAGTTAAAATATCACCGACATTCTTACTGGAAGGGACCCAAAAGTTGAGACTCACGCGTGAGGTTACTGGCGGTATAGGCCTATATGCAGCAATACATGTATGCATACATACACAGAAGAAAACATGGATGGGAATGAGTATAATTTTCTCGACTTATATTTTAGCTGCGAACCTCGAGTTTGTTGGAAAATGACGAGACACCCACCAGCTCCACATCTGAGCTAAAATATCACTGACATTCTCACTGGAAGGGATCCAAAAATTGAGACTCACGCGTGAGGTTACTGGCGGCATAGGCCTATAAACAGCAATACATGTATGCATACATACACATAAGAAAACATGACTGGGAATGAGTGTAATTTTCTCGACATATATTTGAGCTCCGATCCTCGAGTTTGTTGGAAAATGACGCGACACCCACCAGCTCCACATCTAAGTTAAAATATCACCGACATTCTTACTGGAAGGGACCCAAAAGTTGAGACTCACGCGTGAGGTTACTGGCGGTATAGGCCTATATGCAGCAATACATGTATGCATACATACACAGAAGAAAACATGGCTGGGAATGAGTATAATTTTCTCGACTTATATCTGAGCTGCAAACCTCAAAGTTGTTGGAGAATGAAGAGACCCTCGCCAGCTCCACATCTAAGTTAAAACATCGCCGAAATTCTCACTGGAATGGACCCAAAAGTTGAGACTCACGCGTGAGGTTACTGGCGGCATAGGCCTATATGCAGCAATACATGTATGCATACATACACAGAAGAAAACATGGATGGGAATGAGTATAATTTTCTCGACTTATATTTTAGCTGCGAACCTCGAGTTTGTTGGAAAATGACGAAACACCCACCAGCTCTAAATCTAAGCTAAAATATCACCGACATTCTCACTGGAAGGGACCCAAAAGTTGAGACTCACGCGTGAGGTTACTGGCGGTATAGGCCTATATGCAGCAATACATGTATGCATACATACACAGAAGAAAACATGGCTTGGAATGAGTATAATTTTCACGACTTATATCTGAGCTGCAAACCTCAAAGTTGTTGGAGAATGAAGAGACCCGCGCCAGCTCCACATCTAAGTTAAAACATCGCCGAAATTCTCACTGGAATGGACCCAAAATTTGAGACTCACGCGTGAGGTTACTGGCGGCATAGGCCTATATGCAGCAATACATGTATGCACTCATACACAGAAGACAACGTGGATGGGCATGAGTATAATTGTCTCGACTTATATTTTAGCTGCAAACCTAAACGTTTTTGGAAAATGACGAGACATCCACCAGCTCCACATCTGAGCTAAAATATCACTGACATTCTCACTGGAAGGGACCCAAAATTTGAGACTCACGCGTGAGGTTACTGGCGGCATAGGCCTGTATGCAGAAATACATGTATGCATACATACACAGAAGAAAACATGGATGGGAATGAGTATAATTTTCTCGACTTATATTTTAGCTGCGAACCTCGAGTTTGTTGGAAAATGACGAGACACCCACCAGCTCCACATCTGAGCTAAAATATCACTGACATTCTCACTGGAAGGGATCCAAAAATTGAGACTCACGCGTGAGGTTACTGGCGGCATAGGCCTATAAGCAGCAATACATGTATGCATACATACACAGAAGAAAACATGACTGGGAATGAGTTTAATTTTCTCGACATATATTTGAGCTGCGATCCTCGAGTTTGTTGGAAAATGACGCGACACCCACCAGCTCCACATCTAAGTTAAAATATCACCGACATTCTTACTGGAAGGGACCCAAAAGTTGAGACTCACGCGTGAGGTTACTGGCGGCATAGGCCTATATGCAGCAATACATGTATGCATACATACACAGAAGAAAACATGGATGGGAATGAGTATAATTTTCTCGACTTATATTTTAGCTGCGAACCTCGAGTTTGTTGGAAAATGACGAGACACCCACCAGCTCCACATCTGAGCTAAAATATCACTGACATTCTCACTGGAAGGGATCCAAAAATTGAGACTCACGCGTGAGGTTACTGGCGGCATAGGCCTATAAGCAGCAATACATGTATGCATACATACACATAAGAAAACATGACAGGGAATGAGTGTAATTTTCTCGACATATATTTGAGCTGCGATCCTCGAGTTTGTTGGAAAATGACGCGACACCCACCAGCTCCACATCTAAGTTAAAATATCACCGACATTCTTACTGGAAGGGACCCAAAAGTTGAGACTCACGCGTGAGGTTACTGGCGGTATAGGCCTATATGCAGCAATACATGTATGCATACATACACAGAAGAAAACATGGATGGGAATGAGTATAATTTTCTCGACTTATATTTTAGCTGCGAACCTCGAGTTTGTTGGAAAATGACGAGACACCCACCAGCTCCACATCTGAGCTAAAATATCACTGACATTCTCACTGGAAGGGATCCAAAAATTGAGACTCACGCGTGAGGTTACTGGCGGCATAGGCCTATAAGCAGCAATACATGTATGCATACATACACAGAAGAAAACATGACTGGGAATGAGTGTAATTTTCTCGACATATATTTTAGCTGCGATCCTCGAGTTTGTTGGAAAATGACGAGACACCCACCAGCTCCACATCTAAGTTAAAATATCACCGACAATCTTTCTGGAAGGGACCCAAAAGTTGAGACTCACGCGTGAGGTTACTGGCGGTATAGGCCTATATGCAGCAATACATGTATGCATACATACACAGAAGAAAACATGGATGGGAATGAGTATAATTTTCTCGACTTATATTTTAGCTGCGAACCTCGAGTTTGTTGGACAATGACGAGACATCCACCAGCTCCACATCTAAGCTAAAATATCGCCGACATTCCCACTGGAAGGGATCTAAAAATTGAGACTCACGCGTGGGGTTACTGGCGGCATAGGCCTATATGCAGCAATACATGTATGCATACATACACAGAAGAAAACATGGATGGGAATGAGTATAATTTTCTCGACTTATATTTTAGCTGCGAACCTCGAGTTTGTTGGAAAATGACGAGACACCCACCAGCTCCAAATCTAAGCTAAAATATCACCGACATTCTCACTGGAAGGGACCCAAAAGTTGAGACTCACGCGTGAGGTTACTGGCGGTATAGGCCTATATGCAGCAATACATGTATGCATACATACACAGAAGAAAACATGGCTTGGAATGAGTATAATTTTCACGACTTATATCTGAGCTGCAAACCTCAAAGTTGTTGGAGAATGAAGAGACCCGCGCCAGCTCCACATCTAAGTTAAAACATCGCCGAAATTCTCACTGGAATGGACCCAAAATTTGAGACTCACGCGTGAGGTTACTGGCGGCATAGGCCTATATGCAGCAATACATGTATGCACTCATACACAGAAGACAACGTGGATGGGAATGAGTATAATTGTCTCGACTTATATTTTAGCTGCAAACCTAAACGTTTTTGGGAAAATGACGAGACATCCACCAGCTCCACATCTGAGCTAAAATATCACTGACATTCTCACTGGAAGGGACCCAAAATTTGAGACTCACGCGTGAGGTTACTGGCGGCATAGGCCTGTATGCAGAAATACATGTATGCATACATACACAGAAGAAAACATGACTGGGAATGAGTGTAATTTTCTCGACATATATTTGAGCTGCGATCCTCGAGTTTGTTGGAAAATGACGCGACACCCACCAGCTCCACATCTAAGTTAAAATATCACCGACATTCTTACTGGAAGGGACCCAAAAGTTGAGACTCACGCGTGAGGTTACTGGCGGCATAGGCCTATATGCAGCAATACATGTATGCATACATACACAGAAGAAAACATGGATGGGAATGAGTATAATTTTCTCGACTTATATTTTAGCTGCGAACCTCGAGTTTGTTGGAAAATGACGAGACACCCACCAGCTCCACATCTGAGCTAAAATATCACTGACATTCTCACTGGAAGGGATCCAAAAATTGAGACTCACGCGTGAGGTTACTGGCGGCATAGGCCTATAAGCAGCAATACATGTATGCATACATACACATAAGAAAACATGACTGGGAATGAGTGTAATTTTCTCGACATATATTTGAGCTGCGATCCTCGAGTTTGTTGGAAAATGACGCGACACCCACCAGCTCCACATCTAAGTTAAAATATCACCGACATTCTTACTGGAAGGGACCCAAAAGTTGAGACTCACGCGTGAGGTTACTGGCGGTATAGGCCTATATGCAGCAATACATGTATGCATACATACACAGAAGAAAACATGGATGGGAATGAGTATAATTTTCTCGACTTATGTTTTAGCTGCGAACCTCGAGTTTGTTGGAAAATGACGAGACACCCACCAGCTCCACATCTGAGCTAAAATATCACTGACATTCTCACTGGAAGGGATCCAAAAATTGAGACTCACGCGTGAGGTTACTGGCGGCATAGGCCTATAAGCAGCAATACATGTATGCATACATACACAGAAGAAAACATGACTGGGAATGAGTGTAATTTTCTCGACATATATTTTAGCTGCGATCCTCGAGTTTGTTGGAAAATGACGAGACACCCACCAGCTCCACATCTAAGTTAAAATATCACCGACAATCTTCCTGGAAGGGACCCAAAAGTTGAGACTCACGCGTGAGGTTACTGGCGGTATAGGCCTATATGCAGCAATACATGTATGCATACATACACAGAAGAAAACATGGATGGGAATGAGTATAATTTTCTCGACTTATATTTTAGCTGCGAACCTCGAGTTTGTTGGAAAATGACGAGACATCCACCAGCTCCACATCTGAGCTAAAATATCACTGACATTCTCACTGGAAGGGATCCAAAAATTGAGACTCACGCGTGAGGTTACTGGCGGCATAGGCCTATAATCAGCAATACATGTATGCATACATACACATAAGAAAACATGACTGGGAATGAGTGTAATTTTCTCGACATATATTTGAGCTGCGATCCTCGAGTTTGTTGGAAAATGACGCGACACCCACCAGCTCCACATCTAAGTTAAAATATCACCGACATTCTTACTGGAAGGGACCCAAAAGTTGAGACTCACGCGTGAGGTTACTGGCGGTATAGGCCTATATGCAGCAATACATGTATGCATACATACACAGAAGAAAACATGGCTGGGAATGAGTATAATTTTCTCGACTTATATCTGAGCTGCAAACCTCAAAGTTGTTGGAGAATGAAGAGACCCTCGCCAGCTCCACATCTAAGTTAAAACATCGCCGAAATTCTCACTGGAATGGACCCAAAAGTTGAGACTCACGCGTGAGGTTACTGGCGGCATAGGCCTATATGCAGCAATACATGTATGCATACATACACAGAAGAAAACATGGATGGGAATGAGTATAATTTTCTCGACTTATATTTTAGCTGCGAACCTCGAGTTTGTTGGAAAATGACGAAACACCCACCAGCTCTAAATCTAAGCTAAAATATCACCGACATTCTCACTGGAAGGGACCCAAAAGTTGAGACTCACGCGTGAGGTTACTGGCGGTATAGGCCTATATGCAGCAATACATGTATGCATACATACACAGAAGAAAACATGGCTTGGAATGAGTATAATTTTCACGACTTATATCTGAGCTGCAAACCTCAAAGTTGTTGGAGAATGAAGAGACCCGCGCCAGCTCCACATCTAAGTTAAAACATCGCCGAAATTCTCACTGGAATGGACCCAAAATTTGAGACTCACGCGTGAGGTTACTGGCGGCATAGGCCTATATGCAGCAATACATGTATGCACTCATACACAGAAGACAACGTGGATGGGAATGAGTATAATTGTCTCGACTTATATTTTAGCTGCAAACCTAAACGTTTTTGGAAAATGACGAGACATCCACCAGCTCCACATCTGAGCTAAAATATCACTGACATTCTCACTGGAAGGGACCCAAAATTTGAGACTCACGCGTGAGGTTACTGGCGGCATAGGCCTGTATGCAGAAATACATGTATGCATACATACACAGAAGAAAACATGGATGGGAATGAGTATAATTTTCTCGACTTATATTTTAGCTGCGAACCTCGAGTTTGTTGGAAAATGACGAGACACCCACCAGCTCCACATCTGAGCTAAAATATCACTGACATTCTCACTGGAAGGGATCCAAAAATTGAGACTCACGCGTGAGGTTACTGGCGGCATAGGCCTATAAGCAGCAATACATGTATGCATACATACACAGAAGAAAACATGACTGGGAATGAGTGTAATTTTCTCGACATATATTTGAGCTGCGATCCTCGAGTTTGTTGGAAAATGACGCGACACCCACCAGCTCCACATCTAAGTTAAAATATCACCGACATTCTTACTGGAAGGGACCCAAAAGTTGAGACTCACGCGTGAGGTTACTGGCGGCATAGGCCTATATGCAGCAATACATGTATGCATACATACACAGAAGAAAACATGGATGGGAATGAGTATAATTTTCTCGACTTATATTTTAGCTGCGAACCTCGAGTTTGTTGGAAAATGACGAGACACCCACCAGCTCCACATCTGAGCTAAAATATCACTGACATTCTCACTGGAAGGGATCCAAAAATTGAGACTCACGCGTGAGGTTACTGGCGGCATAGGCCTATAAGCAGCAATACATGTATGCATACATACACAGAAGAAAACATGACTGGGAATGAGTGTAATTTTCTCGACATATATTTTAGCTGCGATCCTCGAGTTTGTTGGAAAATGACGAGACACCCACCAGCTCCACATCTAAGTTAAAATATCACCGACAATCTTTCTGGAAGGGACCCAAAAGTTGAGACTCACGCGTGAGGTTACTGGCGGTATAGGCCTATATGCAGCAATACATGTATGCATACATACACAGAAGAAAACATGGATGGGAATGAGTATAATTTTCTCGACTTATATTTTAGCTGCGAACCTCGAGTTTGTTGGACAATGACGAGACATCCACCAGCTCCACATCTAAGCTAAAATATCACCGACATTCTCACTGGAAGGGACCCAAAAGTTGAGACTCACGCGTGAGGTTACTGGCGGTATAGGCCTATATGCAGCAATACATGTATGCATACATACACAGAAGAAAACATGGCTTGGAATGAGTATAATTTTCACGACTTATATCTGAGCTGCAAACCTCAAAGTTGTTGGAGAATGAAGAGACCCGCGCCAGCTCCACATCTAATTAAAACATCGCCGAAATTCTCACTGGAATGGACCCAAAATTTGAGACTCACGCGTGAGGTTACTGGCGGCATAGGCCTATATGCAGCAATACATGTATGCACTCATACACAGAAGACAACGTGGATGGGAATGAGTATAATTGTCTCGACTTATATTTTAGCTGCAAACCTAAACGTTTTTGGAAAATGACGAGACATCCACCAGCTCCACATCTGAGCTAAAATATCACTGACATTCTCACTGGAAGGGACCCAAAATTTGAGACTCACGCGTGAGGTTACTGGCGGCATAGGCCTGTATGCAGAAATACATGTATGCATACATACACAGAAGAAAACATGGATGGGAATGAGTATAATTTTCTCGACTTATATTTTAGCTGCGAACCTCGAGTTTGTTGGAAAATGACGAGACACCCACCAGCTCCACATCTGAGCTAAAATATCACTGACATTCTCACTGGAAGGGATCCAAAAATTGAGACTCACGCGTGAGGTTACTGGCGGCATAGGCCTATAAGCAGCAATACATGTATGCATACATACACAGAAGAAAACATGACTGGGAATGAGTGTAATTTTCTCGACATATATTTGAGCTGCGATCCTCGAGTTTGTTGGAAAATGACGCGACACCCACCAGCTCCACATCTAAGTTAAAATATCACCGACATTCTTACTGGAAGGGACCCAAAAGTTGAGACTCACGCGTGAGGTTACTGGCGGCATAGGCCTATATGCAGCAATACATGTATGCATACATACACAGAAGAAAACATGGATGGGAATGAGTATAATTTTCTCGACTTATATTTTAGCTGCGAACCTCGAGTTTGTTGGAAAATGACGAGACACCCACCAGCTCCACATCTGAGCTAAAATATCACTGACATTCTCACTGGAAGGGATCCAAAAATTGAGACTCACGCGTGAGGTTACTGGCGGCATAGGCCTATAAGCAGCAATACATGTATGCATACATACACAGAAGAAAACATGACTGGGAATGAGTGTAATTTTCTCGACATATATTTTAGCTGCGATCCTCGAGTTTGTTGGAAAATGACGAGACACCCACCAGCTCCACATCTAAGTTAAAATATCACCGACAATCTTTCTGGAAGGGACCCAAAAGTTGAGACTCACGCGTGAGGTTACTGGCGGTATAGGCCTATATGCAGCAATACATGTATGCATACATACACAGAAGAAAACATGGATGGGAATGAGTATAATTTTCTCGACTTATATTTTAGCTGCGAACCTCGAGTTTGTTGGACAATGACGAGACATCCACCAGCTCCACATCTAAGCTAAAATATCGCCGACATTCCCACTGGAAGGGATCTAAAAATTGAGACTCACGCGTGGGGTTACTGGCGGCATAGGCCTATATGCAGCAATACATGTATGCATACATACACAGAAGAAAACATGGATGGGAATGAGTATAATTTTCTCGACTTATATTTTAGCTGCGAACCTCGAGTTTGTTGGAAAATGACGAGACACCCACCAGCTCCAAATCTAAGCTAAAATATCACCGACATTCTCACTGGAAGGGACCCAAAAGTTGAGACTCACGCGTGAGGTTACTGGCGGTATAGGCCTATATGCAGCAATACATGTATGCATACATACACAGAAGAAAACATGGCTTGGAATGAGTATAATTTTCACGACTTATATCTGAGCTGCAAACCTCAAAGTTGTTGGAGAATGAAGAGACCCGCGCCAGCTCCACATCTAAGTTAAAACATCGCCGAAATTCTCACTGGAATGGACCCAAAATTTGAGACTCACGCGTGAGGTTACTGGCGGCATAGGCCTATATGCAGCAATACATGTATGCACTCATACACAGAAGACAACGTGGATGGGAATGAGTATAATTGTCTCGACTTATATTTTAGCTGCAAACCTAAACGTTTTTGGGAAAATGACGAGACATCCACCAGCTCCACATCTGAGCTAAAATATCACTGACATTCTCACTGGAAGGGACCCAAAATTTGAGACTCACGCGTGAGGTTACTGGCGGCATAGGCCTGTATGCAGAAATACATGTATGCATACATACACAGAAGAAAACATGACTGGGAATGAGTGTAATTTTCTCGACATATATTTGAGCTGCGATCCTCGAGTTTGTTGGAAAATGACGCGACACCCACCAGCTCCACATCTAAGTTAAAATATCACCGACATTCTTACTGGAAGGGACCCAAAAGTTGAGACTCACGCGTGAGGTTACTGGCGGCATAGGCCTATATGCAGCAATACATGTATGCATACATACACAGAAGAAAACATGGATGGGAATGAGTATAATTTTCTCGACTTATATTTTAGCTGCGAACCTCGAGTTTGTTGGAAAATGACGAGACACCCACCAGCTCCACATCTGAGCTAAAATATCACTGACATTCTCACTGGAAGGGATCCAAAAATTGAGACTCACGCGTGAGGTTACTGGCGGCATAGGCCTATAAGCAGCAATACATGTATGCATACATACACATAAGAAAACATGACTGGGAATGAGTGTAATTTTCTCGACATATATTTGAGCTGCGATCCTCGAGTTTGTTGGAAAATGACGCGACACCCACCAGCTCCACATCTAAGTTAAAATATCACCGACATTCTTACTGGAAGGGACCCAAAAGTTGAGACTCACGCGTGAGGTTACTGGCGGTATAGGCCTATATGCAGCAATACATGTATGCATACATACACAGAAGAAAACATGGATGGGAATGAGTATAATTTTGTCGACTTATATTTTAGCTGCGAACCTCGAGTTTGTTGGAAAATGACGAGACACCCACCAGCTCCACATCTGAGCTAAAATATCACTGACATTCTCACTGGAAGGGATCCAAAAATTGAGACTCACGCGTGAGGTTACTGGCGGCATAGGCCTATAAGCAGCAATACATGTATGCATACATACACAGAAGAAAACATGACTGGGAATGAGTGTAATTTTCTCGACATATATTTTAGCTGCGATCCTCGAGTTTGTTGGAAAATGACGAGACACCCACCAGCTCCACATCTAAGTTAAAATATCACCGACAATCTTCCTGGAAGGGACCCAAAAGTTGAGACTCACGCGTGAGGTTACTGGCGGTATAGGCCTATATGCAGCAATACATGTATGCATACATACACAGAAGAAAACATGGATGGGAATGAGTATAATTTTCTCGACTTATATTTTAGCTGCGAACCTCGAGTTTGTTGGAAAATGACGAGACATCCACCAGCTCCACATCTGAGCTAAAATATCACTGACATTCTCACTGGAAGGGACCCAAACTTCGAGACTCACGCGTGAGGTTACCGGCGGCATAGGCCTATATGCAGCAATACATGTATGCATACATACACAGAAGAAAACATGGCTGGGAATGAGTATAATTTTCTCGACTTATATCTGAGCTGCAAACCTCAAAGTTGTTGGAGAATGAGGAGACCCTCGCCAGCTCCACATCTAAGTTAAAACATCGCCGAAATTCTCACTGGAATGGACCCAAAAGTTGAGACTCACGCGTGAGGTTACTGGCGGCATAGGCCTATATGCAGCAATACATGTATGCATACATACACATAAGAAAACATGGATGGGAATGAGTATAATTTTCTCGACTTATATTTTAGCTGCGAACCTCGAGTTTGTTGGAAAATGACGAAACACCCACCAGCTCCAAATCTAAGCTAAAATATCACCGACATTCTCACTGGAAGGGACCCAAAAGTTGAGACTCACTCGTGAGGTTACTGGCGGTATAGGCCTATATGCAGCAATACATGTATGCATACATACACAGAAGAAAACATGGCTGGGAATGAGTATAATTTTCACGACTTATATCTGAGCTGCAAACCTCAAAGTTGTTGGAGAATGAAGAGACCCGCGCCAGCTCCACATCTAAGTTAAAACATCGCCGAAATTCTCACTGGAATGGACCCAAAATTTGAGACTCACGCGTGAGGTTACTGGCGGCATAGGCCTATATGTAGCAATACATGTATGCACTCATACACAGAAGACAACGTGGATGGGAATGAGTATAATTGTCTCGACTTATATTTTAGCTGCAAACCTAAACGTTTTTGGAGAATGACGAGACACCCACCAGCTCCATATCTAAGCTAAAATATCACCGACATTCTCACTGGAAGAGACCCAAAAGTTGAGACTCACGCGTGAGGTTACTGGCGGCATAGGCCTATATGCAACAATACATGTATGCATACATACACAGAAGAAAACATGACTGGGAATGAGTGTAATTTTCTCGACATATATTTGAGTTGCGATCCTCGAGTTTGTTGGAAAATGACGCGACACCCACCAGCTCCACATCTAAGTTAAAATATCACCGACATTCTTACTGGAAGGGACCCAAAAGTTGAGACTCACGCGTGAGGTTACTGGCGGTATAGGCATATATGCAGCAATACATGTATGCATACATACACAGAAGAAAACATGGATGGGAATGAGTATAATTTTCGCGACTTATATTTTAGCTGCGAACCTCGAGTTTGTTGGAAAATGACGAGACATCCACCAGCTCCACATCTGAGCTAAAATATCACTGACATTCTCACTGGAAGGGACCCAAACTTCGAGACATGGATGGGAATGAGTATAATTGTCTCGACTTATATTTTAGCTGCAAACCTAAACGTTTTTGGAGAATGACGAGACACCCACCAGCTCCATATCTAAGCTAAAATATCACCGACATTCTCACTGGAAGAGACCCAAAAGTTGAGACTCACGCGTGAGGTTACTGGCGGCATAGGCCTATATGCAACAATACATGTATGCATACATACACAGAAGAAAACATGGCTGGGAATGAGTACAATTATTTCGACTTATATCTGAGCTGCAAACCTAAAAGTTTTTGGAGAATGACGAGACCCTCACCAGCTCCACATCTAAGCTAAAATATCGCCGACATTCCACTGGAAGGGACCCAAACTTCGAGACATGGATGGGAATGAGTATAATTGTCTCGACTTATATTTTGGCTGCGAACCTCGAGTTTGTTGGAAAATGACGAGACACCCACCAGCTCCACATCTAAGCTAAAATATCACTGACATTCTCACTGGAAGGGATCCAAAAATTGAGACTCACGCGTGAGGTTACTGGCGGTATAGGCCTATATGCAGCAATACATGTATGCATACATACACAGAAGAAAACATGGATGGGAATGAGTATAATTTTCTCGACTTATATTTTAGCTGCGAACCTCGAGTTTGTTGGAAAATGACGAGACATCCACCAGCTCCACATCTGAGCTAAAATATCACTGACATTCTCACTGGAAGGGACCCAAACTTCGAGACTCACGCGTGAGGTTACCGGCGGCATAGGCCTATATGCAGCAATACATGTATGCATACATACACAGAAGAAAACATGGCTGGGAATGAGTATAATTTTCTCGACTTATATCTGAGCTGCAAACCTCAAAGTTGTTGGAGAATGAGGAGACCCTCGCCAGCTCCACATCTAAGTTAAAACATCGCCGAAATTCTCACTGGAATGGACCCAAAAGTTGATACTCACGCGTGAGGTTACTGGCGGCATAGGCCTATATGCAGCAATACATGTATGCATACATACACATAAGAAAACATGGATGGGAATGAGTATAATTTTCTCGACTTATATTTTAGCTGCGAACCTCGAGTTTGTTGGAAAATGACGAAACACCCACCAGCTCCACATCTAAGCTAAAATATCACCGACATTCTCACTGGAAGGGACCCAAAAGTTGAGACTCACTCGTGAGGTTACTGGCGGTATAGGCCTATATGCAGCAATACATGTATGCATACATACACAGAAGAAAACATGGCTGGGAATGAGTATAATTTTCACGACTTATATCTGAGCTGCAAACCTCAAAGTTGTTGGAGAATGAAGAGACCCGCGCCAGCTCCACATCTAAGTTAAAACATCGCCGAAATTCTCACTGGAATGGACCCAAAATTTGAGACTCACGCGTGAGGTTACTGGCGGCATAGGCCTATATGCAGCAATACATGTATGCACTCATACACAGAAGACAACGTGGATGGGAATGAGTATAATTGTCTCGACTTATATTTTAGCTGCAAACCTAAACGTTTTTGGAGAATGACGAGACACCCACCAGCTCCATATCTAAGCTAAAATATCACCGACATTCTCACTGGAAGAGACCCAAAAGTTGAGACTCACGCGTGAGGTTACTGGCGGCATAGGCCTATATGCAACAATACATGTATGCATACATACACAGAAGAAAACATGACTGGGAATGAGTGTAATTTTCTCGACATATATTTGAGTTGCGATCCTCGAGTTTGTTGGAAAATGACGCGACACCCACCAGCTCCACATCTAAGTTAAAATATCACCGACATTCTTACTGGAAGAGACCCAAAAGTTGAGACTCACGCGTGAGGTTACTGGCGGTATAGGCATATATGCAGCAATACATGTATGCATACATACACAGAAGAAAACATGGATGGGAATGAGTATAATTTTCGCGACTTATATTTTAGCTGCGAACCTCGAGTTTGTTGGAAAATGACGAGACATCCACCAGCTCCACATCTGAGCTAAAATATCACTGACATTCTCACTGGAAGGGACCCAAACTTCGAGACTCACGCGTGAGGTTACCGGCGGCATAGGCCTATATGCAGCAATACATGTATGCATACATACACAGAAGAAAACATGGCTGGGAATGAGTATAATTTTCTCGACTTATATCTGAGCTGCAAACCTCAACGTTGTTGGAGAATGAAGAGACCCTCGCCAGCTCCACATCTAAGTTAAAACATCGCCGAAATTCTCACTGGAATGGACCCAAAAGTTGAGACTCACGCGTGAGGTTACTGGCGGCATAGGCCTATATGCAGCAATACATGTATGCATACATACACAGAAGAAAACATGGATGGGAATGAGTATAATTTTCTCGACTTATATTTTAGCTGCGAACCTCGAGTTTGTTGGAAAATGACGAAACACCCACCAGCTCCACATCTAAGCTAAAATATCACCGACATTCTCACTGGAAGGGACCCAAAAGTTGAGACTCACGCGTGAGGTTACTGGCGGTATAGGCCTATATGCAGCAATACATGTATGCATACATACACAGAAGAAAACATGGCTGGGAATGAGTATAATTTTCACGACTTATATCTGAGCTGCAAACCTCAACGTTGTTGGAGAATGAAGAGACCCGCGCCAGCTCCACATCTAAGTTAAAACATCGCCGAAATACTCACTGGAATGGACCCAAAATTTGAGACTCACGCGTGAGGTTACTGGCGGCATAGGCCTATATGCAGCAATACATGTATGCACTCATACACAGAAGAAAACATGGATGGGAATGGGTATAATTGTCTCGACTTATATTTTAGCTGCAAACCTAAACGTTTTTGGAGAATGACGAGACACCCACCAGCTCCATATCTAAGCTAAAATATCACCGACATTCTCACTGGAAGAGACCCAAAAGTTGAGACTCACGCGTGAGGTTACTGGCGGCATAGGCCTATATGCAACAATACATGTATGCATACATACACAGAAGAAAACATGGCTGGGAATGAGTACAATTATTTCGACTTATATCTGAGCTGCAAACCTAAAAGTTTTTGGAGAATGACGAGACCCTCACCAGCTCCACATCTAAGCTAAAATATCGCCGACATTCCACTGGAAGGGACCCAAACTTCGAGACATGGATGGGAATGAGTATAATTGTCTCGACTTATATTTTGGCTGCGAACCTCGAGTTTGTTGGAAAATGACGAGACACCCACCAGCTCCACATCTAAGCTAAAATATCACTGACATTCTCACTGGAAGGGATCCAAAAATTGAGACTCACGCGTGAGGTTACTGGCGGCATAGGCCTATATGCAGCAATACATGTATGCATACATACACAGAAGAAAACATGGATGGGAATGAGTATAATTTTCTCGACTTATATTTTAGCTGCGAACCTCGAGTTTGTTGGAAAATGACGAGACACCCACCAGCTCCACATCTGAGCTAAAATATCATTGACATTCTCACTGGAAGGGATCCAAAAATTGAGACTCACGCGTGAGGTTACTGACGGCATAGGCCTATATGCAGCAATACATGTATGCATACATACAGAAGTGTGCATAAGAAATATGTAAAGGGAAAGAAGTGTGCATAAGAAATATGTAAAGGGAAAGAAGTGTGCATAAGAAATATGTAAAGGGAAAGAAGTGTGCATAAGAAATATGTAAAGGGAAAGAAGTGTGCATAAGAAATATGTAAAGGGAAAGAAGTGTGCATAAGAAATATGTAAAGGGAAAGAAGTGTGCATAAGAAATAAACACCTGATGTCGGAACAAGCCCTCGAGTTGTATATATGTAAAGGGAAAGAAGTGTGCATAAGAAATATGTAAAGGGAAAGAAGTGTGCATAAGAAATAAACACCTGATGTCGGAACAAGCCCTCGAGTTATATATATGTAAAGGGAAAGAAGTGTGCATAAGAAATATGTAAAGGGAAAGAAGTGTGCATAAGAAATATGTAAAGGGAAAGAAGTGTGCATAAGAAATATGTAAAGGGAAAGAAGTGTGCATAAGAAATATGTAAAGGGAAAGAAGTGTGCATAAGAAATATAAAAGGGAAAGAAGTGTGCATAAGAAATATGTAAAGGGAAAGAAGTGTGCATAAGAAATAAACACCTGATGTCGGAACAAGCCCTCGAGTTATATATATGTAAAGGGTAAGAAGTGTGCATAAGAAATAAACACCTGATGTCGGAACAAGACCTCGAGTTAAATATGTAAAGGGAAAGAAGTGTGCATAAGAAATATGTAAAGGGAAAGAAGTGTGCATAAGAAATATGTAAAGGGAAAGAAGTGTGCATAAGAAATAAACACCTGATGTCGGAACAAGCCCTCGAGTTAAATATGTAAAGGGAAAGAAGTGTGCATAAGAAATATGTAAAGGGAAAGAAGTGTGCATAAGAAATAAACACCTGATGTCGGAACAAGCCCTCGAGTTATATATATGTAAAGGGAAAGAAGTGTGCATAAGAAATAAACACCTGATGTCGGAACAAGCCCTCGAGTTAAATATGTAAAGGGAAAGAAGTGTGCATAAGAAATATGTAAAGGGAAAGAAGTGTGCATAAGAAATAAACACCTGATGTCGGAACAAGCCCTCGAGTTATATATATGTAAAGGGAAAGAAGTGTGCATAAGAAATATGTAAAGGGAAAGAAGTGTGCATAAGAAATATGTAAAGGGAAAGAAGTGTGCATAAGAAATATGTAAAGGGAAAGAAGTGTGCATAAGAAATATGTAAAGGGAAAGAAGTGTGCATAAGAAATATGTAAAGGGAAAGAAGTGTGCATAAGAAATATGTAAAGGGAAAGAAGTGTGCATAAGAAATATGTAAAGGGAAAGAAGTGTGCATAAGAAATATGTAAAGGGAAAGAAGTGTGCATAAGAAATATGTAAAGGGAAAGAAGTGTGCATAAGAAATAAACACCTGATGTCGGAACAAGCCCTCGAGTTATATATATGTAAAGGGAAAGAAGTGTGCATAAGAAATATGTAAAGGGAAAGAAGTGTGCATAAGAAATATGTAAAGGGAAAGAAGTGTGCATAAGAAATATGTAAAGGGAAAGAAGTGTGCATAAGAAATATGTAAAGGGAAAGAAGTGTGCATAAGAAATATGTAAAGGGAAAGAAGTGTGCATAAGAAATATGTAAAGGGAAATAATTGTGCATAAGAAATATGTAAAGGGAAAGAAGTGTGCATAAGAAATATGTAAAGGGAAAGAAGTGTGCATAAGAAATATGTAAAGGGAAAGAAGTGTGCATAAGAAATATGTAAAGGGAAAGAAGTGTGCATAAGAAATATGTAAAGGGAAAGAAGTGTGCATAAGAAATAAACACCTGATGTCGGAACAAGCCCTCGAGTTAAATATGTAAAGGGAAAGAAGTGTGCATAAGAAATATGTAAAGGGAAAGAAGTGTGCATAAGAAATATGTAAAGGGAAAGAAGTGTGCATAAGAAATAAACACCTGATGTCGGAACAAGCCCTCGAGTTATATATATGTAAAGGGAAAGAAGTGTGCATAAGAAATATGTAAAGGGAAAGAAGTGTGCATAAGAAATATGTAAAGGGAAAGAAGTGTGCATAAGAAATATGTAAAGGGAAAGAAGTGTGCATAAGAAATATGTAAAGGGAAAGAAGTGTGCATAAGAAATATGTAAAGGGAAAGAAGTGTGCATAAGAAATATGTAAAGGGAAAGAAGTGTGCATAAGAAATATGTAAAGGGAAAGAAGTGTGCATAAGAAATATGTAAAGGGAAAGAAGTGTGCATAAGAAATATGTAAAGGGAAAGAAGTGTGCATAAGAAATATGTAAAGGGAAAGAAGTGTGCATAAGAAATAAACACCTGATGTCGAAACAAGCCCTCGAGTTAAATATGTAAAGGGAAAGAAGTGTGCATAAGAAATATGTAAAGGGAAAGAAGTGTGCATAAGAAATATGTAAAGGGAAAGAAGTGTGCATAAGAAATAAACACCTGATGTCGGAACAAGCCCTCGAGTTAAATATGTAAAGGGAAAGAAGTGTGCATAAGAAATATGTAAAGGGAAAGAAGTGTGCATAAGAAATAAACACCTGATGTCGGAACAAGCCCTCGAGTTATATATATGTAAAGGGAAAGAAGTGTGCATAAGAAATAAACACCTGATGTCGGAACAAGCCCTCGAGTTAAATATGTAAAGGGAAAGAAGTGTGCATAAGAAATATGTAAAGGGAAAGAAGTGTGCATAAGAAATAAACACCTGATGTCGGAACAAGCCCTCGAGTTATATATATGTAAAGGGAAAGAAGTGTGCATAAGAAATATGTAAAGGGAAAGAAGTGTGCATAAGAAATATGTAAAGGGAAAGAAGTGTGCATAAGAAATATGTAAAGGGAAAGAAGTGTGCATAAGAAATATGTAAAGGGAAAGAAGTGTGCATAAGAAATATGTAAAGGGAAAGAAGTGTGCATAAGAAATATGTAAAGGGAAAGAAGTGTGCATAAGAAATATGTAAAGGGAAAGAAGTGTGCATAAGAAATATGTAAAGGGAAAGAAGTGTGCATAAGAAATATGTAAAGGGAAAGAAGTGTGCATAAGAAATAAACACCTGATGTCGGAACAAGCCCTCGAGTTATATATATGTAAAGGGAAAGAAGTGTGCATAAGAAATATGTAAAGGGAAAGAAGTGTGCATAAGAAATATGTAAAGGGAAAGAAGTGTGCATAAGAAATATGTAAAGGGAAAGAAGTGTGCATAAGAAATATGTAAAGGGAAAGAAGTGTGCATAAGAAATATGTAAAGGGAAAGAAGTGTGCATAAGAAATATGTAAAGGGAAATAATTGTGCATAAGAAATATGTAAAGGGAAAGAAGTGTGCATAAGAAATATGTAAAGGGAAAGAAGTGTGCATAAGAAATATGTAAAGGGAAAGAAGTGTGCATAAGAAATATGTAAAGGGAAAGAAGTGTGCATAAGAAATATGTAAAGGGAAAGAAGTGTGCATAAGAAATAAACACCTGATGTCGGAACAAGCCCTCGAGTTAAATATGTAAAGGGAAAGAAGTGTGCATAAGAAATATGTAAAGGGAAAGAAGTGTGCATAAGAAATATGTAAAGGGAAAGAAGTGTGCATAAGAAATAAACACCTGATGTCGGAACAAGCCCTCGAGTTATATATATGTAAAGGGAAAGAAGTGTGCATAAGAAATATGTAAAGGGAAAGAAGTGTGCATAAGAAATATGTAAAGGGAAAGAAGTGTGCATAAGAAATATGTAAAGGGAAAGAAGTGTGCATAAGAAATATGTAAAGGGAAAGAAGTGTGCATAAGAAATATGTAAAGGGAAAGAAGTGTGCATAAGAAATATGTAAAGGGAAAGAAGTGTGCATAAGAAATATGTAAAGGGAAAGAAGTGTGCATAAGAAATATGTAAAGGGAAAGAAGTGTGCATAAGAAATATGTAAAGGGAAAGAAGTGTGCATAAGAAATATGTAAAGGGAAAGAAGTGTGCATAAGAAATAAACACCTGATGTCGAAACAAGCCCTCGAGTTAAATATGTAAAGGGAAAGAAGTGTGCATAAGAAATATGTAAAGGGAAAGAAGTGTGCATAAGAAATATGTAAAGGGAAAGAAGTGTGCATAAGAAATATGTAAAGGGAAAGAAGTGTGCATAAGAAATATGTAAAGGGAAAGAAGTGTGCATAAGAAATATGTAAAGGGAAATAAATGTGCATAAGAAATAAACACCTGATGTCGGAACAAGCCCTCGAGTTAAATATGTAAAGGGAAAGAAGTGTGCATAAGAAATATGTAAAGGGAAAGAAGTGTGCATAAGAAATATGTAAAGGGAAAGAAGTGTGCATAAGAAATAAACACCTGATGTCGGAACAAGCCCTCGAGTTATATATATGTAAAGGGAAAGAAGTGTGCATATGAAATATGTAAAGGGAAAGAAGTGTGCATAAGAAATATGTAAAGGGAAAGAAGTGTGCATAAGAAATAAACACCTGATGTCGGAACAAGCCCTCGAGTTATATATATGTAAAGGGAAAGAAGTGTGCATAATAAATAAACACCTGATGTCGGAACAAGCCCTCGAGTTAAATATGTAAAGGGAAAGAAGTGTGCATAAGAAATATGTAAAGGGAAAGAAGTGTGCATAAGAAATATGTAAAGGGAAAGAAGTGTGCATAAGAAATAAACACCTGATGTCGGAACAAGCCCTCGAGTTAAATATGTAAAGGGAAAGAAGTGTGCATAAGAAATATGTAAAGGGAAAGAAGTGTGCATAAGAAATATGTAAAGGGAAAGAAGTGTGCATAAGAAATAAACACCTGATGTCGGAACAAGCCCTCGAGTTAAATATGTAAAGGGAAAGAAGTGTGCATAAGAAATAAACACCTGATATCGGAACAAGCCCTCGAGTTATATATATGTAAAGGGAATGAAGTGTGCTTAAGAAATATGTAAAGGGAAAGAAGTGTGCATAAGAAATAAACACCTGATGTCGGAACAAGCCCTCGAGTTATATATATGTAAAGGGAAAGAAGTGTGCATAAGAAATATGTAAAGGGAAAGAAGTGTGCATAAGAAATATGTAAAGGGAAAGAAGTGTGCATAAGAAATATGTAAAGGGAAAGAAGTGTGCATAAGAAATATGTAAAGGGAAAGAAGTGTGCATAAGAAATAAACACCTGATGTCGGAACAAGCCCTCGAGTTAAATATGTAAAGGGAAAGAAGTGTGCATAAGAAATATGTAAAGGGAAAGAAGTGTGCATAAGAAATATGTAAAGGGAAAGAAGTGTGCATAAGAAATAAACACCTGATGTCGGAACAAGCCCTCGAGTTAAATATATGTAAAGGGAAAGAAGTGTGCATAAGAAATATGTAAAGGGAAAGAAGTGTGCATAAGAAATATGTAAAGGGAAAGAAGTGTGCATAAGAAATATGTAAAGGGAAAGAAGTGTGCACAAGAAATAAACACCTGATGTCGGAACAAGCCCTCGAGTTATATATGTAAAGGGAAAGAAGTGTGCATAAGAAATAAACACCTGATGTCGGAACAAGCCCTCGAGTTAAATATGTAAAGGGAAAGAAGTGTGCATAAGAAATATGTAAAGGGAAAGAAGTGTGCATAAGAACTATGTAAAGGGAAAGAAGTGTGCATAAGAAATATGTAAAGGGAAAGAAGTGTGCATAAGAAATAAACACCTGATGTCGGAACAAGCCCTCGAGTTAAATATGTAAAGGGAAAGAAGTGTGCATAAGAAATATGTAAAGGGAAAGAAGTGTGCATAGGAAATATGTAAAGGGAAAGAAGTGTGCATAAGAAATAAACACCTGATGTCGGAACAAGCCCTCGAGTTAAATATGTAAAGGGAAAGAAGTGTGCATAAGAATTATGTAAAGGGAAAGAAGTGTGCATAAGAAATATGTAAAGGGAAAGAAGTGTGCATAAGAAATATGTAAAGGGAAAGAAGTGTGCATAAGAAATATGTAAAGGAAAAGAAGTGTGCATAAGAAATATGTAAAGGGAAAGAAGTGTGCATAAGAAATATGTAAAGGGAAAGAAGTGTGCATAAGAAATATGTAAAGGGAAAGAAGTGTGCATAAGAAATATGTAAAGGGAAATAAGTGTGCATCAGAAATAAACACCTGATGTCGGAACAAGCCCTCGAGTTAAATATGTAAGGGGAAAGAAGTGTGCATAAGAAATATGTAAAGGGAAAGAAGTGTGCATAAGAAATATGTAAAGGGAAAGAAGTGTGCATAAGAAATATGTAAAGGGAAAGAAGTGTGCATAATAAATATGTAAAGGGAAAGAAGTGTGCATAAGAAATATGTAAAGGGAAAGAAGTGTGCATAAGAAATATGTAAAGGGAAAGAAGTGTGCATAAGAAATATGTAAAGGGAAAGAAGTGTGCATAAGAAATATGTAAAGGGAAAGAAGTGTGCATAAGAAATATGTAAAGGGAAAGAAGTGTGCATAAGAAATATGTAAAGGGAAAGAAGTGTGCATAAGAAATATGTAAAGGGAAAGAAGTGTGCATAAGAAATAAACACCTGATGTCGGAACAAGCCCTCGAGTTGTATATATGTAAAGGGAAAGAAGTGTGCATAAGAAATATGTAAAGGGAAAGAAGTGTGCATAAGAAATAAACACCTGATGTCGGAACAAGCCCTGGAGTTATATATATGTAAAGGGAAAGAAGTGTGCATAAGAAATATGTAAAGGGAAAGAAGTGTGCATAAGAAATATGTAAAGGGAAAGAAGTGTGCATAAGAAATATGTAAAGGGAAAGAAGTGTGCATAAGAAATATGTAAAGGGAAAGAAGTGTGCATAAGAAATATGTAAAGGGAAAGAAGTGTGCATAAGAAATAAACACCTGATGTCGGAACAAGCCCTCGAGTTAAATATGTAAAGGGAAAGAAGTGTGCATAAGAAATATGTAAAGGGAAAGAAGTGTGCATAAAAAATATGTAAAGGGAAAGAAGTGTGCATAAGAAATAAACACCTGATGTCGGAACAAGCCCTCGAGTTAAATATGTAAAGGGAAAGAAGTGTGCATAAGAAATAAACACCTGATATCGGAACAAGCCCTCGAGTTATATATATGTAAAGGGAAAGAAGTGTGCATAAGAAATATGTAAAGGGAAAGAAGTGTGCATAAGAAATAAACACCTGATGTCGGAACAAGCCCTCGAGTTATATATATGTAAAGGGAAAGAAGTGTGCATAAGAAATAAACACCTGATGTCGGAACAAGCCCTCGAGTGAAATATGTAAAGGGAAAGAAGTGTGCATAAGAAATATGTAAAGGGAAAGAAGTGTGCATAAGAAATATGTAAAGGGAAAGAAGTGTGCATAAGAAATATGTAAAGGGAAAGAAGTGTGCATAAGAAATATGTAAAGGGAAAGAAGTGTGCATAAGAAATAAACACCTGATGTCGGAACAAGCCCTCGAGTTAAATATGTAAAGGGAAAGAAGTGTGCATAAGAAATATGTAAAGGGAAAGAAGTGTGCATAAGAAATATGTAAAGGGAAAGAAGTGTGCATAAGAAATAAACACCTGATGTCGGAACAAGCCCTCGAGTTAAATATATGTAAAGGGAAAGAAGTGTGCATAAGAAATATGTAAAGGGAAAGAAGTGTGCATAAGAAATATGTAAAGGGAAAGAAGTGTGCATAAGAAATATGTAAAGGGAAAGAAGTGTGCACAAGAAATAAACACCTGATGTCGGAACAAGCCCTCGAGTTATATATGTAAAGGGAAAGAAGTGTGCATAAGAAATAAACACCTGATGTCGGAACAAGCCCTCGAGTTAAATATGTAAAGGGAAAGAAGTGTGCATAAGAAATATGTAAAGGGAAAGAAGTGTGCATATGAAATATGTAAAGGGAAAGAAGTGTGCATAAGAAATATGTAAAGGGAAAGAAGTGTGCATAAGAAATAAACACCTGATGTCGGAACAAGCCCTCGAGTTAAATATGTAAAGGGAAAGAAGTGTGCATAAGAAATATGTAAAGGGAAAGAAGTGTGCATAGGAAATATGTAAAGGGAAAGAAGTGTGCATAAGAAATAAACACCTGATGTCGGAACAAGCCCTCGAGTTAAATATGTAAAGGGAAAGAAGTGTGCATAAGAAATATGTAAAGGGAAAGAAGTGTGCATAAGAAATATGTAAAGGGAAAGAAGTGTGCATAAGAAATATGTAAAGGGAAAGAAGTGTGCATAAGAAATATGTAAAGGAAAAGAAGTGTGCATAAGAAATATGTAAAGGGAAAGAAGTGTGCATAAGAAATATGTAAAGGGAAAGAAGTGTGCATAAGAAATATGTAAAGGGAAAGAAGTGTGCATAAGAAATATGTAAAGGGAAATAAGTGTGCATAAGAAATAAACACCTGATGTCGGAACAAGCCCTTGAGTTAAATATGTAAAGGGAAAGAAGTGTGCATAAGAAATATGTAAAGGGAAAGAAGTGTGCATAAGAAATATGTAAAGGGAAAGAAGTGTGCATAAGAAATATGTAAAGGGAAAGAAGTGTGCATAAGAAATATGTAAAGGGAAAGAAGTGTGCATAAGAAATATGTAAAGGGAAAGAAGTGTGCATAAGAAATATGTAAAGGGAAAGAAGTGTGCATAAGAAATATGTAAAGGGAAAGAAGTGTGCATAAGAAATATGTAAAGGGAAAGAAGTGTGCATAAGAAATATGTAAAGGGAAAGAAGTGTGCATAAGAAATATGTAAAGGGAAAGAATTGTGCATAAGAAATATGTAAAGGGAAAGAAGTGTGCATAAGAAATAAACACCTGATGTCGGAACAAGCCCTCGAGTTGTATATATGTAAAGGGAAAGAAGTGTGCATAAGAAATATGTAAAGGGAAAGAAGTGTGCATAAGAAATAAACACCTGATGTCGGAACAAGCCCTCGAGTTATATATATGTAAAGGGAAAGAAGTGTGCATAAGAAATATGTAAAGGGAAAGAAGTGTGCATAAGAAATATGTAAAGGGAAAGAAGTGTGCATAAGAAATATGTAAAGGGAAAGAAGTGTGCATAAGAAATATGTAAAGGGAAAGAAGTGTGCATAAGAAATATAAAAGGGAAAGAAGTGTGCATAAGAAATATGTAAAGGGAAAGAAGTGTGCATAAGAAATAAACACCTGATGTCGGAACAAGCCCTCGAGTTATATATATGTAAAGGGTAAGAAGTGTGCATAAGAAATAAACACCTGATGTCGGAACAAGCCCTCGAGTTAAATATGTAAAGGGAAAGAAGTGTGCATAAGAAATATGTAAAGGGAAAGAAGTGTGCATAAGAAATATGTAAAGGGAAAGAAGTGTGCATAAGAAATAAACACCTGATGTCGGAACAAGCCCTCGAGTTAAATATGTAAAGGGAAAGAAGTGTGCATAAGAAATATGTAAAGGGAAAGAAGTGTGCATAAGAAATAAACACCTGATGTCGGAACAAGCCCTCGAGTTATATATATGTAAAGGGAAAGAAGTGTGCATAAGAAATAAACACCTGATGTCGGAACAAGCCCTCGAGTTAAATATGTAAAGGGAAAGAAGTGTGCATAAGAAATATGTAAAGGGAAAGAAGTGTGCATAAGAAATAAACACCTGATGTCGGAACAAGCCCTCGAGTTATATATATGTAAAGGGAAAGAAGTGTGCATAAGAAATATGTAAAGGGAAAGAAGTGTGCATAAGAAATATGTAAAGGGAAAGAAGTGTGCATAAGAAATATGTAAAGGGAAAGAAGTGTGCATAAGAAATATAAAAGGGAAAGAAGTGTGCATAAGAAATATGTAAAGGGAAAGAAGTGTGCATAAGAAATAAACACCTGATGTCGGAACAAGCCCTCGAGTTATATATATGTAAAGGGTAAGAAGTGTGCATAAGAAATAAACACCTGATGTCGGAACAAGCCCTCGAGTTAAATATGTAAAGGGAAAGAAGTGTGCATAAGAAATATGTAAAGGGAAAGAAGTGTGCATAAGAAATATGTAAAGGGAAAGAAGTGTGCATAAGAAATAAACACCTGATGTCGGAACAAGCCCTCGAGTTAAATATGTAAAGGGAAAGAAGTGTGCATAAGAAATATGTAAAGGGAAAGAAGTGTGCATAAGAAATAAACACCTGATGTCGGAACAAGCCCTCGAGTTATATATATGTAAAGGGAAAGAAGTGTGCATAAGAAATAAACACCTGATGTCGGAACAAGCCCTCGAGTTAAATATGTAAAGGGAAAGAAGTGTGCATAAGAAATATGTAAAGGGAAAGAAGTGTGCATAAGAAATAAACACCTGATGTCGGAACAAGCCCTCGAGTTATATATATGTAAAGGGAAAGAAGTGTGCATAATAAATATGTAAAGGGAAAGAATTGTGCATAAGAAATATGTAAAGGGAAAGAAGTGTGCATAAGAAATATGTAAAGGGAAAGAAGTGTGCATAAGAAATATGTAAAGGGAAAGAAGTGTGCATAAGAAATATGTAAAGGGAAAGAAGTGTGCATAAGAAATATGTAAAGGGAAAGAAGTGTGCATAAGAAATATGTAAAGGGAAAGAAGTGTGCATAAGAAATATGTAAAGGGAAAGAAGTGTGCATAAGAAATATGTAAAGGGAAAGAAGTGTGCATAAGAAATATGTAAAGGGAAAGAAGTGTGCATAAGAAATAAACACCTGATGTCGGAACAAGCCCTCGAGTTAAATATGTAAAGGGAAAGAAGTGTGCATAAGAAATATGTAAAGGGAAAGAAGTGTGCATAAGAAATATGTAAAGGGAAAGAAGTGTGCATAAGAAATAAACACCTGATGTCGGAACAAGCCCTCGAGTTATATATATGTAAAGGGAAAGAAGTGTGCATAAGAAATATGTAAAGGGAAAGAAGTGTGCATAAGAAATATGTAAAGGGAAAGAAGTGTGCATAAGAAATATGTAAAGGGAAAGAAGTGTGCATAAGAAATATGTAAAGGGAAAGAAGTGTGCATAAGAAATATGTAAAGGGAAAGAAGTGTGCATAAGAAATATGTAAATGGAAAGAAGTGTGCATAAGAAATATGTAAAGGGAAAGAAGTGTGCATAAGAAATATGTAAAGGGAAAGAAGTGTGCATAAGAAATATGTAAAGGGAAAGAAGTGTGCATAAGAAATAAACACCTGATGTCGGAACAAGCCCTCGAGTTAAATATGTAAAGGGAAAGAAGTGTGCATAAGAAATATGTAAAGGGAAAGAAGTGTGCATAAGAAATATGTAAAGGGAAAGAAGTGTGCATAAGAAATATGTAAAGGGAAAGAAGTGTGCATAAGAAATATGTACAGGGAAAGAAGTGTGCATAAGAAATATGTAAAGGGAAAGAAGTGTGCATAAGAAATATGTAAAGGGAAAGAAGTGTGCATAATAAATATGTAAAGCGAAAGAAGTGTGCATAAGAAATATGTAAAGGGAAAGAAGTGTGCATAAGAAATAAACACCTGATGTCTGAACAAGCCCTCGAGTTAAATATGTAAAGGGAAAGAAGTGTGCATAAGAAATAAACACCTGATGTCGGAACAAGCCCTCGAGTTAAATATGTAAAGGGAAAGAAGTGTGCATAAGACATATGTAAAGGGAGAGAAGTGTGCATAAGAAATATGTAAAGGGAAAGAAGTGTGCATAAGAAATATGTAAAGGGAAAGAAGTGTGCATAAGAAATATGTAAAGGGAAAGAAGTGTGCATAAGAAATATGTAAAGGGAAAGAAGTGTGCATAAGAAATATGTACAGGGAAAGAAGTGTGCATAAGAAATATGTAAAGGGAAAGAAGTGTGCATAAGAAATATGTAAAGGGAAAGAAGTGTGCATAAGAAATATGTAAAGGGAAAGAAGTGTGCATAAGAAATAAACACCTGATGTCGGAACAAGCCCTCGAGTTAAATATGTAAAGGGAAAGAAGTGTGCATAAGAAATATGTAAAGGGAAAGAAGTGTGCATAAGAAATATGTAAAGGGAAAGAAGTGTGCATAAGAAATATGTAAAGGGAAAGAAGTGTGCATAAGAAATATGTAAAGGGAAATAAGTGTGCATAAGAAATAAACACCTGATGTCGGAACAAGCCCTCGAGTTAAATATGTAAAGGGAAAGAAGTGTGCATAAGAAATATGTAAAGGGAAAGAAGTGTGCATAAGAAATATGTAAAGGGAAAGAAGTGTGCATAAGAAATAAACACCTGATGTCGGAACAAGCCCTCGAGTTAAATATATGTAAAGGGAAAGAAGTGTGCATAAGAAATATGTAAAGGGAAAGAAGTGTGCATAAGAAATAAACACCTGATGTCGGAACAAGCCCTCGAGTTATATATATGTAAAGGGAAAGAAGTGTGCATAAGAAATATGTAAAGGGAAAGAAGTGTGCATAAGAAATATGTAAAGGGAAAGAAGTGTGCATAAGAAATAAACACCTGATGTCGGAACAAGCCCTCGAGTTATATATATGTAAAGGGAAAGAAGTGTGCATCAGAAATAAACACCTGATGTCGGAACAAGCCCTCGAGTTAAATATGTAACGGGAAAGAAGTGTGCATAAGAAATATGTAAAGGGAAAGAAGTGTGCATAAGAAATATGTAAAGGGAAAGAAGTGTGCATAAGAAATAAACACCTGATGTCGGAACAAGCCCTCGAGTTAAATATGTAAAGGGAAAGAAGTGTGCATAAGAAATATGTAAAGGGAAAGAAGTGTGCATAAGAAATATGTAAAGGGAAAGAAGTGTGCATAAGAAATAAACACCTGATGTCGGAACAAGCCCTCGAGTTAAATATGTAAAGGGAAAGAAGTGTGCATAAGAAATAAACACCTGATGTCGGAACAAGCCCTCGAGTTATATATATGTAAAGGGAAAGAAGTGTGCATAAGAAATATGTAAAGGGAAAGAAGTGTGCATAAGAAATAAACACCTGATGTCGGAACAAGCCCTCGAGTTATATATATGTAAAGGGAAAGAAGTGTGCATAAGAAATAAACACCTGATGTCGGAACAAGCCCTCGAGTGAAATATGTAAAGGGAAAGAAGTGTGCATAAGAAATATGTAAAGGGAAAGAAGTGTGCATAAGAAATATGTAAAGGGAAAGAAGTGTGCATAAGAAATATGTAAAGGGAAAGAAGTGTGCATAAGAAATATGTAAAGGGAAAGAAGTGTGCATAAGAAATAAACACCTGATGTCGGAACAAGCCCTCGAGTTAAATATGTAAAGGGAAAGAAGTGTGCATAAGAAATATGTAAAGGGAAAGAAGTGTGCATAGGAAATATGTAAAGGGAAAGAAGTGTGCATAAGAAATAAACACCTGATGTCGGAACAAGCCCTCGAGTTAAATATGTAAAGGGAAAGAAGTGTGCATAAGAAATATGTAAAGGGAAAGAAGTGTGCATAAGAAATATGTAAAGGGAAAGAAGTGTGCATAAGAAATATGTAAAGGGAAAGAAGTGTGCATAAGAAATATGTAAAGGAAAAGAAGTGTGCATAAGAAATATGTAAAGGGAAAGAAGTGTGCATAAGAAATATGTAAAGGGAAAGAAGTGTGCATAAGAAATATGTAAAGGGAAAGAAGTGTGCATAAGAAATATGTAAAGGGAAAGAAGTGTGCATGAGAAATATGTAAAGGGAAAGAAGTGTGCATAAGAAATATGTAAAGGGAAAGAAGTGTGCATAAGAAATATGTAAAGGGAAAGAAGTGTGCATAAGAAATATGTAAAGGGAAAGAAGTGTGCATAAGAAATATGTAAAGGGAAAGAAGTGTGCATAAGAAATAAACACCTGATGTCGGAACAAGCCCTCGAGTTAAATATGTAAAGGGAAAGAAGTGTGCATAAGAAATATGTAAAGGGAAAGAAGTGTGCATAAGAAATATGTAATGGAAAGAAGTGTGCATAAGAAATAAACACCTGATGTCGGAACAAGCCCTCGAGTTAAATATGTAAAGGGAAAGAAGTGTGCATAAGAAATATGTAAAGGGAAAGAAGTGTGCATAAGAAATATGTAAAGGGAAAGAAGTGTGCATAAGAAATATGTAAAGGGAAAGAAGTGTGCATAAGAAATATGTAAAGGGAAAGAAGTGTGCATAAGAAATATGTAAAGGGAAAGAAGTGTGCATAAGAAATATGTAATGGGAAAGAAGTGTGCATAAGAAATAAACACCTGATGTCGGAACAAGCCCTCGAGTTAAATATGTAAAGGGAAAGAAGTGTGCATAAGAAATATGTAAAGGGAAAGAAGTGTGCATAAGAAATATGTAAAGGGAAAGAAGTGTGCATAAGAAATAAACACCTGATGTCGGAACAAGCCCTCGAGTTATATGTAAAGGGAAAGAAGTGTGCATAAGAAATATGTAAAGGGAAAGAAGTGTGCATAAGAAATATGTAAAGGGAAAGAAGTGTGCATAAGAAATATGTAAAGGGAAAGAAGTGTGCATAAGAAATATGTAAAGGGAAAGAAGTGTGCATAAGAAATATGTAAAGGGAAAGAAGTGTGCATAAGAAATATGTAAAGGAAAAGAAGTGTGCATAAGAAATATGTAAAGGGAAAGAAGTGTGCATAAGAAATATGTAAAGGGAAAGAAGTGTGCATAAGAAATATGTAAAGGGAAAGAAGTGTGCATAAGAAATATGTAAAGGGAAAGAAGTGTGCATGAGAAATATGTAAAGGGAAAGAAGTGTGCATAAGAAATATGTAAAGGGAAAGAAGTGTGCATAAGAAATATGTAAAGGGAAAGAAGTGTGCATAAGAAATATGTAAAGGGAAAGAAGTGTGCATAAGAAATATGTAAAGGGAAAGAAGTGTGCATAAGAAATAAACACCTGATGTCGGAACAAGCCCTCGAGTTAAATATGTAAAGGGAAAGAAGTGTGCATAAGAAATATGTAAAGGGAAAGAAGTGTGCATAAGAAATATGTAATGGAAAGAAGTGTGCATAAGAAATAAACACCTGATGTCGGAACAAGCCCTCGAGTTAAATATGTAAAGGGAAAGAAGTGTGCATAAGAAATATGTAAAGGGAAAGAAGTGTGCATAAGAAATATGTAAAGGGAAAGAAGTGTGCATAAGAAATATGTAAAGGGAAAGAAGTGTGCATAAGAAATATGTAAAGGGAAAGAAGTGTGCATAAGAAATATGTAAAGGGAAAGAAGTGTGCATAAGAAATATGTAATGGGAAAGAAGTGTGCATAAGAAATAAACACCTGATGTCGGAACAAGCCCTCGAGTTAAATATGTAAAGGGAAAGAAGTGTGCATAAGAAATATGTAAAGGGAAAGAAGTGTGCATAAGAAATATGTAAAGGGAAAGAAGTGTGCATAAGAAATAAACACCTGATGTCGGAACAAGCCCTCGAGTTATATGTAAAGGGAAAGAAGTGTGCATAAGAAATATGTAAAGGGAAAGAAGTGTGCATAAGAAATATGTAAAGGGAAAGAAGTGTGCATAAGAAATATGTAAAGGGAAAGAAGTGTGCATATGAAATAAACACCTGATGTCGGAACAAGCCCTCGAGTTAAATATGTAAAGGGAAAGAAGTGTGCATAAGAAATATGTAAAGGGAAAGAAGTGTGCACAAGAAATAAACACCTGATGTCGGAACAAGCCCTCGAGTTATATATGTAAAGGGAAAGAAGTGTGCATAAGAAATAAACACCTGATGTCGGAACAAGCCCTCGAGTTAAATATGTAAAGGGAAAGAAGTGTGCATAAGAAATATGTAAAGGGAAAGAAGTGTGCATAAGAAATATGTAAAGGGAAAGAAGTGTGCATAAGAAATATGTAAAGGGAAAGAAGTGTGCATAAGAAATAAACACCTGATGTCGGAACAAGCCCTCGAGTTAAATATGTAAAGGGAAAGAAGTGTGCATAAGAAATATGTAAAGGGAAAGAAGTGTGCATAGGAAATATGTAAAGGGAAAGAAGTGTGCATAAGAAATAAACACCTGATGTCGGAACAAGCCCTCGAGTTAAATATGTAAAGGGAAAGAAGTGTGCATAAGAAATATGTAAAGGGAAAGAAGTGTGCATAAGAAATATGTAAAGGGAAAGAAGTGTGCATAAGAAATATGTAAAGGGAAAGAAGTGTGCATAAGAAATATGTAAAGGAAAAGAAGTGTGCATAAGAAATATGTAAAGGGAAAGAAGTGTGCATAAGAAATATGTAAAGGGAAAGAAGTGTGCATAAGAAATATGTAAAGGGAAAGAAGTGTGCATAAGAAATATGTAAAGGGAAAGAAGTGTGCATAAGAAATAAACACCTGATGTCGGAACAAGCCCTCGAGTTAAATATGTAAAGGGAAAGAAGTGTGCATAAGAAATATGTAAAGGGAAAGAAGTGTGCATAAGAAATATGTAAAGGGAAAGAAGTGTGCATAAGAAATATGTAAAGGGAAAGAAGTGTGCATAAGAAATAAACACCTGATGTCGGAACAAGCCCTCGAGTTAAATATGTAAAGGGAAAGAAGTGTGCATAAGAAATATGTAAAGGGAAAGAAGTGTGCATAGGAAATATGTAAAGGGAAAGAAGTGTGCATAAGAAATAAACACCTGATGTCGGAACAAGCCCTCGAGTTAAATATGTAAAGGGAAAGAAGTGTGCATAAGAAATATGTAAAGGGAAAGAAGTGTGCATAAGAAATATGTAAAGGGAAAGAAGTGTGCATAAGAAATATGTAAAGGGAAAGAAGTGTGCATAAGAAATATGTAAAGGAAAAGAAGTGTGCATAAGAAATATGTAAAGGGAAAGAAGTGTGCATAAGAAATATGTAAAGGGAAAGAAGTGTGCATAAGAAATATGTAAAGGGAAAGAAGTGTGCATAAGAAATATGTAAAGGGAAAGAAGTGTGCATGAGAAATATGTAAAGGGAAAGAAGTGTGCATAAGAAATATGTAAAGGGAAAGAAGTGTGCATAAGAAATATGTAAAGGGAAAGAAGTGTGCATAAGAAATATGTAAAGGGAAAGAAGTGTGCATAAGAAATATGTAAAGGGAAAGAAGTGTGCATAAGAAATAAACACCTGATGTCGGAACAAGCCCTCGAGTTAAATATGTAAAGGGAAAGAAGTGTGCATAAGAAATATGTAAAGGGAAAGAAGTGTGCATAAGAAATATGTAATGGAAAGAAGTGTGCATAAGAAATAAACACCTGATGTCGGAACAAGCCCTCGAGTTAAATATGTAAAGGGAAAGAAGTGTGCATAAGAAATATGTAAAGGGAAAGAAGTGTGCATAAGAAATATGTAAAGGGAAAGAAGTGTGCATAAGAAATATGTAAAGGGAAAGAAGTGTGCATAAGAAATATGTAAAGGGAAAGAAGTGTGCATAAGAAATATGTAAAGGGAAAGAAGTGTGCATAAGAAATATGTAATGGGAAAGAAGTGTGCATAAGAAATAAACACCTGATGTCGGAACAAGCCCTCGAGTTAAATATGTAAAGGGAAAGAAGTGTGCATAAGAAATATGTAAAGGGAAAGAAGTGTGCATAAGAAATATGTAAAGGGAAAGAAGTGTGCATAAGAAATAAACACCTGATGTCGGAACAAGCCCTCGAGTTATATGTAAAGGGAAAGAAGTGTGCATAAGAAATATGTAAAGGGAAAGAAGTGTGCATAAGAAATATGTAAAGGGAAAGAAGTGTGCATAAGAAATATGTAAAGGGAAAGAAGTGTGCATATGAAATAAACACCTGATGTCGGAACAAGCCCTCGAGTTAAATATGTAAAGGGAAAGAAGTGTGCATAAGAAATATGTAAAGGGAAAGAAGTGTGCACAAGAAATAAACACCTGATGTCGGAACAAGCCCTCGAGTTATATATGTAAAGGGAAAGAAGTGTGCATAAGAAATAAACACCTGATGTCGGAACAAGCCCTCGAGTTAAATATGTAAAGGGAAAGAAGTGTGCATAAGAAATATGTAAAGGGAAAGAAGTGTGCATAAGAAATATGTAAAGGGAAAGAAGTGTGCATAAGAAATATGTAAAGGGAAAGAAGTGTGCATAAGAAATAAACACCTGATGTCGGAACAAGCCCTCGAGTTAAATATGTAAAGGGAAAGAAGTGTGCATAAGAAATATGTAAAGGGAAAGAAGTGTGCATAGGAAATATGTAAAGGGAAAGAAGTGTGCATAAGAAATAAACACCTGATGTCGGAACAAGCCCTCGAGTTAAATATGTAAAGGGAAAGAAGTGTGCATAAGAAATATGTAAAGGGAAAGAAGTGTGCATAAGAAATATGTAAAGGGAAAGAAGTGTGCATAAGAAATATGTAAAGGGAAAGAAGTGTGCATAAGAAATATGTAAAGGAAAAGAAGTGTGCATAAGAAATATGTAAAGGGAAAGAAGTGTGCATAAGAAATATGTAAAGGGAAAGAAGTGTGCATAAGAAATATGTAAAGGGAAAGAAGTGTGCATAAGAAATATGTAAAGGGAAAGAAGTGTGCATAAGAAATAAACACCTGATGTCGGAACAAGCCCTCGAGTTAAATATGTAAAGGGAAAGAAGTGTGCATAAGAAATATGTAAAGGGAAAGAAGTGTGCATAAGAAATATGTAAAGGGAAAGAAGTGTGCATAAGAAATATGTAAAGGGAAAGAAGTGTGCATAAGAAATATGTAAAGGGAAAGAAGTGTGCATGAGAAATATGTAAAGGGAAAGAAGTGTGCATAAGAAATATGTAAAGGGAAAGAAGTGTGCATAAGAAATATGTAAAGGGAAAGAAGTGTGCATAAGAAATATGTAAAGGGAAAGAAGTGTGCATAAGAAATATGTAAAGGGAAAGAAGTGTGCATAAGAAATAAACACCTGATGTCGGAACAAGCCCTCGAGTTAAATATGTAAAGGGAAAGAAGTGTGCATAAGAAATATGTAAAGGGAAAGAAGTGTGCATAAGAAATATGTAATGGAAAGAAGTGTGCATAAGAAATAAACACCTGATGTCGGAACAAGCCCTCGAGTTAAATATGTAAAGGGAAAGAAGTGTGCATAAGAAATATGTAAAGGGAAAGAAGTGTGCATAAGAAATATGTAAAGGGAAAGAAGTGTGCATAAGAAATATGTAAAGGGAAAGAAGTGTGCATAAGAAATATGTAAAGGGAAAGAAGTGTGCATAAGAAATATGTAAAGGGAAAGAAGTGTGCATAAGAAATATGTAATGGGAAAGAAGTGTGCATAAGAAATAAACACCTGATGTCGGAACAAGCCCTCGAGTTAAATATGTAAAGGGAAAGAAGTGTGCATAAGAAATATGTAAAGGGAAAGAAGTGTGCATAAGAAATATGTAAAGGGAAAGAAGTGTGCATAAGAAATAAACACCTGATGTCGGAACAAGCCCTCGAGGTATATGTAAAGGGAAAGAAGTGTGCATAAGAAATATGTAAAGGGAAAGAAGTGTGCATAAGAAATATGTAAAGGGAAAGAAGTGTGCATAAGAAATATGTAAAGGGAAAGAAGTGTGCATATGAAATAAACACCTGATGTCGGAACAAGCCCTCGAGTTAAATATGTAAAGGGAAAGAAGTGTGCATAAGAAATATGTAAAGGGAAAGAAGTGTGCATGAGAAATATGTAAAGGGAAAGAAGTGTGCATAAGAAATATGTAAAGGGAAAGAAGTGTGCATAAGAAATAAACACCCGATGTCGGAACAAGCCCTCGAGTTATATATGTAAAGGGAAAGAAGTGTGCATAAGAATTAAACACCTGATGTCGGAACAAGCCCTCGAGTTAAATATGTAAAGGGAAAGAAGTGTGCATAAGAAATATGTAAAGGGAAAGAAGTGTGCATAAGAAATAAACACCTGATGTCGGAACAAGCCCTCGAGTTAAATATGTAAAGGGAAAGAAGTGTGCATAAGAAATATGTAAAGGGAAAGAAGTGTGCATAAGAAATATGTAAAGGGAAAGAAGTGTGCATAAGAAATATGTAAAGGGAAAGAAGTGTGCATAAGAAATAAACACCTGATGTCGGAACAAGCCCTCGAGTTAAATATGTAAAGGGAAATAAGTGTGCATAAGAAATATGTAAAGGGAAAGAAGTGTGCATAAGAAATATGTAAAGGGAAAGAAGTGTGCATAAGAAATAAAAACCTGATGTCGGAACAAGCCCTCGAGTTTAATATGTAAAGGGAAAGAAGTGTGCATAAGAAATATGTAAAGGGAAAGAAGTGTGCATAAGAAATATGTAAAGGGAAAGAAGTGTGCATAAGAAATATGTAAAAGGAAAGAAGTGTGCATAAGAAATATGTAAAGGGAAAGAAGTGTGCATAAGAAATATGTAAAGGGAAAGAAGTGTGCATAAGAAATATGTAAAGGGAAAGAAGTGTGCATAAGAAATATGTAAAGGGAAAGAAGTGTGCATAAGAAATAAACACCTGATGTCGGAACAAGCCCTCGAGTTATATATGTAAAGGGAAAGAAGTGTGCATAAGAAATAAACACCTGATGTCGGAACAAGCCCTCGAGTTATATATGTAAAGGGAAAGAAGTGTGCATAAGGAATATGTAAAGGGAAAGAAGTGTGCATAAGAAATATGTAAAGGGAAAGAAGTGTGCATAAGAAATAAACACCTGATGTCGGAACAAGCCCTCGAGTTAAATATGTAAAGGGAAAGAAGTGTGCATAAGAAATATGTAAAGGGAAAGAAGTGTGCATAAGAAATATGTAAAGGGAAAGAAGTGTGCATAAGAAATATGTAAAGGGAAAGAAGTGTGCATAAGAAATATGTAAAGGGAAAGAAGTGTGCATAAGAAATATGTAAAGGGAAAGAAGTGTGCATAAGAAATATGTAAAGGAAAAGAAGTGTGCATAAGAAATATGTAAAGGGAAAGAAGTGTGCATAAGAAATAAACACCTGATGTCGGAACAAGCCCTCGAGTTAAATATGTAAAGGGAAAGAAGTGTGCATAAGAAATATGTAAAGGGAAAGAAGTGTGCATAAGAAATATGTAAAGGGAAAGAAGTGTTCATAAGAAATATGTAAAGGGAAAGAAGTGTGCATAAGAAATAAACACCTGATGTCTGAACAAGCCCTCGAGTTAAATATGTAAAGGGAAAGAAGTGTGCATAAGAAATATGTAAAGTGAAAGAAGTGTGCATAAGAAATAAACACCTGATGTCGGAACAAGCCCTCGAGTTAAATATGTAAAGGGAAAGAAGTGTGCATAAGAAATATGTAAAGGGAAAAAAGTGTGCATAAGAAATAAACACCTGATGTCGGAACAAGCCCTCGAGTTAAATATGTAAAGGGAAAGAAGTGTGCATAAGAAATATGTAAAGGGAAAGAAGTGTGCATAAGAAATATGTAAAGGGAAAGAAGTGTGCATAAGAAATATGTAAAGGGAAAGAAGTGTGCATAAGAAATAAACACCTGATGTCGGAACCAGCCCTCGAGTCAAATATGTAAAGGGAAAGAAGTGTGCATAAGAAATATGTAAAGGGAAAGAAGTGTGCATAAGAAATAAACACCTGATGTCGGAACAAGCCCTCGAGTTAAATATGTAAAGGGAAAGAAGTGTGCATAAGAAATATGTAAAGGGAAAGAAGTGTGCATAAGAAATATGTAAAGGGAAAGAAGTGTGCATAAGAAATATGTAAAGGGAAAGAAGTGTGCATAAGAAATATTTGAAGGGAAAGAAGTGTGCATAAGAAATAAACACCTGATGTCGGAACAAGCCCTCGAGTTAAATATGTAAAGGGAAAGAAGTGTGCATAAGAAATATGTAAAGGGAAAGAAGTGTGCATAAGAAATAAACACCTGATGTCGGAACAAGCCCTCGAGTTAAATATGTAAAGGGAAAGAAGTGTGCATAAGAAATATGTAAAGGGAAAGAAGTGTGCATAAGAAATATGTAAAGGGAAAGAAGTGTGCATAAGAAATATGTAAAGGGAAAGAAGTGTGCATAAGAAATATGTAAAGGGAAAGAAGTGTGCATAAGAAATAAACACCTGATGTCGGAACAAGCCCTCGAGTTAAATATGTAAAGGGAAAGAAGTGTGCATAAGAAATATGTAAAGGGAAAGAAGTGTGCATAAGAAATATGTAAAGGGAAAGAAGTGTGCATAAGAAATATGTAAAGGGAAAGAAGTGTGCATAAGAAATAAACACCTGATGTCGGAACAAGCCCTCGAGTTAAATATGTAAAGGGAAAGAAGTGTGCATACGAAATATGTAAAGGGAAAGAAGTGTGCATAAGAAATATGTAAAGGGAAAGAAGTGTGCATAAGAAATATGTAAAGGGAAAGAAGTGTGCATAAGAAATAAACACCTGATGTCGGAACAAGCCCTCGAGTTAAATATGTAAAGGGAAAGAAGTGTGCATAAGAAATATGTAAAGGGAAAGAAGTGTGCATAAGAAATATGTAAAGGGAAAGAAGTGTGCATAAGAAATAAACACCTGATGTTGGAACAAGCCCTCGAGTTAAATATGTAAAGGGAAAGAAGTGTGCATAAGAAATATGTAAAGGGAAAGAAGTGTGCATAAGAAATATGTAAAGGGAAAGAAGTGTGCATAAGAAATATGTAAAGGGAAAGAAGTGTGCATAAGAAATATGTAAAGGGAAAGAAGTGTGCATAAGAAATATGTAAAGGGAAAGAAGTGTGCAGAAGAAATATGTAAAGGGAAAGAAGTGTGCATAAGAAATAAACACCTGATGTCGGAACAAGCCCTCGAGTTAAATATGTAAAGGGAAAGAAGTGTGCATAAGAAATATGTAAAGGGAAAGAAGTGTGCATAAGAAATATGTAAAGGGAAAGAAGTGTGCATAAGAAATATGTAAAAGGAAAGAAGTGTGCATAAGAAATATGTAAAGGGAAAGAAGTGTGCATAAGAAATAAACACCTGATGTCGGAACAAGATCTCGAGTTAAATATGTAAAGGGAAAGAAGTGTGCATAAGAAATATGTAAAGGGAAAGAAGTGTGCATAAGAAATATGTAAAGGGAAAGAAGTGTGCATAAGAAATATGTAAAGGGAAAGAAGTGTGCATAAGAAATAAACACCTGATGTCGGAACAAGCCCTCGAGTTAAATATGTAAAGGGAAAGAAGTGTGCATAAGAAATATGTAAAGGGAAAGAAGTGTGCATAAGAAATATGTAAAGGGAAAGAAGTGTGCATAAGAAATATGTAAAGGGAAAGAAGTGTGCATGAGAAATAAACACCTGATGTCGGAACAAGCCCTCGAGTTAAATATGTAAAGGGAAAGAAGTGTGCATAAGAAATATGTAAAGGGAAAGAAGTGTGCATAAGAAATATGTAAAGGGAAAGAAGTGTGCATAAGAAATATGTAAAGGGAAATAAGTGTGCATAAGAAATATGTAAAGGGAAAGAAGTGTGCATAAGAAATATGTAAAGGGAAAGAAGTATGCATAAGAAATATGTAAAGGGAAAGAAGTGTGCATAAGAAATATGTAAAGGGAAAGAAGTGTGCATAAGAAATAAACACCTGATGTCGGAACAAGCCCTCGAGTTAAATATGTAAAGGGAAAGAAGTGTGCATAAGAAATATGTAAAGGGAAAGAAGTGTGCATAAGAAATAAACACCTGATGTCGGAACAAGCCCTCGAGTTAAATATGTAAAGGGAAAGAAGTGTGCATAAGAAATATGTAAAGGGAAAGAAGTGTGCATAAGAAATATGTAAAGGGAAAGAAGTGTGCATAAGAAATATGTAAAGGGAAAGAAGTGTGCATAAGAAATATGTAAAGGGAAAGAAGTGTGCAGAAGAAATATGTAAAGGGAAAGAAGTGTGCATAAGAAATATGTAAAGGGAAAGAAGTGTGCATAAGAAATATGTAAAGGGAAAGAAGTGTGCATAAGAAATATGTAAAGGGAAAGAAGTGTGCATAAGAAATATGTAAAGGGAAAGAAGTGTGCATAAGAAATATGTAAAGGGAAAGAAGTGTGCATAAGAAATATGTAAAGGGAAAGAAGTGTGCATAAGAAATATGTAAAGGGAAAGAAGTGTGCATAAGAAATAAACACCTGATGCCGGAACAAGCCCTCGAGTCAAATATGTAAAGGGAAAGAAGTGTGCATAAGAAATATGTAAAGGGAAAGAAGTGTGCATTAGAAATATGTAAAGGGAAAGAAGTGTGCATAAGAAATAAACACCTGATGTCGGAACAAGCCCTCGAGTTAAATATGTAAAGGGAAAGAAGTGTGCATAAGAAATATGTAAAGGGAAAGAAGTGTGCATAAGAAATATGTAAAGGGAAAGAAGTGTGCATAAGAAATATGTAAATGGAAAGAAGTGTGCATAAGAAATATGTAAAGGGAAAGAAGTGTGCATAAGAAATAAACACCTGATGTCGGAACAAGCCCTCGAGTTAAATATGTAAAGGGAAAGAAGTGTGCATAAGAAATATGTAAAGGGAAAGAAGTGTGCATAAGAAATATGTAAAGGGAAAGAAGTGTGCATAAGAAATATGTAAAGGGAAAGAAGTGTGCATAAGAAATATGTAAAGGGAAAGAAGTGTGCATAAGAAATATGTAAAGGGAAAGAAGTGTGCATAATAAATATGTAAAGGGAAAGAAGTGTGCATAAGAAATAAACACCTGATGTCGGAACAAGCCCTCGAGTTAAATATATGTAAAGGGAAAGAAGTGTGCATAAGAAATATGTAAAGGGAAAGAAGTGTGCATAAGAAATATGTAAAGGGAAAGAAGTGTGCATAAGAAATAAACACCTGATGTCGGAACAAGCCCTCGAGTTAAATATGTAAAGGGAAAGAAGTGTGCATAAGAAATAAACACCTGATGTCGGAACAAGCCCTCGAGTTAAATATGTAAAGGGAAAGAAGTGTGCATAAGAAATATGTAAAGGGAAAGAAGTGTGCATAAGAAATATGTAAAGGGAAAGAAGTGTGCATAAGAAATATGTAAAGGGAAAGAAGTGTGCATAAGAAATATGTAAAGGGAAAGAAGTGTGCATAAGAAATATGTAAAGGGAAAGAAGTGTGCATAAGAAATAAACACCTGATGTCGGAACAAGCCCTCGAGTTAAATATATGTAAAGGGAAAGAAGTGTGCATAAGAAATAAACACCTGATGTCGGAACAAGCCCTCGAGTTAAATATGTAAAGGGATAGAAGTGTGCATAAGAAATATGTAAAGGGAAAGAAGTGTGCATAAGAAATAAACACCTGATGTCGGAACAAGCCCTCGAGTTAATTATGTAAAGGGAAAGAAGTGTGCATAAGAAATATGTAAAGGGAAAGAAGTGTGCATAAGAAATAAACACCTGATGTCGGAACAAGCCCTCGAGTTAAATATGTAAAGGGAAAGAAGTGTGCATAAGAAATATGTAAAGGGAAAGAAGTGTGCATAAGAAATATGTAAAGGGAAAGAAGTGTGCATAAGAAATATGTAAAGGGAAAGAAGTGTGCATAAGAAATAAACACCTGATGTCGGAACAAGCCCTCGAGTTAAATATGTAAAGGGAAAGAAGTGTGCATAAGAAATATGTAAAGGGAAAGAAGTGTGCATAAGAAATATGTAAAGGGAAAGAAGTGTGCATAAGAAATATGTAAAGGGAAAGAAGTGTGCATAAGAAATATGTAAAGGGAAAGAAGTGTGCATAAGAAATAAACACCTGATGTCGGAACAAGCCCTCGAGTTAAATATGTAAAGGGAAAGAAGTGTGCATAAGAAATATGTAAAGGGAAAGAAGTGTGCATAAGAAATAAACACCTGATGTCGGAACAAGCCCTCGAGTTAAATATGTAAAGGGAAAGAAGTGTGCATAAGAAATATGTAAAGGGAAAGAAGTGTGCATAAGAAATATGTAAAGGGAAAGAAGTGTGCATAAGAAATATGTAAAGGGAAAGAAGTGTGCATAAGAAATATGTAAAGGGAAAGAAGTGTGCATAAGAAATAAACACCTGATGTCGGAACAAGCCCTCGAGTTAAATATGTAAAGGGAAAGAAGTGTGCATAAGAAATATGTAAAGGGAAAGAAGTGTGCATAAGAAATATGTAAAGGGAAAGAAGTGTGCATAAGAAATATGTAGAGGGAAAGAAGTGTGCATAAGAAATAAACACCTGATGTCGGAACAAGCCCTCGAGTTAAATATGTAAAGGGAAAGAAGTGTGCATAAGAAATATGTAAAGGGAAAGAAGTGTGCATAAGAAATATGTAAAGGGAAAGAAGTGTGCATAAGAAATATGTAAAGGGAAAGAAGTGTGCATAAGAAATAAACACCTGATGTCGGAACAAGCCCTCGAGTTAAATATGTAAAGGGAAAGAAGTGTGCATAAGAAATATGTAAAGGGAAAGAAGTGTGCATAAGAAATATGTAAAGGGAAAGAAGTGTGCATAAGAAATATGTAAAGGGAAAGAAGTGTGCATAAGAAATAAACACCTGATGTTGGAACAAGCCCTCGAGTTAAATATGTAAAGGGAAAGAAGTGTGCATAAGAAATATGTAAAGGGAAAGAAGTGTGCATAAGAAATATGTAAAGGGAAAGAAGTGTGCATAAGAAATATGTAAAGGGAAAGAAGTGTGCATAAGAAATATGTAAAGGGAAAGAAGTGTGCATAAGAAATATGTAAAGGGAAAGAAGTGTGCATAAGAAATAAACACCTGATGTCGGAACAAGCCCTCGAGTTAAATATGTAAAGGGAAAGAAGTGTGCATAAGAAATGTGTAAAGGGAAAGAAGTGTGCATAAGAAATATGTAAAGGGAAAGAAGTGTGCATAAGAAATATGTAAAGGGAAAGAAGTGTGCATAAGAAATATGTAAAGGGAAAGAAGTGTGCATAAGAAATATGTAAAGTGAAAGAAGTGTGCATAAGAAATATGTAAAGGGAAAGAAGTGTGCATAAGAAATATTTAAAGGGAAAGAAGTGTGCATAAGAAATATGTAAAGGGAAAGAAGTGTGCATAAGAAATATGTAAAGTGAAAGAAGTGTGCATAATAAATATGTAAAGGGAAAGAAGTGTGCATAAGAAATATGTAAAGGGAAAGAAGTGTGCATAAGAAATAAACACCTGATGTCGGAACAAGCCCTCGAGTTAAATATGTAAAGGGAAAGAAGTGTGCATAAGAAATATGTAAAGGGAAAGAAGTGTGCATAAGAAATATGTAAAGGGAAAGAAGTGTGCATAAGAAATATGTAAAGGGAAAGAAGTGTGCATAAGAAATATGTAAAGGGAAATAAGTGTGCATAAGAAATATGTAAAGGGAAAGAAGTGTGCATAAGAAATATGTAAAGGGAAAGAAGTGTGCATAAGAAATATGTAAAGGGAAAGAAGTGTGCATAAGAAATATGTAAAGGGAAAGAAGTGTGCATAAGAAATATGTAAAGGGAAATAAGTGTGCATAAGAAATATGTAAAGGGAAAGAAGTGTGCATAAGAAATATGTAAAGGGAAAGAAGTGTGCATAAGAAATATGTAAAGGGAAAGAAGTGTGCATAAGAAATATGTAAAGGGAAAGAAGTGTGCATAAGAAATAAACACCTGATGTCGGAACAAGCCCTCGAGTTAAATATGTAAAGGGAAAGAAGTGTGCATAAGAAATATGTAAAGGGAAAGAAGTGTGCATAAGAAATAAACACCTGATGTCGGAACAAGCCCTCGAGTTAAATATGTAAAGGGAAAGAAGTGTGCATAAGAAATATGTAAAGGGAAAGAAGTGTGCATAAGAAATATGTAAAGGGAAAGAAGTGTGCATAAGAAATATGTAAAGGGAAAGAAGTGTGCATAAGAAATATGTAAAGGGAAAGAAGTGTGCATAAGAAATAAACACCTGATGTCGGAACAAGCCCTCGAGTTAAATATGTAAAGGGAAAGAAGTGTGCATAAGAAATATGTAAAGGGAAAGAAGTGTGCATAAGAAATATGTAAAGGGAAAGAAGTGTGCATAAGAAATATGTAGAGGGAAAGAAGTGTGCATAAGAAATAAACACCTGATGTCGGAACAAGCCCTCGAGTTAAATATGTAAAGGGAAAGAAGTGTGCATAAGAAATATGTAAAGGGAAAGAAGTGTGCATAAGAAATATGTAAAGGGAAAGAAGTGTGCATAAGAAATATGTAAAGGGAAAGAAGTGTGCATAAGAAATAAACACCTGATGTCGGAACAAGCCCTCGAGTTAAATATGTAAAGGGAAAGAAGTGTGCATAAGAAATATGTAAAGGGAAAGAAGTGTGCATAAGAAATATGTAAAGGGAAAGAAGTGTGCATAAGAAATATGTAAAGGGAAAGAAGTGTGCATAAGAAATAAACACCTGATGTTGGAACAAGCCCTCGAGTTAAATATGTAAAGGGAAAGAAGTGTGCATAAGAAATATGTAAAGGGAAAGAAGTGTGCATAAGAAATATGTAAAGGGAAAGAAGTGTGCATAAGAAATATGTAAAGGGAAAGAAGTGTGCATAAGAAATATGTAAAGGGAAAGAAGTGTGCATAAGAAATATGTAAAGGGAAAGAAGTGTGCATAAGAAATAAACACCTGATGTCGGAACAAGCCCTCGAGTTAAATATGTAAAGGGAAAGAAGTGTGCATAAGAAATATGTAAAGGGAAAGAAGTGTGCATAAGAAATATGTAAAGGGAAAGAAGTGTGCATAAGAAATATGTAAAGGGAAAGAAGTGTGCATAAGAAATATGTAAAGGGAAAGAAGTGTGCATAAGAAATAAACACCTGATGTCGGAACAAGCCCTCGAGTTAAATATGTAAAGGGAAAGAAGTGTGCATAAGAAATATGTAAAGGGAAAGAAGTGTGCATAAGAAATATGTAAAGGGAAAGAAGTGTGCATAAGAAATATGTAAAGGGAAAGAAGTGTGCATAAGAAATATGTAAAGGGAAAGAAGTGTGCATAAGAAATATGTAAAGGGAAAGAAGTGTGCATAAGAAATAAACACCTGATGTCGGAACAAGCCCTCGAGTTAAATATGTAAAGGGAAAGAAGTGTGCATAAGAAATATGTAAAGGGAAAGAAGTGTGCATAAGAAATATGTAAAGGGAAAGAAGTGTGCATAAGAAATATGTAAAGGGAAAGAAGTGTGCATAAGAAATAAACACCTGATGTCGGAACAAGCCCTCGAGTTAAATATGTAAAGGGAAAGAAGTGTGCATAAGAAATATGTAAAGGGAAAGCAGTGTGCATAAGAAATATGTAAAGGGAAAGAAGTGTGCATAAGAAATATGTAAAGGGAAAGAAGTGTGCATAAGAAATAAACACCTGATGTCGGAACAAGCCCTCGAGTTAAATATGTAAAGGGAAAGAAGTGTGCATAAGAAATATATAAAGGGAAAGAAGTGTGCATAAGAAATATTTAAAGGGAAAGAAGTGTGCATAAGAAATATGTAAAGGGAAAGAAGTGTGCATAAGAAATAAACACCTGATGTTGGAACAAGCCCTCGAGTTAAATATGTAGAGGGAAAGAAGTGTGCATAAGAAATATGTAAAGGGAAAGAAGTGTGCATAAGAAATATGTAAAGGGAAAGAAGTGTGCATAAGAAATATGTAAAGGGAAAGAAGTGTGCATAAGAAATATGTAAAGGGAAAGAATTGTGCATAAGAAATATGTAAAGGGAAAGAAGTGTGCATAAGAAATATGTAAAGGGAAAGAAGTGTGCATAAGAAATATGTAAAGGGAAAGAAGTGTGCATAAGAAATAAACACCTGATGTCGGAACAAGCCCTCGAGTTAAATATGTAAAGGGAAAGAAGTGTGCATAAGAAATATGTAAAGGGAAAGAAGTGTGCATAAGAAATATGTAAAGGGAAAGAAGTGTGCATAAGAAATATGTAAAGGGAAAGAAGTGTGCATAAGAAATATGTAAAGGGAAAGAAGTGTGCATAAGAAATAAACACCTGATGTCGGAACAAGCCCTCGAGTTAAATATGTAAAGGGAAAGAAGTGTGCATAAGAAATATGTAAAGGGAAAGAAGTGTGCATAAGAAATATGTAAAGGGAAAGAAGTGTGCATAAGAAATATGTAAAGGGAAAGAAGTGTGCATAAGAAATATGTAAAGGGAAAGAAGTGTGCATAAGAAATATGTAAAGGGAAAGAAGTGTGCATAAGAAATAAACACCTGATGTCGGAACAAGCCCTCGAGTTAAATATGTAAAGGGAAAGAAGTGTGCATAAGAAATATGTAAAGGGAAAGAAGTGTGCATAAGAAATATGTAAAGGGAAAGAAGTGTGCATAAGAAATATGTAAAGGGAAAGAAGTGTGCATAAGAAATAAACACCTGATGTCGGAACAAGCCCTCGAGTTAAATATGTAAAGGGAAAGAAGTGTGCATAAGAAATATGTAAAGGGAAAGAAGTGTGCATAAGAAATATGTAAAGGGAAATAAGTGTGCATAAGAAATATGTAAAGGGAAATTAGTGTGCATAAGAAATATGTAAAGGGAAAGAAGTGTGCATAAGAAATATGTAAAGGGGAAGAAGTGTGCATAAGAAATATGTAAAGGGAAAGAAGTGTGCATAAGAAATATGTAAAGGGAAAGAAGTGTACATAAGAAATAAACACCTGATGTCGGAACAAGCCCTCGAGTTAAATATGTAAAGGGAAAGAAGTGTGCATAAGAAATATGTAAAGGGAAAGAAGTGTGCATAAGAAATAATCACCTGATGTCGGAACAAGCCCTCGAGTTAAATATGTAAAGGGAAAGAAGTGTGCATAAGAAATATGTAAAGGGAAAGAAGTGTGCATAAGAAATATGTAAAGGGAAAGAAGTGTGCGTAAGAAATATGTAAAGGGAAAGAAGTGTGCATAAGAAATATGTAAAGGGAAAGAAGTGTGCATAAGAAATATGTAAAGGGAAAGAAGTGTGCATAAGAAATATGTAAAGGGAAAGAAGTGTGCATAAGAAATATGTAAAGGGAAAGAAGTGTGCATAAGAAATATGTAAAGGGAAAGAAGTGTGCATAAGAAATATGTAAAGGGAAATAAGTGTGCATAAGAAATATGTAAAGGGAAAGAAGTGTGCATAAGTAATATGTAAAGGGAAAGAAGTGTGCATAAGAAATATGTAAAGGGAAAGAAGTGTGCATAAGAAATAAACACCTGATGTCGGAACAAGCCCTCGAGTCAAATATGTAAAGGGAAAGAAGTGTGCATAAGAAATATGTAAAGGGAAAGAAGTGTGCATAAGAAATATGTAAAGGGAAAGAAGTGTGCATAAGAAATAAACACCTGATGTCGGAACAAGCCCTCGAGTTAAATATGTAAAGGGAAAGAAGTGTGCATAAGAAATATGTAAAGGGAAAGAAGTGTGCATAAGAAATATGTAAAGAGAAAGAAGTGTGCATAAGAAATATGTAAAGGGAAAGAAGTGTGCATAAGAAATATGTAAAGGGAAAGAAGTGTGCATAAGAAATAAACACCTGATGTCGGAACAAGCCCTCGAGTTAAATATGTAAAGGGAAAGAAGTGTGCATAAGAAATATGTAAAGGGAAAGAAGTGTGCATAAGAAATATTTAAAGGGAAAGAAGTGTGCATAAGAAATAAACACCTGATGTCGGAACAAGCCCTCGAGTTAAATATGTAAAGGGAAAGAAGTGTGCATAAGAAATATGTAAAGGGAAAGAAGTGTGCATAAGAAATATGTAAAGGGAAAGAAGTGTGCATAAGAAATATGTAAAGGGAAAGAAGTGTGCATAAGAAATAAACACCTGATGTCGGAACAAGCCCTCGAGTTAAATATGTAAAGGGAAAGAAGTGTGCATAAGAAATATGTAAAGGGAAAGAAGTGTGCATAAGAAATATGTAAAGGGAAAGAAGTGTGCATAAGAAATATGTAAAGGGAAAGAAGTGTGCATAAGAAATAAACACCTGATGTCGGAACAAGCCCTCGAGTTAAATATGTAAAGGGAAAGAAGTGTGCATAAGAAATATGTAAAGGGAAAGCAGTGTGCATAAGAAATATGTAAAGGGAAAGAAGTGTGCATAAGAAATATGTAAAGGGAAAGAAGTGTGCATAAGAAATAAACACCTGATGTCGGAACAAGCCCTCGAGTTAAATATGTAAAGGGAAAGAAGTGTGCATAAGAAATATGTAAAGGGAAAGAAGTGTGCATAAGAAATATTTAAAGGGAAAGAAGTGTGCATAAGAAATATGTAAAGGGAAAGAAGTGTGCATAAGAAATAAACACCTGATGTTGGAACAAGCCCTCGAGTTAAATATGTAAAGGGAAAGAAGTGTGCATAAGAAATATGTAAAGGGAAAGAAGTGTGCATAAGAAATATGTAAAGGGAAAGAAGTGTGCATAAGAAATATGTAAAGGGAAAGAAGTGTGCATAAGAAATATGTAAAGGGAAAGAAGTGTGCATAAGAAATATGTAAAGGGAAAGAAGTGTGCATAAGAAATATGTAAAGGGAAAGAAGTGTGCATAAGAAATATGTAAAGGGAAGGAAGTGTGCATAAGAAATAAACACCTGATGTCGGAACAAGCCCTCGAGTTAAATATGTAAAGGGAAAGAAGTGTGCATAAGAAATATGTAAAGGGAAAGAAGTGTGCATAAGAAATATGTAAAGGGAAAGAAGTGTGCATAAGAAATATGTAAAGGGAAAGAAGTGTGCATAAGAAATATGTAAAGGGAAAGAAGTGTGCATAAGAAATAAACACCTGATGTCGGAACAAGCCCTCGAGTTAAATATGTAAAGGGAAAGAAGTGTGCATAAGAAATATGTAAAGGGAAAGAAGTGTGCATAAGAAATATGTAAAGGGAAAGAAGTGTGCATAAGAAATATGTAAAGGGAAAGAAGTGTGCATAAGAAATATGTAAAGGGAAAGAAGTGTGCATAAGAAATATGTAAAGGGAAAGAAGTGTGCATAAGAAATAAACACCTGATGTCGGAACAAGCCCTCGAGTTCAATATGTAAAGGGAAAGAAGTGTGCATAAGAAATATGTAAAGGGAAAGAAGTGTGCATAAGAAATATGTAAAGGGAAAGAAGTGTGCATAAGAAATATGTAAAGGGAAAGAAGTGTGCATAAGAAATAAACACCTGATGTCGGAACAAGCCCTCGAGTTAAATATGTAAAGGGAAAGAAGTGTGCATAAGAAATATGTAAAGGGAAAGAAGTGTGCATAAGAAATATGTAAAGGGAAATAAGTGTGCATAAGAAATATGTAAAGGGAAATAAGTGTGCATAAGAAATATGTAAAGGGAAAGAAGTGTGCATAAGAAATATGTAAAGGGGAAGAAGTGTGCATAAGAAATATGTAAAGGGAAAGAAGTGTGCATAAGAAATATGTAAAGGGAAAGAAGTGTACATAAGAAATAAACACCTGATGTCGGAACAAGCCCTCGAGTTAAATATGTAAAGGGAAAGAAGTGTGCATAAGAAATATGTAAAGGGAAAGAAGTGTGCATAAGAAATAATCACCTGATGTCGGAACAAGCCCTCGAGTTAAATATGTAAAGGGGAAGAAGTGTGCATAAGAAATATGTAAAGGGAAAGAAGTGTGCATAAGAAATATGTAAAGGGAAAGAAGTGTACATAAGAAATAAACACCTGATGTCGGAACAAGCCCTCGAGTTAAATATGTAAAGGGAAAGAAGTGTGCATAAGAAATATGTAAAGGGAAAGAAGTGTGCATAAGAAATAATCACCTGATGTCGGAACAAGCCCTCGAGTTAAATATGTAAAGGGAAAGAAGTGTGCATAAGAAATATGTAAAGGGAAAGAAGTGTGCATAAGAAATATGTAAAGGGAAAGAAGTGTGCGTAAGAAATATGTAAAGGGAAAGAAGTGTGCATAAGAAATATGTAAAGGGAAAGAAGTGTGCATAAGAAATATGTAAAGGGAAAGAAGTGTGCATAAGAAATATGTAAAGGGAAAGAAGTGTGCATAAGAAATATGTAAAGGGAAAGAAGTGTGCATAAGAAATATGTAAAGGGAAAGAAGTGTGCATAAGAAATATGTAAAGGGAAATAAGTGTGCATAAGAAATATGTAAAGGGAAAGAAGTGTGCATAAGTAATATGTAAAGGGAAAGAAGTGTGCATAAGAAATATGTAAAGGGAAAGAAGTGTGCATAAGAAATAAACACCTGATGTCGGAACAAGCCCTCGAGTCAAATATGTAAAGGGAAAGAAGTGTGCATAAGAAATATGTAAAGGGAAAGAAGTGTGCATAAGAAATATGTAAAGGGAAAGAAGTGTGCATAAGAAATAAACACCTGATGTCGGAACAAGCCCTCGAGTTAAATATGTAAAGGGAAAGAATTGTGCATAAGAAATATGTAAAGGGAAAGAAGTGTGCATAAGAAATATGTAAAGAGAAAGAAGTGTGCATAAGAAATATGTAAAGGGAAAGAAGTGTGCATAAGAAATATGTAAAGGGAAAGAAGTGTGCATAAGAAATAAACACCTGATGTCGGAACAAGCCCTCGAGTTAAATATGTAAAGGGAAAGAAGTGTGCATAAGAAATATGTAAAGGGAAAGAAGTGTGCATAAGAAATATTTAAAGGGAAAGAAGTGTGCATAAGAAATATGTAAAGGGAAAGAAGTGTGCATAAGAAATATGTAAAGGGAAAGAAGTGTGCATAAGAAATAAACACCTGATGTCGGAACAAGCCCTCGAGTTCAATATGTAAAGGGAAAGAAGTGTGCATAAGAAATATGTAAAGGGAAAGAAGTGTGCATAAGAAATATGTAAAGGGAAAGAAGTGTGCATAAGAAATATGTAAAGGGAAAGAAGTGTGCATAAGAAATAAACACCTGATGTCGGAACAAGCCCTCGAGTTAAATATGTAAAGGGAAAGAAGTGTGCATAAGAAATATGTAAAGGGAAAGAAGTGTGCATAAGAAATATGTAAAGGGAAATAAGTGTGCATAAGAAATATGTAAAGGGAAATAAGTGTGCATAAGAAATATGTAAAGGGAAAGAAGTGTGCATAAGAAATATGTAAAGGGGAAGAAGTGTGCATAAGAAATATGTAAAGGGAAAGAAGTGTGCATAAGAAATATGTAAAGGGAAAGAAGTGTACATAAGAAATAAACACCTGATGTCGGAACAAGCCCTCGAGTTAAATATGTAAAGGGAAAGAAGTGTGCATAAGAAATATGTAAAGGGAAAGAAGTGTGCATAAGAAATAATCACCTGATGTCGGAACAAGCCCTCGAGTTAAATATGTAAAGGGAAAGAAGTGTGCATAAGAAATATGTAAAGGGAAAGAAGTGTGCATAAGAAATATGTAAAGGGAAAGAAGTGTGCGTAAGAAATATGTAAAGGGAAAGAAGTGTGCATAAGAAATATGTAAAGGGAAAGAAGTGTGCATAAGAAATATGTAAAGGGAAAGAAGTGTGCATAAGAAATATGTAAAGGGAAAGAAGTGTGCATAAGAAATATGTAAAGGGAAAGAAGTGTGCATAAGAAATATGTAAAGGGAAAGAAGTGTGCATAAGAAATATGTAAAGGGAAATAAGTGTGCATAAGAAATATGTAAAGGGAAAGAAGTGTGCATAAGTAATATGTAAAGGGAAAGAAGTGTGCATAAGAAATATGTAAAGGGAAAGAAGTGTGCATAAGAAATAAACACCTGATGTCGGAACAAGCCCTCGAGTCAAATATGTAAAGGGAAAGAAGTGTGCATAAGAAATATGTAAAGGGAAAGAAGTGTGCATAAGAAATATGTAAAGGGAAAGAAGTGTGCATAAGAAATAAACACCTGATGTCGGAACAAGCCCTCGAGTTAAATATGTAAAGGGAAAGAAGTGTGCATAAGAAATATGTAAAGGGAAAGAAGTGTGCATAAGAAATATGTAAAGATAAAGAAGTGTGCATAAGAAATATGTAAAGGGAAAGAAGTGTGCATAAGAAATATGTAAAGGGAAAGAAGTGTGCATAAGAAATAAACACCTGATGTCGGAACAAGCCCTCGAGTTAAATATGTAAAGGGAAAGAAGTGTGCATAAGAAATATGTAAAGGGAAAGAAGTGTGCATAAGAAATATTTAAAGGGAAAGAAGTGTGCATAAGAAATATGTAAAGGGAAAGAAGTGTGCATAAGAAATAAACACCTGATGTTGGAACAAGCCCTCGAGTTAAATATGTAAAGGGAAAGAAGTGTGCATAAGAAATATGTAAAGGGAAAGAAGTGTGCATAAGAAATATGTAAAGGGAAAGAAGTGTGCATAAGAAATATGTAAAGGGAAAGAAGTGTGCATAAGAAATATGTAAAGGGAAAGAAGTGTGCATAAGAAATATGTAAAGGGAAAGAAGTGTGCATAAGAAATATGTAAAGGGAAAGAAGTGTGCATAAGAAATATGTAAAGGGAAAGAAGTGTGCATAAGAAATAAACACCTGAAGTCGGAACAAGCCCTCGAGTTAAATATGTAAAGGGAAAGAAGTGTGCATAAGAAATATGTAAAGGGAAAGAAGTGTGCATAAGAAATATGTAAAGGGAAAGAAGTGTGCATAAGAAATATGTAAAGGGAAAGAAGTGTGCATAAGAAATATGTAAAGGGAAAGAAGTGTGCATAAGAAATAAACACCTGATGTCGGAACAAGCCCTCGAGTTAAATATATAAAAGGGAAAGAAGTGTGTATAAGAAATATGTAAAGGGAAAGAAGTGTGCATAAGAAATATGTAAAGGGAAAGAAGTGTGCATAAGAAATATGTAAAGGGAAAGAAGTGTGCATAAGAAATATGTAAAGGGAAAGAAGTGTGCATAAGAAATATGTAAAGGGAAAGAAGTGTGCATAAGAAATAAACACCTGATGTCGGAACAAGCCCTCGAGTTAAATATGTAAAGGGAAAGAAGTGTGCATAAGAAATATGTAAAGGGAAAGAAGTGTGCATAAGAAATATGTAAAGGGAAAGAAGTGTGCATAAGAAATATGTAAAGGGAATGAAGTGTGCATAAGAAATAAACACCTGATGTCGGAACAAACCCTCGAGTTAAATATGTAAAGGGAAAGAAGTGTGCATAAGAAATATGTAAAGGGAAAGAAGTGTGCATAAGAAATATGTAAAGGGAAAGAAGTGTGCATAAGAAATATGTAAAGGGAAATAAGTGTGCATAAGAAATATGTAAAGGGAAAGAAGTGTGCATAAGAAATATGTAAAGTGGAAGAAGTGTGCATAAGAAATATGTAAAGGGAAAGAAGTGTGCATGAGAAATATGTAAAGGGAAAGAAGTGTACATAAGAAATAAACACCTGATGTCGGAACAAGCCCTCGAGTTAAATATGTAAAGGGAAAGAAGTGTGCATAAGAAATATGTAAAGGGAAAGAAGTGTGCATAAGAAATAATCACCTGATGTCGGAACAAGCCCTCGAGTTAAATATGTAAAGGGAAAGAAGTGTGCATAATAAATATGTAAAGGGAAAGAAGTGTGCATAAGAAATATGTAAAGGGAAAGAAGTGTGCGTAAGAAATATGTAAAGGGAAAGAAGTGTGCATAAGAAATATGTAAAGGGAAAGAAGTGTGCATAAGAAATATGTAAAGGGAAAGAAGTGTGCATAAGAAATATGTAAAGGGAAAGAAGTGTGCATAAGAAATATGTAAAGGGAAAGAAGTGTGCATAAGAAATATGTAAAGGGAAAGAAGTGTGCATAAGAAATATGTAAAGGGAAATAAGTGTGCATAAGAAATATGTAAAGGGAAAGAAGTGTGCATAAGTAATATGTAAAGGGAAAGAAGTGTGCATAAGAAATATGTAAAGGGAAAGAAGTGTGCATAAGAAATAAACACCTGATGTCGGAACAAGCCCTCGAGTCAAATATGTAAAGGGAAAGAAGTGTGCATAAGAAATATGTAAAGGGAAAGAAGTGTGCATAAGAAATATGTAAAGGGAAAGAAGTGTGCATAAGAAATAAACACCTGATGTCGGAACAAGCCCTCGAGTTAAATATGTAAAGGGAAAGAAGTGTGCATAAGAAATATGTAAAGGGAAAGAAGTGTGCATAAGAAATATGTAAAGGGAAAGAAGTGTGCATAAGAAATATGTAAAGGGAAAGAAGTGTGCATAAGAAATATGTAAAGGGAAAGAAGTGTGCATAAGAAATATGTAAAGGGAAAGAAGTGTGCATAAGAAATATGTAAAGGGAAAGAAGTGTGCATAAGAAATAAACACCTGATGTCGGAACAAGCCCTCGAGTTAAATATATGTAAAGGGAAAGAAGTGTGCATAAGAAATATGTAAAGGGAAAGAAGTGTGCATAAGAAATATGTAAAGGGAAAGAAGTGTGCATAAGAAATAAACACCTGATGTCGGAACAAGCCCTCGAGTTAAATATGTAAAGGGAAAGAAGTGTGCATAAGAAATAAACACCTGATGTCGGAACAAGCCCTCGAGTTAAATATGTAAAGGGAAAGAAGTGTGCATAAGAAATATGTAAAGGGAAAGAAGTGTGCATGAGAAATATGTAAAGGGAAAGAAGTGTGCATAAAAAATATGTAAAGGGAAAGAAGTGTGCATAAGAAATATGTAAAGGGAAAGAAGTGTGCATAAGAAATATGTAAAGGGAAAGAAGTGTGCATAAGAAATAAACACCTGATGTCGGAACAAGCCCTCGAGTTAAATATGTAAAGGGAAAGAAGTGTGCATAAGAAATATGTAAAGGGAAAGAAGTGTGCATAAGAAATATGTAAAGGGAAATAAGTGTGCATAAGAAATATGTAAAGGGAAAGAAGTGTGCATAAGTAATATGTAAAGGGAAAGAAGTGTGCATAAGAAATATGTAAAGGGAAAGAAGTGTGCATAAGAAATAAACACCTGATGTCGGAACAAGCCCTCGAGTCAAATATGTAAAGGGAAAGAAGTGTGCATAAGAAATATGTAAAGGGAAAGAAGTGTGCATAAGAAATATGTAAAGGGAAAGAAGTGTGCATAAGAAATAAACACCTGATGTCGGAACAAGCCCTCGAGTTAAATATGTAAAGGGAAAGAAGTGTGCATAAGAAATATGTAAAGGGAAAGAAGTGTGCATAAGAAATATGTAAAGAGAAAGAAGTGTGCATAAGAAATATGTAAAGGGAAAGAAGTGTGCATAAGAAATATGTAAAGGGAAAGAAGTGTGCATAAGAAATAAACACCTGATGTCGGAACAAGCCCTCGAGTTAAATATGTAAAGGGAAAGAAGTGTGCATAAGAAATATGTAAAGGGAAAGAAGTGTGCATAAGAAATATTTAAAGGGAAAGAAGTGTGCATAAGAAATATGTAAAGGGAAAGAAGTGTGCATAAGAAATAAACACCTGATGTTGGAACAAGCCCTCGAGTTAAATATGTAAAGGGAAAGAAGTGTGCATAAGAAATATGTAAAGGGAAAGAAGTGTGCATAAGAAATATGTAAAGGGAAAGAAGTGTGCATAAGAAATATGTAAAGGGAAAGAAGTGTGCATAAGAAATATGTAAAGGGAAAGAAGTGTGCATAAGAAATATGTAAAGGGAAAGAAGTGTGCATAAGAAATATGTAAAGGGAAAGAAGTGTGCATAAGAAATATGTAAAGGGAAAGAAGTGTGCATAAGAAATAAACACCTGAAGTCGGAACAAGCCCTCGAGTTAAATATGTAAAGGGAAAGAAGTGTGCATAAGAAATATGTAAAGGGAAAGAAGTGTGCATAAGAAATATGTAAAGGGAAAGAAGTGTGCATAAGAAATATGTAAAGGGAAAGAAGTGTGCATAAGAAATATGTAAAGGGAAAGAAGTGTGCATAAGAAATAAACACCTGATGTCGGAACAAGCCCTCGAGTTAAATATATAAAAGGGAAAGAAGTGTGTATAAGAAATATGTAAAGGGAAAGAAGTGTGCATAAGAAATATGTAAAGGGAAAGAAGTGTGCATAAGAAATATGTAAAGGGAAAGAAGTGTGCATAAGAAATATGTAAAGGGAAAGAAGTGTGCATAAGAAATATGTAAAGGGAAAGAAGTGTGCATAAGAAATAAACACCTGATGTCGGAACAAGCCCTCGAGTTAAATATGTAAAGGGAAAGAAGTGTGCATAAGAAATATGTAAAGGGAAAGAAGTGTGCATAAGAAATATGTAAAGGGAAAGAAGTGTGCATAAGAAATATGTAAAGGGAATGAAGTGTGCATAAGAAATAAACACCTGATGTCGGAACAAACCCTCGAGTTAAATATGTAAAGGGAAAGAAGTGTGCATAAGAAATATGTAAAGGGAAAGAAGTGTGCATAAGAAATATGTAAAGGGAAAGAAGTGTGCATAAGAAATATGTAAAGGGAAATAAGTGTGCATAAGAAATATGTAAAGGGAAAGAAGTGTGCATAAGAAATATGTAAAGTGGAAGAAGTGTGCATAAGAAATATGTAAAGGGAAAGAAGTGTGCATGAGAAATATGTAAAGGGAAAGAAGTGTACATAAGAAATAAACACCTGATGTCGGAACAAGCCCTCGAGTTAAATATGTAAAGGGAAAGAAGTGTGCATAAGAAATATGTAAAGGGAAAGAAGTGTGCATAAGAAATAATCACCTGATGTCGGAACAAGCCCTCGAGTTAAATATGTAAAGGGAAAGAAGTGTGCATAATAAATATGTAAAGGGAAAGAAGTGTGCATAAGAAATATGTAAAGGGAAAGAAGTGTGCGTAAGAAATATGTAAAGGGAAAGAAGTGTGCATAAGAAATATGTAAAGGGAAAGAAGTGTGCATAAGAAATATGTAAAGGGAAAGAAGTGTGCATAAGAAATATGTAAAGGGAAAGAAGTGTGCATAAGAAATATGTAAAGGGAAAGAAGTGTGCATAAGAAATATGTAAAGGGAAAGAAGTGTGCATAAGAAATATGTAAAGGGAAATAAGTGTGCATAAGAAATATGTAAAGGGAAAGAAGTGTGCATAAGTAATATGTAAAGGGAAAGAAGTGTGCATAAGAAATATGTAAAGGGAAAGAAGTGTGCATAAGAAATAAACACCTGATGTCGGAACAAGCCCTCGAGTCAAATATGTAAAGGGAAAGAAGTGTGCATAAGAAATATGTAAAGGGAAAGAAGTGTGCATAAGAAATATGTAAAGGGAAAGAAGTGTGCATAAGAAATAAACACCTGATGTCGGAACAAGCCCTCGAGTTAAATATGTAAAGGGAAAGAAGTGTGCATAAGAAATATGTAAAGGGAAAGAAGTGTGCATAAGAAATATGTAAAGGGAAAGAAGTGTGCATAAGAAATATGTAAAGGGAAAGAAGTGTGCATAAGAAATATGTAAAGGGAAAGAAGTGTGCATAAGAAATAAACACCTGATGTCGGAACAAGCCCTCGAGTTAAATATGTAAAGGGAAAGAAGTGTGCATAAGAAATATGTAAAGGGAAAGAAGTGTGCATAAGAAATATGTAAAGGGAAAGAAGTGTGCATAAGAAATATGTAAAGGGAAAGAAGTGTGCATAAGAAATATGTAAAGGGAAAGAAGTGTGCATAAGAAATATGTAAAGGGAAAGAAGTGTGCATAAGAAATATGTAAAGGGAAAGAAGTGTGCATAAGAAATAAACACCTGATGTCGGAACAAGCCCTCGAGTTAAATATATGTAAAGGGAAAGAAGTGTGCATAAGAAATATGTAAAGGGAAAGAAGTGTGCATAAGAAATATGTAAAGGGAAAGAAGTGTGCATAAGAAATAAACACCTGATGTCGGAACAAGCCCTCGAGTTAAATATGTAAAGGGAAAGAAGTGTGCATAAGAAATAAACACCTGATGTCGGAACAAGCCCTCGAGTTAAATATGTAAAGGGAAAGAAGTGTGCATAAGAAATATGTAAAGGGAAAGAAGTGTGCATGAGAAATATGTAAAGGGAAAGAAGTGTGCATAAAAAATATGTAAAGGGAAAGAAGTGTGCATAAGAAATATGTAAAGGGAAAGAAGTGTGCATAAGAAATATGTAAAGGGAAAGAAGTGTGCATAAGAAATAAACACCTGATGTCGGAACAAGCCCTCGAGTTAAATATGTAAAGGGATAGAAGTGTGCATAAGAAATATGTAAAGGGAAAGAAGTGTGCATAAGAAATAAACACCTGATGTCGGAACAAGCCCTCGAGTTAAATATGTAAAGGGAAAGAAGTGTGCATAAGAAATATGTAAAGGGAAAGAAGTGTGCATAAGAAATAAACACCTGATGTCGGAACAAGCCCTCGAGTTAAATATGTAAAGGGAAAGAAGTGTGCATAAGAAATATGTAAAGGGAAAGAAGTGTGCATAAGAAATATGTAAAGGGAAAGAAGTGTGCATAAGAAATATGTAAAGGGAAAGAAGTGTGCATAAGAAATAAACACCTGATGTCGGAACAAGCCCTCGAGTTAAATATGTAAAGGGAAAGAAGTGTGCATAAGAAATATGTAAAGGGAAAGAAGTGTGCATAAGAAATATGTAAAGGGAAAGAAGTGTGCATAAGAAATAAACACCTGATGTCGGAACAAGCCCTCGAGTTAAATATGTAAAGGGAAAGAAGTGTGCATAAGAAATATGTAAAGGGAAAGAAGTGTGCATAAGAAATATGTAAAGGGAAAGAAGTGTGCATAAGAAATATGTAAAGGGAAAGAAGTGTGCATAAGAAATAAACACCTGATGTCGGAACAAGCCCTCGAGTTAAATATGTAAAGGGAAAGAAGTGTGCATAAGAAATAAACACCTGATGTCGGAACAAGCCCTCGAGTTAAATATGTAAAGGGAAAGAAGTGTGCATAAGAAATATGTAAAGGGAAAGAAGTGTGCATAAGAAATATGTAAAGGGAAAGAAGTGTGCATAAGAAATATGTAAAGGGAAAGAAGTGTGCATAAGAAATAAACACCTGATGTCGGAACAAGCCCTCGAGTTAAATATGTAAAGGGAGAGAAGTGTGCATAAGAAATAAACACCTGATGTCGGAACAAGCCCTCGAGTTAAATATGTAAAGGGAAAGAAGTGTGCATAAGAAATATGTAAAGGGAAAGAAGTGTGCATAAGAAATATGTAAAGGGAAAGAAGTGTGCATAAGAAATATGTAAAGGGAAAGAAGTGTGCATAAGAAATATGTAAAGGGAAAGAAGTGTGCATAAGAAATATGTAAAGGGAAAGAAGTGTGCATAAGAAATATGTAAAGGGAAAGAAGTGTGCATAAGAAATAAACACCTGATGTCGGAACAAGCCCTCGAGTTAAATATGTAAAGGGAAAGAAGTGTGCATAAGAAATATGTAAAGGGAAAGAAGTGTGCATAAATATATGTAAAGGGAAAGAAGTGTGCATAAGAAATATGTAAAGGGAAAGAAGTGTGCATAAGAAATATGTAAAGGGAAAGAAGTGTGCATAAGAAATAAACACCTGATGTCGGAACAAACCCTCGAGTTAAATATGTAAAGGGAAAGAAGTGTGCATAAGAAATATGTAAAGGGAAAGAAGTGTGCATAAGAAATATGTAAAGGGAAAGAAGTGTGCATAAGAAATAAACACCTGATGTCGGAACAAGCCCTCGAGTTAAATATGTAAAGGGAAAGAAGTGTGCATAAGAAATATGTAAAGGGAAAGAAGTGTGCATAAGAAATAAACACCTGATGTCGGAACAAGCCCTCGAGTTAAATATGTAAAGGGAAAGAAGTGTGCATAAGAAATATGTAAAGGGAAAGAAGTGTGCATAAGAAATATGTAAAGGGAAAGAAGTGTGCATAAGAAATATGTAAAGGGAAAGAAGTGTGCATAAGAAATAAACACCTGATGTCGGAACAAGCCCTCGAGTTAAATATGTAAAGGGAAAGAAGTGTGCATAAGAAATATGTAAAGGGAAAGAAGTGTGCATAAGAAATATGTAAAGGGAAAGAAGTGTGCATAAGAAATATGTAAAGGGAAAGAAGTGTGCATAAGAAATAAACACCTGATGTCGGAACAAGCCCTCGAGTTAAATATGTAAAGGGAAAGAAGTGTGCATAAGAAATATGTAAAGGGAAAGCAGTGTGCATAAGAAATAAACACCTGATGTCGGAACAAGCCCTCGAGTTAAATATGTAAAGGGAAAGAAGTGTGCATAAGAAATAAACACCTGATGTCGGAACAAGCCCTCGAGTTAAATATGTTAAGGGAAAGAAGTGTGCATAAGAAATATGTAAAGGGAAAGAAGTGTGCATAAGAAATATGTAAAGGGAAAGAAGTGTGCATAAGAAATATGTAAAGGGAAAGAAGTGTGCATAAGAAATATGTAAAGGGAAAGAAGTGTGCATAAGAAATATGTAAAGGGAAAGAAGTGTGCATAAGAAATAAACACCTGATGTCGGAACAAGCCCTCGAGTTAAATATGTAAAGGCAAAGAAGTGTGCATAAGAAATATGTAAAGGGAAAGAAGTGTGCATAAGAAATAAACACCTGATGTCGGAACAAGCCCTCGAGTTAAATATGTAAAGGAAAAGAAGTGTGCATAAGAAATATGTAAAGGGAAAGAAGTGTGCATAAGAAATATGTAAAGGGAAAGAAGTGTGCATAAGAAATATGTAAAGGGAAAGAAGTGTGCATAAGAAATAAACACCTGATGTCGGAACAAGCCCTCGAGTTAAATATGTAAAGGGAAAGAAGTGTGCATAAGAAATATGTAAAGGGAAAGAAGTGTGCATAAGAAATATGTAAAGGGAAAGAAGTGTGCATAAGAAATAAACACCTGATGTCGGAACAAGCCCTCGAGTTAAATATGTAAAGGGAAAGAAGTGTGCATAAGAAATATGTAAAGGGAAAGAAGTGTGCATACAAAATATGTAAAGGGAAAGAAGTGTGCATAAGAAATATGTAAAGGGAAAGAAGTGTGCATAAGAAATAAACACCTGATGTCGGAACAAGCCCTCGAGTTAAATATGTAAAGGGAAAGAAGTGTGCATAAGAAATAAACACCTGATGTCGGAACAAGCCCTCGAGTTAAATATGTAAAGGGAAAGAAGTGTGCATAAGAAATATGTAAAGGGAAAGAAGTGTGCATAAGAAATATGTAAAGGGAAAGAAGTGTGCATAAGAAATAAACACCTGATGTCGGAACAAGCCCTCGAGTTAAATATGTAAAGGGAAAGAAGTGTGCATAAGAAATATGTAAAGGGAAAGAAGTGTGCATAAGAAATAAACACCTGATGTCGGAACAAGCCCTCGAGTTAAATATGTACAGGGATAGAAGTGTGCATAAGAAATATGTAAAGGGAAAAAAGTGTGCATAAGAAATATGTAAAGGGAAAGAAGTGTGCATAAGAAATAAACACCTGATGTCGGAACAAGCCCTCGAGTTAAATATGTAAAGGGATAGAAGTGTGCATAAGAAATATGTAAAGGGAAAGAAGTGTGCATAAGAAATATGTAAAGGGAAAGAAGTGTGCATAAGAAATAAACACCTGATGTCGGAACAAGCCCTCGAGTTAAATATGTAAAGGGAAAGAAGTGTGCATAAGAAATATGTAAAGGGAAAGAAGTGTGCATAAGAAATATGTAAAGGGAAAGAAGTGTGCATAAGAAATATGTAAAGGGAAAGAAGTGTGCATAAGAAATAAACACCTGATGTCGGAACAAGCCCTCGAGTTAAATATGTAAAGGGAAAGAAGTGTGCATAAGAAATATGTAAAGGGAAAGAAGTGTGCATAAGAAATAAACACCTGATGTCGGAACAAGCCCTCGAGTTAAATATGTAAAGGGAAAGAAGTGTGCATAAGAAATAAACACCTGATGTCGGAACAAGCCCTCGAGTTAAATATGTTAGGGGAAAGAAGTGTGCATAAGAAATATGTAAAGGGAAAGAAGTGTGCATAAGAAATATGTAAAGGGAAAGAAGTGTGCATAAGAAATATGTAAAGGGAAAGAAGTGTGCATAAGAAATATGTAAAGGGAAAGAAGTGTGCATAAGAAATATGTAAAGGGAAAGAAGTGTGCATAAGAAATAAACACCTGATGTCGGAACAAGCCCTCGAGTTAAATATGTAAAGGGAAAGAAGTGTGCATAAGAAATATGTAAAGGGAAAGAAGTGTGCATAAGAAATAAACACCTGATGTCGGAACAAGCCCTCGAGTTAAATATGTAAAGGGAAAGAAGTGTGCATAAGAAATATGTAAAGGGAAAGAAGTGTGCATAAGAAATATGTAAAGGGAAAGAAGTGTGCATAAGAAATATGTAAAGGGAAAGAAGTGTGCATAAGAAATAAACACCTGATGTCGGAACAAGCCCTCGAGTTAAATATGTAAAGGGAAAGAAGTGTGCATCAGAAATATGTAAAGGGAAAGAAGTGTGCATAAGAAATATGTAAAGGGAAAGAAGTGTGCATAAGAAATAAACACCTGATGTCGGAACAAGCCCTCGAGTTAAATATGTAAAGGGAAAGAAGTGTGCATAAGAAATATGTAAAGGGAAAGAAGTGTGCATAAGAAATATGTAAAGGGAAATAAGTGTGCATAAGAAATATGTAAAGGGAAAGAAGTGTGCATAAGAAATATGAAAAGGGAAAGAAGTGTGCATAAGAAATATGTAAAGGGAAAGAAGTGTGCATAAGAAATAAACACCTGATGTCGGAACAAGCCCTCGAGTTAAATATGTAAAGGGAAAGAAGTGTGCATAAGAAATATGTAAAGGGAAAGAAGTGTGCATAAGAAATATGTATAGGGAAAAAAGTGTGCATAAGAAATATGTAAAGGGAAAGAAGTGTGCATAAGAAATAAACACCTGATGTCGGAACAAGCCCTCGAGTTAAATATGTAAAGGGAAAGAAGTGTGCATAAGAAATATGTAAAGGGAAAGAAGTGTGCATAAGAAATAAACACCTGATGTCGGAACAAGCCCTCGAGTTAAATATGTACAGGGATAGAAGTGTGCATAAGAAATATGTAAAGGGAACGAAGTGTGCATAAGAAATATGTAAAGGGAAAGAAGTGTGCATAAGAAATAAACACCTGATGTCGGAACAAGCCCTCGAGTTAAATATGTAAAGGGATAGAAGTGTGCATAAGAAATATGTAAAGGGAAAGAAGTGTGCATAAGAAATATGAAAAGGGAAAGAAGTGTGCATAAGAAATAAACACCTGATGTCGGAACAAGCCCTCGAGTTAAATATGTAAAGGGAAAGAAGTGTGCATAAGAAATATGTAAAGGGAAAGAAGTGTGCATAAGAAATATGTAAAGGGAAAGAAGTGTGCATAAAAAATATGTAAAGGGAAAGAAATGTGCATAAGAAATATGTAAAGGGAAAGAAGTGTGCATAAGAAATATGTAAAGGGAAAGAAGTGTGCATAAGAAATATGTAAAGGGAAAGAAGTGTGCATAAGAAATAAACACCTGATGTCGGAACAAGCCCTCGAGTTAAATATGTAAAGGGAAAGAAGTGTGCATAAGAAATAAACACCTGATGTCGGAACAAGCCCTCGAGTTAAATATGTAAAGGGAAAGAAGTGTGCATAAGAAATATGTAAAGGGAAAGAAGTGTGCATAAGAAATATGTAAAGGTAAAGAAGTGTGCATAAGAAATAAACACATGATGTCGGAACAAGCCCTCGAGTTAAATATGTAAAGGGAAAGAAGTGTGCATAAGAAATATGTAAAGGGAAAGAAGTGTGCATAAGAAATAAACACCTGATGTCGGAACAAGCCCTCGAGTTAAATATGAAAAGGGAAAGAAGTGTGCATAAGAAATATGTAAAGGGAAAGAAGTGTGCATAAGAAATATGTAAAGGGAAAGAAGTGTGCATAAGAAATATGTAAAGGGAAAGAAGTGTGCATAAGAAATAAACACCTGATGTCGGAACAAGCCCTCGAGTTAAATATGTAAAGGGAAAGAAGTGTGCATAAGAAATATGTAAAGGGAAAGAAGTGTGCATAAGAAATAAACACCTGATGTCGGAACAAGCCCTCGAGTTAAATATGTAAAGGGATAGAAGTGTGCATAAGAAATATGTAAAGGGAAAGAAGTGTGCATAAGAAATATGTAAAGGGAAAGAAGTGTGCATAAGAAATAAACACCTGATGTCGGAACAAGCCCTCGAGTTAAATATGTAAAGGGATAGAAGTGTGCATAAGAAATATGTAAAGGGAAAGAAGTGTGCATAAGAAATATGTAAAGGGAAAGAAGTGTGCATAAGAAATAAACACCTGATGTCGGAACAAGCCCTCGAGTTAAATATGTAAAGGGAAAGAAGTGTGCATAAGAAATATGTAAAGGGAAAGAAGTGTGCATAAGAAATAAACACCTGATGTCGGAACAAGCCCTCGAGTTAATTATGTAAAGGGAAAGAAGTGTGCATAAGAAATATGTAAAGGGAAAGAAGTGTGCATAAGAAATATGTAAAGGGAAAGAAGTGTGCATAAGAAATATGTAAAGGGAAAGAAGTGTGCATAAGAAATATGTAAAGGGAAAGAAGTGTGCATAAGAAATATGTAAAGGGAAAGAAGTGTGCATAAGAAATAAACACCTGATGTCGGAACAAGCCCTCGAGTTAAATATGTAAAGGGAAAGAAGTGTGCATAAGAAATATGTAAAGGGAAAGAAGTGTGCATAAGAAATATGTAAAGGGAAAGAAGTGTGCATAAGAAATATGTAAAGGGAAAGAAGTGTGCATAAGAAATATGTAAAGGGAAAGAAGTGTGCATAAGAAATATGTAAAGGGAAAGAAGTGTGCATAAGAAATATGTAAAGGGAAAGAAGTGTGCATAAGAAATAAACACCTGATGTCGGAACAAGCCCTCGAGTTAAATATGTAAAGGGAAAGAAGTGTGCATAAGAAATATGTAAAGGGAAAGAAGTGTGCATAAGAAATAAACACCTGATGTCGGAACAAGCCCTCGAGTTAAATATGTAAAGGGAAAGAAGTGTGCATAAGAAATATGTAAAGGGAAAGAAGTGTGCATAAGAAATATGTAAAGGGAAATAAGTGTGCATAAGAAATATGTAAAGGGAAAGAAGTGTGCATAAGAAATATGAAAAGGGAAAGAAGTGTGCATAAGAAATATGTAAAGGGAAAGAAGTGTGCATAAGAAATAAACACCTGATGTCGGAACAAGCCCTCGAGTTAAATATGTAAAGGGAAAGAAGTGTGCATAAGAAATATGTAAAGGGAAAGAAGTGTGCATAAGAAATATGTAAAGGGAAAAAAGTGTGCATAACAAATATGTAAAGGGAAAGAAGTGTGCATAAGAAATAAACACCTGATGTTGGAACAAGCCCTCGAGTTAAATATGTAAAGGGAAAGAAGTGTGCATAAGAAATATGTAAAGGGAAAGAAGTGTGCATAAGAAATAAACACCTGATGTCGGAACAAGCCCTCGAGTTAAATATGTACAGGGATAGAAGTGTGCATAAGAAATATGTAAAGGGAAAGAAGTGTGCATAAGAAATATGTAAAGGGAAAGAAGTGTGCATAAGAAATAAACACCTGATGTCGGAACAAGCCCTCGAGTTAAATATGTAAAGGGATAGAAGTGTGCATAAGAAATATGTAAAGGGAAAGAAGTGTGCATAAGAAATATGAAAAGGGAAAGAAGTGTGCATAAGAAATAAACACCTGATGTCGGAACAAGCCCTCGAGTTAAATATGTAAAGGGAAAGAAGTGTGCATAAGAAATATGTAAAGGGAAAGAAGTGTGCATAAGAAATATGTAAAGGGAAAGAAGTGTGCATAAAAAATATGTAAAGGGAAAGAAATGTGCATAAGAAATATGTAAAGGGAAAGAAGTGTGCATAAGAAATATGTAAAGGGAAAGAAGTGTGCATAAGAAATATGTAAAGGGAAAGAAGTGTGCATAAGAAATAAACACCTGATGTCGGAACAAGCCCTCGAGTTAAATATGTAAAGGGAAAGAAGTGTGCATAAGAAATAAACACCTGATGTCGGAACAAGCCCTCGAGTTAAATATGTGAAGGGAAAGAAGTGTGCATAAGAAATATGTAAAGGGAAAGAAGTGTGCATAAGAAATATGTAAAGGGAAAGAAGTGTGCATAAGAAATAAACACCTGATGTCGGAACAAGCCCTCGAGTTAAATATGTAAAGGGAAAGAAGTGTGCATAAGAAATATGTAAAGGGAAAGAAGTGTGCATAAGAAATAAACACCTGATGTCGGAACAAGCCCTCGAGTTAAATATGAAAAGGGAAAGAAGTGTGCATAAGAAATATGTAAAGGGAAAGAAGTGTGCATAAGAAATATGTAAAGGGAAAGAAGTGTGCATAAGAAATATGTAAAGGGAAAGAAGTGTGCATAAGAAATAAACACCTGATGTCGGAACAAGCCCTCGAGTTAAATATGTAAAGGGAAAGAAGTGTGCATAAGAAATATGTAAAGGGAAAGAAGTGTGCATAAGAAATAAACACCTGATGTCGGAACAAGCCCTCGAGTTAAATATGTAAAGGGATAGAAGTGTGCATAAGAAATATGTAAAGGGAAAGAAGTGTGCATAAGAAATATGTAAAGGGAAAGAAGTGTGCATAAGAAATAAACACCTGATGTCGGAACAAGCCCTCGAGTTAAATATGTAAAGGGATAGAAGTGTGCATAAGAAATATGTAAAGGGAAAGAAGTGTGCATAAGAAATATGTAAAGGGAAAGAAGTGTGCATAAGAAATAAACACCTGATGTCGGAACAAGCCCTCGAGTTAAATATGTAAAGGGAAAGAAGTGTGCATAAGAAATATGTAAAGGGAAAGAAGTGTGCATAAGAAATAAACACCTGATGTCGGAACAAGCCCTCGAGTTAAATATGTAAAGGGAAAGAAGTGTGCATAAGAAATATGTAAAGGGAAAGAAGTGTGCATAAGAAATATGTAAAGGGAAAGAAGTGTGCATAAGAAATATGTAAAGGGAAAGAAGTGTGCATAAGAAATATGTAAAGGGAAAGAAGTGTGCATAAGAAATATGTAAAGGGAAAGAAGTGTGCATAAGAAATAAACACCTGATGTCGGAACAAGCCCTCGAGTTAAATATGTAAAGGGAAAGAAGTGTGCATAAGAAATATGTAAAGGGAAAGAAGTGTGCATAAGAAATATGTAAAGGGAAAGAAGTGTGCATAAGAAATAAACACCTGATGTCGGAACAAGCCCTCGAGTTAAATATGTAAAGGGAAGAATTGTGCATAAGAAATATGTAAAGGGAAAGAAGTGTGCATAAGAAATATGTAAAGGGAAAGAAGTGTGCATAAGAAATATGTAAAGGGAAAGAAGTGTGCATAAGAAATAAACACCTGATGTCGGAACAAGCCCTCGAGTTAAATATGTAAAGGGAAGAATTGTGCATAAGAAATATGTAAAGGGAAAGAAGTGTGCATAAGAAATATGTAAAGGGAAAGAAGTGTGCATAAGAAATATGTAAAGGGAAAGAAGTGTGCATAAGAAATATGTAAAGGGAAAGAAGTGTGCATAAGAAATATGTAAAGGGAAAGAAGTGTGCATAAGAAATATGTAAAGGGAAAGAAGTGTGCATAAGAAATAAACACCTGATGTCGGAACAAGCCCTCGAGTTAAATATGTAAAGGGATAGAAGTGTGCATAAGAAATATGTAAAGGGAAAGAAGTGTGCATAAGAAATATGTAAAGGGAAAGAAGTGTGCATAAGAAATAAACACCTGATGTCGGAACAAGCCCTCGAGTTAAATATGTAAAGGGATAGAAGTGTGCATAAGAAATATGTAAAGGGAAAGAAGTGTGCATAAGAAATATGTAAAGGGAAAGAAGTGTGCATAAGAAATAAACACCTGATGTCGGAACAAGCCCTCGAGTTAAATATGTAAAGGGAAAGAAGTGTGCATAAGAAATATGTAAAGGGAAAGAAGTGTGCATAAGAAATATGTAAAGGGAAAGAAGTGTGCATAAGAAATATGTAAAGGGAAAGAAGTGTGCATAAGAAATAAACACCTGATGTCGGAACAAGCCCTCGAGTTAAATATGTAAAGGGAAAGAAGTGTGCATAAGAAATATGTAAAGGGAAAGAAGTGTGCATAAGAAATATGTAAAGGGAAAGAAGTGTGCATAAGAAATATGTAAAGGGAAAGAAGTGTGCATAAGAAATAAACACCTGATGTCGGAACAAGCCCTCGAGTTAAATATGTAAAGGGAAAGAAGTGTGCATAAGAAATATGTAAAGGGAAAGAAGTGTGCATAATAAATATGTAAAGGGAAAGAAGTGTGCATAAGAAATAAACACCTGATGTCGGAACAAGCCCTCGAGTTAAATATGTAAAGGGAAAGAAGTGTGAATAAGAAATATGTAAAGGGAAAGAAGTGTGCATAAGAAATATGTAAAGGGAAAGAAGTGTGCATAAGAAATAAACACCTGATGTCGGAACAAGCCCTCGAGTTAAATATGTAAAGGGAAAGAAGTGTGCATAAGAAATAAACACCTGATGTCGGAACAAGCCCTCGAGTTAAATATGTAAAGGGAAAGAAGTGTGCATAAGAAATATGTAAAGGGAAACAAGTGTGCATAAGAAATATGTAAAGGGAAAGAAGTGTGCATAAGAAATAAACACCTGATGTCGGAACAAGCCCTCGAGTTAAATATGTACAGGGATAGAAGTGTGCATAAGAAATATGTAAAGGGAAAGAAGTGTGCATAAGAAATATGTAAAGGGAAAGAAGTGTGCATAAGAAATATGTAAAGGGAAAGAAGTGTGCATAAGAAATATGTAAAGGGAAAGAAGTGTGCATAAGAAATAAACACCTGATGTCGGAACAAGCCCTCGAGTTAAATATGTAAAGGGAAAGAAGTGTGCATAAGAAATATGTAAAGGGAAAGAAGTGTGCATAAGAAATATGTAAAGGGAAAGAAGTGTGCATAAGAAATATGTAAAGGGAAAAAAGTGTGCATAAGAAATAAACACCTGATGTCGGAACAAGCCCTCGAGTTAAATATGTAAAGGGAAAGAAGTGTGCATAAGAAATAAACACCTGATGTCGGAACAAGCCCTCGAGTTAAATATGTAAAGGGAAAGAAGTGTGCATAAGAAATATGTAAAGGGAAAGAAGTGTGCATAAGAAATAAACACCTGATGTCGGAACAAGCCCTCGAGTTAAATATGTAAAGGGAAAGAAGTGTGCATAAGAAATAAACACCTGATGTCGGAACAAGCCCTCGAGTTAAATATGTAAAGGGAAAGAAGTGTGCATAAGAAATATGTAAAGGGAAAGAAGTGTGCATAAGAAATATGTAAAGGGAAGAAGTGTGCATAAGAAATATGTAAAGGGAAAGAAGTGTGCATAAGAAATATGTAAAGGGAAAGAAGTGTGCATAAGAAATAAACACCTGATGTCGGAACAAGCCCTCGAGTTAAATATGTAAAGGGAAAGAAGTGTGCATAAGAAATAAACACCTGATGTCGGAACAAGCCCTCGAGTTAAATATGTAAAGGGAAAGAAGTGTGCATAAAAAATATGTAAAGGGAAAGAAGTGTGCATAAGAAATATGTAAAGGGAAAGAAGTGTGCATAAGAAATATGTAAAGGGAAAGAAGTGTGCATAAGAAATATGTAAAGGGAAAGAAGTGTGCATAAGAAATAAACACCTGATGTCGGAACAAGCCCTCGAGTTAAATATGTAAAGGGAAAGAAGTGTGCATAAGAAATATGTAAAGGGAAAGAAGTGTGCATAAGAAATATGTAAAGGGAAAGAAGTGTGCATAAGAAATATGTAAAGGGAAAGAAGTGTGCATAAGAAATATGTAAAGGGAAAGAAGTGTGCATAAGAAATATGTAAAGGGAAAGAAGTGTGCATAAGAAATATGTAAAGGGAAAGAAGTGTGCATAAGAAATAAACACCTGATGTCGGAACAAGCCCTCGAGTTAAATATGTAAAGGGAGAGAAGTGTGCATAAGAAATAAACACCTGATGTCGGAACAAGCCCTCGAGTTAAATATGTAAAGGGATAGAAGTGTGCATAAGAAATATGTAAAGGGAAAGAAGTGTGCATAAGAAATATGTAAAGGGAAAGAAGTGTGCATAAGAAATATGTAAAGGGAAAGAAGTGTGCATAAGAAATATGTAAAGGGAAAGAAGTGTGCATAAGAAATATGTAAAGGGAAAGAAGTGTGCATAAGAAATAAACACCTGATGTCGGAACAAGCCCTCGAGTTAAATATGTAAAGGGATAGAAGTGTGCATACGAAATATGTAAAGGGAAAGAAGTGTGCATAAGAAATATGTAAAGGGAAAGAAGTGTGCATAAGAAATATGTAAAGGGAAAGAAGTGTGCATAAGAAATATGTAAAGGGAAAGAAGTGTGCATAAGAAATATGTAAAGGGAAAGAAGTGTGCATAAGAAATAAACACCTGATGTCGGAACAAGCCCTCGAGTTAAATATGTAAAGGGAGAGAAGTGTGCATAAGAAATAAACACCTGATGTCGGAACAAGCCCTCGAGTTAAATATGTAAAGGTAAAGAAGTGTGCATAAGAAATATGTAAAGGGAAAGAAGTGTGCATCAGAAATATGTAAAGGGAAAGAAGTGTGCATAAGAAATATGTAAAGGGAAAGAAGTGTGCATAAGAAATAAACACCTGATGTCGGAACAAGCCCTCGAGTAAAATATGTAAAGGGAAAGAAGTGTGCATAAGAAATATGTAAAGGGAAAGAAGTGTGCATAAGAAATATGTAAAGGGAAAGAAGTGTGCATAAGAAATAAACACCTGATGTCGGAACAAGCCCTCGAGTTAAATATGTAAAGGGAAAGAAGTGTGCATAAGAAATATGTAAAGGGAAAGAAGTGTGCATAAGAAATATGTAAAGGGAAAGAAGTGTGCATAAGAAATATGTAAAGGGAGAGAAGTGTGCATCAGAAATATGTAAAGGGAAAGAAGTGTGCATAAGAAATATGTAAAGGGAAAGAAGTGTGCATAAGAAATAAACACCTGATGTCGGAACAAGCCCTCGAGTTAAATATGTAAAGGGAAAGAAGTGTGCATAAGAAATATGTAAAGGGAAAGAAGTGTGCATAAGAAATATGTAAAGGGAAAGAAGTGTGCATAAGAAATATGTAAAGGGAAAGAAGTGTGCATAAGAAATATGTAAAGGGAAAGAAGTGTGCATAAGAAATATGTAAAGGGAAAGAAGTGTGCATAAGAAATATGTAAAGGGAAAGAAGTGTGCATAAGAAATAAACACCTGATGTCGGAACAAGCCCTCGAGTTAAATATGTAAAGGGAAAGAAGTGTGCATAAGAAATATGTAAAGGGAAAGAAGTGTGCATGAGAAATATGTAAAGGGAAAGAAGTGTGCATAAGAAATATGTAAAGGGAAAGAAGTGTGCATAAGAAATATGTAACGGGAAAGAAGTGTGCATAAGAAATATGTAAAGGGAAAGAAGTGTGCATAAGAAATATGTAAAGGGAAAGAAGTGTGCATAAGAAATATGTAAAGGGAGAGAAGTGTGCATCAGAAATATGTAAAGGGAAAGAAGTGTGCATAATTAATATGTAAAGGGAAAGAAGTGTGCATAAGAAATAAACACCTGATGTCGGAACAAGCCTTCGAGTTAAATATGTAAAGGGAAAGAAGTGTGCATAAGAAATATGTAAAGGGAAAGAAGTGTGCATAAGAAATATGTAAAGGGAAAGAAGTGTGCATAAGAAATATGTAAAGGGAAAGAAGTGTGCATAAGAAATAAACACCTGATGTCGGAACAAGCCCTCGAGTTAAATATGTAAAGGGAAAGAAGTGTGCATAAGAAATAAACACCTGATGTCGGAACAAGCCCTCGAGTTAAATATGTAAAGGGAAAGAAGTGTGCATAAGAAATATGTAAAGGGAAAGAAGTGTGCATAAGAAATAAACACCTGATGTCGGAACAAGCCCTCGAGTTAAATATGTAAAGGGAAAGAAGTGTGCATAAGAAATATGTAAAGGAAAAGAAGTGTGCATAAGAAATATGTAAAGGGAAAGAAGTGTGCATAAGAAATATGTAAAGGGAAAGAAGTGTGCATAAGAAATATGTAAAGGGAAAGAAGTGTGCATAAGAAATATGTAAAGGGAAAGAAGTGTGCATAAGAAATAAACACCTGATGTCGGAACAAGCCCTCGAGTTAAATATGTAAAGGGAAAGAAGTGTGCATACGAAATATGTAAAGGGAAAGAAGTGTGCATAAGAAATATGTAAAGGGAAAGAAGTGAGCATAAGAAATAAACACCTGATGTCGGAACAAGCCCTCGAGTTAAATATGTAAAGGGAAAGAAGTGTGCATAAGAAATATGTAAAGGGAAAGAAGTGTGCATAAGAAATAAACACCTGATGTCGGAACAAGCCCTCGAGATAAATATGTAAAGTGATAGAAGTGTGCATAAGAAATATGTAAAGGGAAAGAAGTGTGCATAAGAAATATGTAAAGGGAAAGAAGTGTGCATAAGAAATATGTAAAGGGAAAGAAGTGTGCATAAGAAATATGTAAAGGGAAAGAAGTGTGCATAAGAAATATGTAAAGGGAAAGAAGTGTGCATAAGAAATATGTAAAGGGAAAGAAGTGTGCATAAGAAATAAACACCTGATGTCGGAACAAGCCCTCGAGTTAAATATGTAAAGGGAAAGAAGTGTGCGTAAGAAATATGTAAAGGGAAAGAAGTGTGCATAAGAAATATGTAAAGGGAAAGAAGTGTGCATGAGAAATATGTAAAGGGAAAGAAGTGTGCATAAGAAATATGTAAAGGGAAAGAAGTGTGCATAAGAAATATGTAAAGGGAAAGAAGTGTGCATAAGAAATATGTAAAGGTAAAGAAGTGTGCATAATAAATAAACACCTGATGTCGGAACAAGCCCTCGAGTTAAATATGTAAAGGGATAGAAGTGTGCATAAGAAATATGTAAAGGGAAAGAAGTGTGCATAAGAAATATGTAAAGGGAAAGAAGTGTGCATAAGAAATAAACACCTGATGTCGGAACAAGCCCTCGAGTTAAATATGTAAAGGGAAAGAAGTGTGCATAAGAAATATGTAAAGGGAAAGAAGTGTGCATAAGAAATATGTAAAGGGAAAGAAGTGTGCATAAGAAATATGTAAAGGGAAAGAAGTGTGCATAAGAAATAAACACCTGATGTCGGAACAAGCCCTCGAGTTAAACATGTAAAGGGAAAGAATTGTGCATAAGAAATATGTAAAGGGAAAGAAGTGTGCATACGAAATATGTAAAGGGAAAGAAGTGTGCATAAGAAATATGTAAAGGGAAAGAAGTGTGCATAAGAAATAAACACCTGATGTCGGAACAAGCCCTCGAGTTAAATATGTAAAGGGATAGAAGTGTGCATAAGAAATATGTAAAGGGAAAGAAGTGTGCATAAGAAATATGTAAAGGGAAAGAAGTGTGCATAAGAAATATGTAAAGGGAAAGAAGTGTGCATAAGAAATAAACACCTGATGTCGGAACAAGCCCTCGAGTTAAATATGTAAAGGGAAAGAAGTGTGCATAAGAAATAAACACCTGATGTCGGAACAAGCCCTCGAGTTAAATATGTAAAGGGAAAGAAGTGTGCATAAGAAATATGTAAAGGGAAAGAAGTGTGCATAAGAAATATGTAAAGGGAAAGAAGTGTGCATAAGAAATATGTAAAGGGAAAAAAGTGTGCATAAGAAATAAACACCTGATGTCGGAACAAGCCCTCGAGTTAAATATGTAAAGGGAAAGAAGTGTGCATAAGAAATATGTAAAGGGAAAGAAGTGTGCATAAGAAATAAACACCTGATGTCGGAACAAGCCCTCGAGTTAAATATGTAAAGGGAAAGAAGTGTGCATAAGAAATAAACACCTGATGTCGGAACAAGCCCTCGAGTTAAATATGTAAAGGGAAAGAAGTGTGCATAAGAAATATGTAAAGGGAAAGAAGTGTGCATAAGAAATATGTAAAGGGAAAGAAGTGTGCATAAGAAATATGTAAAGGGAAAGAAGTGTGCATAAGAAATAAACACCTGATGTCGGAACAAGCCCTCGAGTTAAATATGTAAAGGGAAAGAAGTGTGCATAAGAAATATGTAAAGGGAAAGAAGTGTGCATAAGAAATAAACACCTGATGTCGGAACAAGCCCTCGAGATAAATATGTAAAGGGATAGAAGTGTGCATAAGAAATATGTAAAGGGAAAGAAGTGTGCATAAGAAATATGTAAAGGGAAAGAAGTGTGCATAAGAAATATGTAAAGGGAAAGAAGTGTGCATAAGAAATATGTAAAGGGAAAGAAGTGTGCATAAGAAATATGTAAAGGGAAAGAAGTGTGCATAAGAAATATGTAAAGGGAAAGAAGTGTGCATAAGAAATAAACACCTGATGTCGGAACAAGCCCTCGAGTTAAATATGTAAAGGGAAAGAAGTGTGCATAAGAAATATGTAAAGGGAAAGAAGTGTGCATAAGAAATATGTAAAGGGAAAGAAGTGTGCATAAGAAATAAACACCTGATGTCGGAACAAGCCCTCGAGTTAAATATGTAAAGGGAAAGAAGTGTGCGTAAGAAATATGTAAAGGGAAAGAAGTGTGCATAAGAAATATGTAAAGGGAAAGAAGTGTGCATGAGAAATATGTAAAGGGAAAGAAGTGTGCATAAGAAATATGTAAAGGGAAAGAAGTGTGCATAAGAAATATGTAAAGGGAAAGAAGTGTGCATAAGAAATATGTAAAGGTAAAGAAGTGTGCATAATAAATAAACACCTGATGTCGGAACAAGCCCTCGAGTTAAATATGTAAAGGGATAGAAGTGTGCATAAGAAATATGTAAAGGGAAAGAAGTGTGCATAAGAAATATGTAAAGGGAAAGAAGTGTGCATAAGAAATAAACACCTGATGTCGGAACAAGCCCTCGAGTTAAATATGTAAAGGGAAAGAAGTGTGCATAAGAAATATGTAAAGGGAAAGAAGTGTGCATAAGAAATATGTAAAGGGAAAGAAGTGTGCATAAGAAATATGTAAAGGGAAAGAAGTGTGCATAAGAAATAAACACCTGATGTCGGAACAAGCCCTCGAGTTAAACATGTAAAGGGAAAGAATTGTGCATAAGAAATATGTAAAGGGAAAGAAGTGTGCATACGAAATATGTAAAGGGAAAGAAGTGTGCATAAGAAATATGTAAAGGGAAAGAAGTGTGCATAAGAAATAAACACCTGATGTCGGAACAAGCCCTCGAGTTAAATATGTAAAGGGATAGAAGTGTGCATAAGAAATATGTAAAGGGAAAGAAGTGTGCATAAGAAATATGTAAAGGGAAAGAAGTGTGCATAAGAAATATGTAAAGGGAAAGAAGTGTGCATAAGAAATAAACACCTGATGTCGGAACAAGCCCTCGAGTTAAATATGTAAAGGGAAAGAAGTGTGCATAAGAAATAAACACCTGATGTCGGAACAAGCCCTCGAGTTAAATATGTAAAGGGAAAGAAGTGTGCATAAGAAATATGTAAAGGGAAAGAAGTGTGCATAAGAAATATGTAAAGGGAAAGAAGTGTGCATAAGAAATATGTAAAGGGAAAAAAGTGTGCATAAGAAATAAACACCTGATGTCGGAACAAGCCCTCGAGTTAAATATGTAAAGGGAAAGAAGTGTGCATAAGAAATATGTAAAGGGAAAGAAGTGTGCATAAGAAATAAACACCTGATGTCGGAACAAGCCCTCGAGTTAAATATGTAAAGGGAAAGAAGTGTGCATAAGAAATAAACACCTGATGTCGGAACAAGCCCTCGAGTTAAATATGTAAAGGGAAAGAAGTGTGCATAAGAAATATGTAAAGGGAAAGAAGTGTGCATAAGAAATATGTAAAGGGAAAGAAGTGTGCATAAGAAATATGTAAAGGGAAAGAAGTGTGCATAAGAAATATGTAAAGGGAAAGAAGTGTGCATAAGAAATAAACACCTGATGTCGGAACAAGCCCTCGAGTTAAATATGTAAAGGGAAAGAAGTGTGCATAAGAAATATGTAAAGGGAAAGAAGTGTGCATAAGAAATATGTAAAGGGAAAGAAGTGTGCATAAGAAATAAACACCTGATGTCGGAACAAGCCCTCGAGTTAAATATGTAAAGGGAAAGAAGTGTGCATACGAAATATGTAAAGGGAAAGAAGTGTGCATAAGAAATATGTAAAGGGAAAGAAGTGAGCATAAGAAATAAACACCTGATGTCGGAACAAGCCCTCGAGTTAAATATGTAAAGGGAAAGAAGTGTGCATAAGAAATATGTAAAGGGAAAGAAGTGTGCATAAGAAATAAACACCTGATGTCGGAACAAGCCCTCGAGATAAATATGTAAAGGGATAGAAGTGTGCATAAGAAATATGTAAAGGGAAAGAAGTGTGCATAAGAAATATGTAAAGGGAAAGAAGTGTGCATAAGAAATATGTAAAGGGAAAGAAGTGTGCATAAGAAATATGTAAAGGGAAAGAAGTGTGCATAAGAAATATGTAAAGGGAAAGAAGTGTGCATAAGAAATATGTAAAGGGAAAGAAGTGTGCATAAGAAATAAACACCTGATGTCGGAACAAGCCCTCGAGTTAAATATGTAAAGGGAAAGAAGTGTGCATAAGAAATATGTAAAGGGAAAGAAGTGTGCATAAGAAATATGTAAAGGGAAAGAAGTGTGCATAAGAAATAAACACCTGATGTCGGAACAAGCTCTCGAGTTAAATATGTAAAGGGAAAGAAGTGTGCGTAAGAAATATGTAAAGGGAAAGAAGTGTGCATAAGAAATATGTAAAGGGAAAGAAGTGTGCATGAGAAATATGTAAAGGGAAAGAAGTGTGCATAAGAAATATGTAAAGGGAAAGAAGTGTGCATAAGAAATATGTAAAGGGAAAGAAGTGTGCATAAGAAATATGTAAAGGTAAAGAAGTGTGCATAATAAATAAACACCTGATGTCGGAACAAGCCCTCGAGTTAAATATGTAAAGGGATAGAAGTGTGCATAAGAAATATGTAAAGGGAAAGAAGTGTGCATAAGAAATATGTAAAGGGAAAGAAGTGTGCATAAGAAATAAACACCTGATGTCGGAACAAGCCCTCGAGTTAAATATGTAAAGGGAAAGAAGTGTGCATAAGAAATATGTAAAGGGAAAGAAGTGTGCATAAGAAATATGTAAAGGGAAAGAAGTGTGCATAAGAAATATGTAAAGGGAAAGAAGTGTGCATAAGAAATAAACACCTGATGTCGGAACAAGCCCTCGAGTTAAACATGTAAAGGGAAAGAATTGTGCATAAGAAATATGTAAAGGGAAAGAAGTGTGCATACGAAATATGTAAAGGGAAAGAAGTGTGCATAAGAAATATGTAAAGGGAAAGAAGTGTGCATAAGAAATAAACACCTGATGTCGGAACAAGCCCTCGAGTTAAATATGTAAAGGGATAGAAGTGTGCATAAGAAATATGTAAAGGGAAAGAAGTGTGCATAAGAAATATGTAAAGGGAAAGAAGTGTGCATAAGAAATATGTAAAGGGAAAGAAGTGTGCATAAGAAATAAACACCTGATGTCGGAACAAGCCCTCGAGTTAAATATGTAAAGGGAAAGAAGTGTGCATAAGAAATAAACACCTGATGTCGGAACAAGCCCTCGAGTTAAATATGTAAAGGGAAAGAAGTGTGCATAAGAAATATGTAAAGGGAAAGAAGTGTGCATAAGAAATATGTAAAGGGAAAGAAGTGTGCATAAGAAATATGTAAAGGGAAAAAAGTGTGCATAAGAAATAAACACCTGATGTCGGAACAAGCCCTCGAGTTAAATATGTAAAGGGAAAGAAGTGTGCATAAGAAATATGTAAAGGGAAAGAAGTGTGCATAAGAAATAAACACCTGATGTCGGAACAAGCCCTCGAGTTAAATATGTAAAGGGAAAGAAGTGTGCATAAGAAATAAACACCTGATGTCGGAACAAGCCCTCGAGTTAAATATGTAAAGGGAAAGAAGTGTGCATAAGAAATATGTAAAGGGAAAGAAGTGTGCATAAGAAATATGTAAAGGGAAAGAAGTGTGCATAAGAAATATGTAAAGGGAAAGAAGTGTGCATAAGAAATATGTAAAGGGAAAGAAGTGTGCATAAGAAATAAACACCTGATGTCGGAACAAGCCCTCGAGTTAAATATGTAAAGGGAAAGAAGTGTGCATAAGAAATATGTAAAGGGAAAGAAGTGTGCATAAGAAATATGTAAAGGGAAAGAAGTGTGCATAAGAAATATGTAAAGGGAAAGAAGTGTGCATAAGAAATATGTAAAGGGAAAGAAGTGTGCATAAGAAATATGTAAAGGGAAAGAAGTGTGCATAAGAAATATGTAAAGGGAAAGAAGTGTGCATAAGAAATATGTAAAGGGAAAGAAGTGTGCATAAGAAATAAACACCTGATGTCGGAACAAGCCCTCGAGTTAAATATGTAAAGGGAGAGAAGTGTGCATAAGAAATAAACACCTGATGTCGGAACAAGCCCTCGAGTTAAATATGTAAAGCGATAGAAGTGTGCATAAGAAATATGTAAAGGGAAAGAAGTGTGCATAAGAAATATGTAAAGGGAAAGAAGTGTGCATAAGAAATATGTAAAGGGAAAGAAGTGTGCATAAGAAATATGTAAAGGGAAAGAAGTGTGCATAAGAAATATGTAAAGGGAAAGAAGTGTGCATAATAAATAAACACCTGATGTCGGAACAAGCCCTCGAGTTAAATATGTAAAGGGATAGAAGTGTGCATAAGAAATATGTAAAGGGAAAGAAGTGTGCATAAGAAATATGTAAAGGGAAAGAAGTGTGCATAAGAAATATGTAAAGGGAAAGAAGTGTGCATAAGAAATATGTAAAGGGAAAGAAGTGTGCATAAGAAATAAACACCTGATGTCGGAACAAGCCCTCGAGTTAAATATGTAAAGGGAAAGAAGTGTGCATAAGAAATAAACACCTGATGTCGGAACAAGCCCTCGAGTTAAATATGTAAAGGGAAAGAAGTGTGCATAAGAAATATGTAAAGGGAAAGAAGTGTGCATAAGAAATATGTAAAGGGAAAGAAGTGTGCATAAGAAATATGTAAAGGGAAAAAAGTGTGCATAAGAAATAAACACCTGATGTCGGAACAAGCCCTCGAGTTAAATATGTAAAGGGAAAGAAGTGTGCATAAGAAATATGTAAAGGGAAAGAAGTGTGCATAAGAAATAAACACCTGATGTCGGAACAAGCCCTCGAGTTAAATATGTAAAGGGAAAGAAGTGTGCATAAGAAATAAACACCTGATGTCGGAACAAGCCCTCGAGTTAAATATGTAAAGGGAAAGAAGTGTGCATAAGAAATATGTAAAGGGAAAGAAGTGTGCATAAGAAATATGTAAAGAGAAAGAAGTGTGCATAAGAAATATGTAAAGGGAAAGAAGTGTGCATAAGAAATATGTAAAGGGAAAGAAGTGTGCATAAGAAATAAACACCTGATGTCGGAACAAGCCCTCGAGTTAAATATGTAAAGGGAAAGAAGTGTGCATAAGAAATATGTAAAGGGAAAGAAGTGTGCATAAGAAATATGTAAAGGGAAAGAAGTGTGCATAAGAAATATGTAAAGGGAAAGAAGTGTGCATAAGAAATATGTAAAGGGAAAGAAGTGTGCATAAGAAATATGTAAAGGGAAAGAAGTGTGCATAAGAAATATGTAAAGGGAAAGAAGTGTGCATAAGAAATATGTAAAGGGAAAGAAGTGTGCATAAGAAATAAACACCTGATGTCGGAACAAGCCCTCGAGTTAAATATGTAAAGGGAGAGAAGTGTGCATAAGAAATAAACACCTGATGTCGGAACAAGCCCTCGAGTTAAATATGTAAAGCGATAGAAGTGTGCATAAGAAATATGTAAAGGGAAAGAAGTGTGCATAAGAAATATGTAAAGGGAAAGAAGTGTGCATAAGAAATATGTAAAGGGAAAGAAGTGTGCATAAGAAATATGTAAAGGGAAAGAAGTGTGCATAAGAAATATGTAAAGGGAAAGAAGTGTGCATAATAAATAAACACCTGATGTCGGAACAAGCCCTCGAGTTAAATATGTAAAGGGATAGAAGTGTGCATAAGAAATATGTAAAGGGAAAGAAGTGTGCATAAGAAATATGTAAAGGGAAAGAAGTGTGCATAAGAAATATGTAAAGGGAAAGAAGTGTGCATAAGAAATATGTAAAGGGAAAGAAGTGTGCATAAGAAATATGTAAAGGGAAAGAAGTGTGCATAAGAAATAAACACCTGATGTCGGAACAAGCCCTCGAGTTAAATATGTAAAGGGAGAGAAGTGTGCATAAGAAATAAACACCTGATGTCGGAACAAGCCCTCGAGTTAAATATGTAAAGGGAATGAAGTGTGCATAAGAAATATGTAAAGGGAAAGAAGTGTGCATAAGAAATATGTAAAGGGAAAGAAGTGTGCATAAGAAATAAACACCTGATGTCGGAACAAGCCCTCGAGTTAAATATGTAAAGGGAAAGAAGTGTGCATAAGAAATATGTAAAGGGAAAGAAGTGTGCATAAGAAATATGTAAAGGGAAAGAAGTGTGCATAAGAAATAAACACCTGATGTCGGAACAAGCCCTCGAGTTAAATATGTAAAGGGAAAGAAGTGTGCATAAGAAATATGTAAAGGGAAAGAAGTGTGCATAAGAAATATGTAAAGGGAAAGAAGTGTGCATAAGAAATATGTAAAGGGAGAGAAGTGTGCATCAGAAATATGTAAAGGGAAAGAAGTGTGCATAAGAAATATGTAAAGGGAAAGAAGTGTGCATAAGAAATAAACACCTGATGTCGGAACAAGCCCTCGAGTTAAATATGTAAAGGGAAAGAAGTGTGCATAAGAAATATGTAAAGGGAAAGAAGTGTGCATAAGAAATATGTAAAGGGAAAGAAGTGTGCATAAGAAATATGTAAAGGGACAGAAGTGTGCATAAGAAATATGTAAAGGGAAAGAAGTGTGCATAAGAAATATGTAAAGGGAAAGAAGTGTGCATAAGAAATATGTAAAGGGAAAGAAGTGTGCATAAGAAATAAACACCTGATGTCGGAACAAGCCCTCGAGTTAAATATGTAAAGGGAAAGAAGTGTGCATAAGAAATATGTAAAGGGAAAGAAGTGTGCATAAGAAATATGTAAAGGGAAAGAAGTGTGCATAAGAAATATGTAAAGGGAAAGAAGTGTGCATAAGAAATATGTAAAGGGAAAGAAGTGTGCATAAGAAATATGTAAAGGGAAAGAAGTGTGCATAAGAAATATGTAAAGGGAAAGAAGTGTGCATAAGAAATATGTAAAGGGAGAGAAGTGTGCATCAGAAATATGTAAAGGGAAAGAAGTGTGCATAAGAAATATGTAAAGGGAAAGAAGTGTGCATAAGAAATAAACACCTGATGTCGGAACAAGCCCTCGAGTTAAATATGTAAAGAAGTGTGCATAAGAAATATGTAAAGGGAAAGAAGTGTGCATAAGAAATATGTAAAGGGAAAGAAGTGTGCATAAGAAATATGTAAAGGGAAAGAAGTGTGCATAAGAAATAAACACCTGATGTCGGAACAAGCCCTCGAGTTAAATATGTAAAGGGAAAGAAGTGTGCATAATAAATAAACACCTGATGTCGGAACAAGCCCTCGAGTTAAATATGTAAAGGGAAAGAAGTGTGCATAAGAAATATGTAAAGGGAAAGAAGTGTGCATAACAAATAAACACCTGATGTCGGAACAAGCCCTCGAGTTAAATATGTAAAGGGAAAGAAGTGTGCATAAGAAATATGTAAAGGGAAAGAAGTGTGCATAAGAAATATGTAAAGGGAAAGAAGTGTGCATAAGAAATATGTAAAGGGAAAGAAGTGTGCATAAGAAATATGTAAAGGGAAAGAAGTGTGCATAAGAAATATGTAAAGGGAAAGAAGTGTGCATAAGAAATAAACACCTGATGTCGGAACAAGCCCTCGAGTTAAATATGTAAAGGGAAAGAAGTGTGCATAAGAAATATGTAAAGGGAAAGAAGTGTGCATAAGAAATATGTAAAGGGAAAGAAGTGTGCATAAGAAATATGTAAAGGGACAGAAGTGTGCATAAGAAATATGTAAAGGGAAAGAAGTGTGCATAAGAAATATGTAAAGGGAAAGAAGTGTGCATAAGAAATATGTAAAGGGAAAGAAGTGTGCATAAGAAATAAACACCTGATGTCGGAACAAGCCCTCGAGTTAAATATGTAAAGGGAAAGAAGTGTGCATAAGAAATATGTAAAGGGAAAGAAGTGTGCATAAGAAATATGTAAAGGGAAAGAAGTGTGCATAAGAAATATGTAAAGGGAAAGAAGTGTGCATAAGAAATATGTAAAGGGAAAGAAGTGTGCATAAGAAATATGTAAAGGGAAAGAAGTGTGCATAAGAAATATGTAAAGGGAAAGAAGTGTGCATAAGAAATATGTAAAGGGAGAGAAGTGTGCATCAGAAATATGTAAAGGGAAAGAAGTGTGCATAAGAAATATGTAAAGGGAAAGAAGTGTGCATAAGAAATAAACACCTGATGTCGGAACAAGCCCTCGAGTTAAATATGTAAAGAAGTGTGCATAAGAAATATGTAAAGGGAAAGAAGTGTGCATAAGAAATATGTAAAGGGAAAGAAGTGTGCATAAGAAATATGTAAAGGGAAAGAAGTGTGCATAAGAAATAAACACCTGATGTCGGAACAAGCCCTCGAGTTAAATATGTAAAGGGAAAGAAGTGTGCATAATAAATAAACACCTGATGTCGGAACAAGCCCTCGAGTTAAATATGTAAAGGGAAAGAAGTGTGCATAAGAAATATGTAAAGGGAAAGAAGTGTGCATAACAAATAAACACCTGATGTCGGAACAAGCCCTCGAGTTAAATATGTAAAGGGAAAGAAGTGTGCATAAGAAATATGTAAAGGGAAAGAAGTGTGCATAAGAAATATGTAAAGGGAAAGAAGTGTGCATAAGAAATATGTAAAGGCAAAGAAGTGTGCATAAGAAATATGTAAAGGGAAAGAAGTGTGCATAAGAAATAAACACCTGATGTCGGAACAAGCCCTCGAGTTAAATATGTAAAGGGAAAGAAGTGTGCATAAGAAATAAACACCTGATGTCGGAACAAGCCCTCGAGTTAAATATGTAAAGGGAAAGAAGTGTGCATAAGAAATATGTAAAGGGAAAGAAGTGTGCATAAGAAATATGTAAAGGGAAAGAAGTGTGCATAAGAAATATGTAAAGGGAAAAAAGTGTGCATAAGAAATAAACACCTGATGTCGGAACAAGCCCTCGAGTTAAATATGTAAAGGGAAAGAAGTGTGCATAAGAAATATGTAAAGGGAAAGAAGTGTGCATAAGAAATAAACACCTGATGTCGGAACAAGCCCTCGAGTTAAATATGTAAAGGGAAAGAAGTGTGCATAAGAAATAAACACCTGATGTCGGAACAAGCCCTCGAGTTAAATATGTAAAGGGAAAGAAGTGTGCATAAGAAATATGTAAAGGGAAAGAAGTGTGCATAAGAAATATGTAAAGGGAAAGAAGTGTGCATAAGAAATATGTAAAGGGAAAGAAGTGTGCATAAGAAATATGTAAAGGGAAAGAAGTGTGCATAAGAAATAAACACCTGATGTCGGAACAAGCCCTCGAGTTAAATATGTAAAGGGAAAGAAGTGTGCATAAGAAATATGTAAAGGGAAAGAAGTGTGCATAAGAAATATGTAAAGGGAAAGAAGTGTGCATAAGAAATATGTAAAGGGAAAGAAGTGTGCATAAGAAATATGTAAAGGGAAAGAAGTGTGCATAAGAAATATGTAAAGGGAAAGAAGTGTGCATAAGAAATATGTAAAGGGAAAGAAGTGTGCATAAGAAATATGTAAAGGGAAAGAAGTGTGCATAAGAAATAAACACCTGATGTCGGAACAAGCCCTCGAGTTAAATATGTAAAGGGAGAGAAGTGTGCATAAGAAATAAACACCTGATGTCGGAACAAGCCCTCGAGTTAAATATGTAAAGCGATAGAAGTGTGCATAAGAAATATGTAAAGGGAAAGAAGTGTGCATAAGAAATATGTAAAGGGAAAGAAGTGTGCATAAGAAATATGTAAAGGGAAAGAAGTGTGCATAAGAAATATGTAAAGGGAAAGAAGTGTGCATAAGAAATATGTAAAGGGAAAGAAGTGTGCATAATAAATAAACACCTGATGTCGGAACAAGCCCTCGAGTTAAATATGTAAAGGGATAGAAGTGTGCATAAGAAATATGTAAAGGGAAAGAAGTGTGCATAAGAAATATGTAAAGGGAAAGAAGTGTGCATAAGAAATATGTAAAGGGAAAGAAGTGTGCATAAGAAATAAACACCTGATGTCGGAACAAGCCCTCGAGTTAAATATGTAAAGGGAAAGAAGTGTGCATAAGAAATATGTAAAGGGAAAGAAGTGTGCATAAGAAATATGTAAAGGGAAAGAAGTGTGCATAAGAAATATGTAAAGGGAAAGAAGTGTGCATAAGAAATATGTAAAGGGAAAGAAGTGTGCATAAGAAATATGTAAAGGGAAAGAAGTGTGCATAAGAAATATGTAAAGGGAAAGAAGTGTGCATAAGAAATAAACACCTGATGTCGGAAGAAGCCCTCGAGTTAAATATGTAAAGGGAAAGAAGTGTGCATAAGAAATATGTAAAGGGAAAGAAGTGTGCATAAGAAATATGTAAAGGGAAAGAAGTGTGCATAAGAAATAAACACCTGATGTCGGAACAAGCCCTCGAGTTAAATATGTAAAGGGAAAGAAGTGTGCATAAGAAATATGTAAAGGGAAAGAAGTGTGCATAAGAAATATGTAAAGGGAAAGAAGTGTGCATAAGAAATATGTAAAGGGAAAGAAGTGTGCATAAGAAATATGTAAAGGGAAAGAAGTGTGCATAAGAAATATGTAAAGGGAAAGAAGTGTGCATAAGAAATATGTAAAGGGAAAGAAGTGTGCATAAGAAATAAACACCTGATGTCGGAAGAAGCCCTCGAGTTAAATATGTAAAGGGAAAGAAGTGTGCATAAGAAATATGTAAAGGGAAAGAAGTGTGCATAAGAAATATGTAAAGGGAAAGAAGTGTGCATAAGAAATATGTAAAGGGAAAGAAGTGTGCATAAGAAATATGTAAAGGGAAAGAAGTGTGCATAAGAAATATGTAAAGGGAAAGAAGTGTGCATAAGAAATATGTAAAGGGAAAGAAGTGTGCATAAGAAATAAACACCTGATGTCGGAACAAGCCCTCGAGTTAAATATGTAAAGGGAAAGAAGTGTGCATAAGAAATATGTAAAGGGAAAGAAGTGTGCATAAGAAATAAACACCTGATGTCGGAACAAGCCCTCGAGTTAAATATGTAAAGGGAAAGAAGTGTGCATAAGAAATATGTAAAGGGAAAGAAGTGTGCATAAGAAATATGTAAAGGGAAAGAAGTGTGCATAAGAAATATGTAAAGGGAAAGAAGTGTGCATAAGAAATAAACACCTGATGTCGGAACAAGCCCTCGAGTTAAATATGTAAAGGGAAAGAAGTGTGCATAAGAAATATGTAAAGGGAAAGAAGTGTGCATAAGAAATATGTAAAGGGAAAGAAGTGTGCATAAGAAATATGTAAAGGGAAAGAAGTGTGCATAAGAAATATGTAAAGGGAAAGAAGTGTGCATAAGAAATATGTAAAGGGAAAGAAGTGTGCATAAGAAATATGTAAAGGGAAAGAAGTGTGCATAAGAAATATGTAAAGGGAAAGAAGTGTGCATAAGAAATATGTAAAGGGAAAGAAGTGTGCATAAGAAATATGTAAAGGGAAAGAAGTGTGCATAAGAAATATGTAAAGGGAAAGAAGTGTGCATAAGAAATATGTAAAGGGAAAGAAGTGTGCATAAGAAATATGTAAAGGGAAAGAAGTGTGCATAAGAAATATGTAAAGGGAAAGAAGTGTGCATAAGAAATATGTAAAGGGAAAGAAGTGTGCATAAGAAATATGTAAAGGGAAAGAAGTGTGCATAAGAAATATGTAAAGGGAAAGAAGTGTGCATAAGAAATATGTAAAGGGAAAGAAGTGTGCATAAGAAATAAACACCTGATGTCGGAACAAGCCCTCGAGTTAAATATGTAAAGGGAAAGAAGTGTGCATAAGAAATAAACACCTGATGTCGGAACAAGCCCTCGAGTTAAATATGTAAAGGGAAAGAAGTGTGCATAAGAAATATGTAAAGGGAAAGAAGTGTGCATAAGAAATATGTAAAGGGAAAGAAGTGTGCATAAGAAATATGTAAAGGGAAAGAAGTGTGCATAAAAAATATGTAAAGGGAAAGAAGTGTGCATAAGAAATATGTAAAGGGAAAGAAGTGTGCATAAGAAATAAACACCTGATGTCGGAACAAGCCCTCGAGTTAAATATGTAAAGGGAAAGAAGTGTGCATAAGAAATATGTAAAGGGAAAGAAGTGTGCATAAGAAATATGTAAAGGGAAAGAAGTGTGCATAAGAAATATGTAAAGGGAAAGAAGTGTGCATAAGAAATATGTAAAGGGAAAGAAGTGTGCATAAGAAATATGTAAAGGGAAAGAAGTGTGCATAAAAAATATGTAAAGGGAAAGAAGTGTGCATAAGAAATATGTAAAGGGAAAGAAGTGTGCATAAGAAATAAACACCTGATGTCGGAACAAGCCCTCGAGTTAAATATGTAAAGGGAAAGAAGTGTGCATAAGAAATATGTAAAGGGAAAGAAGTGTGCATAAGAAATATGTAAAGGGAAAGAAGTGTGCATAAGAAATATGTAAAGGGAAAGAAGTGTGCATAAGAAATATGTAAAGGGAAAGAAGTGTGCATAAGAAATATGTAAAGGGAAAGAAGTGTGCATAAGAAATATGTAAAGGGAAAGAAGTGTGCATAAGAAATAAACACCTGATGTCGGAACAAGCCCTCGAGTTAAATATGTAAAGGGAAAGAAGTGTGCATAAGAAATAAACACCTGATGTCGGAACAAGCCCTCGAGTTAAATATGTAAAGGGAAAGAAGTGTGCATAAAAAATATGTAAAGGGAAAGAAGTGTGCATAAGAAATATGTAAAGGGAAAGAAGTGTGCATAAGAAATATGTAAAGGGAAAGAAGTGTGCATAAGAAATATGTAAAGGGAAAGAAGTGTGCATAAGAAATATGTAAAGGGAAAGAAGTGTGCATAAGAAATATGTAAAGGGAAAGAAGTGTGCATAAGAAATATGTAAAGGGAAAGAAGTGTGCATAAGAAATATGTAAAGGGAAAGAAGTGTGCATAAGAAATATGTAAAGGGAAAGAAGTGTGCATAAGAAATATGTAAAGGGAAAGAAGTGTGCATAAGAAATATGTAAAGGGAAAGAAGTGTGCATAAGAAATTTGTAAAGGGAAAGAAGTGTGCATAAGAAATATGTAAAGGGAAAGAAGTGTGCATAAGAAATATGTAAAGGGAAAGAAGTGTGCTTAAGAAATATGTAAAGGGAAAGAAGTGTGCATAAGAAATATGTAAAGGGAAAGAAGTGTGCATAAGAAATATGTAAAGGGAAAGAAGTGTGCATAAGAAATATGTAAAGGGAAATAAGTGTGCATAAGAAATATGTAAAGGGAAAGAAGTGTGCATAAGAAATAAACACCTGATGTCGGAACAAGCCCTCGAGTTAAATATGTAAAGGGAAAGAAGTGTGCATAAGAAATATGTAAAGGGAAAGAAGTGTGCATAAGAAATAAACACCTGATGTCGGAACAAGCCCTCGAGTTAAATATGTAAAGGGAAAGAAGTGTGCATAAGAAATAAACACCTGATGTCGGAACAAGCCCTCGAGTTAAATATGTAAAGGGAAAGAAGTGTGCATAAGAAATATGTAAAGGGAAAGAAGTGTGCATAAGAAATATGTAAAGGGAAAGAAGTGTGCATAAGAAATATGTAAAGGGAAAGAAGTGTGCATAAGAAATATGTAAAGGGAAAGAAGTGTGCATAAGAAATATGTAAAGGGAAAGAAGTGTGCATAAGAAATATGTAAAGGGAAAGAAGTGTGCATAAGAAATATGTAAAGGGAAAGAAGTGTGCATAAGAAATATGTAAAGGGAAAGAAGTGTGCATAAGAAATATGTAAAGGGAAAGAAGTGTGCATAAGAAATATGTAAAGGGAAAGAAGTGTGCATAAGAAATATGTAAAGGGAAAGAAGTGTGCATAAGAAATATGTAAAGGGAAAGAAGTGTGCATAAGAAATATGTAAAGGGAAAGAAGTGTGCATAAGAAATAAACACCTGATGTCGGAACAAGCCCTCGAGTTAAATATGTAAAGGGAAAGAAGTGTGCATAAGAAATAAACACCTGATGTCGGAACAAGCCCTCGAGTTAAATATGTAAAGGGAAAGAAGTGTGCATAAGAAATATGTAAAGGGAAAGAAGTGTGCATAAGAAATATGTAAAGGGAAAGAAGTGTGCATAAGAAATATGTAAAGGGAAAGAAGTGTGCATAAGAAATATGTAAAGGGAAAGAAGTGTGCATAAAAAATATGTAAAGGGAAAGAAGTGTGCATAAGAAATATGTAAAGGGAAAGAAGTGTGCATAAGAAATAAACACCTGATGTCGGAACAAGCCCTCGAGTTAAATATGTAAAGGGAAAGAAGTGTGCATAAGAAATATGTAAAGGGAAAGAAGTGTGCATAAGAAATATGTAAAGGGAAAGAAGTGTGCATAAGAAATATGTAAAGGGAAAGAAGTGTGCATAAGAAATATGTAAAGGGAAAGAAGTGTGCATAAGAAATATGTAAAGGGAAAGAAGTGTGCATAAGAAATATGTAAAGGGAAAGAAGTGTGCATAAGAAATAAACACCTGATGTCGGAACAAGCCCTCGAGTTAAATATGTAAAGGGAAAGAAGTGTGCATAAGAAATAAACACCTGATGTCGGAACAAGCCCTCGAGTTAAATATGTAAAGGGAAAGAAGTGTGCATAAGAAATATGTAAAGGGAAAGAAGTGTGCATAAGAAATATGTAAAGGGAAAGAAGTGTGCATAAGAAATATGTAAAGGGAAAGAAGTGTGCATAAGAAATATGTAAAGGGAAAGAAGTGTGCATAAGAAATATGTAAAGGGAAAGAAGTGTGCATAAGAAATATGTAAAGGGAAAGAAGTGTGCATAAGAAATATGTAAAGGGAAAGAAGTGTGCATAAGAAATATGTAAAGGGAAAGAAGTGTGCATAAGAAATATGTAAAGGGAAAGAAGTGTGCATAAGAAATATGTAAAGGGAAAGAAGTGTGCATAAGAAATATGTAAAGGGAAAGAAGTGTGCATAAGAAATTTGTAAAGGGAAAGAAGTGTGCATAAGAAATATGTAAAGGGAAAGAAGTGTGCATAAGAAATATGTAAAGGGAAAGAAGTGTGCTTAAGAAATATGTAAAGGGAAAGAAGTGTGCATAAGAAATATGTAAAGGGAAAGAAGTGTGCATAAGAAATATGTAAAGGGAAAGAAGTGTGCATAAGAAATATGTAAAGGGAAATAAGTGTGCATAAGAAATATGTAAAGGGAAAGAAGTGTGCATAAGAAATAAACACCTGATGTCGGAACAAGCCCTCGAGTTAAATATGTAAAGGGAAAGAAGTGTGCATAAGAAATATGTAAAGGGAAAGAAGTGTGCATAAGAAATAAACACCTGATGTCGGAACAAGCCCTCGAGTTAAATATGTAAAGGGAAAGAAGTGTGCATAAGAAATAAACACCTGATGTCGGAACAAGCCCTCGAGTTAAATATGTAAAGGGAAAGAAGTGTGCATAAGAAATATGTAAAGGGAAAGAAGTGTGCATAAGAAATATGTAAAGGGAAAGAAGTGTGCATAAGAAATATGTAAAGGGAAAGAAGTGTGCATAAGAAATATGTAAAGGGAAAGAAGTGTGCATAAGAAATATGTAAAGGGAAAGAAGTGTGCATAAGAAATATGTAAAGGGAAAGAAGTGTGCATAAGAAATATGTAAAGGGAAAGAAGTGTGCATAAGAAATATGTAAAGGGAAAGAAGTGTGCATAAGAAATATGTAAAGGGAAAGAAGTGTGCATAAGAAATATGTAAAGGGAAAGAAGTGTGCATAAGAAATATGTAAAGGGAAAGAAGTGTGCATAAGAAATATGTAAAGGGAAAGAAGTGTGCATAAGAAATATGTAAAGGGAAAGAAGTGTGCATAAGAAATAAACACCTGATGTCGGAACAAGCCCTCGAGTTAAATATGTAAAGGGAAAGAAGTGTGCATAAGAAATAAACACCTGATGTCGGAACAAGCCCTCGAGTTAAATATGTAAAGGGAAAGAAGTGTGCATAAGAAATATGTAAAGGGAAAGAAGTGTGCATAAGAAATATGTAAAGGGAAAGAAGTGTGCATAAGAAATATGTAAAGGGAAAGAAGTGTGCATAAGAAATATGTAAAGGGAAAGAAGTGTGCATAAAAAATATGTAAAGGGAAAGAAGTGTGCATAAGAAATATGTAAAGGGAAAGAAGTGTGCATAAGAAATAAACACCTGATGTCGGAACAAGCCCTCGAGTTAAATATGTAAAGGGAAAGAAGTGTGCATAAGAAATATGTAAAGGGAAAGAAGTGTGCATAAGAAATATGTAAAGGGAAAGAAGTGTGCATAAGAAATATGTAAAGGGAAAGAAGTGTGCATAAGAAATATGTAAAGGGAAAGAAGTGTGCATAAGAAATATGTAAAGGGAAAGAAGTGTGCATAAGAAATATGTAAAGGGAAAGAAGTGTGCATAAGAAATATGTAAAGGGAAAGAAGTGTGCATAAGAAATATGTAAAGGGAAAGAAGTGTGCATAAGAAATATGTAAAGGGAAAGAAGTGTGCATAAGAAATAAACACCTGATGTCGGAACAAGCCCTCGAGTTAAATATGTAAAAGGAAAGAAGTGTGCATAAGAAATATGTAAAGGGAAAGAAGTGTGCATAAGAAATATGTAAAGGGAAAGAAGTGTGCATAAGAAATATGTAAAGGGAAAGAAGTGTGCATAAGAAATATGTAAAGGGAAAGAAGTGTGCATAAGAAATATGTAAAGGGAAAGAAGTGTGCATACGAAATATGTAAAGGGAAAGAAGTGTGCATAAGAAATATGTAAAGGGAAAGAAGTGTGCATAAGAAATATGTAAAGGGAAAGAAGTGTGCATAAGAAATATGTAAAGGGAAAGAAGGGTGCATAAGAAATATGTAAAGGGAAAGAAGTGTGCATAAGAAATATGTAAAGGGAAAGAAGTGTGCATAAGAAATATGTAAAGGGAAAGAAGTGTGCATAAGAAATAAACACCTGATGTCGGAACAAGCCCTCGAGTTAAATATGTAAAGGGAAAGAAGTGTGCATAAGAAATATGTAAAGGGAAAGAAGTGTGCATAAGAAATATGTAAAGGGAAAGAAGTGTGCATAAGAAATAAACACCTGATGTCGGAACAAGCCCTCGAGTTAAATATGTAAAGGGAAAGAAGTGTGCATAAGAAATATGTAAAGGGAAAAAAGTGTGCATAAGAAATATGTAAAGGGAAAGAAGTGTGCATAAGAAATAAACACCTGATGTCGGAACAAGCCCTCGAGTTAAATATGTAAAGGGAAAGAAGTGTGCATAAGAAATATGTAAAGGGAAAGAAGTGTGCATAAGAAATAAACACCTGATGTCGGAACAAGCCCTCGAGTTAAATATGTAAAGGGAAAGAAGTGTTCATAAGAAATATGTAAAGGGAAAGAAGTGTGCATAAGAAATATGTAAAGGGAAAGAAGTGTGCATAAGAAATATGTAAAGGGAAAAGAAGTGTGCATAAGAAATAAACACCTGATGTCGGAACAAGCCCTCGAGTTAAATATGTAAAGGGAAAGAAGTGTGCATAAGAAATATGTAAAGGGAAAGAAGTGTGCATAAGAAATATGTAAAGGGAAAGAAGTGTGCATAAGAAATATGTAAAGGGAAAGAAGTGTGCATAAGAAATATGTAAAGGGAAAAAAGTGTGCATAAGAAATATGTAAAGGGAAAGAAGTGTGCATAAGAAATATGTAAAGGGAAAGAAGTGTGCATAAGAAATATGTAAAGGGAAAGAAGTGTGCATAAGAAATATGTAAAGGGAAAGAAGTGTGCATAAGAAATAAACACCTGATGTCGGAACAAGCCCTCGAGTTAAATATGTAAAGGGAAAGAAGTGTGCATAAGAAATAAACACCTGATGTCGGAACAAGCCCTCGAGTTAAATATGTAAAGGGAAAGAAGTGTGCATAAGAAATATGTAAAGGGAAAGAAGTGTGCATAAGAAATATGTAAAGGGAAAGAAGTGTGCATAAGAAATATGTAAAGGGAAAGAAGTGTGCATAAGAAATAAACACCTGATGTCGGAACAAGCCCTCGAGTTAAATATGTAAAGGGAAAGAAGTGTGCATAAGAAATATGTAAAGGGAAAGAAGTGTGCATAAGAAATATGTAAAGGGAAAGAAGTGTGCATAAGAAATATGTAAAGGGAAAGAAGTGTGCATAAGAAATATGTAAAGGGAAAGAAGTGTGCATAAGAAATATGTAAAGGGAAAGAAGTGTGCATAAGAAATATGTAAAGGGAAAGAAGTGTGCATAAGAAATATGTAAAGGGAAAGAAGTGTGCATAAGAAATAACACCTGATGTCGGAACAAGCCCTCGAGTTAAATATGTAAAGGGAAAGAAGTGTGCATAAGAAATATGTAAAGGGAAAGAAGTGTGCATAAGAAATATGTAAAGGGAAAGAAGTGTGCATAAGAAATATGTAAAGGGAAAGAAGTTTGCATAAGAAATATGTAAAGGGAAAGAAGTGTGCATAAGAAATATGTAAAGGGAAAGAAGTGTGCATAAGAAATATGTAAAGGGAAAGAAGTGTGCATAAGAAATAAACACCTGATGTCGGAACAAGCCCTCGAGTTAAATATGTAAAGGGAAAGAAGTGTGCATAAGAAATAAACACCTGATGTCGGAACAAGCCCTCGAGTTAAATATGTAAAGGGAAAGAAGTGTGCATAAGAAATATGTAAAGGGAAAGAAGTGTGCATAAGAAATATGTAAAGGGAAAGAAGTGTGCATAAGAAATATGTAAAGGGAAAGAAGTGTGCATAAGAAATGAACACCTGATGTCGGAACAAGCCCTCGAGTTAAATATGTAAAGGGAAAGAAGTGTGCATAAGAAATATGTAAAGGGAAAGAAGTGTGCATAAGAAATATGTAAAGGGAAAGAAGTGTGCATAAGAAATATGTAAAGGGAAAGAAGTGTGCATAAGAAATATGTAAAGGGAAAGAAGTGTGCATAAGAAATATGTAAAGGGAAAGAAGTGTGCATAAGAAATATGTAAAGGGAAAGAAGTGTGCATAAGAAATATGTAAAGGGAAAGAAGTGTGCATAAGAAATAACACCTGATGTCGGAACAAGCCCTCGAGTTAAATATGTAAAGGGAAAGAAGTGTGCATAAGAAATATGTAAAGGGAAAGAAGTGTGCATAAGAAATATGTAAAGGGAAAGAAGTGTGCATAAGAAATATGTAAAGGGAAAGAAGTTTGCATAAGAAATATGTAAAGGGAAAGAAGTGTGCATAAGAAATAAACACCTGATGTCGGAACAAGCCCTCGAGTTAAATATGTAAAGGGAAAGAAGTGTGCATAAGAAATATGTAAAGGGAAAGAAGTGTGCATAAGAAATATGTAAAGGGAAAGAAGTGTGCATAAGAAATATGTAAAGGGAAAGAAGTGTGCATAAGAAATATGTAAAGGGAAAAAAGTGTGCATAAGAAATATGTAAAGGGAAAGAAGTGTGCATAAGAAATATGTAAAGGGAAAGAAGTGTGCATAAGAAATATGTAAAGGGAAAGAAGTGTGCATAAGAAATATGTAAAGGGAAAGAAGTGTGCATAAGAAATAAACACCTGATGTCGGAACAAGCCCTCGAGTTAAATATGTAAAGGGAAAGAAGTGTGCATAAGAAATATGTAAAGGGAAAGAAGTGTGCATAAGAAATAAACACCTGATGTCGGAACAAGCCCTCGAGTTAAATATGTAAAGGGAAAGAAGTGTGCATAAGAAATATGTAAAGGGAAAGAAGTGTGCATAAGAAATATGTAAAGGGAAAGAAGTGTGCATAAGAAATATGTAAAGGGAAAGAAGTGTGCATAAGAAATATGTAAAGGGAAAGAAGTGTGCATAAGAAATATGTAAAGGGAAAGAAGTGTGCATAAGAAATATGTAAAGGGAAAGAAGTGTGCATAAGAAATATGTAAAGGGAAAGAAGTGTGCATAAGAAATATGTAAAGGGAAAGAAGTGTGCATAAGAAATATGTAAAGGGAAAGAAGTGTGCATAAGAAATAAACACCTGATGTCGGAACAAGCCCTCGAGTTAAATATGTAAAGGGAAAGAAGTGTGCATAAGAAATATGTAAAGGGAAAGAAGTGTGCATAAGAAATATGTAAAGGGAAAGAAGTGTGCATAAGAAATATGTAAAGGGAAAGAAGTGTGCATAAGAAATATGTAAAGGGAAAGAAGTGTGCATAAGAAATATGTAAAGGGAAAGAAGTGTGCATAAGAAATATGTAAAGGGAAAGAAGTGTGCATAAGAAATAAACACCTGATGTTGGAACAAGCCCTCGAGTTAAATATGTAAAGGGAAAGAAGTGTGCATAAGAAATATGTAAAGGGAAAGAAGTGTGCATAAGAAATATGTAAAGGGAAAGAAGTGTGCATAAGAAATATGTAAAGGGAAAGAAGTGTGCATAAGAAATATGCAAAGGGAAAGAAGTGTGCATAAGAAATATGTAAAGGGAAAGAAGTGTGCATAAGAAATATGTAAAGGGAAAGAAGTGTGCATAAGAAATAAACACCTGATGTCGGAACAAGCCCTCGAGTTAAATATGTAAAGGGAAAGAAGTGTGCATAAGAAATATGTAAAGGGAAAGAAGTGTGCATACGAAATATGTAAAGGGAAAGAAGTGTGCATAAGAAATATGTAAAGGGAAAGAAGTGTGCATCAGAAATATGTACAGGGAAAGAAGTGTGCATAAGAAATATGTAAAGGGAAAGAAGTGTGCATAAGAAATATGTAAAGGGAAAGAAGTGTGCATAAGAAATATGTAAAGGGAAAGAAGTGTGCATAAGAAATATGTAAAGGGAAAGAAGTGTGCATAAGAAATATGTAAAGGGAAAGAAGTGTGCATAAGAAATATGTAAAGGGAAAGAAGTGTGCATAAGAAATATGTAAAGGGAAAGAAGTGTGCATAAGAAATAAACACCTGATGTCGGAACAAGCCCTCGAGTTAAATATGTAAAGGGAAAGAAGTGTGCATAAGAAATATGTAAAGGGAAAGAAGTGTGCATAAGAAATATGTAAAGGGAAAGAAGTGTGCATAAGAAATAAACACCTGATGTCGGAACAAGCCCTCGAGTTAAATATGTAAAGGGAAAGAAGTGTGCATAAGAAATATGTAAAGGGAAAGAAGTGTGCATAAGAAATATGTAAAGGGAAAGAAGTGTGCATAAGAAATAAACACCTGATGTCGGAACAAGCCCTCGAGTTAAATATGTAAAGGGAAAGAAGTGTGCATAAGAAATATGTAAAGGGAAAGAAGTGTGCATAAGAAATAAACACCTGATGTCGGAACAAGCCCTCGAGTTAAATATGTAAAGGGAAAGAAGTGTGCATAAGAAATATGTAAAGGGAAAGAAGTGTGCATAAGAAATATGTAAAGGGAAAGAAGTGTGCATAAGAAATATGTAAAGGGAAAGAAGTGTGCATAAGAAATAAACACCTGATGTCGGAACAAGCCCTCGAGTTAAATATGTAAAGGGAAAGAAGTGTGCATAAGAAATATGTAAAGGGAAAGAAGTGTGCATAAGAAATATGTAAAGGGAAAGAAGTGTGCATAAGAAATATGTAAAGGGAAAGAAGTGTGCATAAGAAATATGTAAAGGGAAAGAAGTGTGCATAAGAAATATGTAAAGGGAAAGAAGTGTGCATAAGAAATATGTAAAGGGAAAGAAGTGTGCATGAGAAATATGTAAAGGGAAAGAAGTGTGCATAAGAAATATGTAAAGGGAAAGAAGTGTGCATAAGAAATATGTAAAGGGAAAGAAGTGTGCATAAGAAATATGTAAAGGGAAAGAAGTGTGCATAAGAAATATGTAAAGGGAAAGAAGTGTGCATAAGAAATATGTAAAGGGAAAGAAGTGTGCATAAGAAATATGTAAAGGGAAAGAAGTGTGCATAAGAAATATGTAAAGGGAAAAGAAGTGTGCATAAGAAATAAACACCTGATGTCGGAACAAGCCCTCGAGTTAAATATGTAAAGGGAAAGAAGTGTGCATAAGAAATATGTAAAGGGAAAGAAGTGTGCATAAGAAATATGTAAAGGGAAAGAAGTGTGCATAAGAAATATGTAAAGGGAAAGAAGTGTGCATAAGAAATATGTAAAGGGAAAAAAGTGTGCATAAGAAATATGTAAAGGGAAAGAAGTGTGCATAAGAAATATGTAAAGGGAAAGAAGTGTGCATAAGAAATATGTAAAGGGAAAGAAGTGTGCATAAGAAATATGTAAAGGGAAAAAAGTGTGCATAAGAAATATGTAAAGGGAAAGAAGTGTGCATAAGAAATATGTAAAGGGAAAGAAGTGTGCATAAGAAATATGTAAAGGGAAAGAAGTGTGCATAAGAAATATGTAAAGGGAAAGAAGTGTGCATAAGAAATAAACACCTGATGTCGGAACAAGCCCTCGAGTTAAATATGTAAAGGGAAAGAAGTGTGCATAAGAAATATGTAAAGGGAAAGAAGTGTGCATAAGAAATATGTAAAGGGAAAGAAGTGTGCATAAGAAATATGTAAAGGGAAAGAAGTGTGCATAAGAAATATGTAAAGTGAAAAAAGTGTGCATAAGAAATATGTAAAGGGAAAGAAGTGTGCATAAGAAATATGTAAAGGGAAAGAAGTGTGCATAAGAAATATGTAAAGGGAAAGAAGTGTGCATAAGAAATATGTAAAGGGAAAGAAGTGTGCATAAGAAATAAACACCTGATGTCGGAACAAGCCCTCGAGTTAAATATGTAAAGGGAAAGAAGTGTGCATAAGAAATAAACACCTGATGTCGGAACAAGCCCTCGAGTTAAATATGTAAAGGGAAAGAAGTGTGCATAAGAAATATGTAAAGGGAAAGAAGTGTGCATAAGAAATATGTAAAGGGAAAGAAGTGTGCATAAGAAATATGTAAAGGGAAAGAAGTGTGCATAAGAAATAAACACCTGATGTCGGAACAAGCCCTCGAGTTAAATATGTAAAGGGAAAGAAGTGTGCATAAGAAATATGTAAAGGGAAAGAAGTGTGCATAAGAAATATGTAAAGGGAAAGAAGTGTGCATAAGAAATATGTAAAGGGAAAGAAGTGTGCATAAGAAATATGTAAAGGGAAAGAAGTGTGCATAAGAAATATGTAAAGGGAAAGAAGTGTGCATAAGAAATATGTAAAGGGAAAGAAGTGTGCATAAGAAATATGTAAAGGGAAAGAAGTGTGCATAAGAAATAACACCTGATGTCGGAACAAGCCCTCGAGTTAAATATGTAAAGGGAAAGAAGTGTGCATAAGAAATATGTAAAGGGAAAGAAGTGTGCATAAGAAATATGTAAAGGGAAAGAAGTGTGCATAAGAAATATGTAAAGGGAAAGAAGTTTGCATAAGAAATATGTAAAGGGAAAGAAGTGTGCATAAGAAATAAACACCTGATGTCGGAACAAGCCCTCGAGTTAAATATGTAAAGGGAAAGAAGTGTGCATAAGAAATATGTAAAGGGAAAGAAGTGTGCATAACAAATATGTAAAGGGAAAGAAGTGTGCATAAGAAATATGTAAAGGGAAAGAAGTGTGCATAAGAAATATGTAAAGGGAAAAAAGTGTGCATAAGAAATATGTAAAGGGAAAGAAGTGTGCATAAGAAATATGTAAAGGGAAAGAAGTGTGCATAAGAAATATGTAAAGGGAAAGAAGTGTGCATAAGAAATATGTAAAGGGAAAGAAGTGTGCATAAGAAATAAACACCTGATGTCGGAACAAGCCCTCGAGTTAAATATGTAAAGGGAAAGAAGTGTGCATAAGAAATATGTAAAGGGAAAGAAGTGTGCATAAGAAATAAACACCTGATGTCGGAACAAGCCCTCGAGTTAAATATGTAAAGGGAAAGAAGTGTGCATAAGAAATATGTAAAGGGAAAGAAGTGTGCATAAGAAATATGTAAAGGGAAAGAAGTGTGCATAAGAAATATGTAAAGGGAAAGAAGTGTGCATAAGAAATATGTAAAGGGAAAGAAGTGTGCATAAGAAATATGTAAAGGGAAAGAAGTGTGCATAAGAAATATGTAAAGGGAAAGAAGTGTGCATAAGAAATATGTAAAGGGAAAGAAGTGTGCATAAGAAATATGTAAAGGGAAAGAAGTGTGCATAAGAAATATGTAAAGGGAAAGAAGTGTGCATAAGAAATAAACACCTGATGTCGGAACAAGCCCTCGAGTTAAATATGTAAAGGGAAAGAAGTGTGCATAAGAAATATGTAAAGGGAAAGAAGTGTGCATAAGAAATATGTAAAGGGAAAGAAGTGTGCATAAGAAATATGTAAAGGGAAAGAAGTGTGCATAAGAAATATGTAAAGGGAAAGAAGTGTGCATAAGAAATATGTAAAGGGAAAGAAGTGTGCATAAGAAATATGTAAAGGGAAAGAAGTGTGCATAAGAAATAAACACCTGATGTCGGAACAAGCCCTCGAGTTAAATATGTAAAGGGAAAGAAGTGTGCATAAGAAATATGTAAAGGGAAAGAAGTGTGCATAAGAAATATGTAAAGGGAAAGAAGTGTGCATAAGAAATATGTAAAGGGAAAGAAGTGTGCATAAGAAATATGCAAAGGGAAAGAAGTGTGCATAAGAAATATGTAAAGGGAAAGAAGTGTGCATAAGAAATATGTAAAGGGAAAGAAGTGTGCATAAGAAATAAACACCTGATGTCGGAACAAGCCCTCGAGTTAAATATGTAAAGGGAAAGAAGTGTGCATAAGAAATATGTAAAGGGAAAGAAGTGTGCATACGAAATATGTAAAGGGAAAGAAGTGTGCATAAGAAATATGTAAAGGGAAAGAAGTGTGCATCAGAAATATGTACAGGGAAAGAAGTGTGCATAAGAAATATGTAAAGGGAAAGAAGTGTGCATAAGAAATATGTAAAGGGAAAGAAGTGTGCATAAGAAATATGTAAAGGGAAAGAAGTGTGCATAAGAAATATGTAAAGGGAAAGAAGTGTGCATAAGAAATATGTAAAGGGAAAGAAGTGTGCATAAGAAATATGTAAAGGGAAAGAAGTGTGCATAAGAAATATGTAAAGGGAAAGAAGTGTGCATAAGAAATAAACACCTGATGTCGGAACAAGCCCTCGAGTTAAATATGTAAAGGGAAAGAAGTGTGCATAAGAAATATGTAAAGGGAAAGAAGTGTGCATAAGAAATATGTAAAGGGAAAGAAGTGTGCATAAGAAATAAACACCTGATGTCGGAACAAGCCCTCGAGTTAAATATGTAAAGGGAAAGAAGTGTGCATAAGAAATATGTAAAGGGAAAGAAGTGTGCATAAGAAATATGTAAAGGGAAAGAAGTGTGCATAAGAAATAAACACCTGATGTCGGAACAAGCCCTCGAGTTAAATATGTAAAGGGAAAGAAGTGTGCATAAGAAATATGTAAAGGGAAAGAAGTGTGCATAAGAAATAAACACCTGATGTCGGAACAAGCCCTCGAGTTAAATATGTAAAGGGAAAGAAGTGTGCATAAGAAATATGTAAAGGGAAAGAAGTGTGCATAAGAAATATGTAAAGGGAAAGAAGTGTGCATAAGAAATATGTAAAGGGAAAGAAGTGTGCATAAGAAATAAACACCTGATGTCGGAACAAGCCCTCGAGTTAAATATGTAAAGGGAAAGAAGTGTGCATAAGAAATATGTAAAGGGAAAGAAGTGTGCATAAGAAATATGTAAAGGGAAAGAAGTGTGCATAAGAAATATGTAAAGGGAAAGAAGTGTGCATAAGAAATATGTAAAGGGAAAGAAGTGTGCATAAGAAATATGTAAAGGGAAAGAAGTGTGCATAAGAAATATGTAAAGGGAAAGAAGTGTGCATAAGAAATATGTAAAGGGAAAGAAGTGTGCATAAGAAATATGTAAAGGGAAAGAAGTGTGCATAAGAAATATGTAAAGGGAAAGAAGTGTGCATAAGAAATATGTAAAGGGAAAGAAGTGTGCATAAGAAATATGTAAAGGGAAAGAAGTGTGCATAAGAAATATGTAAAGGGAAAGAAGTGTGCATAAGAAATATGTAAAGGGAAAGAAGTGTGCATAAGAAATATGTAAAGGGAAAAGAAGTGTGCATAAGAAATAAACACCTGATGTCGGAACAAGCCCTCGAGTTAAATATGTAAAGGGAAAGAAGTGTGCATAAGAAATATGTAAAGGGAAAGAAGTGTGCATAAGAAATATGTAAAGGGAAAGAAGTGTGCATAAGAAATATGTAAAGGGAAAGAAGTGTGCATAAGAAATATGTAAAGGGAAAAAAGTGTGCATAAGAAATATGTAAAGGGAAAGAAGTGTGCATAAGAAATATGTAAAGGGAAAGAAGTGTGCATAAGAAATATGTAAAGGGAAAGAAGTGTGCATAAGAAATATGTAAAGGGAAAGAAGTGTGCATAAGAAATAAACACCTGATGTTGGAACAAGCCCTCGAGTTAAATATGTAAAGGGAAAGAAGTGTGCATAAGAAATATGTAAAGGGAAAGAAGTGTGCATAAGAAATAAACACCTGATGTCGGAACAAGCCCTCGAGTTAAATATGTAAAGGGAAAGAAGTGTGCATAAGAAATATGTAAAGGGAAAGAAGTGTGCATAAGAAATATGTAAATGGAAAGAAGTGTGCATAAGAAATAAACACCTGATGTCGGAACAAGCCCTCGAGTTAAATATGTAAAGGGAAAGAAGTGTGCATAAGAAATATGTAAAGGGAAAGAAGTGTGCATAAGAAATATGTAAAGGGAAAGAAGTGTGCATAAGAAATATGTAAAGGGAAAGAAGTGTGCATAAGAAATATGTAAAGGGAAAGAAGTGTGCATAAGAAATATGTAAAGGGAAAGAAGTGTGCATAAGAAATATGTAAAGGGAAAGAAGTGTGCATAAGAAATATGTAAAGGGAAAGAAGTGTGCATAAGAAATAACACCTGATGTCGGAACAAGCCCTCGAGTTAAATATGTAAAGGGAAAGAAGTGTGCATAAGAAATATGTAAAGGGAAAGAAGTGTGCATAAGAAATATGTAAAGGGAAAGAAGTGTGCATAAGAAATATGTAAAGGGAAAGAAGTTTGCATAAGAAATATGTAAAGGGAAAGAAGTGTGCATAAGAAATAAACACCTGATGTCGGAACAAGCCCTCGAGTTAAATATGTAAAGGGAAAGAAGTGTGCATAAGAAATATGTAAAGGGAAAGAAGTGTGCATAAGAAATATGTAAAGGGAAAGAAGTGTGCATAAGAAATATGTAAAGGGAAAGAAGTGTGCATAAGAAATATGTAAAGGGAAAAAAGTGTGCATAAGAAATATGTAAAGGGAAAGAAGTGTGCATAAGAAATATGTAAAGGGAAAAGAAGTGTGCATAAGAAATAAACACCTGATGTCGGAACAAGCCCTCGAGTTAAATATGTAAAGGGAAAGAAGTGTGCATAAGAAATATGTAAAGGGAAAGAAGTGTGCATAAGAAATATGTAAAGGGAAAGAAGTGTGCATAAGAAATATGTAAAGGGAAAGAAGTGTGCATAAGAAATATGTAAAGGGAAAAAAGTGTGCATAAGAAATATGTAAAGGGAAAGAAGTGTGCATAAGAAATATGTAAAGGGAAAGAAGTGTGCATAAGAAATATGTAAAGGGAAAGAAGTGTGCATAAGAAATATGTAAAGGGAAAGAAGTGTGCATAAGAAATAAACACCTGATGTTGGAACAAGCCCTCGAGTTAAATATGTAAAGGGAAAGAAGTGTGCATAAGAAATATGTAAAGGGAAAGAAGTGTGCATAAGAAATAAACACCTGATGTCGGAACAAGCCCTCGAGTTAAATATGTAAAGGGAAAGAAGTGTGCATAATAAATATGTAAAGGGAAAGAAGTGTGCATAAGAAATATGTAAATGGAAAGAAGTGTGCATAAGAAATAAACACCTGATGTCGGAACAAGCCCTCGAGTTAAATATGTAAAGGGAAAGAAGTGTGCATAAGAAATATGTAAAGGGAAAGAAGTGTGCATAAGAAATATGTAAAGGGAAAGAAGTGTGCATAAGAAATATGTAAAGGGAAAGAAGTGTGCATAAGAAATATGTAAAGGGAAAGAAGTGTGCATAAGAAATATGTAAAGGGAAAGAAGTGTGCATAAGAAATATGTAAAGGGAAAGAAGTGTGCATAAGAAATATGTAAAGGGAAAGAAGTGTGCATAAGAAATAACACCTGATGTCGGAACAAGCCCTCGAGTTAAATATGTAAAGGGAAAGAAGTGTGCATAAGAAATATGTAAAGGGAAAGAAGTGTGCATAAGAAATATGTAAAGGGAAAGAAGTGTGCATAAGAAATATGTAAAGGGAAAGAAGTTTGCATAAGAAATATGTAAAGGGAAAGAAGTGTGCATAAGAAATAAACACCTGATGTCGGAACAAGCCCTCGAGTTAAATATGTAAAGGGAAAGAAGTGTGCATAAGAAATATGTAAAGGGAAAGAAGTGTGCATAAGAAATATGTAAAGGGAAAGAAGTGTGCATAAGAAATATGTAAAGGGAAAGAAGTGTGCATAAGAAATATGTAAAGGGAAAAAAGTGTGCATAAGAAATATGTAAAGGGAAAGAAGTGTGCATAAGAAATATGTAAAGGGAAAGAAGTGTGCATAAGAAATATGTAAAGGGAAAGAAGTGTGCATAAGAAATATGTAAAGGGAAAGAAGTGTGCATAAGAAATAAACACCTGATGTCGGAACAAGCCCTCGAGTTAAATATGTAAAGGGAAAGAAGTGTGCATAAGAAATATGTAAAGGGAAAGAAGTGTGCATAAGAAATAAACACCTGATGTCGGAACAAGCCCTCGAGTTAAATATGTAAAGGGAAAGAAGTGTGCATAAGAAATATGTAAAGGGAAAGAAGTGTGCATAAGAAATATGTAAAGGGAAAGAAGTGTGCATAAGAAATATGTAAAGGGAAAGAAGTGTGCATAAGAAATATGTAAAGGGAAAGAAGTGTGCATAAGAAATATGTAAAGGGAAAGAAGTGTGCATAAGAAATATGTAAAGGGAAAGAAGTGTGCATAAGTAATATGTAAAGGGAAAGAAGTGTGCATAAGAAATATGTAAAGGGAAAGAAGTGTGCATAAGAAATATGTAAAGGGAAAGAAGTGTGCATAAGAAATAAACACCTGATGTCGGAACAAGCCCTCGAGTTAAATATGTAAAGGGAAAGAAGTGTGCATAAGAAATATGTAAAGGGAAAGAAGTGTGCATAAGAAATATGTAAAGGGAAAGAAGTGTGCATAAGAAATATGTAAAGGGAAAGAAGTGTGCATAAGAAATATGTAAAGGGAAAGAAGTGTGCATAAGAAATATGTAAAGGGAAAGAAGTGTGCATAAGAAATATGTAAAGGGAAAGAAGTGTGCATAAGAAATAAACACCTGATGTCGGAACAAGCCCTCGAGTTAAATATGTAAAGGGAAAGAAGTGTGCATAAGAAATATGTAAAGGGAAAGAAGTGTGCATTAGAAATATGTAAAGGGAAAGAAGTGTGCATAAGAAATATGTAAAGGGAAAGAAGTGTGCATAAGAAATATGTAAAGGGAAAGAAGTGTGCATAAGAAATATGTAAAGGGAAAGAAGTGTGCATAAGAAATATGTAAAGGGAAAGAAGTGTGCATAAGAAATAAACACCTGATGTCGGAACAAGCCCTCGAGTTAAATATGTAAAGGGAAAGAAGTGTGCATAAGAAATATGTAAAGGGAAAGAAGTGTGCATAAGAAATATGTAAAGGGAAAGAAGTGTGCATAAGAAATATGTAAAGGGAAAGTAGTGTGCATCAGAAATATGTACAGGGAAAGAAGTGTGCATAAGAAATATGTAAAGGGAAAGAAGTGTGCATAAGAAATATGTAAAGGGAAAGAAGTGTGCATAAGAAATATGTAAAGGGAAAGAAGTGTGCATAAGAAATATGTAAAGGGAAAGAAGTGTGCATAAGAAATATGTAAAGGGAAAGAAGTGTGCATAAGAAATATGTAAAGGGAAAGAAGTGTGCATAAGAAATATGTAAAGGGAAAGAAGTGTGCATAAGAAATAAACACCTGATGTCGGAACAAGCCCTCGAGTTAAATATGTAAAGGGAAAGAAGTGTGCATAAGAAATATGTAAAGGGAAAGAAGTGTGCATAAGAATTATGTAAAGGGAAAGAAGTGTGCATAAGAAATAAACACCTGATGTCGGAACAAGCCCTCGAGTTAAATATGTAAAGGGAAAGAAGTGTGCATAAGAAATATGTAAAGGGAAAGAAGTGTGCATAAGAAATATGTAAAGGGAAAGAAGTGTGCATAAGAAATAAACACCTGATGTCGGAACAAGCCCTCGAGTTAAATATGTAAAGGGAAAGAAGTGTGCATAAGAAATATGTAAAGGGAAAGAAGTGTGCATAAGAAATAAACACCTGATGTCGGAACAAGCCCTCGAGTTAAATATGTAAAGGGAAAGAAGTGTGCATAAGAAATATGTAAAGGGAAAGAAGTGTGCATAAGAAATATGTAAAGGGAAAGAAGTGTGCATAAGAAATATGTAAAGGGAAAGAAGTGTGCATAAGAAATAAACACCTGATGTCGGAACAAGCCCTCGAGTTAAATATGTAAAGGGAAAGAAGTGTGCATAAGAAATATGTAAAGGGAAAGAAGTGTGCATAAGAAATATGTAAAGGGAAAGAAGTGTGCATAAGAAATATGTAAAGGGAAAGAAGTGTGCATAAGAAATATGTAAAGGGAAAGAAGTGTGCATAAGAAATATGTAAAGGGAAAGAAGTGTGCATAAGAAATATGTAAAGGGAAAGAAGTGTGCATAAGAAATATGTAAAGGGAAAGAAGTGTGCATAAGAAATAAACACCTGATGTCGGAACAAGCCCTCGAGTTAAATATGTAAAGGGAAAGAAGTGTGCATAAGAAATATGTAAAGGGAAAGAAGTGTGCATAAGAAATAAACACCTGATGTCGGAACAAGCCCTCGAGTTAAATATGTAAAGGGAAAAAAGTGTGCATAAGAAATATGTAAAGGGAAAGAAGTGTGCATAAGAAATATGTAAAGGGAAAGAAGTGTGCATAAGAAATATGTAAAGGGAAAGAAGTGTGCATAAGAAATAAACACCTGATGTCGGAACAAGCCCTCGAGTTAAATATGTAAAGGAAAAAAAGTGTGCATAAGAAATATGTAAAGGGAAAGAAGTGTGCATAAGAAATATGTAAAGGGAAAGAAGTGTGCATAAGAAATATGTAAAGGGAAAGAAGTGTGCATAAGAAATATGTAAAGGGAAAGAAGTGTGCATAAGAAATATGTAAAGGGAAAGAAGTGTGCATAAGAAATATGTAAAGGAAAAGAAGTGTGCATAAGAAATATGTAAAGGGAAAGAAGTGTGCATAAGAAATATGTAAAGGGAAAGAAGTGTGCATAAGAAATATGTAAAGGGAAAGAAGTGTGCATAAGAAATATGTAAAGGGAAAGAAGTGTGCATAAGAAATAAACACCTGATGTCGGAACAAGCCCTCGAGTTAAATATGTAAAGGGAAAGAAGTGTGCATAAGAAATATGTAAAGGGAAAGAAGTGTGCATAAGAAATATGTAAAGGGAAAGAAGTGTGCATAAGAAATATGTAAAGGGAAAGAAGTGTGCATACGAAATATGTAAAGGGAAAGAAGTGTGCATAAGAAATAAACACCTGATGTCGGAACAAGCCCTCGAGTTAAATATGTAAAGGGAAAGAAGTGTGCATAAGAAATATGTAAAGGGAAAGAAGTGTGCATAAGAAATATGTAAAGGGAAAGAAGTGTGCATAAGAAATATGTAAAGGGAAAGAAGTGTGCATAAGAAATATGTAAAGGGAAAGAAGTGTGCATAAGAAATATGTAAAGGGAAAGAAGTGTGCATAAGAAATATGTAAAGGGAAAGAAGTGTGCATAAGAAATATGTAAAGGGAAAGAAGTGTGCATAAGAAATAAACACCTGATGTCGGAACAAGCCCTCGAGTTAAATATGTAAAGGGAAAGAAGTGTGCATAAGAAATATGTAAAGGGAAAGAAGTGTGCATAAGAAATATGTAAAGGGAAAGAAGTGTGCATAAGAAATATGTAAAGGGAAATAAGTGTGCATAAGAAATATGTAAAGGGAAAGAAGTGTGCATAAGAAATATGTAAAGGGAAAGAAGTGTGCATAAGCAATATGTAAAGGGAAAGAAGTGTGCATAAGAAATATGTAAAGGGAAAGAAGTGTGCATAAGAAATATGTAAAGGGAAAGAAGTGTGCATAAGAAATATGTAAAGGGAAAGAAGTGTGCATAAGAAATAAACACCTGATGTCGGAACAAGCCCTCGAGTTAAATATGTAAAGGAAAGAAGTGTGCATAAGAAATATGTAAAGGGAAAGAAGTGTGCATAAGAAATATGTAAAGGGAAAGAAGTGTGCATAAGAAATATGTAAAGGGAAAGAAGTGTGCATAAGAAATATGTAAAGGGAAAGAAGTGTGCATAAGAAATATGTAAAGGGAAAGAAGTGTGCATAAGAAATAAACACCTGATGTCGGAACAAGCCCTCGAGTTAAATATGTAAAGGGAAAGAAGTGTGCATAAGAAATATGTAAAGGGAAAGAAGTGTGCATAAGAAATATGTAAAGGGAAAGAAGTGTGCATAAGAAATATGTAAAGGGAAAGAAGTGTGCATAAGAAATATGTAAAGGGAAAGAAGTGTGCATAAGAAATAAACACCTGATGTCGGAACAAGCCCTCGAGTTAAATATGTAAAGGGAAAGAAGTGTGCATAAGAAATATGTAAAGGGAAAGAAGTGTGCATAAGAAATATGTAAAGGGAAAGAAGTGTGCATAAGAAATATGTAAAGGGAAAGAAGTGTGCATAAGAAATATGTAAAGGGAAAGAAGTGTGCATAAGAAATATGTAAAGGGAAAGAAGTGTGCATAAGAAATATGTAAATGGAAAGAAGTGTGCATAAGAAATATGTAAAGGGAAAGAAGTGTGCATAAGAAATATGTAAAGGGAAAGAAGTGTGCATAAGCAATATGTAAAGGGAAAGAAGTGTGCATAAGAAAAATGTAAAGGGAAAGAAGTGTGCATAAGAAATATGTAAAGGGAAAGAAGTGTGCATAAGAAATATGTAAAGGGAAAGAAGTGTGCATAAGAAATAAACACCTGATGTCGGAACAAGCCCTCGAGTTAAATATGTAAAGGGAAAGAAGTGTGCATAAGAAATATGTAAAGGGAAAGAAGTGTGCATAAGAAATATGTAAAGGGAAAGAAGTGTGCATAAGAAATATGTAAAGGGAAAGAAGTGTGCATAATAAATATGTAAAGGGAAAGAAGTGTGCATAAGAAATATGTAAAGGGAAAGAAGTGTGCATAAGAAATATGTAAAGGGAAAGAAGTGTGGATAAGAAATATGTAAAGGGAAAGAAGTGTGCATAAGAAATATGTAAAGGGAAAGAAGTGTGCATAAGAAATATGTAAAGGGAAAGAAGTGTGCATAAGAAATATGTAAAGGGAAAGAAGTGTGCATAAGAAATAAACACCTGATGTCGGAACAAGCCCTCGAGTTAAATATGTAAAGGGAAAGAAGTGTGCATAAGAAATATGTAAAGGGAAAGAAGTGTGCATAAGAAATATGTAAAGGGAAAGAAGTGTGCATAAGAAATATGTAAAGGAAAAGAGGTGTGCATAAGAAATATGTAAAGGGAAAGAAGTGTGCATAAGAAATATGTAAAGGGAAAGAAGTGTGCATAAGAAATATGTAAAGGGAAAGAAGTGTGCATAATAAATATGTAAAGGGAAAGAAGTGTGCATAAGAAATATGTAAAGGGAAAGAAGTGTGCATAAGCAATATGTAAAGGGAAAGAAGTGTGCATAAGAAATATGTAAAGGGAAAGAAGTGTGCATAAGAAATATGTAAAGGGAAAGAAGTGTGCATAAGAAATATGTAAAGGGAAAGAAGTGTGCATAAGAAATAAACACCTGATGTCGGAACAAGCCCTCGAGTTAAATATGTAAAGGGAAAGAAGTGTGCATAAGAAATATGTAAAGGGAAAGAAGTGTGCATAAGAAATATGTAAAGGGAAAGAAGTGTGCATAAGAAATAAACACCTGATGTCGGAACAAGCCCTCGAGTTAAATATGTAAAGGAAAGAAGTGTGCATAAGAAATATGTAAAGGGAAAGAAGTGTGCATAAGAAATATGTAAAGGGAAAGAAGTGTGCATAAGAAATATGTAAAGGGAAAGAAGTGTGCATAAGAAATATGTAAAGGGAAAGAAGTGTGCATAAGAAATATGTAAAGGGAAAGAAGTGTGCATAAGAAATAAACACCTGATGTCGGAACAAGCCCTCGAGTTAAATATGTAAAGGGAAAGAAGTGTGCATAAGAAATATGTAAAGGGAAAGAAGTGTGCATAAGAAATATGTAAAGGGAAAGAAGTGTGCATAAGAAATATGTAAAGGGAAAGAAATGTGCATAATAAATATGTAAAGGGAAAGAAGTGTGCATAAGAAATATGTAAAGGGAAAGAAGTGTGCATAAGAAATATGTAAAGGGAAAGAAGTGTGGATAAGAAATATGTAAAGGGAAAGAAGTGTGCATAAGAAATATGTAAAGGGAAAGAAGTGTGCATAAGAAATATGTAAAGGGAAAGAAGTGTGCATAAGGAATATGTAAAGGGAAAGAAGTGTGCATAAGAAATAAACACCTGATGTCGGAACAAGCCCTCGAGTTAAATATGTAAAGGGAAAGAAGTGTGCATAAGAAATATGTAAAGGGAAAGAAGTGTGCATAAGAAATATGTAAAGGGAAAGAAGTGTGCATAAGAAATATGTAAAGGAAAAGAGGTGTGCATAAGAAATATGTAAAGGGAAAGAAGTGTGCATAAGAAATATGTAAAGGGAAAGAAGTGTGCATAAGAAATATGTAAAGGGAAAGAAGTGTGCATAATAAATATGTAAAGGGAAAGAAGTGTGCATAAGAAATATGTAAAGGGAAAGAAGTGTGCATAAGCAATATGTAAAGGGAAAGAAGTGTGCATAAGAAATATGTAAAGGGAAAGAAGTGTGCATAAGAAATATGTAAAGGGAAAGAAGTGTGCATAAGAAATATGTAAAGGGAAAGAAGTGTGCATAAGAAATAAACACCTGATGTCGGAACAAGCCCTCGAGTTAAATATGTAAAGGGAAAGAAGTGTGCATAAGAAATATGTAAAGGGAAAGAAGTGTGCATAAGAAATATGTAAAGGGAAAGAAGTGTGCATAAGAAATAAACACCTGATGTGGGAACAAGCCCTCGAGTTAAATATGTAAAGGAAAGAAGTGTGCATAAGAAATATGTAAAGGGAAAGAAGTGTGCATAAGAAATATGTAAAGGGAAAGAAGTGTGCATAAGAAATATGTAAAGGGAAAGAAGTGTGCATAAGAAATATGTAAAGGGAAAGAAGTGTGCATAAGAAATATGTAAAGGGAAAGAAGTGTGCATAAGAAATAAACACCTGATGTCGGAACAAGCCCTCGAGTTAAATATGTAAAGGGAAAGAAGTGTGCATAAGAAATATGTAAAGGGAAAGAAGTGTGCATAAGAAATATGTAAAGGGAAAGAAGTGTGCATAAGAAATATGTAAAGGGAAAGAAGTGTGCATAAGAAATATGTAAAGGGAAAGAAGTGTGCATAAGAAATATGTAAAGGGAAAGAAGTGTGCATAAGAAATATGTAAAGGGAAAGAAGTTTGCATAAGAAATATGTAAAGGGAAAGAAGTGTGCATAAGAAATATGTAAAGGGAAAGAAGTGTGCATAAGAAATATGTAAAGGGAAAGAAGTGTGCATAAGAAATAAACACCTGATGTCGGAACAAGCCCTCGAGTTAAATATGTAAAGGGAAAGAAGTGTGCATAAGAAATATGTAAAGGGAAAGAAGTGTGCATAAGAAATATGTAAAGGGAAAGAAGTGTGCATAAGAAATATGTAAAGGGAAAGAAGTGTGCATAAGAAATAAACACCTGATGTCGGAACAAGCCCTCGAGTTAAATATGTAAAGGGAAAGAAGTGTGCATAAGAAATATGTAAAGGGAAAGAAGTGTGCATAAGAAATATGTAAAGGGAAAGAAGTGTGCATAAGAAATATGTAAAGGGAAAGAAGTGTGCATAAGAAATAAACACCTGATGTCGGAACAAGCCCTCGAGTTAAATATGTAAAGGGAAAGAAGTGTGCATAAGAAATATGTAAAGGGAAAGAAGTGTGCATAAGAAATATGTAAAGGGAAAGAAGTGTGCATAAGAAATAAACACCTGATGTCGGAACAAGCCCTCGAGTTAAATATGTAAAGGGAAAGAAGTGTGCATAAGAAATATGTAAAGGGAAAGAAGTGTGCATAAGAAATATGTAAAGGGAAATAAGTGTGCATAAGTAATATGTAAAGGGAAAGAAGTGTGCATAAGAAATATGTAAAGGGAAAGAAGTGTGCATAAGAAATATGTAAAGGGAAAGAAGTGTGCATAAGAAATATGTAAAGGGAAAGAAGTGTGCATAAGAAATAAACACCTGATGTCGGAACAAGCCCTCGAGTTAAATATGTAAAGGGAAAGAAGTGTGCATAAGAAATATGTAAAGGGAAAGAAGTGTGCATAAGAAATATGTAAAGGGAAAGAAGTGTGCATAAGAAATATGTAAAGGGAAAGAAGTGTGCATAAGAAATATGTAAAGGGAAAGAAGTGTGCATAAGAAATATGTAAAGGGAAAGAAGTGTGCATAAGAAATATGTAAAGGGAAAGAAGTGTGCATAAGAAATATGTAAAGGGAAAGAAGTGTGCATAAGAAATATGTAAAGGGAAAGAAGTGTGCATAAGAAATATGTAAAGGGAAAGAAGTGTGCATAAGAAATATGTAAAGGGAAAGAAGTGTGCATAAGAAATATGTAAAGGGAAAGAAGTGTGCATAAGAAATATGTAAAGGGAAAGAAGTGTGCATAAGAAATATGTAAAGGGAAAGAAGTGTGCATAAGAAATATGTAAAGGGAAAGAAGTGTGCATAAGAAATATGTAAAGGGAAAGAAGTGTGCATAATAAATATGTAAAGGGAAAGAAGTGTGCATAAGAAATAAACACCTGATGTCGGAACAAGCCCTCGAGTTAAATATGTAAAGGGAAAGAAGTGTGCATAAGAAATATGTAAAGGGAAAGAAGTGTGCATAAGAAATATGTAAAGGGAAAGAAGTGTGCATAAGAAATATGTAAAGGGAAAGAAGTGTGCATAAGAAATATGTAAAGGGAAAGAAGTGTGCATAAGAAATATGTAAAGGGAAAGAAGTGTGCATAAGACATATGTAAAGGGAAAGAAGTGTGCATAAGAAATATGTAAAGGGAAAGAAGTGTGCATAAGAAATATGTAAAGGGAAAGAAGTGTGCATAAGAAATATGTAAAGGGAAAGAAGTGTGCATAAGAAATATGTAAAGGGAAAGAAGTGTGCATAAGAAATATGTAAAGGGAAAGAAGTGTGCATAAGAAATATGTAAAGGGAAAGAAGTGTGCATAAGAAATATGTAAAGGGAAAGAAGTGTGCATAAGAAATATGTAAAGGGAAAGAAGTGTGCATAAGAAATATGTAAAGGGAAAGAAGTGTGCATAAGAAATATGTAAAGGGAAAGAAGTGTGCATAAGAAATATGTAAAGGGAAAGAAGTGTGCATAATAAATATGTAAAGGGAAAGAAGTGTGCATAAGAAATAAACACCTGATGTCGGAACAAGCCCTCGAGTTAAATATGTAAAGGGAAAGAAGTGTGCATAAGAAATATGTAAAGGGAAAGAAGTGTGCATAAGAAATATGTAAAGGGAAAGAAGTGTGCATAAGAAATATGTAAAGGGAAAGAAGTGTGCATAAGAAATATGTAAAGGGAAAGAAGTGTGCATAAGAAATATGTAAAGGGAAAGAAGTGTGCATAAGAAATATGTAAAGGGAGAGAAGTGTGCATAAGAAATATGTAAAGGGAAAGAAGTGTGCATAAGAAATATGTAAAGGGAAAGAAGTGTGCATAAGAAATATGTAAAGGGAAAGAAGTGTGCATAAGAAATATGTAAAGGGAAAGAAGTGTGCATAAGAAATATGTAAAGGGAAAGAAGTGTGCATAAGAAATATGTAAAGGGAAAGAAGTGTGCATAAGAAATATGTAAAGGGAAAGAAGTGTGCATAAGAAATATGTAAAGGGAAAGAAGTGTGCATAAGAAATATGTAAAGGGAAAGAAGTGTGCATAAGAAATATGTAAAGGGAAAGAAGTGTGCATAAGAAATAAACACCTGATGTCGGAACAAGCCCTCGAGTTAAATATGTAAAGGGAAAGAAGTGTGCATAAGAAATATGTAAAGGGAAAGAAGTGTGCATAAGAAATATGTAAAGGGAAAGAAGTGTGCATAAGAAATATGTAAAGGGAAAGAAGTGTGCATAAGAAATAAACACCTGATGTCGGAACAAGCCCTCGAGTTAAATATGTAAAGGGAAAGAAGTGTGCATAAGAAATATGTAAAGGGAAAGAAGTGTGCATAAGAAATATGTAAAGGGAAATAAGTGTGCATAAGAAATATGTAAAGGGAAAGAAGTGTGCATAAGAAATATGTAAAGGGAAAGAAGTGTGCATAAGAAATATGTAAAGGGGAAAGAAGTGTGCATAAGAAATATGTAAAGGGAAAGAAGTGTGCATAAGAAATATGTACAGGGAAAGAAGTGTGCATAAGAAATATGTAAAGGGAAAGAAGTGTGCATAAGAAATATGTAAAGGGAAAGAAGTGTGCATAAGAAATATGAAAAGGGAAAGAAGTGTGCATACGAAATATGTAAAGGGAAAGAAGTGTGCATAAGAAATATGTAAAGGGAAAGAAGTGTGCATAAGAAATATGTAAAGGGAAAGAAGTGTGCATAAGAAATATGTAAAGGGAAAGAAGTGTGCATAAGAAATAAACACCTGATGTCGGAACAAGCCCTCGAGTTAAATATGTAAAGGGAAAGAAGTGTGCATAAGAAATATGTAAAGGGAAAGAAGTGTGCATAAGAAATATGTAAAGGGAAAGAAGTGTGCATAAGAAATATGTAAAGGGAAAGAAGTGTGCATAAGAAATATGTAAAGGGAAAGAAGTGTGCATAAGAAATATGTAAAGGGAAAGAAGTGTGCATAAGAAATATGTAAAGGGAAAGAAGTGTGCATAAGAAATATGTAAAGGGAAAGAAGTGTGCATAAGAAATATGTAAAGGGAAAGAAGTGTGCATAAGAAATATGTAAAGGGAAAGAAGTGTGCATAAGAAATATGTAAAGGGAAAGAAGTGTGCATAAGAAATATGTAAAGGGAAAGAAGTGTGCATAAGAAATATGTAAAGAGAAAGAAGTGTGCATAAGAAATATGTAAAGGGAAAGAAGTATGCATAAGAAATATGTAAAGGGAAAGAAGTGTGCATAATAAATATGTAAAGGGAAAGAAGTGTGCATAAGAAATATGTAAAGGGAAAGAAGTGTGCATAAGAAATATGTAAAGGGAAAGAAGTGTGCATAAGAAATATGTAAAGGGAAAGAAGTGTGCATAAGAAATATGTAAAGGGAAAGAAGTGTGCATAAGAAATATGTAAAGGGAAAGAAGTGTGCATAAGAAATATGTAAAGGGAAAGAAGTGTGCATAAGAAATATGTAAAGGGAAAGAAGTGTGCATAAGAAATATGTAAAGGGAAAGAAGTGTGCATAAGAAATATGTAAAGGGAAATAAGTGTGCATAAGAAATATGTAAAGGGAAAGAAGTGTGCATAAGAAATATGTAAAGGGAAAGAAGTGTGCATAAGAAATATGTAAAGGGAAAGAAGTGTGCATAAGAAATATGTAAAGGGAAAGAAGTGTGCATAAGAAATAAACACCTGATGTCGGAACAAGCCCTCGAGTTAAATATGTAAAGGGAAAGAAGTGTGCATAAGAAATATGTAAAGGGAAAGAAGTGTGCATAAGAAATAGGTAAAGGGAAAGAAGTGTGCATAAGAAATATGTAAAGGGAAAGAAGTGTGCATAAGAAATAAACACCTGATGTCGGAACAAGCCCTCGAGTTAAATATGTAAAGGGAAAGAAGTGTGCATAAGAAATATGTAAAGGGAAAGAAGTGTGCATAAGAAATATGTAAAGGGAAAGAAGTGTGCATAAGAAATATGTAAAGGGAAAGAAGTGTGCATAAGAAATATGTAAAGGGAAAGAAGTGTGCATAAGAAATATGTAAAGGGAAAGAAGTGTGCATAAGAAATATGTAAAGGGAAAGAAGTGTGCATAAGAAATATGTAAAGGGAAAGAAGTGTGCATAAGAAATATGTAAAGGGAAAGAAGTGTGCATAAGAAATATGTAAAGGGAAAGAAGTGTGCATAAGAAATAAACACCTGATGTCGGAACAAGCCCTCGAGTTAAATATGTAAAGGGAAAGAAGTGTGCATAAGAAATATGTAAAGGGAAAGAAGTGTGCATAAGAAATATGTAAAGGGAAAGAAGTGTGCATAAGAAATATGTAAAGGGAAAGAAGTGTGCATAAGAAATATGTAAAGGGAAAGAAGTGTGCATAAGAAATATGTAAAGGGAAAGAAGTGTGCATAAGAAATATGTAAAGGGAAAGAAGTGTGCATAAGAAATATGTAAAGGGAAAGAAGTGTGCATAAGAAATATGTAAAGGGAAAGAAGTGTGCATAAGAAATATGTAAAGGGAAAGAAGTGTGCATAAGAAATAAACACCTGATGTCGGAACAAGCCCTCGAGTTAAATATGTAAAGGGAAAGAAGTGTGCATAAGAAATGTGTAAAGGGAAAGAAGTGTGCATAAGAAATATGTAAAGGGAAAGAAGTGTGCATAAGAAATATGTAAAGGGAAAGAAGTGTGCATAAGAAATATGTAAAGGGAAAGAAGTGTGCATAAGAAATATGTAAAGGGAAAGAAGTGTGCATAAGAAATATGTAAAGGGAAAGAAGTGTGCATAAGAAATATTTAAAGGGAAAGAAGTGTGCATAAGAAATATGTAAAGGGAAAGAAGTGTGCATAAGAAATATGTAAAGTGAAAGAAGTGTGCATAATAAATATGTAAAGGGAAAGAAGTGTGCATAAGAAATATGTAAAGGGAAAGAAGTGTGCATAAGAAATAAACACCTGATGTCGGAACAAGCCCTCGAGTTAAATATGTAAAGGGAAAGAAGTGTGCATAAGAAATATGTAAAGGGAAAGAAGTGTGCATAAGAAATATGTAAAGGGAAAGAAGTGTGCATAAGAAATATGTAAAGGGAAAGAAGTGTGCATAAGAAATATGTAAAGGGAAATAAGTGTGCATAAGAAATATGTAAAGGGAAAGAAGTGTGCATAAGAAATATGTAAAGGGAAAGAAGTGTGCATAAGAAATATGTAAAGGGAAAGAAGTGTGCATAAGAAATATGTAAAGGGAAAGAAGTGTGCATAAGAAATATGTAAAGGGAAAGAAGTGTGCATAAGAAATATGTAAAGGGAAAGAAGTGTGCATAAGAAATATGTAAAGGGAAAGAAGTGTGCATAAGAAATATGTAAAGGGAAAGAAGTGTGCATAAGAAATAAACACCTGATGTCGGAACAAGCCCTCGAGTTAAATATGTAAAGGGAAAGAAGTGTGCATAAGAAATATGTAAAGGGAAAGAAGTGTGCATAAGAAATATGTAAAGGGAAAGAAGTGTGCATAAGAAATATGTAAAGGGAAAGAAGTGTGCATAAGAAATATGTAAAGGGAAAGAAGTGTGCATAAGAAATATGTAAAGAGAAAGAAGTGTGCATAAGAAATATGTAAAGGGAAAGAAGTGTGCATAAGAAATATGTAAAGGGAAAGAAGTGTGCATAAGAAATATGTAAAGGGAAAGAAGTGTGCATAAGAAATATGTACAGGGAAAGAAGTGTGCATAAGAAATAAACACCTGATGTCGGAACAAGCCCTCGAGTTAAATATGTAAAGGGAAAGAAGTGTGCATAAGAAATATGTAAAGGGAAAGAAGTGTGCATAAGAAATATGTAAAGGGAAAGAAGTGTGCATAAGAAATATGTAAAGGGAAAGAAGTGTGCATAAGAAATATGTAAAGGGAAAGAAGTGTGCATAAGAAATATGTAAAGGGAAAGAAGTGTGCATAAGAAATATGTAAAGGGAAAGAAGTGTGCATAAGAAATATGTAAAGGGAAAGAAGTGTGCATAAGAAATATGTAAAGGGAAAGAAGTGTGCATAAGAAATATGTAAAGGGAAAGAAGTGTGCATAAGAAATATGTAAAGGGAAAGAAGTGTGCATAAGAAATAAACACCTGATGTCGGAACAAGCCCTCGAGTTAAATATGTAAAGGGAAAGAAGTGTGCATAAGAAATATGTAAAGGGAAAGAAGTGTGCATAAGAAATATGTAAAGGGAAAGAAGTGTGCATAAGAAATATGTAAAGGGAAAGAAGTGTGCATAAGAAATATGTAAAGGGAAAGAAGTGTGCATAAGAAATATGTAAAGGGAAAGAAGTGTGCATAAGAAATATGTAAAGGGAAAGAAGTGTGCATAAGAAATATGTAAAGGGAAAGAAGTGTGCATAAGAAATATGTAAAGGGAAAGAAGTGTGCATAAGAAATATGTACAGGGAAAGAAGTGTGCATAAGAAATATGTAAAGGGAAAGAAGTGTGCATAAGAAATATGTAAAGGGAAAGAAGTGTGCATAAGAAATATGTAAAGGGAAAGAAGTGTGCATAAGAAATATGTAAAGGGAAAGAAGTGTGCATAAGAAATATGTAAAGGGAAAGAAGTGTGCATAAGAAATATGTAAAGGGAAAGAAGTGTGCATAAGAAATATGTAAAGGGAAAGAAGTGTGCATAAGAAATATGTAAAGGGAAATAAGTGTGCATAAGAAATATGTAAAGGGAAAGAAGTGTGCATAAGAAATATGTAAAGGGAAAGAAGTGTGCATAAGAAATATGTAAAGGGAAAGAAGTGTGCATAAGAAATATGTAAAGGGAAAGAAGTGTGCATAAGACATAAACACCTGATGTCGGAACAAGCCCTCGAGTTAAATATGTAAAGGGAAAGAAGTGTGCATAAGAAATATGTAAAGGGAAAGAAGTGTGCATAAGAAATATGTAAAGGGAAAGAAGTGTGCATAAGAAATATGTAAAGGGAAAGAAGTGTGCATAAGAAATAAACACCTGATGTCGGAACAAGCCCTCGAGTTAAATATGTAAAGGGAAAGAAGTGTGCATAAGAAATATGTAAAGGGAAAGAAGTGTGCATAAGAAATATGTAAAGGGAAAGAAGTGTGCATAAGAAATATGTAAAGGGAAAGAAGTGTGCATAAGAAATATGTAAAGGGAAAGAAGTGTGCATAAGAAATATGTAAAGGGAAAGAAGTGTGCATAAGAAATATGTAAAGGGAAAGAAGTGTGCATAAGAAATATGTAATGGGAAAGAAGTGTGCATAAGAAATATGTAAAGGGAAAGAAGTGTGCATAAGAAATAAACACCTGATGTCGGAACAAGCCCTCGAGTTAAATATGTAAAGGGAAAGAAGTGTGCATAAGAAATATGTAAAGGGAAAGAAGTGTGCATAAGAAATATGTAAAGGGAAAGAAGTGTGCATAAGAAATATGTAAAGGGAAAGAAGTGTGCATAAGAAATATGTAAAGGGAAAGAAGTGTGCATAAGAAATATGTAAAGGGAAAGAAGTGTGCATAAGAAATATGTAAAGGGAAAGAAGTGTGCATAAGAAATATGTAAAGGGAAAGAAGTGTGCATAAGAAATATGTAAAGGGAAAGAAGTGTGCATAAGAAATATGTAAAGGGAAAGAAGTGTGCATAAGAAATAAACACCTGATGTCGGAACAAGCCCTCGAGTTAAATATGTAAAGGGAAAGAAGTGTGCATAAGAAATGTGTAAAGGGAAAGAAGTGTGCATAAGAAATATGTAAAGGGAAAGAAGTGTGCATAAGAAATATGTAAAGGGAAAGAAGTGTGCATAAGAAATATGTAAAGGGAAAGAAGTGTGCATAAGAAATATGTAAAGGGAAAGAAGTGTGCATAAGAAATATGTAAAGGGAAAGAAGTGTGCATAAGAAATATTTAAAGGGAAAGAAGTGTGCATAAGAAATATGTAAAGGGAAAGAAGTGTGCATAAGAAATATGTAAAGGGAAAGAAGTGTGCATAATAAATATGTAAAGGGAAAGAAGTGTGCATAAGAAATATGTAAAGGGAAAGAAGTGTGCATAAGAAATAAACACCTGATGTCGGAACAAGCCCTCGAGTTAAATATGTAAAGGGAAAGAAGTGTGCATAAGAAATATGTAAAGGGAAAGAAGTGTGCATAAGAAATATGTAAAGGGAAAGAAATGTGCATAAGAAATATGTAAAGGGAAAGAAGTGTGCATAAGAAATATGTAAAGGGAAAGAAGTGTGCATAAGAAATATGTAAAGGGAAAGAAGTGTGCATAAGAAATATGTAAAGGGAAAGAAGTGTGCATAAGAAATATGTAAAGGGAAAGAAGTGTGCATAAGAAATATGTAAAGGGAAAGAAGTGTGCATAAGAAATATGTAAAGGGAAAGAAGTGTGCATAAGAAATATGTAAAGGGAAAGAAGTGTGCATAAGAAATATGTAAAGGGAAAGAAGTGTGCATAAGAAATATGTAAAGGGAAAGAAGTGTGCATAAGAAATAAACACCTGATGTCGGAACAAGCCCTCGAGTTAAATATGTAAAGGGAAAGAAGTGTGCATAAGAAATATGTAAAGGGAAAGAAGTGTGCATAAGAAATATGTAAAGGGAAAGAAGTGTGCATAAGAAATATGTAAAGGGAAAGAAGTGTGCATAAGAAATATGTAAAGGGAAAGAAGTGTGCATAAGAAATATGTAAAGAGAAAGAAGTGTGCATAAGAAATATGTAAAGGGAAAGAAGTGTGCATAAGAAATATGTAAAGGGAAAGAAGTGTGCATAAGAAATATGTAAAGGGAAAGAAGTGTGCATAAGAAATATGTACAGGGAAAGAAGTGTGCATAAGAAATATGTAAAGGGAAAGAAGTGTGCATAAGAAATATGTAAAGGGAAAGAAGTGTGCATAAGAAATATGTAAAGGGAAAGAAGTGTGCATAAGAAATAAACACCTGATGTCGGAACAAGCCCTCGAGTTAAATATGTAAAGGGAAAGAAGTGTGCATAAGAAATATGTAAAGGGAAAGAAGTGTGCATAAGAAATATGTAAAGGGAAAGAAGTGTGCATAAGAAATATGTAAAGGGAAAGAAGTGTGCATAAGAAATATGTAAAGGGAAAGAAGTGTGCATAAGAAATATGTAAAGAGAAAGAAGTGTGCATAAGAAATATGTAAAGGGAAAGAAGTGTGCATAAGAAATATGTAAAGGGAAAGAAGTGTGCATAAGAAATATGTAAAGGGAAAGAAGTGTGCATAAGAAATATGTACAGGGAAAGAAGTGTGCATAAGAAATATGTAAAGGGAAAGAAGTGTGCATAAGAAATATGTAAAGGGAAAGAAGTGTGCATAAGAAATATGTAAAGGGAAAGAAGTGTGCATAAGAAATATGTAAAGGGAAAGAAGTGTGCATAAGAAATATGTAAAGGGAAAGAAGTGTGCATAAGAAATAAACACCTGATGTCGGAACAAGCCCTCGAGTTAAATATGTAAAGGGAAAGAAGTGTGCATAAGAAATATGTAAAGGGAAAGAAGTGTGCATAAGAAATATGTAAAGGGAAAGAAGTGTGCATAAGAAATATGTAAAGGGAAAGAAGTGTGCATAAGAAATATGTAAAGGGAAAGAAGTGTGCATAAGAAATATGTAAAGGGAAAGAAGTGTGCATAAGAAATATGTAAAGGGAAAGAAGTGTGCATAAGAAATATGTAAAGGGAAAGAAGTGTGCATAAGAAATAAACACCTGATGTCGGAACAAGCCCTCGAGTTAAATATGTAAAGGGAAAGAAGTGTGCATAAGAAATATGTAAAGGGAAAGAAGTGTGCATAAGAAATATGTAAAGGGAAAGAAGTGTGCATAAGAAGTATGTAAAGGGAAAGAAGTGTGCATAAGAAATAAACACCTGATGTCGGAACAAGCCCTCGAGTTAAATATGTAAAGGGAAAGAAGTGTGCATAAGAAATATGTAAAGGGAAAAAAGTGTGCATAAGAAATATGTAAAGGGAAAGAAGTGTGCATAAGAAATATGTAAAGGGAAAGAAGTGTGCATAAGAAATATGTAAAGGGAAAGAAGTGTGCATAAGAAATATGTAAAGGGAAAGAAGTGTGCATAAGAAATATGTAAAGGGAAAGAAGTGTGCATAAGAAATATGTAAAGGGAAAGAAGTGTGCATAAGAAATATGTAAAGGGAAAGAAGTGTGCATAAGAAATATGTAAAGGGAAAGAAGTGTGCATAAGAAATATGTAAAGGGAAAGAAGTGTGCATAAGAAATAAACACCTGATGTCGGAACAAGCCCTCGAGTTAAATATGTAAAGGGAAAGAAGTGTGCATAAGAAATATGTAAAGGGAAAGAAGTGTGCATAAGAAATATGTAAAGGGAAAGAAGTGTGCATAAGAAATATGTAAAGGGAAAGAAGTGTGCATAAGAAATAAACACCTGATGTCGGAACAAGCCCTCGAGTTAAATATGTAAAGGGAAAGAAGTGTGCATAAGAAATATGTAAAGGGAAAGAAGTGTGCATAAGAAATATGTAAAGGGAAAGAAGTGTGCATAAGAAATATGTAAAGGGAAAGAAGTGTGCATAAGAAATATGTAAAGGGAAAGAAGTGTGCATAAGAAATATGTAAAGGGAAAGAAGTGTGCATAAGAAATATGTAAAGGGAAAGAAGTGTGCATAAGAAATATGTAAAGGGAAAGAAGTGTGCATAAGAAATATGTAAAGGGAAAGAAGTGTGCATAAGAAATATGTACAGGGAAAGAAGTGTGCATAAGAAATATGTAAAGGGAAAGAAGTGTGCATAAGAAATATGTAAAGGGAAAGAAGTGTGCATAAGAAATATGTAAAGGGAAAGAAGTGTGCATAAGAAATATGTAAAGGGAAAGAAGTGTGCATAAGAAATATGTAAAGGGAAAGAAGTGTGCATAAGAAATATGTAAAGGGAAAGAAGTGTGCATAAGAAATATGTAAAGGGAAAGAAGTGTGCATAAGAAATATGTAAAGGGAAATAAGTGTGCATAAGAAATATGTAAAGGGAAAGAAGTGTGCATAAGAAATATGTAAAGGGAAAGAAGTGTGCATAAGAAATATGTAAAGGGAAAGAAGTGTGCATAAGAAATATGTAAAGGGAAAGAAGTGTGCATAAGACATAAACACCTGATGTCGGAACAAGCCCTCGAGTTAAATATGTAAAGGGAAAGAAGTGTGCATAAGAAATATGTAAAGGGAAAGAAGTGTGCATAAGAAATATGTAAAGGGAAAGAAGTGTGCATAAGAAATATGTAAAGGGAAAGAAGTGTGCATAAGAAATAAACACCTGATGTCGGAACAAGCCCTCGAGTTAAATATGTAAAGGGAAAGAAGTGTGCATAAGAAATATGTAAAGGGAAAGAAGTGTGCATAAGAAATATGTAAAGGGAAAGAAGTGTGCATAAGAAATATGTAAAGGGAAAGAAGTGTGCATAAGAAATATGTAAAGGGAAAGAAGTGTGCATAAGAAATATGTAAAGGGAAAGAAGTGTGCATAAGAAATATGTAAAGGGAAAGAAGTGTGCATAAGAAATATGTAATGGGAAAGAAGTGTGCATAAGAAATATGTAAAGGGAAAGAAGTGTGCATAAGAAATAAACACCTGATGTCGGAACAAGCCCTCGAGTTAAATATGTAAAGGGAAAGAAGTGTGCATAAGAAATATGTAAAGGGAAAGAAGTGTGCATAAGAAATATGTAAAGGGAAAGAAGTGTGCATAAGAAATATGTAAAGGGAAAGAAGTGTGCATAAGAAATATGTAAAGGGAAAGAAGTGTGCATAAGAAATATGTAAAGGGAAAGAAGTGTGCATAAGAAATATGTAAAGGGAAAGAAGTGTGCATAAGAAATATGTAAAGGGAAAGAAGTGTGCATAAGAAATATGTAAAGGGAAAGAAGTGTGCATAAGAAATATGTAAAGGGAAAGAAGTGTGCATAAGAAATAAACACCTGATGTCGGAACAAGCCCTCGAGTTAAATATGTAAAGGGAAAGAAGTGTGCATAAGAAATGTGTAAAGGGAAAGAAGTGTGCATAAGAAATATGTAAAGGGAAAGAAGTGTGCATAAGAAATATGTAAAGGGAAAGAAGTGTGCATAAGAAATATGTAAAGGGAAAGAAGTGTGCATAAGAAATATGTAAAGGGAAAGAAGTGTGCATAAGAAATATGTAAAGGGAAAGAAGTGTGCATAAGAAATATTTAAAGGGAAAGAAGTGTGCATAAGAAATATGTAAAGGGAAAGAAGTGTGCATAAGAAATATGTAAAGGGAAAGAAGTGTGCATAATAAATATGTAAAGGGAAAGAAGTGTGCATAAGAAATATGTAAAGGGAAAGAAGTGTGCATAAGAAATAAACACCTGATGTCGGAACAAGCCCTCGAGTTAAATATGTAAAGGGAAAGAAGTGTGCATAAGAAATATGTAAAGGGAAAGAAGTGTGCATAAGAAATATGTAAAGGGAAAGAAGTGTGCATAAGAAATATGTAAAGGGAAAGAAGTGTGCATAAGAAATATGTAAAGGGAAAGAAGTGTGCATAAGAAATATGTAAAGGGAAAGAAGTGTGCATAAGAAATATGTAAAGGGAAAGAAGTGTGCATAAGAAATATGTAAAGGGAAAGAAGTGTGCATAAGAAATATGTAAAGGGAAAGAAGTGTGCATAAGAAATATGTAAAGGGAAAGAAGTGTGCATAAGAAATATGTAAAGGGAAAGAAGTGTGCATAAGAAATATGTAAAGGGAAAGAAGTGTGCATAAGAAATATGTAAAGGGAAAGAAGTGTGCATAAGAAATAAACACCTGATGTCGGAACAAGCCCTCGAGTTAAATATGTAAAGGGAAAGAAGTGTGCATAAGAAATATGTAAAGGGAAAGAAGTGTGCATAAGAAATATGTAAAGGGAAAGAAGTGTGCATAAGAAATATGTAAAGGGAAAGAAGTGTGCATAAGAAATATGTAAAGGGAAAGAAGTGTGCATAAGAAATATGTAAAGAGAAAGAAGTGTGCATAAGAAATATGTAAAGGGAAAGAAGTGTGCATAAGAAATATGTAAAGGGAAAGAAGTGTGCATAAGAAATATGTAAAGGGAAAGAAGTGTGCATAAGAAATATGTACAGGGAAAGAAGTGTGCATAAGAAATATGTAAAGGGAAAGAAGTGTGCATAAGAAATATGTAAAGGGAAAGAAGTGTGCATAAGAAATATGTAAAGGGAAAGAAGTGTGCATAAGAAATATGTAAAGGGAAAGAAGTGTGCATAAGAAATATGTAAAGGGAAAGAAGTGTGCATAAGAAATATGTAAAGGGAAAGAAGTGTGCATAAGAAATAAACACCTGATGTCGGAACAAGCCCTCGAGTTAAATATGTAAAGGGAAAGAAGTGTGCATAAGAAATATGTAAAGGAAAAGAAGTGTGCATAAGAAATATGTAAAGGGAAAGAAGTGTGCATAAGAAATATGTAAAGGGAAAGAAGTGTGCATAAGAAATATGTAAAGGGAAAGAAGTGTGCATAAGAAATATGTAAAGGGAAAGAAGTGTGCATAAGAAATATGTAAAGGGAAAGAAGTGTGCATAAGAAATATGTAAAGGGAAAGAAGTGTGCATAAGAAATAAACACCTGATGTCGGAACAAGCCCTCGAGTTAAATATGTAAAGGGAAAGAAGTGTGCATAAGAAATATGTAAAGGGAAAGAAGTGTGCATAAGAAATATGTAAAGGGAAAGAAGTGTGCATAAGAAGTATGTAAAGGGAAAGAAGTGTGCATAAGAAATAAACACCTGATGTCGGAACAAGCCCTCGAGTTAAATATGTAAAGGGAAAGAAGTGTGCATAAGAAATATGTAAAGGGAAAAAAGTGTGCATAAGAAATATGTAAAGGGAAAGAAGTGTGCATAAGAAATATGTAAAGGGAAAGAAGTGTGCATAAGAAATATGTAAAGGGAAAGAAGTGTGCATAAGAAATATGTAAAGGGAAAGAAGTGTGCATAAGAAATATGTAAAGGGAAAGAAGTGTGCATAAGAAATATGTAAAGGGAAAGAAGTGTGCATAAGAAATATGTAAAGGGAAAGAAGTTTGCATAAGAAATATGTACAGGGAAAGAAGTGTGCATAAGAAATATGTAAAGGGAAAGAAGTGTGCATAATAAATATGTAAAGGGAAAGAAGTGTGCAAAAGAAATATGTAAAGGGAAAGAAGTGTGCATAAGAAATATGTAAAGGGAAAGAAGTGTGCATAAGAAATATGTAAAGGGAAAGAAGTGTGCATAAGAAATATGTAAAGGGAAAGAAGTGTGCATAAGAAATAAACACCTGATGTCGGAACAAGCCCTCGAGTTAAATATGTAAAGGGAAAGAAGTGTGCATAAGAAATATGTAAAGGGAAAGAAGTGTGCATAAGAAATATGTAAAGGGAAAGAAGTGTGCATAATAAATATGTAAAGGGAAAGAAGTGTGCATAAGAAATATGTAAAGGGAAAGAAGTGTGCATAAGAAATATGTAAAGGGAAAGAAGTGTGCATAAGAAATATGTAAAGGGAAAGAAGTGTGCATAAGAAATATGTAAAGGGAAAGAAGTGTGCATAAGAAATATGTAAAGGGAAAGAAGTGTGCATAAGAAATATGTAAAGGGAAAGAAGTGTGCATAAGAAATATGTAAAGGGAAAGAAGTGTGCATAAGAAATATGTAAAGGGAAAAAAGTGTGCATAAGAAATAAACACCTGATGTCGGAACAAGCCCTCGAGTTAAATATGTAAAGGGAAAGAAGTGTGCATAAGAAATATGTAAAGGGAAAGAAGTGTGCATAAGAAATATGTAAAGGGAAAGAAGTGTGCATAAGAAATATGTAAAGGGAAAGAAGTGTGCATAAGAAATATGTAAAGGGAAAGAAGTGTGCATAAGAAATATGTAAAGGGAAAGAAGTGTGCATAAGGAATATGTAAAGGGAAAGAAGTGTGCATAAGAAATATGTAAAGGGAAAGAAGTGTGCATAAGAAATATGTAAAGGGAAAGAAGTGTGCATAAGAAATATGTAAAGGGAAAGAAGTGTGCATAAGAAATAAACACCTGATGTCGGAACAAGCCCTCGAGTTACATATGTAAAGGGAAAGAAGTGTGCATAAGAAATATGTAAAGGGAAAGAAGTGTGCATAAGAAATATGTAAAGGGAAAGAAGTGTGCATAAGAAATAAACACCTGATGTCGGAACAAGCCCTCGAGTTAAATATGTAAAGGGAAAGAAGTGTGCATAAGAAATATGTAAAGGGAAAGAAGTGTGCATAAGAAATATGTAAAGGGAAAGAAGTGTGCATAAGAAATAAACACCTGATGTCGGAACAAGCCCTCGAGTTAAATATGTAAAGGGAAAGAAGTGTGCATAAGAAATATGTAAAGGGAAAGAAGTGTGCATAAGAAATATGTAAAGGGAAAGAAGTGTGCATAAGAAATATGTAAAGGGAAAGAAGTGTGCATAAGAAATATGTAAAGGGAAAGAAGTGTGCATAAGAAATATGTAAAGGGAAAGAAGTGTGCATAAGAAATATGTAAAGGGAAAGAAGTGTGCATAAGAAATATGTAAAGGGAAAAAAGTGTGCATAAGAAATAAACACCTGATGTCGGAACAAGCCCTCGAGTTAAATATGTAAAGGGAAAGAAGTGTGCATAAGAAATATGTAAAGGGAAAGAAGTGTGCATAAGAAATATGTAAAGGGAAAGAAGTGTGCATAAGAAATATGTAAAGGGAAAGAAGTGTGCATAAGAAATATGTAAAGGGAAAGAAGTGTGCATAAGAAATATGTAAAGGGAAAGAAGTGTGCATAAGAAATATGTAAAGGGAAAGAAGTGTGCATAAGAAATATGTAAAGGGAAAGAAGTGTGCATAAGAAATATGTAAAGGGAAAGAAGTGTGCATAAGAAATATGTAAAGGGAAAGAAGTGTGCATAAGAAATAAACACCTGATGTCGGAACAAGCCCTCGAGTTACATATGTAAAGGGAAAGAAGTGTGCATAAGAAATATGTAAAGGGAAAGAAGTGTGCATAAGAAATATGTAAAGGGAAAGAAGTGTGCATAAGAAATAAACACCTGATGTCGGAACAAGCCCTCGAGTTAAATATGTAAAGGGAAAGAAGTGTGCATAAGAAATATGTAAAGGGAAAGAAGTGTGCATAAGAAATATGTAAAGGGAAAGAAGTGTGCATAAGAAATAAACACCTGATGTCGGAACAAGCCCTCGAGTTAAATATGTAAAGGGAAAGAAGTGTGCATAAGAAATATGTAAAGGGAAAGAAGTGTGCATAAGAAATATGTAAAGGGAAAGAAGTGTGCATAAGAAATATGTAAAGGGAAAGAAGTGTGCATAAGAAATATGTAAAGGGAAAGAAGTGTGCATAAGAAATATGTAAAGGGAAAGAAGTGTGCATAAGAAATATGTAAAGGGAAAGAAGTGTGCATAAGAAATATGTAAAGGGAAAGAAGTGTGCATAAGAAATATGTAAAGGGAAAGAAGTGTGCATAAGAAATATGTAAAGGGAAAGAAGTGTGCATAAGAAATATGTAAAGGGAAAGAAGTGTGCATAAGAAATATGTAAAGGGAAAGAAGTGTGCATAAGAAATATGTAAAGGGAAAGAAGTGTGCATAAGAAATAAACACCTGATGTCGGAACAAGCCCTCGAGTTAAATATGTAAAGGGAAAGAAGTGTGCATAAGAAATATGTAAAGGGAAAGAAGTGTGCATAAGAAATATGTAAAGGGAAAGAAGTGTGCATAAGAAATATGTAAAGGGAAAGAAGTGTGCATAAGAAATATGTAAAGGGAAAGAAGTGTGCATAAGAAATATGTAAAGGGAAAGAAGTGTGCATAAGAAATATGTAAAGGGAAAGAAGTGTGCATAAGAAATATGTAAAGGGAAAGAAGTGTGCATAAGAAATATGTAAAGGGAAAGAAGTGTGCATAAGAAATATGTAAAGGGAAAGAAGTGTGCATAAGAAATAAACACCTGATGTCGGAACAAGCCCTCGAGTTAAATATGTAAAGGGAAAGAAGTGTGCATAAGAAATATGTAAAGGGAAAGAAGTGTGCATACGAAATATGTAAAGGGAAAGAAGTGTGCATAAGAAATATGTAAAGGGAAAGAAGTGTGCATAAGAAATATGTAAAGGGAAAGAAGTGTGCATAAGAAATATGTAAAGGGAAAGAAGTGTGCATAAGAAATATGTACAGGGAAAGAAGTGTGCATAAGAAATATGTAAAGGGAAAGAAGTGTGCATAAGAAATATGTAAAGGGAAAGAAGTGTGCATAAGAAATATGTAAAGGGAAAGAAGTGTGCATAAGAAATATGTAAGGGGAAAGAAGTGTGCATAAGAAATATGTAAAGGGAAAGAAGTGTGCATAAGAAATATGTAAAGGGAAAGAAGTGTGCATAAGAAATAAACACCTGATGTCGGAACAAGCCCTCGAGTTAAATATGTAAAGGGAAAGAAGTGTGCATAAGAAATATGTAAAGGGAAAGAAGTGTGCATAAGAAATATGTAAAGGGAAAGAAGTGTGCATAAGAAATATGTAAAGGGAAAGAAGTGTGCATAAGAAATATGTAAAGGGAAAGAAGTGTGCATAAGAAATATGTAAAGGGAAAGAAGTGTGCATAAGAAATATGTAAAGGGAAAGAAGTGTGCATAAGAAATATGTAAAGGGAAAGAAGTGTGCATAAGAAATAAACACCTGATGTCGGAACAAGCCCTCGAGTTAAATATGTAAAGGGAAAGAAGTGTGCATAAGAAATATGTAAAGGGAAAGAAGTGTGCATAAGAAATATGTAAAGGGAAAGAAGTGTGCATAAGAAATAAACACATGATGTCGGAACAAGCCCTCGAGTTAAATATGTAAAGGGAAAGAAGTGTGCATAAGAAATATGTAAAGGGAAAGAAGTGTGCATAAGAAATATGTAAAGGGAAAGAAGTGTGCATAAGAAATAAACACCTGATGTCGGAACAAGCCCTCGAGTTAAATATGTAAAGGGAAAGAAGTGTGCATAAGAAATATGTAAAGGGAAAGAAGTGTGCATAAGAAATATGTAAAGGGAAAGAAGTGTGCATAAGAAATATGTAAAGGGAAAGAAGTGTGCATAAGAAATATGTAAAGGGAAAGAAGTGTGCATAAGAAATATGTAAAGGGAAAGAAGTGTGCATAAGAAATATGTAAAGGGAAAGAAGTGTGCATAAGAAATAAACACCTGATGTCGGAACAAGCCCTCGAGTTAAATATGTAAAGGGAAAGAAGTGTGCATAAGAAATATGTAAAGGGAAAGAAGTGTGCATAAGAAATATGTAAAGGGAAAGAAGTGTGCATAAGAAATATGTAAAGGGAAAGAAGTGTGCATAAGAAATATGTAAAGGGAAAGAAGTGTGCATAAGAAATATGTAAAGGGAAAGAAGTGTGCATAAGAAATATGTAAAGGGAAAGAAGTGTGCATAATAAATATGTAAAGGGAAAGAAGTGTGCATAAGAAATATGTAAAGGGAAAGAAGTGTGCATAAGAAATATGTAAAGGGAAAGAAGTGTGCATAAGAAATAAACACCTGATGTCGGAACAAGCCCTCGAGTTAAATATGTAAAGGGAAAGAAGTGTGCATAAGAAATATGTAAAGGGAAAGAAGTGTGCATACGAAATATGTAAAGGGAAAGAAGTGTGCATAAGAAATATGTAAAGGGAAAGAAGTGTGCATAAGAAATATGTAAAGGGAAAGAAGTGTGCATAAGAAATATGTAAAGGGAAAGAAGTGTGCATAAGAAATATGTACAGGGAAAGAAGTGTGCATAAGAAATATGTAAAGGGAAAGAAGTGTGCATAAGAAATATGTAAAGGGAAAGAAGTGTGCATAAGAAATATGTAAAGGGAAAGAAGTGTGCATAAGAAATATGTAAGGGGAAAGAAGTGTGCATAAGAAATATGTAAAGGGAAATAAGTGTGCATAAGAAATATGTAAAGGGAAAGAAGTGTGCATAAGAAATAAACACCTGATGTCGGAACAAGCCCTCGAGTTAAATATGTAAAGGGAAAGAAGTGTGCATAAGAAATATGTAAAGGGAAAGAAGTGTGCATAAGAAATATGTAAAGGGAAAGAAGTGTGCATAAGAAATATGTAAAGGGAAAGAAGTGTGCATAAGAAATATGTAAAGGGAAAGAAGTGTGCATAAGAAATATGTAAAGGGAAAGAAGTGTGCATAAGAAATATGTAAAGGGAAAGAAGTGTGCATAAGAAATATGTAAAGGGAAAGAAGTGTGCATAAGAAATAAACACCTGATGTCGGAACAAGCCCTCGAGTTAAATATGTAAAGGGAAAGAAGTGTGCATAAGAAATATGTAAAGGGAAAGAAGTGTGCATAAGAAATATGTAAAGGGAAAGAAGTGTGCATAAGAAATAAACACATGATGTCGGAACAAGCCCTCGAGTTAAATATGTAAAGGGAAAGAAGTGTGCATAAGAAATATGTAAAGGGAAAGAAGTGTGCATAAGAAATATGTAAAGGGAAAGAAGTGTGCATAAGAAATAAACACCTGATGTCGGAACAAGCCCTCGAGTTAAATATGTAAAGGGAAAGAAGTGTGCATAAGAAATATGTAAAGGGAAAGAAGTGTGCATAAGAAATATGTAAAGGGAAAGAAGTGTGCATAAGAAATATGTAAAGGGAAAGAAGTGTGCATAAGAAATATGTAAAGGGAAAGAAGTGTGCATAAGAAATATGTAAAGGGAAAAAAGTGTGCATAAGAAATATGTAAAGGGAAAGAAGTGTGCATAAGAAATATGTAAAGGGAAAAAAGTGTGCATAAGAAATAAACACCTGATGTCGGAACAAGCCCTCGAGTTAAATATGTAAAGGGAAAGAAGTGTGCATAAGAAATATGTAAAGGGAAAGAAGTGTGCATAAGAAATATGTAAAGGGAAAGAAGTGTGCATAAGAAATATGTAAAGGGAAAGAAGTGTGCATAAGAAATATGTAAAGGGAAAGAAGTGTGCATAAGAAATATGTAAAGGGAAAGAAGTGTGCATAAGAAATATGTAAAGGGAAAGAAGTGTGCATAAGAAATATGTAAAGGGAAAGAAGTGTGCATAAGAAATATGTAAAGGGAAAGAAGTGTGCATAAGAAATATGTAAAGGGAAAGAAGTGTGCATAAGAAATAAACACCTGATGTCGGAACAAGCCCTCGAGTTACATATGTAAAGGGAAAGAAGTGTGCATAAGAAATATGTAAAGGGAAAGAAGTGTGCATAAGAAATATGTAAAGGGAAAGAAGTGTGCATAAGAAATAAACACCTGATGTCGGAACAAGCCCTCGAGTTAAATATGTAAAGGGAAAGAAGTGTGCATAAGAAATATGTAAAGGGAAAGAAGTGTGCATAAGAAATATGTAAAGGGAAAGAAGTGTGCATAAGAAATAAACACCTGATGTCGGAACAAGCCCTCGAGTTAAATATGTAAAGGGAAAGAAGTGTGCATAAGAAATATGTAAAGGGAAAGAAGTGTGCATAAGAAATATGTAAAGGGAAAGAAGTGTGCATAAGAAATATGTAAAGGGAAAGAAGTGTGCATAAGAAATATGTAAAGGGAAAGAAGTGTGCATAAGAAATATGTAAAGGGAAAGAAGTGTGCATAAGAAATATGTAAAGGGAAAGAAGTGTGCATAAGAAATATGTAAAGGGAAAAAAGTGTGCATAAGAAATAAACACCTGATGTCGGAACAAGCCCTCGAGTTAAATATGTAAAGGGAAAGAAGTGTGCATAAGAAATATGTAAAGGGAAAGAAGTGTGCATAAGAAATATGTAAAGGGAAAGAAGTGTGCATAAGAAATATGTAAAGGGAAAGAAGTGTGCATAAGAAATATGTAAAGGGAAAGAAGTGTGCATAAGAAATATGTAAAGGGAAAGAAGTGTGCATAAGAAATATGTAAAGGGAAAGAAGTGTGCATAAGAAATATGTAAAGGGAAAGAAGTGTGCATAAGAAATATGTAAAGGGAAAGAAGTGTGCATAAGAAATATGTAAAGGGAAAGAAGTGTGCATAAGAAATAAACACCTGATGTCGGAACAAGCCCTCGAGTTACATATGTAAAGGGAAAGAAGTGTGCATAAGAAATATGTAAAGGGAAAGAAGTGTGCATAAGAAATATGTAAAGGGAAAGAAGTGTGCATAAGAAATAAACACCTGATGTCGGAACAAGCCCTCGAGTTAAATATGTAAAGGGAAAGAAGTGTGCATAACAAATATGTAAAGGGAAAGAAGTGTGCATAAGAAATATGTAAAGGGAAAGAAGTGTGCATAAGAAATAAACACCTGATGTCGGAACAAGCCCTCGAGTTAAATATGTAAAGGGAAAGAAGTGTGCATAAGAAATATGTAAAGGGAAAGAAGTGTGCATAAGAAATATGTAAAGGGAAAGAAGTGTGCATAAGAAATATGTAAAGGGAAAGAAGTGTGCATAAGAAATATGTAAAGGGAAAGAAGTGTGCATAAGAAATATGTAAAGGGAAAGAAGTGTGCATAAGAAATATGTAAAGGGAAAGAAGTGTGCATAAGAAATATGTAAAGGGAAAGAAGTGTGCATAAGAAATATGTAAAGGGAAAGAAGTGTGCATAAGAAATATGTAAAGGGAAAGAAGTGTGCATAAGAAATATGTAAAGGGAAAGAAGTGTGCATAAGAAATATGTAAAGGGAAAGAAGTGTGCATAAGAAATATGTAAAGGGAAAGAAGTGTGCATAAGAAATAAACACCTGATGTCGGAACAAGCCCTCGAGTTAAATATGTAAAGGGAAAGAAGTGTGCATAAGAAATATGTAAAGGGAAAGAAGTGTGCATAAGAAATATGTAAAGGGAAAGAAGTGTGCATAAGAAATATGTAAAGGGAAAGAAGTGTGCATAAGAAATATGTAAAGGGAAAGAAGTGTGCATAAGAAATATGTAAAGGGAAAGAAGTGTGCATAAGAAATATGTAAAGGGAAAGAAGTGTGCATAAGAAATATGTAAAGGGAAAGAAGTGTGCATAAGAAATATGTAAAGGGAAAGAAGTGTGCATAAGAAATATGTAAAGGGAAAGAAGTGTGCATAAGAAATAAACACCTGATGTCGGAACAAGCCCTCGAGTTAAATATGTAAAGGGAAAGAAGTGTGCATAAGAAATATGTAAAGGGAAAGAAGTGTGCATACGAAATATGTAAAGGGAAAGAAGTGTGCATAAGAAATATGTAAAGGGAAAGAAGTGTGCATAAGAAATATGTAAAGGGAAAGAAGTGTGCATAAGAAATATGTAAAGGGAAAGAAGTGTGCATAAGAAATATGTACAGGGAAAGAAGTGTGCATAAGAAATATGTAAAGGGAAAGAAGTGTGCATAAGAAATATGTAAAGGGAAAGAAGTGTGCATAAGAAATATGTAAAGGGAAAGAAGTGTGCATAAGAAATATGTAAGGGGAAAGAAGTGTGCATAAGAAATATGTAAAGGGAAAGAAGTGTGCATAAGAAATATGTAAAGGGAAAGAAGTGTGCATAAGAAATAAACACCTGATGTCGGAACAAGCCCTCGAGTTAAATATGTAAAGGGAAAGAAGTGTGCATAAGAAATATGTAAAGGGAAAGAAGTGTGCATAAGAAATATGTAAAGGGAAAGAAGTGTGCATAAGAAATATGTAAAGGGAAAGAAGTGTGCATAAGAAATATGTAAAGGGAAAGAAGTGTGCATAAGAAATATGTAAAGGGAAAGAAGTGTGCATAAGAAATATGTAAAGGGAAAGAAGTGTGCATAAGAAATATGTAAAGGGAAAGAAGTGTGCATAAGAAATAAACACCTGATGTCGGAACAAGCCCTCGAGTTAAATATGTAAAGGGAAAGAAGTGTGCATAAGAAATATGTAAAGGGAAAGAAGTGTGCATAAGAAATATGTAAAGGGAAAGAAGTGTGCATAAGAAATAAACACATGATGTCGGAACAAGCCCTCGAGTTAAATATGTAAAGGGAAAGAAGTGTGCATAAGAAATATGTAAAGGGAAAGAAGTGTGCATAAGAAATATGTAAAGGGAAAGAAGTGTGCATAAGAAATAAACACCTGATGTCGGAACAAGCCCTCGAGTTAAATATGTAAAGGGAAAGAAGTGTGCATAAGAAATATGTAAAGGGAAAGAAGTGTGCATAAGAAATATGTAAAGGGAAAGAAGTGTGCATAAGAAATATGTAAAGGGAAAGAAGTGTGCATAAGAAATATGTAAAGGGAAAGAAGTGTGCATAAGAAATATGTAAAGGGAAAGAAGTGTGCATAAGAAATATGTAAAGGGACAGAAGTGTGCATAAGAAATATGTAAAGGGAAAGAAGTGTGCATAAGAAATATGTAAAGGGAAAGAAGTGTGCATAAGAAATATGTAAAGGGAAAGAAGTGTGCATAAGAAATATGTAAAGGGAAAGAAGTGTGCATAAGAAATATGTAAAGGGAAAGAAGTGTGCATAAGAAATATGTAAAGGGAAAGAAGTGTGCATAAGAAATATGTAAAGGGAAAGAAGTGTGCATAAGAAATATGTAAAGGGAAAGAAGTGTGCATAAGAAATATGTAAAGGGAAAGAAGTGTGCATAAGAAATATGTAAAGGGAAAGAAGTGTGCATAAGAAATATGTAAAGGGAAAGAAGTGTGCATAAGAAATATGTAAAGGGAAAGAAGTGTGCATAAGAAATATGTAAAGGGAAAGAAGTGTGCATAAGAAATAAACACCTGGTGTCGGAACAAGCCCTCGAGTTAAATATGTAAAGGGAAAGAAGTGTGCATAAGAAATATGTAAAGGAAAAGAAGTGTGCATAAGAAATATGTAAAGGGAAAGAAGTGTGCATAAGAAATATGTAAAGGGAAAGAAGTGTGCATAAGAAATAAACACCTGATGTTGGAACAAGCCCTCGAGTTAAATATGTAAAGGGAAAGAAGTGTGCATAAGAAATATGTAAAGGGAAAGAAGTGTGCATAAGAAATATGTAAAGGGAAAGAAGTGTGCATAAGAAATATGTAAAGGGAAAGAAGTGTGCATAAGAAATATGTAAAGGGAAAGAAGTGTGCATAAGAAATAAACACCTGATGTCGGAACAAGCCCTCGAGTTAAATATGTAAAGGGAAAGAAGTGTGCATAAGAAATATGTAAAGGGAAAGAAGTGTGCATAAGAAATATGTAAAGGGAAAGAAGTGTGCATAAGAAATATGTAAAGGGAAAGAAGTGTGCATAAGAAATATGTAAAGGGAAAGAAGTGTGCATAAGAAATATGTAAAGGGAAAGAAGTGTGCATAAGAAATATGTAAAGGGAAAGAAGTGTGCATAAGAAATATGTAAAGGGAAAAAAGTGTGCATAAGAAATAAACACCTGATGTCGGAACAAGCCCTCGAGTTAAATATGTAAAGGGAAAGAAGTGTGCATAAGAAATATGTAAAGGGAAAGAAGTGTGCATAAGAAATATGTAAAGGGAAAGAAGTGTGCATAAGAAATATGTAAAGGGAAAGAAGTGTGCATAAGAAATATGTAAAGGGAAAGAAGTGTGCATAAGAAATATGTAAAGGGAAAGAAGTGTGCATAAGAAATATGTAAAGGGAAAGAAGTGTGCATAAGAAATATGTAAAGGGAAAGAAGTGTGCATAAGAAATAAACACCTGATGTCGGAACAAGCCCTCGAGTTACATATGTAAAGGGAAAGAAGTGTGCATAAGAAATATGTAAAGGGAAAGAAGTGTGCATAAGAAATATGTAAAGGGAAAGAAGTGTGCATAAGAAATAAACACCTGATGTCGGAACAAGCCCTCGAGTTAAATATGTAAAGGGAAAGAAGTGTGCATAAGAAATATGTAAAGGGAAAGAAGTGTGCATAAGAAATATGTAAAGGGAAAGAAGTGTGCATAAGAAATAAACACCTGATGTCGGAACAAGCCCTCGAGTTAAATATGTAAAGGGAAAGAAGTGTGCATAAGAAATATGTAAAGGGAAAGAAGTGTGCATAAGAAATATGTAAAGGGAAAGAAGTGTGCATAAGAAATATGTAAAGGGAAAGAAGTGTGCATAAGAAATATGTAAAGGGAAAGAAGTGTGCATAAGAAATATGTAAAGGGAAAGAAGTGTGCATAAGAAATATGTAAAGGGAAAGAAGTGTGCATAAGAAATATGTAAAGGGAAAGAAGTGTGCATAAGAAATATGTAAAGGGAAAGAAGTGTGCATAAGAAATATGTAAAGGGAAAGAAGTGTGCATAAGAAATATGTAAAGGGAAAGAAGTGTGCATAAGAAATATGTAAAGGGAAAGAAGTGTGCATAAGAAATATGTAAAGGGAAAGAAGTGTGCATAAGAAATAAACACCTGATGTCGGAACAAGCCCTCGAGTTAAATATGTAAAGGGAAAGAAGTGTGCATAAGAAATATGTAAAGGGAAAGAAGTGTGCATAAGAAATATGTAAAGGGAAAGAAGTGTGCATAAGAAATATGTAAAGGGAAAGAAGTGTGCATAAGAAATATGTAAAGGGAAAGAAGTGTGCATAAGAAATATGTAAAGGGAAAGAAGTGTGCATAAGAAATATGTAAAGGGAAAGAAGTGTGCATAAGAAATATGTAAAGGGAAAGAAGTGTGCATAAGAAATATGTAAAGGGAAAGAAGTGTGCATAAGAAATATGTAAAGGGAAAGAAGTGTGCATAAGAAATAAACACCTGATGTCGGAACAAGCCCTCGAGTTAAATATGTAAAGGGAAAGAAGTGTGCATAAGAAATATGTAAAGGGAAAGAAGTGTGCATACGAAATATGTAAAGGGAAAGAAGTGTGCATAAGAAATATGTAAAGGGAAAGAAGTGTGCATAAGAAATATGTAAAGGGAAAGAAGTGTGCATAAGAAATATGTAAAGGGAAAGAAGTGTGCATAAGAAATATGTACAGGGAAAGAAGTGTGCATAAGAAATATGTAAAGGGAAAGAAGTGTGCATAAGAAATATGTAAAGGGAAAGAAGTGTGCATAAGAAATATGTAAAGGGAAAGAAGTGTGCATAAGAAATATGTAAGGGGAAAGAAGTGTGCATAAGAAATATGTAAAGGGAAAGAAGTGTGCATAAGAAATATGTAAAGGGAAAGAAGTGTGCATAAGAAATAAACACCTGATGTCGGAACAAGCCCTCGAGTTAAATATGTAAAGGGAAAGAAGTGTGCATAAGAAATATGTAAAGGGAAAGAAGTGTGCATAAGAAATATGTAAAGGGAAAGAAGTGTGCATAAGAAATATGTAAAGGGAAAGAAGTGTGCATAAGAAATATGTAAAGGGAAAGAAGTGTGCATAAGAAATATGTAAAGGGAAAGAAGTGTGCATAAGAAATATGTAAAGGGAAAGAAGTGTGCATAAGAAATATGTAAAGGGAAAGAAGTGTGCATAAGAAATAAACACCTGATGTCGGAACAAGCCCTCGAGTTAAATATGTAAAGGGAAAGAAGTGTGCATAAGAAATATGTAAAGGGAAAGAAGTGTGCATAAGAAATATGTAAAGGGAAAGAAGTGTGCATAAGAAATAAACACATGATGTCGGAACAAGCCCTCGAGTTAAATATGTAAAGGGAAAGAAGTGTGCATAAGAAATATGTAAAGGGAAAGAAGTGTGCATAAGAAATATGTAAAGGGAAAGAAGTGTGCATAAGAAATAAACACCTGATGTCGGAACAAGCCCTCGAGTTAAATATGTAAAGGGAAAGAAGTGTGCATAAGAAATATGTAAAGGGAAAGAAGTGTGCATAAGAAATATGTAAAGGGAAAGAAGTGTGCATAAGAAATATGTAAAGGGAAAGAAGTGTGCATAAGAAATATGTAAAGGGAAAGAAGTGTGCATAAGAAATATGTAAAGGGAAAGAAGTGTGCATAAGAAATATGTAAAGGGACAGAAGTGTGCATAAGAAATATGTAAAGGGAAAGAAGTGTGCATAAGAAATATGTAAAGGGAAAGAAGTGTGCATAAGAAATATGTAAAGGGAAAGAAGTGTGCATAAGAAATATGTAAAGGGAAAGAAGTGTGCATAAGAAATATGTAAAGGGAAAGAAGTGTGCATAAGAAATATGTAAAGGGAAAGAAGTGTGCATAAGAAATATGTAAAGGGAAAGAAGTGTGCATAAGAAATATGTAAAGGGAAAGAAGTGTGCATAAGAAATATGTAAAGGGAAAGAAGTGTGCATAAGAAATATGTAAAGGGAAAGAAGTGTGCATAAGAAATATGTAAAGGGAAAGAAGTGTGCATAAGAAATATGTAAAGGGAAAGAAGTGTGCATAAGAAATATGTAAAGGGAAAGAAGTGTGCATAAGAAATAAACACCTGGTGTCGGAACAAGCCCTCGAGTTAAATATGTAAAGGGAAAGAAGTGTGCATAAGAAATATGTAAAGGAAAAGAAGTGTGCATAAGAAATATGTAAAGGGAAAGAAGTGTGCATAAGAAATATGTAAAGGGAAAGAAGTGTGCATAAGAAATAAACACCTGATGTTGGAACACGCCCTCGAGTTAAATATGTAAAGGGAAAGAAGTGTGCATAAGAAATATGTAAAGGGAAAGAAGTGTGCATAAGAAATATGTAAAGGGAAAGAAGTGTGCATACGAAATATGTAAAGGGAAAGAAGTGTGCATAAGAAATATGTAAAGGGAAAGAAGTGTGCATAAGAAATAAACACCTGATGTCGGAACAAGCCCTCGAGTTAAATATGTAAAGGGAAAGAAGTGTGCATAAGAAATATGTAAAGGGAAAGAAGTGTGCATAAGAAATATGTAAAGGGAAAGAAGTGTGCATAAGAAATATGTAAAGGGAAAGAAGTGTGCATAAGAAATATGTAAAGGGAAAGAAGTGTGCATAAGAAATATGTAAAAGGAAAGAAGTGTGCATAAGAAATATGTAAAGGGAAAGAAGTGTGCATAAGAAATATGTAAAGGGAAAAAAGTGTGCATAAGAAATAAACACCTGATGTCGGAACAAGCCCTCGAGTTAAATATGTAAAGGGAAAGAAGTGTGCATAAGAAATATGTAAAGGGAAAGAAGTGTGCATAAGAAATATGTAAAGGGAAAGAAGTGTGCATAAGAAATATGTAAAGGGAAAGAAGTGTGCATAAGAAATATGTAAAGGGAAAGAAGTGTGCATAAGAAATATGTAAAGGGAAAGAAGTGTGCATAAGAAATATGTAAAGGGAAAGAAGTGTGCATAAGAAATATGTAAAGGGAAAGAAGTGTGCATAAGAAATAAACACCTGATGTCGGAACAAGCCCTCGAGTTACATATGTAAAGGGAAAGAAGTGTGCATAAGAAATATGTAAAGGGAAAGAAGTGTGCATAAGAAATATGTAAAGGGAAAGAAGTGTGCATAAGAAATAAACACCTGATGTCGGAACAAGCCCTCGAGTTAAATATGTAAAGGGAAAGAAGTGTGCATAAGAAATATGTAAAGGGAAAGAAGTGTGCATAAGAAATATGTAAAGGGAAAGAAGTGTGCATAAGAAATAAACACCTGATGTCGGAACAAGCCCTCGAGTTAAATATGTAAAGGGAAAGAAGTGTGCATAAGAAATATGTAAAGGGAAAGAAGTGTGCATAAGAAATATGTAAAGGGAAAGAAGTGTGCATAAGAAATATGTAAAGGGAAAGAAGTGTGCATAAGAAATATGTAAAGGGAAAGAAGTGTGCATAAGAAATATGTAAAGGGAAAGAAGTGTGCATAAGAAATATGTAAAGGGAAAGAAGTGTGCATAAGAAATATGTAAAGGGAAAAAAGTGTGCATAAGAAATAAACACCTGATGTCGGAACAAGCCCTCGAGTTAAATATGTAAAGGGAAAGAAGTGTGCATAAGAAATATGTAAAGGGAAAGAAGTGTGCATAAGAAATATGTAAAGGGAAAGAAGTGTGCATAAGAAATATGTAAAGGGAAAGAAGTGTGCATAAGAAATATGTAAAGGGAAAGAAGTGTGCATAAGAAATATGTAAAGGGAAAGAAGTGTGCATAAGAAATATGTAAAGGGAAAGAAGTGTGCATAAGAAATATGTAAAGGGAAAGAAGTGTGCATAAGAAATATGTAAAGGGAAAGAAGTGTGCATAAGAAATATGTAAAGGGAAAGAAGTGTGCATAAGAAATAAACACCTGATGTCGGAACAAGCCCTCGAGTTACATATGTAAAGGGAAAGAAGTGTGCATAAGAAATATGTAAAGGGAAAGAAGTGTGCATAAGAAATATGTAAAGGGAAAGAAGTGTGCATAAGAAATAAACACCTGATGTCGGAACAAGCCCTCGAGTTAAATATGTAAAGGGAAAGAAGTGTGCATAACAAATATGTAAAGGGAAAGAAGTGTGCATAAGAAATATGTAAAGGGAAAGAAGTGTGCATAAGAAATAAACACCTGATGTCGGAACAAGCCCTCGAGTTAAATATGTAAAGGGAAAGAAGTGTGCATAAGAAATATGTAAAGGGAAAGAAGTGTGCATAAGAAATATGTAAAGGGAAAGAAGTGTGCATAAGAAATATGTAAAGGGAAAGAAGTGTGCATAAGAAATATGTAAAGGGAAAGAAGTGTGCATAAGAAATATGTAAAGGGAAAGAAGTGTGCATAAGAAATATGTAAAGGGAAAGAAGTGTGCATAAGAAATATGTAAAGGGAAAGAAGTGTGCATAAGAAATATGTAAAGGGAAAGAAGTGTGCATAAGAAATATGTAAAGGGAAAGAAGTGTGCATAAGAAATATGTAAAGGGAAAGAAGTGTGCATAAGAAATATGTAAAGGGAAAGAAGTGTGCATAAGAAATATGTAAAGGGAAAGAAGTGTGCATAAGAAATAAACACCTGATGTCGGAACAAGCCCTCGAGTTAAATATGTAAAGGGAAAGAAGTGTGCATAAGAAATATGTAAAGGGAAAGAAGTGTGCATAAGAAATATGTAAAGGGAAAGAAGTGTGCATAAGAAATATGTAAAGGGAAAGAAGTGTGCATAAGAAATATGTAAAGGGAAAGAAGTGTGCATAAGAAATATGTAAAGGGAAAGAAGTGTGCATAAGAAATATGTAAAGGGAAAGAAGTGTGCATAAGAAATATGTAAAGGGAAAGAAGTGTGCATAAGAAATATGTAAAGGGAAAGAAGTGTGCATAAGAAATATGTAAAGGGAAAGAAGTGTGCATAAGAAATATGTAAAGGGAAAGAAGTGTGCATAAGAAATATGTAAAGGGAAAGAAGTGTGCATAAGAAATAAACACCTGATGTCGGAACAAGCCCTCGAGTTAAATATGTAAAGGGAAAGAAGTGTGCATAAGAAATATGTAAAGGGAAAGAAGTGTGCATACGAAATATGTAAAGGGAAAGAAGTGTGCATAAGAAATATGTAAAGGGAAAGAAGTGTGCATAAGAAATATGTAAAGGGAAAGAAGTGTGCATAAGAAATATGTAAAGGGAAAGAAGTGTGCATAAGAAATATGTACAGGGAAAGAAGTGTGCATAAGAAATATGTAAAGGGAAAGAAGTGTGCATAAGAAATATGTAAAGGGAAAGAAGTGTGCATAAGAAATATGTAAAGGGAAAGAAGTGTGCATAAGAAATATGTAAGGGGAAAGAAGTGTGCATAAGAAATATGTAAAGGGAAAGAAGTGTGCATAAGAAATATGTAAAGGGAAAGAAGTGTGCATAAGAAATAAACACCTGATGTCGGAACAAGCCCTCGAGTTAAATATGTAAAGGGAAAGAAGTGTGCATAAGAAATATGTAAAGGGAAAGAAGTGTGCATAAGAAATATGTAAAGGGAAAGAAGTGTGCATCAGAAATATGTAAAGGGAAAGAAGTGTGCATAAGAAATATGTAAAGGGAAAGAAGTGTGCATAAGAAATATGTAAAGGGAAAGAAGTGTGCATAAGAAATATGTAAAGGGAAAGAAGTGTGCATAAGAAATATGTAAAGGGAAAGAAGTGTGCATAAGAAATAAACACCTGATGTCGGAACAAGCCCTCGAGTTAAATATGTAAAGGGAAAGAAGTGTGCATAAGAAATATGTAAAGGGAAAGAAGTGTGCATAAGAAATATGTAAAGGGAAAGAAGTGTGCATAAGAAATAAACACATGATGTCGGAACAAGCCCTCGAGTTAAATATGTAAAGGGAAAGAAGTGTGCATAAGAAATATGTAAAGGGAAAGAAGTGTGCATAAGAAATATGTAAAGGGAAAGAAGTGTGCATAAGAAATAAACACCTGATGTCGGAACAAGCCCTCGAGTTAAATATGTAAAGGGAAAGAAGTGTGCATAAGAAATATGTAAAGGGAAAGAAGTGTGCATAAGAAATATGTAAAGGGAAAGAAGTGTGCATAAGAAATATGTAAAGGGAAAGAAGTGTGCATAAGAAATATGTAAAGGGAAAGAAGTGTGCATAAGAAATATGTAAAGGGAAAGAAGTGTGCATAAGAAATATGTAAAGGGACAGAAGTGTGCATAAGAAATATGTAAAGGGAAAGAAGTGTGCATAAGAAATATGTAAAGGGAAAGAAGTGTGCATAAGAAATATGTAAAGGGAAAGAAGTGTGCATAAGAAATATGTAAAGGGAAAGAAGTGTGCATAAGAAATATGTAAAGGGAAAGAAGTGTGCATAAGAAATATGTAAAGGGAAAGAAGTGTGCATAAGAAATATGTAAAGGGAAAGAAGTGTGCATAAGAAATATGTAAAGGGAAAGAAGTGTGCATCAGAAATATGTAAAGGGAAAGAAGTGTGCATAAGAAATATGTAAAGGGAAAGAAGTGTGCATAAGAAATATGTAAAGGGAAAGAAGTGTGCATAAGAAATATGTAAAGGGAAAGAAGTGTGCATAAGAAATATGTAAAGGGAAAGAAGTGTGCATAAGAAATAAACACCTGGTGTCGGAACAAGCCCTCGAGTTAAATATGTAAAGGGAAAGAAGTGTGCATAAGAAATATGTAAAGGAAAAGAAGTGTGCATAAGAAATATGTAAAGGGAAAGAAGTGTGCATAAGAAATATGTAAAGGGAAAGAAGTGTGCATAAGAAATAAACACCTGATGTTGGAACAAGCCCTCGAGTTAAATATGTAAAGGGAAAGAAGTGTGCATAAGAAATATGTAAAGGGAAAGAAGTGTGCATAAGAAATATGTAAAGGGAAAGAAGTGTGCATAAGAAATATGTAAAGGGAAAGAAGTGTGCATAAGAAATATGTAAAGGGAAAGAAGTGTGCATAAGAAATATGTAAAGGGAAAGAAGTGTGCATAAGAAATATGTAAAGGGAAAGAAGTGTGCATAAGAAATATGTACAGGGAAAGAAGTGTGCATAAGAAATATGTAAAGGGAAAGAAGTGTGCATACGAAATATGTAAAGGGAAAGAAGTGTGCATAAGAAATATGTAAAGGGAAAGAAGTGTGCATAAGAAATATGTAAAGGGAAAGAAGTGTGCATAAGAAATATGTAAAGGGAAAGAAGTGTGCATAAGAAATATGTAAAGGGAAAGAAGTGTGCATAAGAAATAAACACCTGATGTCGGAACAAGCCCTCGAGTTAAATATGTAAAGGGAAAGAAGTGTGCATAAGAAATATGTAAAGGGAAAGAAGTGTGCATAAGAAATATGTAAAGGGAAAGAAGTGTGCATACGAAATAAACACATGATGTCGGAACAAGCCCTCGAGTTAAATATGTAAAGGGAAAGAAGTGTGCATAAGAAATATGTAAAGGGAAAGAAGTGTGCATAAGAAATATGTAAAGGGAAAGAAGTGTGCATAAGAAATATGTAAAGGGAAAGAAGTGTGCATAAGAAATATGTAAAGGGAAAGAAGTGTGCATAAGAAATATGTAAAGGGAAAGAAGTGTGCATAAGAAATATGTAAAGGGAAAGAAGTGTGCATAAGAAATATGTAAAGGGAAAGAAGTGTGCATAAGAAATATGTAAAGGGAAAGAAGTGTGCATAAGAAATATGTAAAGGGAAAGAAGTGTGCATAAGAAATATGTAAAGGGAAAGAAGTGTGCATAATAAATATGTAAAGGGAAAGAAGTGTGCATAAGAAATATGTAAAGGGAAAGAAGTGTGCATAAGAAATATGTAAAGAGAAAGAAGTGTGCATAAGAAATATGTAAAGGGAAAGAAGTGTGCATAAGAAATATGTAAAGGGAAAGAAGTGTGCATAAGAAATATGTAAAGGGAAAGAAGTGTGCATAAGAAATATGTAAAGGGAAAGAAGTGTGCATAAGAAATATGTAAAGGGAAAGAAGTGTGCATAAGAAATATGTAAAGGGAAAGAAGTGTGCATAAGAAATATGTAAAGGGAAAGAAGTGTGCATAAGAAATATGTAAAGGGAAAGAAGTGTGCATAAGAAATATGTAAAGGGAAAGAAGTGTGCATAAGAAATATGTAAAGGGAAAGAAGTGTGCATAAGAAATATGTAAAGGGAAAGAAGTGTGCATAAGAAATATGTAAAGGGAAAGAAGTGTGCATAAGAAATATGTAAAGGGAAAGAAGTGTGCATAAGAAATATGTAAAGGGAAAGAAGTGTGCATAAGAAATATGTAAAGGGAAAGAAGTGTGCATAAGAAATATGTAAAGGGAAAGAAGTGTGCATAAGAAATATGTAAAGGGAAAGAAGTGTGCATAAGAAATATGTAAAGGGAAAGAAGTGTGCATAAGAAATATGTAAAGGGAAAGAAGTGTGCATAAGAAATATGTAAAGGGAAAGAAGTGTGCATAAGAAATATGTAAAGGGAAAGAAGTGTGCATAAGAAATATGTAAAGGGAAAGAAGTGTGCATAAGAAATATGTAAAGGGAAAGAAGTGTGCATAAGAAATATGTAAAGGGAAAGAAGTGTGCATAAGAAATATGTAAAGGGAAAGAAGTGTGCATAAGAAATATGTAAAGGGAAAGAAGTGTGCATAAGAAATATGTAAAGGGAAAGAAGTGTGCATAAGAAATATGTAAAGGGAAAGAAGTGTGCATAAGAAATATGTAAAGGGAAAGAAGTGTGCATAAGAAATATGTAAAGGGAAAGAAGTGTGCATAAGAAATATGTAAAGGGAAAGAAGTGTGCATAAGAAATAAACACCTGATGTCGGAACAAGCCCTCGAGTTAAATATGTAAAGGGAAAGAAGTGTGCATAAGAAATATGTAAAGGGAAAGAAGTGTGCATAAGAAATATGTAAAGGGAAAGAAGTGTGCATAAGAAATATGTAAAGGGAAAGAAGTGTGCATAAGAAATATGTAAAGGGAAAGAAGTGTGCATAAGAAATATGTAAAGGGAAAGAAGTGTGCATAAGAAATATGTAAAGGGAAAGAAGTGTGCATAAGAAATATGTAAAGGGAAAGAAGTGTGCATAAGAAATATGTAAAGGGAAAGAAGTGTGCATAAGAAATATGTAAAGGGAAAGAAGTGTGCATAAGAAATATGTAAAGGGAAAGAAGTGTGCATAAGAAATATGTAAAGGGAAAGAAGTGTGCATAAGAAATATGTAAAGGGAAAGAAGTGTGCATAAGAAATATGTAAAGGGAAAGAAGTGTGCATAAGAAATATGTAAAGGGAAAGAAGTGTGCATAAGAAATATGTAAAGGGAAAGAAGTGTGCATAAGAAATATGTAAAGGGAAAGAAGTGTGCATAAGAAATATGTAAAGGGAAAGAAGTGTGCATAAGAAATATGTAAAGTGAAAGAAGTGTGCATAAGAAATATGTAAAGGGAAAGAAGTGTGCATAAGAAATATGTAAAGGGAAAGAAGTGTGCATAAGAAATATGTAAAGGGAAAGAAGTGTGCATAAGAAATATGTAAAGGGAAAGAAGTGTGCATAAGAAATATGTAAAGGGAAAGAAGTGTGCATAAGAAATATGTAAAGGGAAAGAAGTGTGCATAAGAAATATGTAAAGGGAAAGAAGTGTGCATAAGAAATAAACACCTGATGTCGGAACAAGCCCTCGAGTTAAATATGTAAAGGGAAAGAAGTGTGCATAAGAAATATGTAAAGGGAAAGAAGTGTGCATAAGAAATATGTAAAGGGAAAGAAGTGTGCATAAGAAATATGTAAAGGGAAAGAAGTGTGCATAAGAAATAAACACCTGATGTCGGAACAAGCCCTCGAGTTAAATATGTAAAGGGAAAGAAGTGTGCATAAGAAATATGTAAAGGGAAAGAAGTGTGCATAAGAAATATGTAAAGGGAAAGAAGTGTGCATAAGAAATATGTAAAGGGAAAGAAGTGTGCATAAGAAATATGTAAAGGGAAAGAAGTGTGCATAAGAAATATGTAAAGGGAAAGAAGTGTGCATAAGAAATAAACACCTGATGTCGGAACAAGCCCTCGAGTTACATATGTAAAGGGAAAGAAGTGTGCATAAGAAATATGTAAAGGGAAAGAAGTGTGCATAAGAAATATGTAAAGGGAAAGAAGTGTGCATAAGAAATAAACACCTGATGTCGGAACAAGCCCTCGAGTTAAATATGTAAAGGGAAAGAAGTGTGCATAAGAAATATGTAAAGGGAAAGAAGTGTGCATAAGAAATATGTAAAGGGAAAGAAGTGTGCATAAGAAATAAACACCTGATGTCGGAACAAGCCCTCGAGTTAAATATGTAAAGGGAAAGAAGTGTGCATAAGAAATATGTAAAGGGAAAGAAGTGTGCATAAGAAATATGTAAAGGGAAAGAAGTGTGCATAAGAAATATGTAAAAGGAAAGAAGTGTGCATAAGAAATATGTAAAGGGAAAGAAGTGTGCATAAGAAATATGTAAAGGGAAAGAAGTGTGCATAAGAAATATGTAAAGGGAAAGAAGTGTGCATAAGAAATATGTAAAGGGAAAGAAGTGTGCATAAGAAATATGTAAAGGGAAAGAAGTGTGCATCAGAAATATGTAAAGGGAAAGAAGTGTGCATAAGAAATATGTAAAGGGAAAGAAGTGTGCATAAGAAATATGTAAAGGGAAAGAAATGTGCATAAGAAATATGTAAAGGGAAAGAAGTGTGCATAAGAAATATGTAAAGGGAAAGAAGTGTGCATAAGAAATATGTAAAGGGAAAGAAGTGTGCATAAGAAATAAACACCTGATGTCGGAACAAGCCCTCGAGTTAAATATGTAAAGGGAAAGAAGTGTGCATAAGAAATATGTAAAGGGAAAGAAGTGTGCATAAGAAATATGTAAAGGGAAAGAAGTGTGCATAAGAAATATGTAAAGGGAAAGAAGTGTGCATAAGAAATATGTAAAAGGAAAGAAGTGTGCATAAGAAATATGTAAAGGGAAAGAAGTGTGCATAAGAAATATGTAAAGGGAAAGAAGTGTGCATAAGAAATATGTAAAGGGAAAGAAGTGTGCATAAGAAATATGTAAAGGGAAAGAAGTGTGCATAAGAAATATGTAAAGGGAAAGAAGTGTGCATCAGAAATATGTAAAGGGAAAGAAGTGTGCATAAGAAATATGTAAAGGGAAAGAAGTGTGCATAAGAAATATGTAAAGGGAAAGAAGTGTGCATAAGAAATATGTAAAGGGAAAGAAGTGTGCATAAGAAATAAACACCTGATGTCGGAACAAGCCCTCGAGTTAAATATGTAAAGGGAAAGAAGTGTGCATAAGAAATATGTAAAGGGAAAGAAGTGTGCATAAGAAATATGTAAAGGGAAAGAAGTGTGCATAAGAAATAAACACCTGATGTCGGAACAAGCCCTCGAGTTAAATATGTAAAGGGAAAGAAGTGTGCATAAGAAATATGTAAAGGGAAAGAAGTGTGCATAAGAAATATGTAAAGGGAAAGAAGTGTGCATAAGAAATATGTAAAAGGAAAGAAGTGTGCATAAGAAATATGTAAAGGGAAAGAAGTGTGCATAAGAAATATGTAAAGGGAAAGAAGTGTGCATAAGAAATATGTAAAGGGAAAGAAGTGTGCATAAGAAATATGTAAAGGGAAAGAAGTGTGCATAAGAAATATGTAAAGGGAAAGAAGTGTGCATCAGAAATATGTAAAGGGAAAGAAGTGTGCATAAGAAATATGTAAAGGGAAAGAAGTGTGCATAAGAAATATGTAAAGGGAAAGAAGTGTGCATAAGAAATATGTAAAGGGAAAGAAGTGTGCATAAGAAATATGTAAAGGGAAAGAAGTGTGCATAAGAAATATGTAAAGGGAAAGAAGTGTGCATAAGAAATATGTAAAGGGAAAGAAGTGTGCATAAGAAATAAACACCTGATGTCGGAACAAGCCCTCGAGTTAAATATGTAAAGGGAAAGAAGTGTGCATAAGAAATATGTAAAGGGAAAGAAGTGTGCATAAGAAATATGTAAAGGGAAAGAAGTGTGCATAAGAAATATGTAAAGGGAAAGAAGTGTGCATAAGAAATATGTAAAGGGAAAGAAGTGTGCATAAGAAATATGTAAAGGGAAAGAAGTGTGCATAAGAAATATGTAAAGGGAAAGAAGTGTGCATAAGAAATATGTAAAGGGAAAGAAGTGTGCATAAGAAATATGTAAAGGGAAAGAAGTGTGCATAAGAAATATGTAAAGGGAAAGAAGTGTGCATAAGAAATATGTAAAGGGAAAGAAGTGTGCATAAGAAATATGTAAAGGGAAAGAAGTGTGCATAAGAAATAAACACCTGATGTCGGAACAAGCCCTCGAGTTAAATATGTAAAGGGAAAGAAGTGTGCATAAGAAATATGTAAAGGGAAAGAAGTGTGCATAAGAAATATGTAAAGGGAAAGAAGTGTGCATAAGAAATATGTAAAGGGAAAGAAGTGTGCATAAGAAATAAACACCTGATGTCGGAACAAGCCCTCGAGTTAAATATGTAAAGGGAAAGAAGTGTGCATAAGAAATATGTAAAGGGAAAGAAGTGTGCATAAGAAATATGTAAAGGGAAAGAAGTGTGCATAAGAAATATGTAAAGGGAAAGAAGTGTGCATAAGAAATATGTAAAGGGAAAGAAGTGTGCATAAGAAATATGTAAAGGGAAAGAAGTGTGCATAATAAATATGTAAAGGGAAAGAAGTGTGCATAAGAAATATGTAAAGGGAAAGAAGTGTGCATAAGAAATATGTAAAGAGAAAGAAGTGTGCATAAGAAATATGTAAAGGGAAAGAAGTGTGCATAAGAAATATGTAAAGGGAAAGAAGTGTGCATAAGAAATATGTAAAGGGAAAGAAGTGTGCATAAGAAATATGTAAAGGGAAAGAAGTGTGCATAAGAAATATGTAAAGGGAAAGAAGTGTGCATAAGAAATATGTAAAGGGAAAGAAGTGTGCATAAGAAATATGTAAAGGGAAAGAAGTGTGCATAAGAAATATGTAAAGGGAAAGAAGTGTGCATAAGAAATATGTAAAGGGAAAGAAGTGTGCATAAGAAATATGTAAAGGGAAAGAAGTGTGCATAAGAAATATGTAAAGGGAAAGAAGTGTGCATAAGAAATATGTAAAGGGAAAGAAGTGTGCATAAGAAATATGTAAAGGGAAAGAAGTGTGCATAAGAAATATGTAAAGGGAAAGAAGTGTGCATAAGAAATATGTAAAGGGAAAGAAGTGTGCATAAGAAATATGTAAAGGGAAAGAAGTGTGCATAAGAAATATGTAAAGGGAAAGAAGTGTGCATAAGAAATATGTAAAGGGAAAGAAGTGTGCATAAGAAATATGTAAAGGGAAAGAAGTGTGCATAAGAAATATGTAAAGGGAAAGAAGTGTGCATAAGAAATATGTAAAGGGAAAGAAGTGTGCATAAGAAATATGTAAAGGGAAAGAAGTGTGCATAAGAAATATGTAAAGGGAAAGAAGTGTGCATAAGAAATATGTAAAGGGAAAGAAGTGTGCATAAGAAATAAACACCTGATGTCGGAACAAGCCCTCGAGTTAAATATGTAAAGGGAAAGAAGTGTGCATAAGAAATATGTAAAGGGAAAGAAGTGTGCATAAGAAATATGTAAAGGGAAAGAAGTGTGCATAAGAAATATGTAAAGGGAAAGAAGTGTGCATAAGAAATATGTAAAGGGAAAGAAGTGTGCATAAGAAATATGTAAAGGGAAAGAAGTGTGCATAAGAAATATGTAAAGGGAAAGAAGTGTGCATAAGAAATATGTAAAGGGAAAGAAGTGTGCATAAGAAATATGTAAAGGGAAAGAAGTGTGCATAAGAAATATGTAAAGGGAAAGAAGTGTGCATAAGAAATATGTAAAGGGAAAGAAGTGTGCATAAGAAATATGTAAAGGGAAAGAAGTGTGCATAAGAAATATGTAAAGGGAAAGAAGTGTGCATAAGAAATATGTAAAGGGAAAGAAGTGTGCATAAGAAATATGTAAAGGGAAAGAAGTGTGCATAAGAAATATGTAAAGGGAAAGAAGTGTGCATAAGAAATATGTAAAGGGAAAGAAGTGTGCATAAGAAATATGTAAAGGGAAAGAAGTGTGCATAAGAAATATGTAAAGTGAAAGAAGTGTGCATAAGAAATATGTAAAGGGAAAGAAGTGTGCATAAGAAATATGTAAAGGGAAAGAAGTGTGCATAAGAAATATGTAAAGGGAAAGAAGTGTGCATAAGAAATATGTAAAGGGAAAGAAGTGTGCATAAGAAATATGTAAAGGGAAAGAAGTGTGCATAAGAAATATGTAAAGGGAAAGAAGTGTGCATAAGAAATATGTAAAGGGAAAGAAGTGTGCATAAGAAATAAACACCTGATGTCGGAACAAGCCCTCGAGTTAAATATGTAAAGGGAAAGAAGTGTGCATAAGAAATATGTAAAGGGAAAGAAGTGTGCATAAGAAATATGTAAAGGGAAAGAAGTGTGCATAAGAAATATGTAAAGGGAAAGAAGTGTGCATAAGAAATAAACACCTGATGTCGGAACAAGCCCTCGAGTTAAATATGTAAAGGGAAAGAAGTGTGCATAAGAAATATGTAAAGGGAAAGAAGTGTGCATAAGAAATATGTAAAGGGAAAGAAGTGTGCATAAGAAATATGTAAAGGGAAAGAAGTGTGCATAAGAAATATGTAAAGGGAAAGAAGTGTGCATAAGAAATATGTAAAGGGAAAGAAGTGTGCATAAGAAATAAACACCTGATGTCGGAACAAGCCCTCGAGTTACATATGTAAAGGGAAAGAAGTGTGCATAAGAAATATGTAAAGGGAAAGAAGTGTGCATAAGAAATATGTAAAGGGAAAGAAGTGTGCATAAGAAATAAACACCTGATGTCGGAACAAGCCCTCGAGTTAAATATGTAAAGGGAAAGAAGTGTGCATAAGAAATATGTAAAGGGAAAGAAGTGTGCATAAGAAATATGTAAAGGGAAAGAAGTGTGCATAAGAAATAAACACCTGATGTCGGAACAAGCCCTCGAGTTAAATATGTAAAGGGAAAGAAGTGTGCATAAGAAATATGTAAAGGGAAAGAAGTGTGCATAAGAAATATGTAAAGGGAAAGAAGTGTGCATAAGAAATATGTAAAAGGAAAGAAGTGTGCATAAGAAATATGTAAAGGGAAAGAAGTGTGCATAAGAAATATGTAAAGGGAAAGAAGTGTGCATAAGAAATATGTAAAGGGAAAGAAGTGTGCATAAGAAATATGTAAAGGGAAAGAAGTGTGCATAAGAAATATGTAAAGGGAAAGAAGTGTGCATCAGAAATATGTAAAGGGAAAGAAGTGTGCATAAGAAATATGTAAAGGGAAAGAAGTGTGCATAAGAAATATGTAAAGGGAAAGAAGTGTGCATAAGAAATATGTAAAGGGAAAGAAGTGTGCATAAGAAATATGTAAAGGGAAAGAAGTGTGCATAAGAAATATGTAAAGGGAAAGAAGTGTGCATAAGAAATAAACACCTGATGTCGGAACAAGCCCTCGAGTTAAATATGTAAAGGGAAAGAAGTGTGCATAAGAAATATGTAAAGGGAAAGAAGTGTGCATAAGAAATATGTAAAGGGAAAGAAGTGTGCATAAGAAATATGTAAAGGGAAAGAAGTGTGCATAAGAAATATGTAAAAGGAAAGAAGTGTGCATAAGAAATATGTAAAGGGAAAGAAGTGTGCATAAGAAATATGTAAAGGGAAAGAAGTGTGCATAAGAAATATGTAAAGGGAAAGAAGTGTGCATAAGAAATATGTAAAGGGAAAGAAGTGTGCATAAGAAATATGTAAAGGGAAAGAAGTGTGCATCAGAAATATGTAAAGGGAAAGAAGTGTGCATAAGAAATATGTAAAGGGAAAGAAGTGTGCATAAGAAATATGTAAAGGGAAAGAAGTGTGCATAAGAAATATGTAAAGGGAAAGAAGTGTGCATAAGAAATATGTAAAGGGAAAGAAGTGTGCATAAGAAATATGTAAAGGGAAAGAAGTGTGCATAAGAAATAAACACCTGATGTCGGAACAAGCCCTCGAGTTAAATATGTAAAGGGAAAGAAGTGTGCATAAGAAATATGTAAAGGGAAAGAAGTGTGCATAAGAAATATGTAAAGGGAAAGAAGTGTGCATAAGAAATAAACACCTGATGTCGGAACAAGCCCTCGAGTTAAATATGTAAAGGGAAAGAAGTGTGCATAAGAAATATGTAAAGGGAAAGAAGTGTGCATAAGAAATATGTAAAGGGAAAGAAGTGTGCATAAGAAATATGTAAAAGGAAAGAAGTGTGCATAAGAAATATGTAAAGGGAAAGAAGTGTGCATAAGAAATATGTAAAGGGAAAGAAGTGTGCATAAGAAATATGTAAAGGGAAAGAAGTGTGCATAAGAAATATGTAAAGGGAAAGAAGTGTGCATAAGAAATATGTAAAGGGAAAGAAGTGTGCATCAGAAATATGTAAAGGGAAAGAAGTGTGCATAAGAAATATGTAAAGGGAAAGAAGTGTGCATAAGAAATATGTAAAGGGAAAGAAGTGTGCATAAGAAATATGTAAAGGGAAAGAAGTGTGCATAAGAAATATGTAAAGGGAAAGAAGTGTGCATAAGAAATATGTAAAGGGAAAGAAGTGTGCATAAGAAATATGTAAAGGGAAAGAAGTGTGCATAAGAAATAAACACCTGATGTCGGAACAAGCCCTCGAGTTAAATATGTAAAGGGAAAGAAGTGTGCATAAGAAATATGTAAAGGGAAAGAAGTGTGCATAAGAAATATGTAAAGGGAAAGAAGTGTGCATAAGAAATATGTAAAGGGAAAGAAGTGTGCATAAGAAATATGTAAAGGGAAAGAAGTGTGCATAAGAAATATGTAAAGGGAAAGAAGTGTGCATAAGAAATATGTAAAGGGAAAGAAGTGTGCATAAGAAATATGTAAAGGGAAAGAAGTGTGCATAAGAAATATGTAAAGGGAAAGAAGTGTGCATAAGAAATATGTAAAGGGAAAGAAGTGTGCATAAGAAATATGTAAAGGGAAAGAAGTGTGCATAAGAAATATGTAAAGGGAAAGAAGTGTGCATAAGAAATATGTAAAGGGAAAGAAGTGTGCATAAGAAATAAACACCTGATGTCGGAACAAGCCCTCGAGTTAAATATGTAAAGGGAAAGAAGTGTGCATAAGAAATATGTAAAGCGAAAGAAGTGTGCATAAGAAATATGTAAAGGGAAAGAAGTGTGCATAAGAAATATGTAAAGGGAAAGAAATGTGCATAAGAAATATGTAAAGGGAAAGAAGTGTGCATAAGAAATATGTAAAGGGAAAGAAGTGTGCATAAGAAATATGTAAAGGGAAAGAAGTGTGCATAAGAAATAAACACCTGATGTCGGAACAAGCCCTCGAGTTAAATATGTAAAGGGAAAGAAGTGTGCATAAGAAATATGTAAAGGGAAAGAAGTGTGCATAAGAAATATGTAAAGGGAAAGAAGTGTGCATAAAAAATATGTAAAAGGAAAGAAGTGTGCATAAGAAATATGTAAAGGGAAAGAAGTGTGCATAAGAAATATGTAAAGGGAAAGAAGTGTGCATAAGAAATATGTAAAGGGAAAGAAGTGTGCATAAGAAATATGTAAAGGGAAAGAAGTGTGCATAAGAAATATGTAAAGGGAAAGAAGTGTGCATCAGAAATATGTAAAGGGAAAGAAGTGTGCATAAGAAATATGTAAAGGGAAAGAAGTGTGCATAAGAAATATGTAAAGGGAAAGAAGTGTGCATAAGAAATATGTAAAGGGAAAGAAGTGTGCATAAGAAATATGTAAAGGGAAAGAAGTGTGCATAAGAAATATGTAAAGGGAAAGAAGTGTGCATAAGAAATAAACACCTGATGTCGGAACAAGCCCTCGAGTTAAATATGTAAAGGGAAAGAAGTGTGCATAAGAAATATGTAAAGGGAAAGAAGTGTGCATAAGAAATATGTAAAGGGAAAGAAGTGTGCATAAGAAATATGTAAAGGGAAAGAAGTGTGCATAAGAAATATGTAAAGGGAAAGAAGTGTGCATAAGAAATATGTAAAGGGAAAGAAGTGTGCATAAGAAATATGTAAAGGGAAAGAAGTGTGCATAAGAAATATGTAAAGGGAAAGAAGTGTGCATAAGAAATATGTAAAGGGAAATAAGTGTGCATAAGAAATATGTAAAGGGAAAGAAGTGTGCATAAGAAATATGTAAAGGGAAAGAAGTGTGCATAAGAAATAAACACCTGATGTCGGAGCAAGCCCTCGAGTTAAATATGTAAAGGGAAAGAAGTGTGCATAAGAAATATGTAAAGGGAAAGAAGTGTGCATAAGAAATATGTAAAGGGAAAGAAGTGTGCATAAGAAATATGTAAAGGGAAAGAAGTGTGCATAAGAAATATGTAAAGGGAAAGAAGTGTGCATAAGAAATATGTAAAGGGAAAGAAGTGTGCATAAGAAATATGTAAAGGGAAAGAAGTGTGCATAAGAAATATGTAAAGGGAAAGAAGTGTGCATAAGAAATAAACACCTGATGTCGGAACAAGCCCTCGAGTTAAATATGTAAAGGGAAAGAAGTGTGCATAAGAAATATGTAAAGGGAAAGAAGTGTGCATAAGAAATATGTAAAGGGAAAGAAGTGTGCATAAGAAATATGTAAAGGGAAAGAAGTGTGCATAAGAAATATGTAAAGGGAAAGAAGTGTGCATAAGAAATATGTAAAGGGAAAGAAGTGTGCATAAGAAATATGTAAAGGGAAAGAAGTGTGCATAAGAAATATGTAAAGGGAAAGAAGTGTGCATAAAAAATATGTAAAGGGAAAGAAGTGTGCATAAGAAATATGTAAAGGGAAAGAAGTGTGCATAAGAAATATGTAAAGGGAAAGAAGTGTGCATAAGAAATATGTAAAGGGAAAGAAGTGTGCATAAGAAATATGTAAAGGGAAAGAAGTGTGCATAAGAAATAAACACCTGATGTCGGAACAAGCCCTCGAGTTAAATATGTAAAGGGAAAGAAGTGTGCATAAGAAATATGTAAAGGGAAAGAAGTGTGCATAAGAAATATGTAAAGGGAAAGAAGTGTGCATAAGAAATATGTAAAGGGAAAGAAGTGTGCATAAGAAATATGTAAAGGGAAAGAAGTGTGCATAAGAAATATGTAAAGGGAAAGAAGTGTGCATAAGAAATATGTAAAGGGAAAGAAGTGTGCATAAGAAATATGTAAAGGGAAAGAAGTGTGCATAAGAAATATGTAAAGGGAAAGAAGTGTGCATAAGAAATATGTAAAGGGAAAGAAGTGTGCATAAGAAATATGTAAAGGGAAAGAAGTGTGCATAAGAAATATGTAAAGGGAAAGAAGTGTGCATAAGAAATATGTAAAGGGAAAGAAGTGTGCATAAGAAATATGTAAAGGGAAAGAAGTGTGCATAAGAAATATGTAAAGGGAAAGAAGTGTGCATCAGAAATATGTAAAGGGAAAGAAGTGTGCATAAGAAATATGTAAAGGGTAAGAAGTGTGCATAAGAAATATGTAAAGGGAAAGAAGTGTGCATAAGAAATATGTAAAGGGAAAGAAGTGTGCATAAGAAATATGTAAAGGGAAAGAAGTGTGCATAAGAAATATGTAAAGGGAAAGAAGTGTGCATAAGAAATATGTAAAGGGAAAGAAGTGTGCATAAGAAATATGTAAAGGGAAAGAAGTGTGCATAAGAAATATGTAAAGGGAAAGAAGTGTGCATAAGAAATAAACACCTGATGTCGGAACAAGCCCTCGAGTTAAATATGTAAAGGGAAAGAAGTGTGCATAAGAAATATGTAAAGGGAAAGAAGTGTGCATAAGAAATATGTAAAGGGAAAGAAGTGTGCATAAGAAATATGTAAAGGGAAAGAAGTGTGCATAAGAAATATGTAAAGGGAAAGAAGTGTGCATAAGAAATATGTAAAGGGAAAGAAGTGTGCATAAGAATAAGAAATAAACACCTGATGTCGGAACAAGCCCTCGAGTTACATATGTAAAGGGAAAGAAGTGTGCATAAGAAATATGTAAAGGGAAAGAAGTGTGCATAAGAAATATGTAAAGGGAAAGAAGTGTGCATAAGAAATAAACACCTGATGTCGGAACAAGCCCTCGAGTTAAATATGTAAAGGGAAAGAAGTGTGCATAAGAAATATGTAAAGGGAAAGAAGTGTGCATAAGAAATATGTAAAGGGAAAGAAGTGTGCATAAGAAATAAACACCTGATGTCGGAACAAGCCCTTGAGTTAAATATGTAAAGGGAAAGAAGTGTGCATAAGAAATATGTAAAGGGAAAGAAGTGTGCATAAGAAATATGTAAAGGGAAAGAAGTGTGCATAAGAAATATGTAAAGGGAAAGAAGTGTGCATAAGAAATATGTAAAGGGAAAGAAGTGTGCATAAGAAATATGTAAAGGGAAAGAAGTGTGCATAAGAAATATGTAAAGGGAAAGAAGTGTGCATCAGAAATATGTAAAGGGAAAGAAGTGTGCATAAGAAATATGTAAAGGGAAAGAAGTGTGCATAAGAAATATGTAAAGGGAAAGAAGTGTGCATAAGAAATATGTAAAGGGAAAGAAGTGTGCATAAGAAATATGTAAAGGGAAAGAAGTGTGCATAAGAAATATGTAAAGGGAAAGAAGTGTGCATAAGAAATAAACACCTGATGTCGGAACAAGCCCTCGAGTTAAATATGTAAAGGGAAAGAAGTGTGCATAAGAAATATGTAAAGAGAAAGAAGTGTGCATAAGAAATATGTAAAGGGAAAGAAGTGTGCATAAGAAATATGTAAAGGGAAAGAAGTGTGCATAAGAAATATGTAAAAGGAAAGAAGTGTGCATAAGAAATATGTAAAGGGAAAGAAGTGTGCATAAGAAATATGTAAAGGGAAAGAAGTGTGCATAAGAAATATGTAAAGGGAAAGAAGTGTGCATAAGAAATATGTAAAGGGAAAGAAGTGTGCATAAGAAATATGTAAAGGGAAAGAAGTGTGCATAAGAAATAAACACCTGATGTCGGAACAAGCCTTCGAGTTAAATATGTAAAGGGAAAGAAGTGTGCATAAGAAATATGTAAAGGGAAAGAAGTGTGCATAAGAAATATGTAAAGGGAAAGAAGTGTGCATAAGAAATATGTAAAGGGAAAGAAGTGTGCATAAGAAATATGTAAAGGGAAAGAAGTGTGCATAAGAAATATGTAAAGGGAAAGAAGTGTGCATAAGAAATAAACACCTGATGTCGGAACAAGCCCTCGAGTTACATATGTAAAGGGAAAGAAGTGTGCATAAGAAATATGTAAAGGGAAAGAAGTGTGCATAAGAAATATGTAAAGGGAAAGAAGTGTGCATAAGAAATAAACACCTGATGTCGGAACAAGCCCTCGAGTTAAATATGTAAAGGGAAAGAAGTGTGCATAAGAAATATGTAAAGGGAAAGAAGTGTGCATAAGAAATATGTAAAGGGAAAGAAGTGTGCATAAGAAATAAACACCTGATGTCGGAACAAGCCCTCGAGTTAAATATGTAAAGGGAAAGAAGTGTGCATAAGAAATATGTAAAGGGAAAGAAGTGTGCATAAGAAATATGTAAAGGGAAAGAAGTGTGCATAAGAAATATGTAAAAGGAAAGAAGTGTGCATAAGAAATATGTAAAGGGAAAGAAGTGTGCATAAGAAATATGTAAAGGGAAAGAAGTGTGCATAAGAAATATGTAAAGGGAAAGAAGTGTGCATAAGAAATATGTAAAGGGAAAGAAGTGTGCATAAGAAATATGTAAAGGGAAAGAAGTGTGCATCAGAAATATGTAAAGGGAAAGAAGTGTGCATAAGAAATATGTAAAGGGAAAGAAGTGTGCATAAGAAATATGTAAAGGGAAAGAAGTGTGCATAAGAAATATGTAAAGGGAAAGAAGTGTGCAAAAGAAATATGTAAAGGGAAAGAAGTGTGCATAAGAAATATGTAAAGGGAAAGAAGTGTGCATAAGAAATAAACACCTGATGTCGGAACAAGCCCTCGAGTTAAATATGTAAAGGGAAAGAAGTGTGCATAAGAAATATGTAAAGGGAAAGAAGTGTGCATAAGAAATATGTAAAGGGAAAGAAGTGTGCATAAGAAATATGTAAAGGGAAAGAAGTGTGCATAAGAAATATGTAAAAGGAAAGAAGTGTGCATAAGAAATATGTAAAGGGAAAGAAGTGTGCATAAGAAATATGTAAAGGGAAAGAAGTGTGCATAAGAAATATGTAAAGGGAAAGAAGTGTGCATAAGAAATATGTAAAGGGAAAGAAGTGTGCATAAGAAATATGTAAAGGGAAAGAAGTGTGCATCAGAAATATGTAAAGGGAAAGAAGTGTGCATAAGAAATATGTAAAGGGAAAGAAGTGTGCATAAGAAATATGTAAAGGGAAAGAAGTGTGCATAAGAAATATGTAAAGGGAAAGAAGTGTGCATAAGAAATATGTAAAGGGAAAGAAGTGTGCATAAGAAATATGTAAAGGGAAAGAAGTGTGCATAAGAAATAAACACCTGATGTCGGAACAAGCCCTCGAGTTAAATATGTAAAGGGAAAGAAGTGTGCATAAGAAATATGTAAAGGGAAAGAAGTGTGCATAAGAAATATGTAAAGGGAAAGAAGTGTGCATAAGAAATAAACACCTGATGTCGGAACAAGCCCTCGAGTTAAATATGTAAAGGGAAAGAAGTGTGCATAAGAAATATGTAAAGGGAAAGAAGTGTGCATAAGAAATATGTAAAGGGAAAGAAGTGTGCATAAGAAATATGTAAAAGGAAAGAAGTGTGCATAAGAAATATGTAAAGGGAAAGAAGTGTGCATAAGAAATATGTAAAGGGAAAGAAGTGTGCATAAGAAATATGTAAAGGGAAAGAAGTGTGCATAAGAAATATGTAAAGGGAAAGAATTGTGCATCAGAAATATGTAAAGGGAAAGAAGTGTGCATAAGAAATATGTAAAGGGAAAGAAGTGTGCATAAGAAATATGTAAAGGGAAAGAAGTGTGCATAAGAAATATGTAAAGGGAAAGAAGTGTGCATAAGAAATATGTAAAGGGGAAGAAGTGTGCATAAGAAATATGTAAAGGGAAAGAAGTGTGCATAAGAAATATGTAAAGGGAAAGAAGTGTGCATAAGAAATAAACACCTGATGTCGGAACAAGCCCTCGAGTTAAATATGTAAAGGGAAAGAAGTGTGCATAAGAAATATGTAAAGGGAAAGAAGTGTGCATAAGAAATATGTAAAGGGAAAGAAGTGTGCATAAGAAATATGTAAAGGGAAAGAAGTGTGCATAAGAAATATGTAAAGGGAAAGAAGTGTGCATAAGAAATATGTAAAGGGAAAGAAGTGTGCATAAGAAATATGTAAAGGGAAAGAAGTGTGCATAAGAAATATGTAAAGGGAAAGAAGTGTGCATAAGAAATATGTAAAGGGAAAGAAGTGTGCATAAGAAATATGTAAAGGGAAAGAAGTGTGCATAAGAAATATGTAAAGGGAAAGAAGTGTGCATAAGAAATAAACACCTGATGTCGGAACAAGCCCTCGAGTTAAATATGTAAAGGGAAAGAAGTGTGCATAAGAAATATGTAAAGGGAAAGAAGTGTGCATAAGAAATATGTAAAGGGAAAGAAGTGTGCATAAGAAATATGTAAAGGGAAAGAAATGTGCATAAGAAATATGTAAAGGGAAAGAAGTGTGCATAAGAAATATGTAAAGGGAAAGAAGTGTGCATAAGAAATATGTAAAGGGAAAGAAGTGTGCATAAGAAATAAACACCTGATGTCGGAACAAGCCCTCGAGTTAAATATGTAAAGGGAAAGAAGTGTGCATAAGAAATATGTAAAGGGAAAGAAGTGTGCATAAGAAATATGTAAAGGGAAAGAAGTGTGCATAAGAAATATGTAAAAGGAAAGAAGTGTGCATAAGAAATATGTAAAGGGAAAGAAGTGTGCATAAGAAATATGTAAAGGGAAAGAAGTGTGCATAAGAAATATGTAAAGGGAAAGAAGTGTGCATAAGAAATATGTAAAGGGAAAGAAGTGTGCATAAGAAATATGTAAAGGGAAAGAAGTGTGCATCAGAAATATGTAAAGGGAAAGAAGTGTGCATAAGAAATATGTAAAGGGAAAGAAGTGTGCATAAGAAATATGTAAAGGGAAAGAAGTGTGCATAAGAAATATGTAAAGGGAAAGAAGTGTGCATAAGAAATATGTAAAGGGAAAGAAGTGTGCATAAGAAATATGTAAAGGGAAAGAAGTGTGCATAAGAAATAAACACCTGATGTCGGAACAAGCCCTCGAGTTAAATATGTAAAGGGAAAGAAGTGTGCATAAGAAATATGTAAAGGGAAAGAAGTGTGCATAAGAAATATGTAAAGGGAAAGAAGTGTGCATAAGAAATATGTAAAGGGAAAGAAGTGTGCATAAGAAATATGTAAAGGGAAAGAAGTGTGCATAAGAAATATGTAAAGGGAAAGAAGTGTGCATAAGAAATATGTAAAGGGAAAGAAGTGTGCATAAGAAATATGTAAAGGGAAAGAAGTGTGCATAAGAAATATGTAAAGGGAAAGAAGTGTGCATAAGAAATATGTAAAGGGAAAGAAGTGTGCATAAGAAATATGTAAAGGGAAAGAAGTGTGCATAAGAAATAAACACCTGATGTCGGAGCAAGCCCTCGAGTTAAATATGTAAAGGGAAAGAAGTGTGCATAAGAAATATGTAAAGGGAAAGAAGTGTGCATAAGAAATATGTAAAGGGAAAGAAGTGTGCATAAGAAATATGTAAAGGGAAAGAAGTGTGCATAAGAAATATGTAAAGGGAAAGAAGTGTGCATAAGAAATATGTAAAGGGAAAGAAGTGTGCATAAGAAATATGTAAAGGGAAAGAAGTGTGCATAAGAAATATGTAAAGGGAAAGAAGTGTGCATAAGAAATAAACACCTGATGTCGGAACAAGCCCTCGAGTTAAATATGTAAAGGGAAAGAAGTGTGCATAAGAAATATGTAAAGGGAAAGAAGTGTGCATAAGAAATATGTAAAGGGAAAGAAGTGTGCATAAGAAATATGTAAAGGGAAAGAAGTGTGCATAAGAAATATGTAAAGGGAAAGAAGTGTGCATAAGAAATATGTAAAGGGAAAGAAGTGTGCATAAGAAATATGTAAAGGGAAAGAAGTGTGCATAAGAAATATGTAAAGGGAAAGAAGTGTGCATAAGAAATATGTAAAGGGAAAGAAGTGTGCATAAGAAATATGTAAAGGGAAAGAAGTGTGCATAAGAAATATGTAAAGGGAAAGAAGTGTGCATAAGAAATATGTAAAGGGAAAGAAGTGTGCATAAGAAATATGTAAAGGGAAAGAAGTGTGCATAAGAAATATGTAAAGGGAAAGAAGTGTGCATAAGAAATATGTAAAGGGAAAGAAGTGTGCATAAGAAATATGTAAAGGGAAAGAAGTGTGCATAAGAAATATGTAAAGGGAAAGAAGTGTGCATAAGAAATATGTAAAGGGAAAGAAGTGTGCATAAGAAATATGTAAAGGGTAAGAAGTGTGCATAAGAAATATGTAAAGTGAAAGAAGTGTGCATAAGAAATATGTAAAGGGAAAGAAGTGTGCATAAGAAATATGTAAAGGGAAAGAAGTGTGCATAAGAAATATGTAAAGGGAAAGAAGTGTGCATAAGAAATATGTAAAGGGAAAGAAGTGTGCATAAGAAATATGTAAAGGGAAAGAAGTGTGCATAAGAAATATGTAAAGGGAAAGAAGTGTGCATAAGAAATAAACACCTGATGTCGGAACAAGCCCTCGAGTTAAATATGTAAAGGGAAAGAAGTGTGCATAAGAAATATGTAAAGGGAAAGAAGTGTGCATAAGAAATATGTAAAGGGAAAGAAGTGTGCATAAGAAATATGTAAAGGGAAAGAAGTGTGCATAAGAAATATGTAAAGGGAAAGAAGTGTGCATAAGAAATATGTAAAGGGAAAGAAGTGTGCATAAGAAATAAACACCTGATGTCGGAACAAGCCCTCGAGTTACATATGTAAAGGGAAAGAAGTGTGCATAAGAAATATGTAAAGGGAAAGAAGTGTGCATAAGAAATATGTAAAGGGAAAGAAGTGTGCATAAGAAATAAACACCTGATCTCGGAACAAGCCCTCGAGTTAAATATGTAAAGGGAAAGAAGTGTGCATAAGAAATATGTAAAGGGAAAGAAGTGTGCATAAGAAATATGTAAAGGGAAAGAAGTGTGCATAAGAAATAAACACCTGATGTCGGAACAAGCCCTCGAGTTAAATATGTAAAGGGAAAGAAGTGTGCATAAGAAATATGTAAAGGGAAAGAAGTGTGCATAAGAAATATGTAAAGGGAAAGAAGTGTGCATAAGAAATATGTAAAAGGAAAGAAGTGTGCATAAGAAATATGTAAAGGGAAAGAAGTGTGCATAAGAAATATGTAAAGGGAAAGAAGTGTGCATAAGAAATATGTAAAGGGAAAGAAGTGTGCATAAGAAATATGTAAAGGGAAAGAAGTGTGCATAAGAAATATGTAAAGGGAAAGAAGTGTGCATCAGAAATATGTAAAGGGAAAGAAGTGTGCATAAGAAATATGTAAAGGGAAAGAAGTGTGCATAAGAAATATGTAAAGGGAAAGAAGTGTGCATAAGAAATATGTAAAGGGAAAGAAGTGTGCATAAGAAATATGTAAAGGGAAAGAAGTGTGCATAAGAAATATGTAAAGGGAAAGAAGTGTGCATAAGAAATAAACACCTGATGTCGGAACAAGCCCTCGAGTTAAATATGTAAAGGGAAAGAAGTGTGCATAAGAAATATGTAAAGGGAAAGAAGTGTGCATAAGAAATATGTAAAGGGAAAGAAGTGTGCATAAGAAATATGTAAAAGGAAAGAAGTGTGCATAAGAAATATGTAAAGGGAAAGAAGTGTGCATAAGAAATATGTAAAGGGAAAGAAGTGTGCATAAGAAATATGTAAAGGGAAAGAAGTGTGCATAAGAAATATGTAAAGGAAAAGAAGTGTGCATAAGAAATATGTAAAGGGAAAGAAGTGTGCATCAGAAATATGTAAAGGGAAAGAAGTGTGCATAAGAAATATGTAAAGGGAAAGAAGTGTGCATAAGAAATATGTAAAGGGAAAGAAGTGTGCATCAGAAATATGTAAAGGGAAAGAAGTGTGCATAAGAAATATGTAAAGGGAAAGAAGTGTGCATAAGAAATATGTAAAGGGAAAGAAGTGTGCATAAGAAATATGTAAAGGGAAAGAAGTGTGCATAAGAAATATGTAAAGGGAAAGAAGTGTGCATAAGAAATATGTAAAGGGAAAGAAGTGTGCATAAGAAATATGTAAAGGGAAAGAAGTGTGCATAAGAAATAAACACCTGATGTCGGAACAAGCCCTCGAGTTAAATATGTAAAGGGAAAGAAGTGTGCATAAGAAATATGTAAAGGGAAAGAAGTGTGCATAAGAAATATGTAAAGGGAAAGAAGTGTGCATAAGAAATATGTAAAGGGAAAGAAGTGTGCATAAGAAATATGTAAAGGGAAAGAAGTGTGCATAAGAAATATGTAAAGGGAAAGAAGTGTGCATAAGAAATATGTAAAGGGAAAGAAGTGTGCATAAGAAATATGTAAAGGGAAAGAAGTGTGCATAAGAAATATGTAAAGGGAAAGAAGTGTGCATAAGAAATATGTAAAGGGAAAGAAGTGTGCATAAGAAATATGTAAAGGGAAAGAAGTGTGCATAAGAAATATGTAAAGGGAAAGAAGTGTGCATAAGAAATATGTAAAGGGAAAGAAGTGTGCATAAGAAATAAACACCTGATGTCGGAACAAGCCCTCGAGTTAAATATGTAAAGGGAAAGAAGTGTGCATAAGAAATATGTAAAGGGAAAGAAGTGTGCATAAGAAATATGTAAAGGGAAAGAAGTGTGCATAAGAAATATGTAAAGGGAAAGAAGTGTGCATAAGAAATATGTAAAGGGAAAGAAATGTGCATAAGAAATATGTAAAGGGAAAGAAGTGTGCATAAGAAATATGTAAAGGGAAAGAAGTGTGCATAAGAAATATGTAAAGGGAAAGAAGTGTGCATAAGAAATAAACACCTGATGTCGGAACAAGCCCTCGAGTTAAATATGTAAAGGGAAAGAAGTGTGCATAAGAAATATGTAAAGGGAAAGAAGTGTGCATAAGAAATATGTAAAGGGAAAGAAGTGTGCATAAGAAATATGTAAAAGGAAAGAAGTGTGCATAAGAAATATGTAAAGGGAAAGAAGTGTGCATAAGAAATATGTAAAGGGAAAGAAGTGTGCATAAGAAATATGTAAAGGGAAAGAAGTGTGCATAAGAAATATGTAAAGGGAAAGAAGTGTGCATAAGAAATATGTAAAGGGAAAGAAGTGTGCATCAGAAATATGTAAAGGGAAAGAAGTGTGCATAAGAAATATGTAAAGGGAAAGAAGTGTGCATAAGAAATATGTAAAGGGAAAGAAGTGTGCATAAGAAATATGTAAAGGGAAAGAAGTGTGCATAAGAAATATGTAAAGGGAAAGAAGTGTGCATAAGAAATATGTAAAGGGAAAGAAGTGTGCATAAGAAATATGTAAAGGGAAAGAAGTGTGCATAAGAAATATGTAAAGGGAAAGAAGTGTGCATAAGAAATATGTAAAGGGAAAGAAGTGTGCATAAGAAATATGTAAAGGGAAAGAAGTGTGCATAAGAAATAAACACCTGATGTCGGAACAAGCCCTCGAGTTAAATATGTAAAGGGAAAGAAGTGTGCATAAGAAATATGTAAAGGGAAAGAAGTGTGCATAAGAAATATGTAAAGGGAAAGAAGTGTGCATAAGAAATATGTAAAGGGAAAGAAGTGTGCATAAGAAATATGTAAAGGGAAAGAAATGTGCATAAGAAATATGTAAAGGGAAAGAAGTGTGCATAAGAAATATGTAAAGGGAAAGAAGTGTGCATAAGAAATATGTAAAGGGAAAGAAGTGTGCATAAGAAATAAACACCTGATGTCGGAACAAGCCCTCGAGTTAAATATGTAAAGGGAAAGAAGTGTGCATAAGAAATATGTAAAGGGAAAGAAGTGTGCATAAGAAATATGTAAAGGGAAAGAAGTGTGCATAAGAAATATGTAAAAGGAAAGAAGTGTGCATAAGAAATATGTAAAGGGAAAGAAGTGTGCATAAGAAATATGTAAAGGGAAAGAAGTGTGCATAAGAAATATGTAAAGGGAAAGAAGTGTGCATAAGAAATATGTAAAGGGAAAGAAGTGTGCATAAGAAATATGTAAAGGGAAAGAAGTGTGCATCAGAAATATGTAAAGGGAAAGAAGTGTGCATAAGAAATATGTAAAGGGAAAGAAGTGTGCATAAGAAATATGTAAAGGGAAAGAAGTGTGCATAAGAAATATGTAAAGGGAAAGAAGTGTGCATAAGAAATATGTAAAGGGAAAGAAGTGTGCATAAGAAATATGTAAAGGGAAAGAAGTGTGCATAAGAAATAAACACCTGATGTCGGAACAAGCCCTCGAGTTAAATATGTAAAGGGAAAGAAGTGTGCATAAGAAATATGTAAAGGGAAAGAAGTGTGCATAAGAAATATGTAAAGGGAAAGAAGTGTGCATAAGAAATATGTAAAGGGAAAGAAGTGTGCATAAGAAATATGTAAAGGGAAAGAAGTGTGCATAAGAAATATGTAAAGGGAAAGAAGTGTGCATAAGAAATATGTAAAGGGAAAGAAGTGTGCATAAGAAATATGTAAAGGGAAAGAAGTGTGCATAAGAAATATGTAAAGGGAAAGAAGTGTGCATAAGAAATATGTAAAGGGAAAGAAGTGTGCATAAGAAATATGTAAAGGGAAAGAAGTGTGCATAAGAAATATGTAAAGGGAAAGAAGTGTGCATAAGAAATATGTAAAGGGAAAGAAGTGTGCATAAGAAATATGTAAAGGGAAAGAAGTGTGCATAAGAAATATGTAAAGGGAAAGAAGTGTGCATAAGAAATATGTAAAGGGAAAGAAGTGTGCATAAGAAATATGTAAAGGGAAAGAAGTGTGCATAAGAAATAAACACCTGATGTCGGAACAAGCCCTCGAGTTAAATATGTAAAGGGAAAGAAGTGTGCATAAGAAATATGTAAAGGGAAAGAAGTGTGCATAAGAAATATGTAAAGGGAAAGAAGTGTGCATAAGAAATATGTAAAGGGAAAGAAGTGTGCATAAGAAATATGTAAAGGGAAAGAAGTGTGCATAAGAAATATGTAAAGGGAAAGAAGTGTGCATAAGAAATATGTAAAGGGAAAGAAATGTGCATAAGAAATATGTAAAGGGAAAGAAGTGTGCATAAGAAATATGTAAAGGGAAAGAAGTGTGCATAAGAAATATGTAAAGGGAAAGATGTGTGCATAAGAAATATGTAAAGGGAAAGAAGTGTGCATAAGAAATAAACACCTGATGTCGGAACAAGCCCTCGAGTTAAATATGTAAAGGGAAAGAAGTATGCATAAGAAATTTGTAAAGGGAAAGAAGTGTGCATAAGAAATAAACACCTGATGTCGGAACAAGCCCTCGAGTTAAATATGTAAAGGGAAAGAAGTGTGCATAAGAAATATGTAAAGGAAAAGAAGTGTGCATAAGAAATATGTAAAGGGAAAGAAGTGTGCATAAGAAATATGTAAAGGGAAAGAAGTGTGCATAAGAAATATGTAAAGGGAAAGAAGTGTGCATAAGAAATATGTAAAGGGAAAGAAGTGTGCATAAGAAATATGTAAAGGGAAAGAAGTGTGCATAAGAAATATGTAAAGGGAAAGAAGTGTGCATAAGAAATATGTAAAGGGAAAGAAGTGTGCATAAGAAATATGTAAAGGGAAAGAAGTGTGCATAAGAAATATGTAAAGGGAAAGAAGTGTGCATAAGAAATATGTAAAGGGAAAGAAGTGTGCATAAGAAATATGTAAAGGGAAAGAAGTGTGCATAAGAAATATGTAAAGGGAAAGAAGTGTGCATAAGAAATATGTAAAGGGAAAGAAGTGTGCATAAGAAATATGTAAAGGGAAAGAAGTGTGCATAAGAAATATGTAAAGGGAAAGAAGTGTGCATAAGAAATATGTAAAGGGAAAGAAGTGTGCATAAGAAATAAACACCTGATGTCGGAACAAGCCCTCGAGTTAAATATGTAAAGGGAAAGAAGTGTGCATAAGAAATATGTAAAGGGAAAGAAGTGTGCATAAGAAATATGTAAAGGGAAAGAAGTGTGCATAAGAAATATGTAAAGGGAAAGAAGTGTGCATAAGAAATAAACACCTGATGTCGGAACAAGCCCTCGAGTTAAATATGTAAAGGGAAAGAAGTGTGCATAAGAAATATGTAAAGGGAAAGAAGTGTGCATAAGAAATATGTAAAGGGAAAGAAGTGTGCATAAGAAATATGTAAAGGGAAAGAAGTGTGCATAAGAAATAAACACCTGATGTCGGAACAAGCCCTCGAGTTAAATATGTAAAGGGAAAGAAGTGTGCATAAGAAATATGTAAAGGGAAAGAAGTGTGCATAAGAAATATGTAAAGGGAAAGAAGTGTGCATAAGAAATATGTAAAGGGAAAGAAGTGTCCATAAAAAATAAACACCTGATGTCGGAACAAGCCCTCGAGTTAAATATGTAAAGGGAAAGAAGTGTGCATAAGAAATATGTAAAGGGAAAGAAGTGTGCATAAGAAATATGTAAAGGGAAAGAAGTGTGCATAAGAAATATGTAAAGGGAAAGAAGTGTGCATAAGAAATATGTAAAGGGAAAGAAGTGTGCATAAGAAATATGTAAAGGGAAAGAAGTGTGCATAAGAAATATGTAAAGGGAAAGAAGTGTGCATAAGAAATATGTAAAGGGAAAGAAGTGTGCATAAGAAATATGTAAAGGGAAGGAAGTGTGCATAAGAAATATGTAAAGGGAAAGAAGTGTGCATAAGAAATATGTAAAGGGAAAGAAGTGTGCATAAGAAATATGTAAAGGGAAAGAAGTGTGCATAAGAAATATGTAAAGGGAAAGAAGTGTGCATAAGAAATATGTAAAGGGAAAGAAGTGTGCATAAGAAATATGTAAAGGGAAAGAAGTGTGCATAAGAAATAAACACCTGATGTCGGAACAAGCCCTCGAGTTAAATATGTAAAGGGAAAGAAGTGTGCATAAGAAATATGTAAAGGGAAAGAAGTGTGCATAAGAAATAAACACCTGATGTCGGAACAAGCCCTCGAGTTAAATATGTAAAGGGAAAGAAGTGTGCATAAGAAATATGTAAAGGGAAAGAAGTGTGCATAAGAAATATGTAAAGGGAAAGAAGTGTGCATAAGAAATATGTAAAGGGAAAGAAGTGTGCATAAGAAATATGTAAAGGGAAAGAAGTGTGCCTAAGAAATATGTAAAGGGAAAGAAGTGTGCATAAGAAATAAACACCTGATGTCGGAACAAGCCCTCGAGTTAAATATGTAAAGGGAAAGAAGTGTGCATAAGAAATATGTAAAGGGAAAGAAGTGTGCATAAGAAATAAACACCTGATGTCGGAACAAGCCCTCGAGTTAAATATGTAAAGGGAAAGAAGTGTGCATAAGAAATATGTAAAGGGAAAGAAGTGTGCATAAGAAATATGTAAAGGGAAAGAAGTGTGCATAAGAAATATGTAAAGGGAAAGAAGTGTGCATAAGAAATATGTAAAGGGAAAGAAGTGTGCATAAGAAATAAACACCTGATGTCGGAACAAGCCCTCGAGTTAAATATGTAAAGGGAAAGAAGTGTGCATAAGAAATATGTAAAGGGAAAGAAGTGTGCATAAGAAATATGTAAAGGGAAAGAAGTGTGCATAAGAAATATGTAAAGGGAAAGAAGTGTCCATAAAAAATAAACACCTGATGTCGGAACAAGCCCTCGAGTTAAATATGTAAAGGGAAAGAAGTGTGCATAAGAAATATGTAAAGGGAAAGAAGTGTGCATAAGAAATATGTAAAGGGAAAGAAGTGTGCATAAGAAATATGTAAAGGGAAAGAAGTGTGCATAAGAAATATGTAAAGGGAAAGAAGTGTGCATAAGAAATATGTAAAGGGAAAGAAGTGTGCATAAGAAATATGTAAAGGGAAAGAAGTGTGCATAAGAAATATGTAAAGGGAAAGAAGTGTGCATAAGAAATATGTAAAGGGAAGGAAGTGTGCATAAGAAATATGTAAAGGGAAAGAAGTGTGCATAAGAAATATGTAAAGGGAAAGAAGTGTGCATAAGAAATATGTAAAGGGAAAGAAGTGTGCATAAGAAATATGTAAAGGGAAAGAAGTGTGCATAAGAAATATGTAAAGGGAAAGAAGTGTGCATAAGAAATATGTAAAGGGAAAGAAGTGTGCATAAGAAATAAACACCTGATGTCGGAACAAGCCCTCGAGTTAAATATGTAAAGGGAAAGAAGTGTGCATAAGAAATATGTAAAGGGAAAGAAGTGTGCATAAGAAATAAACACCTGATGTCGGAACAAGCCCTCGAGTTAAATATGTAAAGGGAAAGAAGTGTGCATAAGAAATATGTAAAGGGAAAGAAGTGTGCATAAGAAATATGTAAAGGGAAAGAAGTGTGCATAAGAAATATGTAAAGGGAAAGAAGTGTGCATAAGAAATATGTAAAGGGAAAGAAGTGTGCCTAAGAAATATGTAAAGGGAAAGAAGTGTGCATAAGAAATAAACACCTGATGTCGGAACAAGCCCTCGAGTTAAATATGTAAAGGGAAAGAAGTGTGCATAAGAAATATGTAAAGGGAAAGAAGTGTGCATAAGAAATAAACACCTGATGTCGGAACAAGCCCTCGAGTTAAATATGTAAAGGGAAAGAAGTGTGCATAAGAAATATGTAAAGGGAAAGAAGTGTGCATAAGAAATATGTAAAGGGAAAGAAGTGTGCATAAGAAATATGTAAAGGGAAAGAAGTGTGCATAAGAAATATGTAAAGGGAAAGAAGTGTGCATAAGAAATATGTAAAGGGAAAGAAGTGTGCATAAGAAATATGTAAAGGGAAAGAAGTGTGCATAAGAAATATGTAAAGGGAAAGGAGTGTGCATAAGAAATAAACACCTGATGTCGGAACAAGCCCTCGAGTTAAATATGTAAAGGGAAAGAAGTGTGCATAAGAAATATGTAAAGGGAAAAAAGTGTGCATAAGAAATATGTAAAGGGAAAGAAGTGTGCATAGGAAATATGTAAAGGGAAAGAAGTGTGCATAAGAAATATGTAAAGGGAAAGAAGTGTGCATAAGAAATATGTAAAGGGAAAGAAGTGTGCATAAGAAATATGTAAAGGGAAAGAAGTGTGCATAAGAAATAAACACCTGATGTCGGAACAAGCCCTCGAGTTAAATATGTAAAGGGAAAGAAGTGTGCATAAGAAATATGTAAAGGGAAAGAAGTGTGCATAAGAAATAAACACCTGATGTCGGAACAAGCCCTCGAGTTAAATATGTAAAGGGAAAGAAGTGTGCATAAGAAATATGTAAAGGGAAAGAAGTGTGCATAAGAAACATGTAAAGGGAAAGAAGTGTGCATAAGAAATATGTAAAGGGAAAGAAGTGTGCATAAGAAATATGTAAAGGGAAAGAAGTGTGCATAAGAAATATGTAAAGGGAAAGAAGTGTGCATACGAAATAAACACCTGATGTCGGAACAAGCCCTCGAGTTAAATATGTAAAGGGAAAGAAGTGTGCATAAGAAATATGTAAAGGGAAAGAAGTGTGCATAAGAAATATGTAAAGGGAAAGAAGTGTGCATAAGAAATAAACACCTGATGCCGGAACAAGCCCTCGAGTTAAATATGTAAAGGGAAAGAAGTGTGCATAAGAAATATGTAAAGGGAAAGAAGTGTGCATAAGAAATATGTAAAGGGAAAGAAGTGTGCATAAGAAATATGTAAAGGGAAAGAAGTGTGCATAAGAAATATGTAAAGGGAAAGAAGTGTGCATAAGAAATATGTAAAGGGAAAGAAGTGTGCATACGAAATATGTAAAGGGAAAGAAGTGTGCATAAGAAATATGTAAAGGGAAAGAAGTGTGCATAAGAAATATGTAAAGGGAAAGAAGTGTGCATAAGAAATATGTAAAGGGAAAGAAGTGTGCATAAGAAATAAACACCTGATGTCGGAACAAGCCCTCGAGTTAAATATGTAAAGGGAAAGAAGTGTGCATAAGAAATATGTAAAGGGAAAGAAGTGTGCATAAGAAATATGTAAAGGGAAAGAAGTGTGCATAAGAAATATGTAAAGGGAAAGAAGTGTGCATAAGAAATAAACACCTGATGTCGGAACAAGCCCTCGAGTTAAATATGTAAAGGGAAAGAAGTGTGCATAAGAAATATGTAAAGGGAAAGAAGTGTGCATAAGAAATATGTAAAGGGAAAGAAGTGTGCATAAGAAATATGTAAAGGGAAAGAAGTGTGCATAAGAAATATGTAAAGGGAAAGAAGTGTGCATAAGAAATATGTAAAGGGAAAGAAGTGTGCATAAGAAATAAACACCTGATGTCGGAACAAGCCCTCGAGTTAAATATGTAAAGGGAAAGAAGTGTGCATAAGAAATATGTAAAGGGAAAGAAGTGTGCATAAGAAATATGTAAAGGGAAAGAAGTGTGCATAAGAAATATGTAAAGGGAAAGAAGTGTGCATAAGAAATATGTAAAGGGAAAGAAGTGTGCATAAGAAATATGTAAAGGGAAAGAAGTGTGCATAAGAAATATGTAAAGGGAAAGAAGTGTGCATAAGAAATATGTAAAGGGAAAGAAGTGTGCATAAGAAATATGTAAAGGGAAAGAAGTGTGCATAAGAAATATGTAAAGGGAAAGAAGTGTGCATAAGTAATATGTAAAGGGAAAGAAGTGTGCATAAGAAATATGTAAAGGGAAAGAAGTGTGCATAAGAAATATGTAAAGGGAAAGAAGTGTGCATAAGAAATATGTAAAGGGAAAGAAGTGTGCATAAGAAATAAACACCTGATGTCGGAACAAGCCCTCGAGTTAAATATGTAAAGGGAAAGAAGTGTGCATAAGAAATATGTAAAGGGAAAGAAGTGTGCATAAGAAATAAACACCTGATGTCGGAACAAGCCCTCGAGTTAAATATGTAAAGGGAAAGAAGTGTGCATAAGAAATATGTAAAGGGAAAGAAGTGTGCATAAGAAATATGTAAAGGGAAAGAAGTGTGCATAAGAAATATGTAAAGGGAAAGAAGTGTGCATAAGAAATATGTAAAGGGAAAGAAGTGTGCATAAGAAATATGTAAAGGGAAAGAAGTGTGCATAAGAAATATGTAAAGGGAAAGAAGTGTGCATAAGAAATATGTAAAGGGAAAGAAGTGTGCATAAGAAATATGTAAAGGGAAAGAAGTGTGCATAAGAAATAAACACCTGATGTCGGAACAAGCCCTCGAGTTAAATATGTAAAGGGAAAGAAGTGTGCATAAGAAATATGTAAAGGGAAAAAAGTGTGCATAAGAAATATGTAAAGGGAAAGAAGTGTGCATAAGAAATATGTAAAGGGAAAGAAGTGTGCATAAGAAATATGTAAAGGGAAAGAAGTGTGCATAAGAAATATGTAAAGGGAAAGAAGTGTGCATAAGAAATAAACACCTGATGTCGGAACAAGCCCTCGAGTTAAATATGTAAAGGGAAAGAAGTGTGCATAAGAAATATGTAAAGGGAAAGAAGTGTGCATAAGAAATAAACACCTGATGTCGGAACAAGCCCTCGAGTTAAATATGTAAAGGGAAAGAAGTGTGCATAAGAAATATGTAAAGGGAAAGAAGTGTGCATAAGAAATATGTAAAGGGAAAGAAGTGTGCATAAGAAATATGTAAAGGGAAAGAAGTGTGCATAAGAAATATGTAAAGGGAAAGAAGTGTGCATAAGAAATATGTAAAGGGAAAGAAGTGTGCATACGAAATAAACACCTGATGTCGGAAAAAGCCCTCGAGTTAAATATGTAAAGGGAAAGAAGTGTGCATAAGAAATATGTAAAGGGAAAGAAGTGTGCATAAGAAATATGTAAAGGGAAAGAAGTGTGCATAAGAAATATGTAAAGGGAAAGAAGTGTGAATAAGAAATAAACACCTGATGCCGGAACAAGCCCTCGAGTTAAATATGTAAAGGGAAAGAAGTGTGCATAAGAAATATGTAAAGGGAAAGAAGTGTGCATAAGAAATATGTAAAGGGAAAGAAGTGTGCATAAGAAATATGTAAAGGGAAAGAAGTGTGCATAAGAAATATGTAAAGGGAAAGAAGTGTGCATAAGAAATATGTAAAGGGAAAGAAGTGTGCATAAGAAATATGTAAAGGGAAAGAAGTGTGCATGAGAAATAAACACCTGATGTCGGAACAAGCCCTCGAGTTAAATATGTAAAGGGAAAGAAGTGTGCATAAGAAATATGTAAAGGGAAAGAAGTGTGCATAAGAAATATGTAAAGGGAAAGAAGTGTGCATAAGAAATATGTAAAGGGAAAGAAGTGTGCATAAGAAATATGTAAAGGGAAAGAAATGTGCATAAGAAATATGTAAAGGGAAAGAAGTGTGCATAAGAAATATGTAAAGGGAAAGAAGTGTGCATAAGAAATATGTAAAGGGAAAGAAGTGTGCATAAGAAATATGTAAAGGGAAAGAAGTGTGCATAAGAAATAAACACCTGATGTCGGAACAAGCCCTCGAGTTAAATATGTAAAGGGAAAGAAGTATGCATAAGAAATTTGTAAAGGGAAAGAAGTGTGCATAAGAAATAAACACCTGATGTCGGAACAAGCCCTCGAGTTAAATATGTAAAGGGAAAGAAGTGTGCATAAGAAATATGTAAAGGAAAAGAAGTGTGCATAAGAAATATGTAAAGGGAAAGAAGTGTGCATAAGAAATATGTAAAGGGAAAGAAGTGTGCATAAGAAATATGTAAAGGGAAAGAAGTGTGCATAAGAAATATGTAAAGGGAAAGAAGTGTGCATAAGAAATATGTAAAGGGAAAGAAGTGTGCATAAGAAATATGTAAAGGGAAAGAAGTGTGCATAAGAAATATGTAAAGGGAAAGAAGTGTGCATAAGAAATATGTAAAGGGAAAGAAGTGTGCATAAGAAATATGTAAAGGGAAAGAAGTGTGCATAAGAAATATGTAAAGGGAAAGAAGTGTGCATAAGAAATATGTAAAGGGAAAGAAGTGTGCATAAGAAATATGTAAAGGGAAAGAAGTGTGCATAAGAAATATGTAAAGGGAAAGAAGTGTGCATAAGAAATATGTAAAGGGAAAGAAGTGTGCATAAGAAATATGTAAAGGGAAAGAAGTGTGCATAAGAAATATGTAAAGGGAAAGAAGTGTGCATCAGAAATAAACACCTGATGTCGGAACAAGCCCTCGAGTTAAATATGTAAAGGGAAAGAAGTGTGCATAAGAAATATGTAAAGGGAAAGAAGTGTGCATAAGAAATATGTAAAGGGAAAGAAGTGTGCATAAGAAATATGTAAAGGGAAAGAAGTGTGCATAAGAAATAAACACCTGATGTCGGAACAAGCCCTCGAGTTAAATATGTAAAGGGAAAGAAGTGTGCATAAGAAATATGTAAAGGGAAAGAAGTGTGCATAAGAAATATGTAAAGGGAAAGAAGTGTGCATAAGAAATATGTAAAGGGAAAGAAGTGTGCATAAGAAATAAACACCTGATGTCGGAACAAGCCCTCGAGTTAAATATGTAAAGGGAAAGAAGTGTGCATAAGAAATATGTAAAGGGAAAGAAGTGTGCATAAGAAATATGTAAAGGGAAAGAAGTGTGCATAAGAAATATGTAAAGGGAAAGAAGTGTCCATAAAAAATAAACACCTGATGTCGGAACAAGCCCTCGAGTTAAATATGTAAAGGGAAAGAAGTGTGCATAAGAAATATGTAAAGGGAAAGAAGTGTGCATAAGAAATATGTAAAGGGAAAGAAGTGTGCATAAGAAATATGTAAAGGGAAAGAAGTGTGCATAAGAAATATGTAAAGGGAAAGAAGTGTGCATAAGAAATATGTAAAGGGAAAGAAGTGTGCATAAGAAATATGTAAAGGGAAAGAAGTGTGCATAAGAAATATGTAAAGGGAAAGAAGTGTGCATAAGAAATATGTAAAGGGAAAGAAGTGTGCATAAGAAATATGTAAAGGGAAAGAAGTGTGCATAAGAAATATGTAAAGGGAAAGAAGTGTGCATAAGAAATATGTAAAGGGAAAGAAGTGTGCATAAGAAATATGTAAAGGGAAAGAAGTGTGCATAAGAAATATGTAAAGGGAAAGAAGTGTGCATAAGAAATAAACACCTGATGTCGGAACAAGCCCTCGAGTTAAATATGTAAAGGGAAAGAAGTGTGCATAAGAAATATGTAAAGGGAAAGAAGTGTGCATAAGAAATAAACACCTGATGTCGGAACAAGCCCTCGAGTTAAATATGTAAAGGGAAAGAAGTGTGCATAAGAAATATGTAAAGGGAAAGAAGTGTGCATAAGAAATATGTAAAGGGAAAGAAGTGTGCATAAGAAATATGTAAAGGGAAAGAAGTGTGCATAAGAAATATGTAAAGGGAAAGAAGTGTGCCTAAGAAATATGTAAAGGGAAAGAAGTGTGCATAAGAAATAAACACCTGATGTCGGAACAAGCCCTCGAGTTAAATATGTAAAGGGAAAGAAGTGTGCATAAGAAATATGTAAAGGGAAAGAAGTGTGCATAAGAAATAAACACCTGATGTCGGAACAAGCCCTCGAGTTAAATATGTAAAGGGAAAGAAGTGTGCATAAGAAATATGTAAAGGGAAAGAAGTGTGCATAAGAAATATGTAAAGGGAAAGAAGTGTGCATAAGAAATATGTAAAGGGAAAGAAGTGTGCATAAGAAATATGTAAAGGGAAAGAAGTGTGCATAAGAAATATGTAAAGGGAAAGAAGTGTGCATAAGAAATATGTAAAGGGAAAGAAGTGTGCATAAGAAATATGTAAAGGGAAAGAAGTGTGCATAAGAAATAAACACCTGATGTCGGAACAAGCCCTCGAGTTAAATATGTAAAGGGAAAGAAGTGTGCATAAGAAATATGTAAAGGGAAAAAAGTGTGCATAAGAAATATGTAAAGGGAAAGAAGTGTGCATAAGAAATATGTAAAGGGAAAGAAGTGTGCATAAGAAATATGTAAAGGGAAAGAAGTGTGCATAAGAAATATGTAAAGGGAAAGAAGTGTGCATAAGAAATATGTAAAGGGAAAGAAGTGTGCATAAGAAATATGTAAAGGGAAAGAAGTGTGCATAAGAAATAAACACCTGATGTCGGAACAAGCCCTCGAGTTAAATATGTAAAGGGAAAGAAGTGTGCATAAGAAATATGTAAAGGGAAAGAAGTGTGCATAAGAAATATGTAAAGGGAAAGAAGTGTGCATAAGAAATATGTAAAGGGAAAGAAGTGTGCATAAGAAATATGTAAAGGGAAAGAAGTGTGCATAAGAAATATGTAAAGGGAAAGAAGTGTGCATAATAAATATGTAAAGGGAAAGAAGTGTGCATAAGAAATATGTAAAGGGAAAGAAGTGTGCATAAGAAATATGTAAAGGGAAAGAAGTGTGCATAAGAAATATGTAAAGGGAAAGAAGTGTGCATAAGAAATATGTAAAGGGAAAGAAGTGTGCATAAGAAATATGTAAAGGGAAAGAAGTGTGCATAAGAAATAAACACCTGATGTCGGAACAAGCCCTCGAGTTAAATATGTAAAGGGAAAGAAGTGTGCATAAGAAATATGTAAAGGGAAAGAAGTGTGCATAAGAAATATGTAAAGGGAAAGAAGTGTGCATAAGAAATATGTAAAGGGAAAGAAGTGTGCATAAGAAATAAACACCTGATGTCGGAACAAGCCCTCGAGTTAAATATGTAAAGGGAAAGAAGTGTGCATAAGAAATATGTAAAGGGAAAGAAGTGTGCATAAGAAATATGTAAAGGGAAAGAAGTGTGCATAAGAAATATGTAAAGGGAAAGAAGTGTGCATAAGAAATATGTAAAGGGAAAGAAGTGTGCATAAGAAATAAACACCTGATGTCGGAACAAGCCCTCGAGTTAAATATGTAAAGGGAAAGAAGTGTGCATAAGAAATATGTAAAGGGAGAGAAGTGTGCATAAGAAATATGTAAAGGGAAAGAAGTGTGCATAAGAAATATGTAAAGGGAAAGAAGTGTGCATAAGAAATATGTAAAGGGAAAGAAGTGTGCATAAGAAATATGTACAGGGAAAGAAGTGTGCATAAGAAATATGTAAAGGGAAAGAAGTGTGCATAAGAAATATGTAAAGGGAAAGAAGTGTGCATAAGAAATATGTAAAGGGAAAGAAGTGTGCATAAGAAATATGTAAAGGGAAAGAAGGGTGCATAAGAAATATGTAAAGGGAAAGAAGTGTGCATAAGAAATATGTAAAGGGAAAGAAGTGTGCATAAGAAATATGTAAAGGGAAAGAAGTGTGCATAAGAAATAAACACCTGATGTCGGAACAAGCCCTCGAGTTAAATATGTAAAGGGAAAGAAGTGTGCATAAGAAATATGTAAAGGGAAAGAAGTGTGCATAAGAAATATGTAAAGGGAAAGAAGTGTGCATAAGAAATAAACACCTGATGTCGGAACAAGCCCTCGAGTTAAATATGTAAAGGGAAAGAAGTGTGCATAAGAAATATGTAAAGGGAAAGAAGTGTGCATAAGAAATATGTAAAGGGAAAGAAGTGTGCATAAGAACTAAACACCTGATGTCGGAACAAGCCCTCGAGTTAAATATGTAAAGGGAAAGGAGTGTGCATAAGAAATATGTAAAGGGAAAGAAGTGTGCATAAGAAATAAACACCTGATGTCGGAACAAGCCCTCGAGTTAAATATGTAAAGGGAAAGAAGTGTTCATAAGAAATATGTAAAGGGAAAGAAGTGTGCATAAGAAATATGTAAAGGGAAAGAAGTGTGCATAAGAAATATGTAAAGGGAAAGAAGTGTGCATAAGAAATAAACACCTGATGTCGGAACAAGCCCTCGAGTTAAATATGTAAAGGGAAAGAAGTGTGCATAAGAAATATGTAAAGGGAAAGAAGTGTGCATAAGAAATATGTAAAGGGAAAGAAGTGTGCATAAGAAATATGTAAAGGGAAAGACGTGTGCATAAGAAATATGTACAGGGAAAGAAGTGTGCATAAGAAATATGTAAAGGGAAAGAAGTGTGCATAAGAAATATGTAAAGGGAAAGAAGTGTGCATAAGAAATATGTAAAGGGAAAGAAGTGTGCATAGGAAATATGTAAAGGGAAAGAAGTGTGCATAAGAAATATGTAAAGGGAAAGAAGTGTGCATAAGAAATAAACACCTGATGTCGGAACAAGCCCTCGAGTTAAATATGTAAAGGGAAAGAAGTGTGCATAAGAAATATGTAAAGGGAAAGAAGTGTGCATAAGAAATATGTAAAGGGAAAGAAGTGTGCATAAGAAATATGTAAAGGGAAAGAAGTGTGCATAAGAAATATGTAAAGGGAAAGAAGTGTGCATAAGAAATAAACACCTGATGTCGGAACAAGCCCTCGAGTTAAATATGTAAAGGGAAAGAAGTGTGCATAAGAAATATGTAAAGGGAGAGAAGTGTGCATAAGAAATATGTAAAGGGAAAGAAGTGTGCATAAGAAATATGTAAAGGGAAAGAAGTGTGCATAAGAAATATGTAAAGGGAAAGAAGTGTGCATAAGAAATATGTACAGGGAAAGAAGTGTGCATAAGAAATATGTAAAGGGAAAGAAGTGTGCATAAGAAATATGTAAAGGGAAAGAAGTGTGCATAAGAAATATGTAAAGGGAAAGAAGTGTGCATAAGAAATATGTAAAGGGAAAGAAGGGTGCATAAGAAATATGTAAAGGGAAAGAAGTGTGCATAAGAAATATGTAAAGGGAAAGAAGTGTGCATAAGAAATATGTAAAGGGAAAGAAGTGTGCATAAGAAATAAACACCTGATGTCGGAACAAGCCCTCGAGTTAAATATGTAAAGGGAAAGAAGTGTGCATAAGAAATATGTAAAGGGAAAGAAGTGTGCATAAGAAATATGTAAAGGTGAAGAAGTGTGCATAAGAAATAAACACCTGATGTCGGAACAAGCCCTCGAGTTAAATATGTAAAGGGAAAGAAGTGTGCATAAGAAATATGTAAAGGGAAAGAAGTGTGCATAAGAAATATGTAAAGGGAAAGAAGTGTGCATAAGAAATAAACACCTGATGTCGGAACAAGCCCTCGAGTTAAATATGTAAAGGGAAAGAAGTGTGCATAAGAAATATGTAAAGGGAAAGAAGTGTGCATAAGAAATAAACACCTGATGTCGGAACAAGCCCTCGAGTTAAATATGTAAAGGGAAAGAAGTGTGCATAAGAAATATGTAAAGGGAAAGAAGTGTGCATAAGAAATATGTAAAGGGAAAGAAGTGTGCATAAGAAATATGTAAAGGGAAAGAAGTGTGCATAAGAAATATGTAAAGGGAAAGAAGTGTGCATAAGAAATAAACACCTGATGTCGGAACAAGCCCTCGAGTTAAATATGTAAAGGGAAAGAAGTGTGCATAAGAAATATGTAAAGGGAAAGAAGTGTGCATAAGAAATATGTAAAGGGAAAGAAGTGTGCATAAGAACTAAACACCTGATGTCGGAACAAGCCCTCGAGTTAAATATGTAAAGGGAAAGGAGTGTGCATAAGAAATATGTAAAGGGAAAGAAGTGTGCATAAGAAATAAACACCTGATGTCGGAACAAGCCCTCGAGTTAAATATGTAAAGGGAAAGAAGTGTTCATAAGAAATATGTAAAGGGAAAGAAGTGTGCATAAGAAATATGTAAAGGGAAAGAAGTGTGCATAAGAAATATGTAAAGGGAAAGAAGTGTGCATAAGAAATAAACACCTGATGTCGGAACAAGCCCTCGAGTTAAATATGTAAAGGGAAAGAAGTGTGCATAAGAAATATGTAAAGGGAAAGAAGTGTGCATAAGAAATATGTAAAGGGAAAGAAGTGTGCATAAGAAATATGTAAAGGGAAAGACGTGTGCATAAGAAATATGTACAGGGAAAGAAGTGTGCATAAGAAATATGTAAAGGGAAAGAAGTGTGCATAAGAAATATGTAAAGGGAAAGAAGTGTGCATAAGAAATATGTAAAGGGAAAGAAGTGTGCATAGGAAATATGTAAAGGGAAAGAAGTGTGCATAAGAAATATGTAAAGGGAAAGAAGTGTGCATAAGAAATAAACACCTGATGTCGGAACAAGCCCTCGAGTTAAATATGTAAAGGGAAAGAAGTGTGCATAAGAAATATGTAAAGGGAAAGAAGTGTGCATAAGAAATATGTAAAGGGAAAGAAGTGTGCATAAGAAATATGTAAAGGGAAAGAAGTGTGCATAAGAAATATGTAAAGGGAAAGAAGTGTGCATAAGAAATAAACACCTGATGTCGGAACAAGCCCTCGAGTTAAATATGTAAAGGGAAAGAAGTGTGCATAAGAAATATGTAAAGGGAGAGAAGTGTGCATAAGAAATATGTAAAGGGAAAGAAGTGTGCATAAGAAATATGTAAAGGGAAAGAAGTGTGCATAAGAAATATGTAAAGGGAAAGAAGTGTGCATAAGAAATATGTACAGGGAAAGAAGTGTGCATAAGAAATATGTAAAGGGAAAGAAGTGTGCATAAGAAATATGTAAAGGGAAAGAAGTGTGCATAAGAAATATGTAAAGGGAAAGAAGTGTGCATAAGAAATATGTAAAGGGAAAGAAGGGTGCATAAGAAATATGTAAAGGGAAAGAAGTGTGCATAAGAAATATGTAAAGGGAAAGAAGTGTGCATAAGAAATATGTAAAGGGAAAGAAGTGTGCATAAGAAATAAACACCTGATGTCGGAACAAGCCCTCGAGTTAAATATGTAAAGGGAAAGAAGTGTGCATAAGAAATATGTAAAGGGAAAGAAGTGTGCATAAGAAATATGTAAAGGTGAAGAAGTGTGCATAAGAAATAAACACCTGATGTCGGAACAAGCCCTCGAGTTAAATATGTAAAGGGAAAGAAGTGTGCATAAGAAATATGTAAAGGGAAAGAAGTGTGCATAAGAAATATGTAAAGGGAAAGAAGTGTGCATAAGAAATAAACACCTGATGTCGGAACAAGCCCTCGAGTTAAATATGTAAAGGGAAAGAAGTGTGCATAAGAAATATGTAAAGGGAAAGAAGTGTGCATAAGAAATAAACACCTGATGTCGGAACAAGCCCTCGAGTTAAATATGTAAAGGGAAAGAAGTGTGCATAAGAAATATGTAAAGGGAAAGAAGTGTGCATAAGAAATATGTAAAGGGAAAGAAGTGTGCATAAGAAATATGTAAAGGGAAAGAAGTGTGCATAAGAAATAAACACCTGATGTCGGAACAAGCCCTCGAGTTAAATATGTAAAGGGAAAGAAGTGTGCATAAGAAATATGTAAAGGGAAAGAAGTGTGCATAAGAAATATGTAAAGGGAAAGAAGTGTGCATAAGAAATATGTAAAGGGAAAGAAGTGTGCATAAGAAATATGTAAAGGGAAAGAAGTGTGCATAAGAAATATGTAAAGGGAAAGAAGTGTGCATAAGAAATATGTAAAGGGAAAGAAGTGTGCATAAGAAATATGTAAAGGGAAAGAAGTGTGCATAAGAAATATGTAAAGGGAAAAAAGTGTGCATAAGAAATATGTAAAGGGAAAGAAGTGTGCATAAGAAATATGTAAAGGGAAAGAAGTGTGCATAAGAAATATGTAAAGGGAAAGTAGTGTGCATAAGAAATATGTAAAGGGAAAGAAGTGTGCATAAGAAATATGTAAAGGGAAAGAAGTGTGCATAAGAAATATGTAAAGGGAAAGAAGTGTGCATAAGAAATATGTAAAGGGAAAGAAGTGTGCATAAGAAATAAACACCTGATGTCGGAACAAGCCCTCGAGTTAAATATGTAAAGGGAAAGAAGTGTGCATAAGAAATATGTAAAGGGAAAGAAGTGTGCATAAGAAATATGTAAAGGGAAAGAAGTGTGCATAAGAAATATGTAAAGGGAAAGAAGTGTGCATAAGAAATATGTAAAGGGAAAGAAGTGTGCATAAGAAATATGTAAAGGGAAAGAAGTGTGCATAAGAAATATGTAAAGGGAAAGAAGTGTGCATAAGAAATATGTAAAGGGAAAGAAGTGTGCATAAGAAATATGTAAAGGGAAAAAAGTGTGCATAAGAAATATGTAAAGGGAAAGAAGTGTGCATAAGAAATATGTAAAGGGAAAGAAGTGTGCATAAGAAATATGTAAAGGGAAAGTAGTGTGCATAAGAAATATGTAAAGGGAAAGAAGTGTGCATAAGAAATATGTAAAGGGAAAGAAGTGTGCATACGAAATATGTAAAGGGAAAGAAGTGTGCATAAGAAATATGTAAAGGGAAAGAAGTGTGCATAAGAAATAAACACCTGATGTCGGAACAAGCCCTCGAGTTAAATATGTAAAGGGAAAGAAGTGTGCATAAGAAATATGTAAAGGGAAAGAAGTGTGCATAAGAAATATGTAAAGGGAAAGAAGTTTGCATAAGAAATATGTAAAGGGAAAGAAGTGTGCATAAGAAATATGTACAGGGAAAGAAGTGTGCATAAGAAATATGTAAAGGGAAAGAAGTGTGCATAAGAAATATGTAAAGGGAAAGAAGTGTGCATAAGAAATATTTAAAGGGAAAGAAGTGTGCATAAGAAATATGTAAAGGTAAAGAAGTGTGCATAAGAAATATGTAAAGGGAAAGAAGTGTGCATAAGAAATAAACACCTGATGTCGGAACAAGCCCTCGAGTTAAATATGTAAAGGGAAAGAAGTGTGCATAAGAAATATGTAAAGGGAAAGAAGTGTGCATAAGAAATATGTAAAGGGAAAGAAGTGTGCATAAGAAATATGTAAAGGGAAAGAAGTGTGCATAAGAAATATGTAAAGGGAAAGAAGTGTGCATAAGAAATAAACACCTGATGTCGGAACAAGCCCTCGAGTTAAATATGTAAAGGGAAAGAAGTGTGCATAAGAAATATGTAAAGGGAGAGAAGTGTGCATAAGAAATATGTAAAGGGAAAGAAGTGTGCATAAGAAATATGTAAAGGGAAAGAAGTGTGCATAAGAAATATGTAAAGGGAAAGAAGTGTGCATAAGAAATATGTACAGGGAAAGAAGTGTGCATAAGAAATATGTAAAGGGAAAGAAGTGTGCATAAGAAATATGTAAAGGGAAAGAAGTGTGCATAAGAAATATGTAAAGGGAAAGAAGTGTGCATAAGAAATATGTAAAGGGAAAGAAGGGTGCATAAGAAATATGTAAAGGGAAAGAAGTGTGCATAAGAAATATGTAAAGGGAAAGAAGTGTGCATAAGAAATATGTAAAGGGAAAGAAGTGTGCATAAGAAATAAACACCTGATGTCGGAACAAGCCCTCGAGTTAAATATGTAAAGGGAAAGAAGTGTGCATAAGAAATATGTACAGGGAAAGAAGTGTGCATAAGAAATATGTAAAGGGAAAGAAGTGTGCATAAGAAATAAACACCTGATGTCGGAACAAGCCCTCGAGTTAAATATGTAAAGGGAAAGAAGTGTGCATAAGAAATATGTAAAGGGAAAGAAGTGTGCATAAGAAATATGTAAAGGGAAAGAAGTGTGCATAAGAAATAAACACCTGATGTCGGAACAAGCCCTCGAGTTAAATATGTAAAGGGAAAGAAGTGTGCATAAGAAATATGTAAAGGGAAAGAAGTGTGCATAAGAAATAAACACCTGATGTCGGAACAAGCCCTCGAGTTAAATATGTAAAGGGAAAGAAGTGTTCATAAGAAATATGTAAAGGGAAAGAAGTGTGCATAAGAAATATGTAAAGGGAAAGAAGTGTGCATAAGAAATATGTAAAGGGAAAGAAGTGTGCATAAGAAATAAACACCTGATGTCGGAACAAGCCCTCGAGTTAAATATGTAAAGGGAAAGAAGTGTGCATAAGAAATATGTAAAGGGAAAGAAGTGTGCATAAGAAATATGTAAAGGGAAAGAAGTGTGCATAAGAAATATGTAAAGGGAAAAAAGTGTGCATAAGAAATATGTAAAGGGAAAGAAGTGTGCATAAGAAATATGTAAAGGGAAAGAAGTGTGCATAAGAAATATGTAAAGGGAAAGAAGTGTGCATAAGAAATATGTAAAGGGAAAGAAGTGTGCATAAGAAATATGTAAAGGGAAAGAAGTGTGCATAAGAAATAAACACCTGATGTCGGAACAAGCCCTCGAGTTAAATATGTAAAGGGAAAGAAGTGTGCATAAGAAATATGTAAAGGGAAAGAAGTGTGCATAAGAAATAAACACCTGATGTCGGAACAAGCCCTCGAGTTAAATATGTAAAGGGAAAGAAGTGTGCATAAGAAATATGTAAAGGGAAAGAAGTGTGCATAAGAAATATGTAAAGGGAAAGAAGTGTGCATAAGAAATATGTAAAGGGAAAGAAGTGTGCATAAGAAATATGTAAAGGGAAAGAAGTGTGCATAAGAAATATGTAAAGGGAAAGAAGTGTGCATAAGAAATATGTAAAGGGAAAGAAGTGTGCATAAGAAATATGTAAAGGGAAAGAAGTGTGCATAAGAAATATGTAAAGGGAAAGAAGTGTGCATAAGAAATATGTAAAGGGAAAGAAGTGTGCATAAGAAATATGTAAAGGGAAAGAAGTGTGCATAAGAAATATGTAAAGGGAAAGAAGTGTGCATAAGAAATATGTAAAGGGAAAGAAGTGTGCATAAGAAATATGTAAAGGGAAAGAAGTGTGCATAAGAAATATGTAAAGGGAAAGAAGTGTGCATAAGAAATATGTAAAGGGAAAGAAGTGTGCATAAGAAATATGTAAAGGGAAAGAAGTGTGCATAAGAACTATGTAAAGGGAAAGAAGTGTGCATGAGAAATATGTAAAGGGAAAGAAGTGTGCATAAGAAATAAACACCTGATGTCGGAACAAGCCCTCGAGTTAAATATGTAAAGGGAAAGAAGTGTGCATAAGAAATAAACACCTGATGTCGGAACAAGCCCTCGAGTTAAATATGTAAAGGGAAAGAAGTGTGCATAATAAATATGTAAAGGGAAAGAAGTGTGCATAAGAAATATGTAAAGGGAAAGAATTGTGCATAAGAAATATGTAAAGGGAAAGAAGTGTGCATAAGAAATATGTAAAGGGAAAGAAGTGTGCATAAGAAATATGTAAAGGGAAAGAAGTGTGCATAAGAAATATGTAAAGGGAAAGAAGTGTGCATAAAAAATAAACACCTGATGTCGGAACAAGCCCTCGAGTTAAATATGTAAAGGGAAAGAAGTGTGCATAAGAAATATGTAAAGGGAAAGAAGTGTGCATAAGAAATATGTAAAGGGAAAGAAGTGTGCATAAGAAATATGTAAAGGGAAAGAAGTGTGCATAAGAAATATGTAAAGGGAAAGAAGTGTGCATAAGAAATATGTAAAGGGAAAGAAGTGTGCATAAGAAATATGTAAAGGGAAAGAAGTGTGCATAAGAAATATGTAAAGGGAAAGAAGTGTGCATAAGAAATATGTAAAGGGAAAGAAGTGTGCATAAGAAATATGTAAAGGGAAAGAAGTGTGCATAAGAAATAAACACCTGATGTCGGAACAAGCCCTCGAGTTAAATATGTAAAGGGAAAGAAGTGTGCATAAGAAATATGTAAAGGGAAAGAAGTGTGCATAAGAAATATGTAAAGGGAAAGAAGTGTGCATAAGAAATATGTAAAGGGAAAGAAGTGTGCATAAGAAATATGTAAAGGGAAAGAAGTGTGCATAAGAAATATGTAAAGGGAAAGAAGTGTGCATAAGAAATATGTAAAGGGAAAGAAGTGTGCATAAGAAATATGTAAAGGGAAAGAAGTGTGCATAAGAAATATGTAAAGGGAAAGAAGTGTGCATAAGAAATATGTAAAGGGAAAGAAGTGTGCATAAGAAACATGTAAAGGGAAAGAAGTGTGCATAAGAAATATGTAACGGGAAAGAAGTGTGCATAAGAAATATGTAAAGGGAAAGAAGTGTGCATAAGAAATAAACACCTGATGTCGGAACAAGCCCTCGTGTTAAATATGTAAAGGGAAAGAAGTGTGCATAAGAAATATGTAAAGGGAAAGAAGTGTGCATAAGAAATATGTCAAGGGAAAGAAGTGTGCATAAGAAATATGTAAAGGGAAAGAAGTGTGCATAAGAAATATGTAAAGGGAAAGAAGTGTGCATAAGAAATATGTAAAGGGAAAGAAGTGTGCATAAGAAATATGTAAAGGGAAAGAAGTGTGCATAAGAAATAAACACCTGATGTCGGAACAAGCCCTCGAGTTAAATATGTAAAGGGAAAGAAGTGTGCATAAGAAATATGTAAAGGGAAAGAAGTGTGCATAAGAAATATGTAAAGGGAAAGAAGTGTGCATAAGAAATATGTAAAGGGAAAGAAGTGTGCATAAGAAATATGTAAAGGGAAAGAAGTGTGCATAAGAAATAAACACCTGATGTCGGAACAAGCCCTCGAGTTAAATATGTAAAGGGAAAGAAGTGTGCATAAGAAATATGTAAAGGGAAAGAAGTGTGCATAAGAAATATGTAAAGGGAAAGAAGTGTGCATAAGAAATATGTAAAGGGAAAGAAGTGTGCATAAGAAATATGTAAAGGGAAAGAAGTGTGCATAAGAAATATGTAAAGGGAAAGAAGTGTGCATAAGAAATATGTAAAGGGAAAGAAGTGTGCATAAGAAATAAACACCTGATGTCGGAACAAGCCCTCGAGTTAAATATGTAAAGGGAAAGAAGTGTGCATAAGAAATATGTAAAGGGAAAGAAGTGTGCATAAGAAATAAACACCTGATGTCGGAACAAGCCCTCGAGTTAAATATGTAAAGGGAAAGAAGTGTGCATAAGAAATATGTAAAGGGAAAGAAGTGTGCATAAGAAATATGTAAAGGGAAAGAAGTGTGTATAAGAAATATGTAAAGGGAAAGAAGTGTGCATAAGAAATAAACACCTGATGTCGGAACAAGCCCTCGAGTTAAATATGTAAAGGGAAAGAAGTGTGCATAAGAAATATGTAAAGGGAAAGAAGTGTGCATAAGAAATATGTAAAGGGAAAGAAGTGTGCATAAGAAATATGTAAAGGGAAAGAAGTGTGCATAAGAAATATGTAAAGGGAAAGAAGTGTGCATAAGAAATATGTAAAGGGAAAGAAGTGTGCATAAGAAATATGTAAAGGGAAAGAAGTGTGCATACGAAATATGTAAAGGGAAAGAAGTGTGCATAAGAAATATGTAAAGGGAAAGAAGTGTGCATAAGAAATATGTAAAGGGAAAGAAGTGTGCATAAGAAATATGTAAAGGGAAAGAAGTGTGCATAAGAAATAAACACCTGATGTCGGAACAAGCCCTCGAGTTAAATATGTAAAGGGAAAGAAGTGTGCATAAGAAATATGTAAAGGGAGAGAAGTGTGCATAAGAAATAAACACCTGATGTCGGAACAAGCCCTCGAGTTAAATATGTAAAGGGAAAGAAGTGTGCATAAGAAATAAACACCTGATGTCGGAACAAGCCCTCGAGTTAAATATGTAAAGGGAAAGAAGTGTGCATAAGAAATATGTAAAGGGAAAGAAGTGTGCATAAGAAATATGTAAAGGGAAAGAAGTGTGCATAAGAAATATGTAAAGGGAAAGAAGTGTGCATAAGAAATATGTAAAGGGAAAGAAGTGTGCATAAGAAATATGTAAAGGGAAAGAAGTGTGCATAAGAAATATGTAAAGGGAAAGAAGTGTGCATAAGAAATATGTAAAGGGAAAGAAGTGTGCATAAGAAATATGTAAAGGGAAAGAAGTGTGCATAAGAAATATGTAAAGGGAAAGAAGTGTGCATAAGAAATATGTAAAGGGAAAGAAGTGTGCATAAGAAATATGTAAAGGGAAAGAAGTGTGCATAAGAAATATGTAAAGGGAAAGAAGTGTGCATAAGAAATATGTAAAGGGAAAGAAGTGTGCATAAGAAATATGTAAAGGGAAAGAAGTGTGCATAAGAAATATGTAAAGGGAAAGAAGTGTGCATAAGAAATATGTAAAGGGAAAGAAGTGTGCATAAGAAATAAACACCTGATGTCGGAACAAGCCCTCGAGTTAAATATGTAAAGGGAAAGAAGTGTGCATAAGAAATATGTAAAGGGAAAGAAGTGTGCATAAGAAATATGTAAAGGGAAAGAAGTGTGCATAAGAAATATGTAAAGGGAAAGAAGTGTGCATAAGAAATATGTAAAGGGAAAGAAGTGTGCATAAGAAATAAACACCTGATGTCGGAACAAGCCCTCGAGTTAAATATGTAAAGGGAAAGAAGTGTGCATAAGAAATATGTAAAGGGAAAGAAGTGTGCATAAGAAATATGTAAAGGGAAAGAAGTGTGCATAAGAAATATGTAAAGGGAAAGAAGTGTGCATAAGAAATATGTAAAGGGAAAGAAGTGTGCATAAGAAATATGTAAAGGGAAAGAAGTGTGCATAAGAAATATGTAAAGGGAAAGAAGTGTGCATAAGAAATAAACACCTGATGTCGGAACAAGCCCTCGAGTTAAATATGTAAAGGGAAAGAAGTGTGCATAAGAAATATGTAAAGGGAAAGAAGTGTGCATAAGAAATAAACACCTGATGTCGGAACAAGCCCTCGAGTTAAATATGTAAAGGGAAAGAAGTGTGCATAAGAAATATGTAAAGGGAAAGAAGTGTGCATAAGAAATATGTAAAGGGAAAGAAGTGTGCATAAGAAATATGTAAAGGGAAAGAAGTGTGCATAAGAAATAAACACCTGATGTCGGAACAAGCCCTCGAGTTAAATATGTAAAGGGAAAGAAGTGTGCATAAGAAATATGTAAAGGGAAAGAAGTGTGCATAAGAAATATGTAAAGGGAAAGAAGTGTGCATAAGAAATATGTAAAGGGAAAGAAGTGTGCATAAGAAATATGTAAAGGGAAAGAAGTGTGCATAAGAAATATGTAAAGGGAAAGAAGTGTGCATAAGAAATATGTAAAGGGAAAGAAGTGTGCATAAGAAATATGTAAAGGGAAAGAAGTGTGCATAAGAAATATGTAAAGGGAAAGAAGTGTGCATAAGAAATATGTAAAGGGAAAGAAGTGTGCATAAGAAATATGTAAAGGGAAAGAAGTGTGCATAAGAAATAAACACCTGATGTCGGAACAAGCCCTCGAGTTAAATATGTAAAGGGAAAGAAGTGTGCATAAGAAATATGTAAAGGGAGAGAAGTGTGCATAAGAAATAAACACCTGATGTCGGAACAAGCCCTCGAGTTAAATATGTAAAGGGAAAGAAGTGTGCATAAGAAATAAACACCTGATGTCGGAACAAGCCCTCGAGTTAAATATGTAAAGGGAAAGAAGTGTGCATAAGAAATATGTAAAGGGAAAGAAGTGTGCATAAGAAATATGTAAAGGGAAAGAAGTGTGCATAAGAAATATGTAAAGGGAAAGAAGTGTGCATAAGAAATATGTAAAGGGAAAGAAGTGTGCATAAGAAATATGTAAAGGGAAAGAAGTGTGCATAAGAAATATGTAAAGGGAAAGAAGTGTGCATAAGAAATATGTAAAGGGAAAGAAGTGTGCATAAGAAATATGTAAAGGGAAAGAAGTGTGCATAAGAAATATGTAAAGGGAAAGAAGTGTGCATAAGAAATATGTAAAGGGAAAGAAGTGTGCATAAGAAATATGTAAAGGGAAAGAAGTGTGCATAAGAAATATGTAAAGGGAAAGAAGTGTGCATAAGAAATATGTAAAGGGAAAGAAGTGTGCATAAGAAATATGTAAAGGGAAAGAAGTGTGCATAAGAAATATGTAAAGGGAAAGAAGTGTGCATAAGAAATATGTAAAGGGAAAGAAGTGTGCATAAGAAATATGTAAAGGGAAAGAAGTGTGCATAAGAAATATGTAAAGGGAAAGAAGTGTGCATAAGAAATATGTAAAGGGAAAGAAGTGTGCATAAGAAATATGTAAAGGGAAAGAAGTGTGCATAAGAAATATGTAAAGGGAAAGAAGTGTGCATAAGAAATATGTAAAGGGAAAGAAGTGTGCATAAGAAATATGTAAAGGGAAAGAAGTGTGCATAAGAAATATGTAAAGGGAAAGAAGTGTGCATAAGAAATATGTAAAGGGAAAGAAGTGTGCATACGAAATATGTAAAGGGAAAGAAGTGTGCATAAGAAATATGTAAAGGGAAAGAAGTGTGCATAAGAAATATGTAAAGGGAAAGAAGTGTGCATAAGAAATATGTAAAGGGAAAGAAGTGTGCATAAGAAATATGTAAAGGGAAAGAAGTGTGCATAAGAAATATGTAAAGGGAAAGAAGTGTGCATAAGAAATATGTAAAGGGAAAGAAGTGTGCATAAGAAATATGTAAAGGGAAAGAAGTGTGCATAAGAAATATGTAAAGGGAAAGAAGTGTGCATAAGAAATATGTAAAGGGAAAGAAGTGTGCATAAGAAATATGTAAAGGGAAAGAAGTGTGCATAAGAAATATGTAAAGGGAAAGAAGTGTGCATAAGAAATATGTAAAGGGAAAAAAGTGTGCATAAGAAATATGTAAAGGGAAAGAAGTGTGCATAAGAAATATGTAAAGGGAAAGAAGTGTGCATAAGAAATATGTAAAGGGAAAGAAGTGTGCATAAGAAATATGTAAAGGGAAAGAAGTGTGCATAAGAAATATGTAAAGGGAAAGAAGTGTGCATAAGAAATATGTAAAGGGAAAGAAGTGTGCATAAGAAATATGTAAAGGGAAATAAGTGTGCATAAGAAATATGTAAAGGGAAAGAAGTGTGCATAAGAAATATGTAAAGGGAAAGAAGTGTGCATAAGAAATATGTAAAGGGAAAGAAGTGTGCATAAGAAATATGTAAAGGGAAAGAAGTGTGCATAAGAAATATGTAAAGGGAAAGAAGTGTGCATAAGAAATATGTAAAGGGAAAGAAGTGTGCATAAGAAATATGTAAAGGGAAAGAAGTGTGCATAAGAAATATGTAAAGGGAAAGAAGTGTGCATAAGAAATATGTAAAGGGAAAGAAGTGTGCATAAGAAATATGTAAAGGGAAAGAAGTGTGCATAAGAAATAAACACATGATGTGGGAACAAGCCCTCGAGTTAAATATGTAAAGGGAAAGAAGTGTGCATAAGAAATATGTAAAGGGAAAGAAGTGTGCATAAGAAATATGTAAACGGAAAGAAGTGTGCATAAGAAATATGTAAAGGGAAAGAAGTGTGCATAAGAAATATGTAAAGGGAAAGAAGTGTGCATAAGAAATATGTAAAGGGAAAGAAGTGTGCATAAGAAATATGTAAAGGGAAAGAAGTGTGCATAAGAAATATGTAAAGGGAAAGAAGTGTGCATAAGAAATATGTAAAGGGAAAGAAGTGTGCATAAGAAATATGTAAAGGGAAAGAAGTGTGCATAAGAAATATGTAAAGGGAAAGAAGTGTGAATAAGAAATATGTAAAGGGAAAGAAGTGTGCATAAGAAATATGTAAAGGGAAAGAAGTGTGCATAAGAAATATGTAAAGGGAAAGAAGTGTGCATAAGAAATATGTAAAGGGAAAGAAGTGTGCATAAGAAATATGTAAAGGGAAAGAAGTGTGCATAAGAAATATGTAAAGGGAAAGAAGTGTGCACAAGAAATATGTAAAGGGAAAGAAGTGTGCATAAGAAATATGTAAAGGGAAAGAAGTGTGCATAAGAAATATGTAAAGGGAAAGAAGTGTGCATAAGAAATAAACACATGATGTGGGAACAAGCCCTCGAGTTAAATATGTAAAGGGAAAGAAGTGTGCATAAGAAATATGTAAAGGGAAAGAAGTGTGCATAAGAAATATGTAAACGGAAAGAAGTGTGCATAAGAAATATGTAAAGGGAAAAAAGTGTGCATATGAAATATGTAAAGGGAAAGAAGTGTGCATAAGAAATATGTAAAGGGAAAGAAGTGTGCATAAGAAATATGTAAAGGGAAAGAAGTGTGCATAAGAAATATGTAAAGGGAAAGAAGTGTGCATAAGAAATATGTAAAGGGAAAGAAGTGTGCGTAAGAAATATGTAAAGGGAAAGAAGTGTGCATAAGAAATAAACACATGATGTCGGGACAAGCCCTCGAGTTAAATATGTAAAGGGAAAGAAGTGTGCATAAGAAATAATAAAGGGAAAGAAGTGTGCATAAGAAATATGTAAAGAGAAAGAAGTGTGCATAAGAAATAAACACATGATGTGGGAACAAGCCCTCGAGTTAAATATGTAAAGGGAAAGAAGTGTGCATAAGAAATATGTAAAGGGAAAGAAGTGTGCATAAGAAATATGTAAAGGGAAAGAAGTGTGCATAAGAAATATGTAAAGGGAAAGAGGTGTGCATATGAAATATGTAAAGGGAAAGAAGTGTGCATAAGAAATATGTAAAGGGAAAGAAGTGTGCATAAGAAATATGTAAAGGGAAAGAAGTGTGCATAAGAAATATGTGAAGGGAAATAAGTGTGCATAAGAAATATGTAAAGGGAAAGAAGTGTGCATAAGAAATAAACACATGATGTCGGGACAAGCCCTCGAGTTAAATATGTAAAGGGAAAGAAGTGTGCATAAGAAATAATAAAGGGAAAGAAGTGTGCATAAGCAATATGTAAAGGGAAAGAAGTGTGCATAAGAAATATGTAAAGGGAAAGAAGTGTGCATAAGAAATATGTAAAGGGAAAGAAGTGTGCATAAGAAATATGTAAAGGGAAAGAAGTGTGCATAAGAAATATGTAAAGGGAAAGAAGTGTGCATAAGAAATATGTAAAGGGAAAGAAGTGTGCATAAGAAATATGTAAAGGGAAAGAAGTGTGCATAAGAAATATGTAAAGGGAAAGAAGTGTGCATAAGAAATATGTAAAGGGAAAGAAGTGTGCATAAGAAATATGTAAAGGGAAAGAAGTGTGCATAAGAAATATGTAAAGGGAAAGAAGTGTGCATAAGAAATATGTAAATGGAAAGAAGTGTTCATAAGAAATATGTAAAGGGAAAGAAGTGTGCATAAGAAATATGTAAAGGGAAAGAAGTGTGCATAAGAAATATGTAAAGGGAAAGAAGTGTGCATAAGAAATATGTAAAGGGAAAGAAGTGTGCATAAGAAATATGTAAAGGGAAAGAAGTGTGCATAAGAAATATGTAAAGGGAAAGAAGTGTGCATAAGAAATATGTAAAGGGAAAGAAGTGTGCATAAGAAATATGTAAAGGGAAAGAAGTGTGCATAAGAAATATGTAAAGGGAAAGAAGTGTGCATAAGAAATATGTAAAGGGAAAGAAGTGTGCATAAGAAATATATAAAGGGAAAGAAGTGTGCATAAGAAATATGTAAAGGGAAAGAAGTGTGCATAAGAAATATGTAAAGGGAAAGAAGTGTGCATAAGAAATATGTAAAGGGAAAGAAGTGTGCATAAGAAATATGTAAAGGGAAAGAAGTGTGCATAAGAAATATGTAAAGGGAAAGAAGTGTGCATAAGAAATATGTAAAGGGAAAGAAGTGTGCATAAGAAATATGTAAATGGAAAGAAGTGTGCATAATAAATATGTAAATGGAAAGAAGTGTGCATAAGAAATATGTAAAGGAAAAGAAGTGTGCATAAGAAATATGTAAAGGGAAAGAAGTGTGCATAAGAAATATGTAAAGGGAAAGAAGTGTGCATAAGAAATATGTAAAGGGAAAAAAGTGTGCATAAGAAATATGTAAAGGGAAAGAAGTGTGCATAAGAAATATGTAAAGGGAAAGAAGTGTGCATAAGAAATATGTAAAGGGAAAGAAGTGTGCATAAGAAATATGTAAAGGGAAAGAAGTGTGCATAAGAAATATGTAAAGGGAAAGAAGTGTGCATAAGAAATATGTAAAGGGAAAGAAGTGTGCATAAGAAATATGTAAAGGGAAAGAAGTGTGCATAAGAAATATGTAAAGGGAAAGAAGTGTGCATAAGAAATATGTAAAGGGAAAGAAGTGTGCATAAGAAATATGTAAAGGGAAAGAAGTGTGCATAAGAAATATGTAAAGGGAAAGAAGTGTGCATAAGAAATATGTAAAGGGAAAGAAGTGTGCATAAGAAATATGTAAAGGGAAAGAAGTGTGCATAAGAAATATGTAAAGGGAAAGAAGTGTGCATAAGAAATATGTAAAGGGAAAGAAGTGTGCATAAGAAATATATAAAGGGAAAGAAGTGTGCATAAGAAATATGTAAAGGGAAAGAAGTGTGCATAAGAAATATGTAAAGGGAAAGAAGTGTGCATAAGAAATATGTAAAGGGAAAGAAGTGTGCATAAGAAATATGTAAAGGGAAAGAAGTGTGCATAAGAAATATGTAAAGGGAAAGAAGTGTGCATAAGAAATATGTAAAGGGAAAGAAGTGTGCATAAGAAATATGTAAAGGGAAAGAAGTGTGCATAAGAAATATGTAAAGGGAAAGAAGTGTGCATAAGAAATATGTAAAGGGAAAGAAGTGTGCATACGAAATATGTAAAGGGAAAGAAGTGTGCATAAGAAATATGTAAAGGGAAAGAAGTGTGCATAAGAAATATGTAAAGGGAAAGAAGTGTGCATAAGAAATATGTAAAGGGAAAGAAGTGTGCATAAGAAATATGTAAAGGGAAAAAAGTGTGCATAAGAAATATGTAAAGGGAAAGAAGTGTGCATAAGAAATATGTAAAGGGAAAGAAGTGTGCATAAGAAATAAACACATGATGTGGGAACAAGCCCTCGAGTTAAATATGTAAAGGGAAAGAAGTGTGCATAAGAAATATGTAAAGGGAAAGAAGTGTGCATAAGAAATATGTAAAGGGAAAGAAGTGTGCATAAGAAATATGTAAAGGGAAAGAAGTGTGCATATGAAATATGTAAAGGGAAAGAAGTGTGCATAAGAAATATGTAAAGGGAAAGAAGTGTGCATAAGAAATATGTAAAGGGAAAGAAGTGTGCATAAGAAATATGTAAAGGGAAAGAAGTGTGCATAAGAAATATGTAAAGGGAAAGAAGTGTGCATAAGAAATAAACACATGATGTCGGGACAAGCCCTCGCGTTAAATATGTAAAGGGAAAGAAGTGTGCATAAGAAATATGTAAAGGGAAAGAAGTGTGCATAAGAAATATGTAAAGGGAAAGAAGTGTGCATAAGAAATATGTAAAGGGAAAGAAGTGTGCATATGAAATATGTAAAGGGAAAGAAGTGTGCATAAGAAATATGTAAAGGGAAAGAAGTGTGCATAAGAAATGTGTACAGGGAAAGAAGTGTGCATAAGAAATATGTAAAGGGAAAGAAGTGTGCATAAGAAATAAACACATGATGTCGGGACAAGCCCTCGAGTTAAATATGTAAAGGGAAAGAAGTGTGCATAATAAATAATAAAGGGAAAGAAGTGTGCATAATAAATATGTAAAGGGAAAGAAGTGTGCATAAGAAATATGTAAAGGGAAAGAAGTGTGCATAAGAAATATGTAAAGGGAAAGAAGTGTGCATAAGAAATATGTAAAGGGAAAGAAGTGTGCATAAGAAATATGTAAAGGGAAAGAAGTGTGCATAAGAAATATGTAAAGGGAAAGAAGTGTGCATAAGAAATATGTAAAGGGAAAGAAGTGTGCATAAGAAATATGTAAAGGGAAAGAAGTGTGCATAAGAAATATGTAAAGGGAAAGAAGTGTGCATAAGAAATATGTAAAGGGAAAGAAGTGTGCATAAGAAATATGTAAAGGGAAAGAAGTGTGCATAAGAAATATGTAAAGGGAAAGAAGTGTGCATAAGAAATATGTAAAGGGAAAGAAGTGTGCATAAGAAATATGTAAAGGGAAAGAAGTGTGCATAAGAAATATGTAAAGGGAAAGAAGTGTGCATAAGAAATATGTAAAGGAAAATAAGTGTGCATAAGAAATAAACACATGATGTGGGAAAGAAGTGTGCATAAGAAATATGTAAAGGGAAAGAAGTGTGCATAAGAAATATGTAAAGGGAAAGAAGTGTGCATAAGAAATATGTAAAGGGAAAGAAGTGTGCATAAGAAATATGTAAAGGGAAAGAAGTGTGCATAAGAAATATGTAAAGGGAAAGAAGTGTGCATAAGAAATATGTAAAGGGAAAGAAGTGTGCATAAGAAATATGTAAAGGGAAAGAAGTGTGCATAAGAAATATGTAAAGGGAAAGAAGTGTGCATAAGAAATATGTAAAGGGAAAGAAGTGTGCATAAGAAATATGTAAAGGGAAAGAAGTGTGCATAAGAAATATGTAAAGGGAAAGAAGTGTGAATACGAAATATGTAAAGGGAAAGAAGTGTGCATAAGAAATATGTAAAGGGAAAGAAGTGTGCATAAGAAATATGTAAAGGGAAAGAAGTGTGCATAAGAAATATGTAAAGGGAAAGAAGTGTGCATAAGAAATATGTAAAGGGAAAGAAGTGTGCATAAGAAATATGTAAAGGGAAAGAAGTGTGCATAAGAAATATGTAAAGGGAAAGAAGTGTGCATAAGAAATATGTAAAGGGAAAGAAGTGTGCATAAGAAATATGTAAAGGGAAAGAAGTGTGCATAAGAAATATGTAAAGGGAAAGAAGTGTGCATAAGAAATATGTAAAGGGAAAGAAGTGTGCATAAGAAATATGTAAAGGGAAAGAAGTGTGCATAAGAAATATGTAAAGGGAAAGAAGTGTGCATAAGAAATATGTAAAGGGAAAGAAGTGGGCATAAGAAATATGTAAAGGGAAAGAAGTGTGCATAAGAAATATGTAAAGGGAAAGAAGTGTGCATAAGAAATATGTAAAGGGAAAGAAGTGTGCATAAGAAATATGTAAAGGGAAAGAAGTGTGCATAAGAAATATGTAAAGGGAAAGAAGTGTGCATAAGAAATATGTAAAGGGAAAGAAGTGTGCATAAGAAATATGTAAAGGGAAAGAAGTGTGCATAAGAAATATGTAAAGGGAAAGAAGTGTGCATAAGAAATATGTAAAGGGAAAGAAGTGTGCATAAGAAATATGTAAAGGGAAAGAAGTGTGCATAAGAAATATGTAAAGGGAAAGAAGTGTGCATAAGAAATATGTAAAGGGAAAGAAGTGTGCATAAGAAATATGTAAAGGGAAAGAAGTGTGCATAAGAAATAGGTAAAGGGAAAGAAGTGTGAATAAGAAATATGTAAAGGGAAAGAAGTGTGCATAAGAAATATGTAAAGGGAAAGAAGTGTGCATAAGAAATAAACACATGATGTGGGAACAAGCCCTCGAGTTAAATATGTAAAGGGAAAGAAGTGTGCATAAGAAATATGTAAAGGGAAAGAAGTGTGCATAAGAAATATGTAAACGGAAAGAAGTGTGCATAAGAAATATGTAAAGGGAAAGAAGTGTGCATATGAAATATGTAAAGGGAAAGAAGTGTGCATAAGAAATATGTAAAGGGAAAGAAGTGTGCATAAGAAATATGTAAAGGGAAAGAAGTGTGCATAAGAAATATGTAAAGGGAAAGAAGTGTGCATAAGAAATATGTAAAGGGAAAGAAGTGTGCATAAGAAATAAACACATGATGTCGGGACAAGCCCTCGAGTTAAATATGTAAAGGGAAAGAAGTGTGCATAAGAAATAATAAAGGGAAAGAAGTGTGCATAAGAAATATGTAAAGAGAAAGAAGTGTGCATAAGAAATAAACACATGATGTGGGAACAAGCCCTCGAGTTAAATATGTAAAGGGAAAGAAGTGTGCATAAGAAATATGTAAAGGGAAAGAAGTGTGCATAAGAAATATGTAAAGGGAAAGAAGTGTGCATAAGAAATATGTAAAGGGAAAGAAGTGTGCATATGAAATATGTAAAGGGAAAGAAGTGTGCATAAGAAATATGTAAAGGGAAAGAAGTGTGCATACGAAATATGTAAAGGGAAAGAAGTGTGCATAAGAAATATGTAAAGGGAAATAAGTGTGCATAAGAAATATGTAAAGGGAAAGAAGTGTGCATAAGAAATAAACACATGATGTCGGGACAAGCCCTCGAGTTAAATATGTAAAGGGAAAGAAGTGTGCATAAGAAATAATAAAGGGAAAGAAGTGTGCATAAGAAATATGTAAAGGGAAAGAAGTGTGCATAATAAATATGTAAAGGGAAAGAAGTGTGCATAATAAATATGTAAAGGGAAAGAAGTGTGCATAAGAAATATGTAAAGGAAAAGAAGTGTGCATAAGAAATATGTAAAGGGAAAGAAGTGTGCATAAGAAATATGTAAAGGGAAAGAAGTGTGCATAAGAAATATGTAAAGGGAAAGAAGTGTGCATAAGAAATATGTAAAGGGAAAGAAGTGTGCATAAGAAATATGTAAAGGGAAAGAAGTGTGCATAAGAAATATGTAAAGGGAAAGAAGTGTGCATAAGAAATATGTAAAGGGAAAGAAGTGTGCATAAGAAATATGTAAAGGGAAAGAAGTGTGCATAAGAAATATGTAAAGGGAAAGAAGTGTGCATAAGAAATATGTAAAGGGAAAGAAGTGTGCATAAGAAATATGTAAAGGGAAAGAAGTGTGCATAAGAAATATGTAAAGGGAAAGAAGTGTGCATAAGAAATATGTAAAGGGAAAGAAGTGTGCATAAGAAATATGTAAAGGGAAAGAAGTGTGCATAAGAAATATGTAAAGGGAAAGAAGTGTGCATAAGAAATATGTAAAGGAAAATAAGTGTGCATAAGAAATAAACACATGATGTGGGAAAGAAGTGTGCATAAGAAATATGTAAAGGGAAAGAAGTGTGCATAAGAAATATGTAAAGGGAAAGAAGTGTGCATACGAAATATGTAAAGGGAAAGAAGTGTGCATAAGAAATATGTAAAGGGAAAGAAGTGTGCATAAGAAATATGTAAAGGGAAAGAAGTGTGCATAAGAAATATGTAAAGGGAAAGAAGTGTGCATAAGAAATATGTAAAGGGAAAGAAGTGTGCATAAGAAATATGTAAAGGGAAAGAAGTGTGCATAAGAAATATGTAAAGGGAAAGAAGTGTGCATAAGAAATATGTAAAGGGAAAGAAGTGTGCATAAGAAATATGTAAAGGGAAAGAAGTGTGCATAAGAAATATGTAAAGGGAAAGAAGTGTGCATAATAAATATGTAAAGGGAAAGAAGTGTGCATAAGAAATATGTAAAGGGAAAGAAGTGTGCATAAGAAATATGTAAAGGGAAAGAAGTGTGCATAAGAAATATGTAAAGGGAAAGAAGTGTGCATACGAAATATGTAAAGGGAAAGAAGTGTGCATAAGAAATATGTAAAGGGAAAGAAGTGTGCATAAGAAATATGTAAAGGGAAAGAAGTGTGCATAAGAAATATGTAAAGGGAAAGAAGTGTGCATAAGAAATATGTAAAGGGAAAGAAGTGTGCATAAGAAATATGTAAAGGGAAAGAAGTGTGCATAAGAAATATGTAAAGGGAAAGAAGTGTGCATAAGAAATAGGTAAAGGGAAAGAAGTGTGAATAAGAAATATGTAAAGGGAAAGAAGTGTGCATAATAAATATGTAAAGGGAAAGAAGTGTGCATAAGAAATAAACACATGATGTGGGAACAAGCCCTCGAGTTAAATATGTAAAGGGAAAGAAGTGTGCATAAGAAATATGTAAAGGGAAAGAAGTGTGCATAAGAAATATGTAAACGGAAAGAAGTGTGCATAAGAAATATGTAAAGGGAAAGAAGTGTGCATATGAAATATGTAAAGGGAAAGAAGTGTGCATAAGAAATATGTAAAGGGAAAGAAGTGTGCATAAGAAATATGTAAAGGGAAAGAAGTGTGCATAAGAAATATGTAAAGGGAAAGAAGTGTGCATAAGAAATATGTAAAGGGAAAGAAGTGTGCATAATAAATAAACACATGATGTCGGGACAAGCCCTCGAGTTAAATATGTAAAGGGAAAGAAGTGTGCATAAGAAATAATAAAGGGAAAGAAGTGTGCATAAGAAATATGTAAAGAGAAAGAAGTGTGCATAAGAAATAAACACATGATGTGGGAACAAGCCCTCGAGTTAAATATGTAAAGGGAAAGAAGTGTGCATAAGAAATATGTAAAGGGAAAGAAGTGTGCATAAGAAATATGTAAAGGGAAAGAAGTGTGCATAAGAAATATGTAAAGGGAAAGAAGTGTGCATATGAAATATGTAAAGGGAAAGAAGTGTGCATAAGAAATATGTAAAGGGAAAGAAGTGTGCATAAGAAATATGTAAAGGGAAAGAAGTGTGCATAAGAAATATGTAAAGGGAAATAAGTGTGCATAAGAAATATGTAAAGGGAAAGAAGTGTGCATAAGAAATAAACACATGATGTCGGGACAAGCCCTCGAGTTAAATATGTAAAGGGAAAGAAGTGTGCATAAGAAATAATAAAGGGAAAGAAGTGTGCATAAGAAATATGTAAAGGGAAAGAAGTGTGCATAAGAAATATGTAAAGGGAAAGAAGTGTGCATAAGAAATATGTAAAGGGAAAGAAGTGTGCATAAGAAATATGTAAAGGGAAAGAAGTGTGCATAAGAAATATGTAAAGGGAAAGAAGTGTGCATAAGAAATATGTAAAGGGAAAGAAGTGTGCATAAGAAATATGTAAAGGGAAAGAAGTGTGCATACGAAATATGTAAAGGGAAAGAAGTGTGCATAAGAAATATGTAAAGGGAAAGAAGTGTGCATAAGAAATATGTAAAGGGAAAGAAGTGTGCATAAGAAATATGTAAAGGGAAAGAAGTGTGCATAAGAAATATGTAAAGGGAAAGAAGTGTGCATAAGAAATATGTAAAGGGAAAGAAGTGTGCATAAGAAATATGTAAAGGGAAAGAAGTGTGCATAAGAAATAGGTAAAGGGAAAGAAGTGTGAATAAGAAATATGTAAAGGGAAAGAAGTGTGCATAAGAAATATGTAAAGGGAAAGAAGTGTGCATAAGAAATAAACACATGATGTGGGAACAAGCCCTCGAGTTAAATATGTAAAGGGAAAGAAGTGTGCATAAGAAATATGTAAAGGGAAAGAAGTGTGCATAAGAAATATGTAAACGGAAAGAAGTGTGCATAAGAAATATGTAAAGGGAAAGAAGTGTGCATATGAAATATGTAAAGGGAAAGAAGTGTGCATAAGAAATATGTAAAGGGAAAGAAGTGTGCATAAGAAATATGTAAAGGGAAAGAAGTGTGCATAAGAAATATGTAAAGGGAAAGAAGTGTGCATAAGAAATATGTAAAGGGAAAGAAGTGTGCATAATAAATAAACACATGATGTCGGGACAAGCCCTCGAGTTAAATATGTAAAGGGAAAGAAGTGTGCATAAGAAATAATAAAGGGAAAGAAGTGTGCATAAGAAATATGTAAAGAGAAAGAAGTGTGCATAAGAAATAAACACATGATGTGGGAACAAGCCCTCGAGTTAAATATGTAAAGGGAAAGAAGTGTGCATAAGAAATATGTAAAGGGAAAGAAGTGTGCATAAGAAATATGTAAAGGGAAAGAAGTGTGCATAAGAAATATGTAAAGGGAAAGAAGTGTGCATATGAAATATGTAAAGGGAAAGAAGTGTGCATAAGAAATATGTAAAGGGAAAGAAGTGTGCATAAGAAATATGTAAAGGGAAAGAAGTGTGCATAAGAAATATGTAAAGGGAAATAAGTGTGCATAAGAAATATGTAAAGGGAAAGAAGTGTGCATAAGAAATAAACACATGATGTCGGGACAAGCCCTCGAGTTAAATATGTAAAGGGAAAGAAGTGTGCATAAGAAATAATAAAGGGAAAGAAGTGTGCATAAGAAATATGTAAAGGGAAAGAAGTGTGCATAAGAAATATGTAAAGGGAAAGAAGTGTGCATAAGAAATATGTAAAGGGAAAGAAGTGTGCATAAGAAATATGTAAAGGGAAAGAAGTGTGCATAAGAAATATGTAAAGGGAAAGAAGTGTGCATAAGAAATATGTAAAGGGAAAGAAGTGTGCATAAGAAATATGTAAAGGGAAAGAAGTGTGCATAAGAAATATGTAAAGGGAAAGAAGTGTGCATAAGAAATATGTAAAGGGAAAGAAGTGTGCATAAGAAATATGTAAAGGGAAAGAAGTGTGCATAAGAAATATGTAAAGGGAAAGAAGTGTTCATAAGAAATATGTAAAGGGAAAGAAGTGTGCATAAGAAATATGTAAAGGGAAAGAAGTGTGCATAAGAAATATGTAAAGGGAAAGAAGTGTGCATAAGAAATATGTAAAGGGAAAGAAGTGTGCATAAGAAATATGTAAAGGGAAAGAAGTGTGCATAAGAAATATGTAAAGGGAAAGAAGTGTGCATAAGAAATATGTAAAGGGAAAGAAGTGTGCATAAGAAATATGTAAAGGGAAAGAAGTGTGCATAAGAAATATGTAAAGGGAAAGAAGTGTGCATAAGAAATATGTAAAGGGAAAGAAGTGTGCATAAGAAATATGTAAAGGAAAATAAGTGTGCATAAGAAATAAACACATGATGTGGGAAAGAAGTGTGCATAAGAAATATGTAAAGGGAAAGAAGTGTGCATAAGAAATATGTAAAGGGAAAGAAGTGTGCATACGAAATATGTAAAGGGAAAGAAGTGTGCATAAGAAATATGTAAAGGGAAAGAAGTGTGCATAAGAAATATGTAAAGGGAAAGAAGTGTGCATAAGAAATATGTAAAGGGAAAGAAGTGTGCATAAGAAATATGTAAAGGGAAAGAAGTGTGCATAAGAAATATGTAAAGGGAAAGAAGTGTGCATAAGAAATATGTAAAGGGAAAGAAGTGTGCATAAGAAATATGTAAAGGGAAAGAAGTGTGCATAAGAAATATGTAAAGGGAAAGAAGTGTGCATAAGAAATATGTAAAGGGAAAGAAGTGTGCATAAGAAATATGTAAAGGGAAAGAAGTGTGCATAAGAAATATGTAAAGGGAAAGAAGTGTGCATAAGAAATATGTAAAGGGAAAGAAGTGTGCATAAGAAATATGTAAAGGGAAAGAAGTGTGCATACGAAATATGTAAAGGGAAAGAAGTGTGCATAAGAAATATGTAAAGGGAAAGAAGTGTGCATAAGAAATATGTAAAGGGAAAGAAGTGTGCATAAGAAATATGTAAAGGGAAAGAAGTGTGCATAAGAAATATGTAAAGGGAAAGAAGTGTGCATAAGAAATATGTAAAGGGAAAGAAGTGTGCATAAGAAATATGTAAAGGGAAAGAAGTGTGCATAAGAAATAGGTAAAGGGAAAGAAGTGTGAATAAGAAATATGTAAAGGGAAAGAAGTGTGCATAAGAAATATGTAAAGGGAAAGAAGTGTGCATAAGAAATAAACACATGATGTGGGAACAAGCCCTCGAGTTAAATATGTAAAGGGAAAGAAGTGTGCATAAGAAATATGTAAAGGGAAAGAAGTGTGCATAAGAAATATGTAAACGGAAAGAAGTGTGCATAAGAAATATGTAAAGGGAAAGAAGTGTGCATATGAAATATGTAAAGGGAAAGAAGTGTGCATAAGAAATATGTAAAGGGAAAGAAGTGTGCATAAGAAATATGTAAAGGGAAAGAAGTGTGCATAAGAAATATGTAAAGGGAAAGAAGTGTGCATAAGAAATATGTAAAGGGAAAGAAGTGTGCATAATAAATAAACACATGATGTCGGGACAAGCCCTCGAGTTAAATATGTAAAGGGAAAGAAGTGTGCATAAGAAATAATAAAGGGAAAGAAGTGTGCATAAGAAATATGTAAAGAGAAAGAAGTGTGCATAAGAAATAAACACATGATGTGGGAACAAGCCCTCGAGTTAAATATGTAAAGGGAAAGAAGTGTGCATAAGAAATATGTAAAGGGAAAGAAGTGTGCATAAGAAATATGTAAAGGGAAAGAAGTGTGCATAAGAAATATGTAAAGGGAAAGAAGTGTGCATATGAAATATGTAAAGGGAAAGAAGTGTGCATAAGAAATATGTAAAGGGAAAGAAGTGTGCATAAGAAATATGTAAAGGGAAAGAAGTGTGCATAAGAAATATGTAAAGGGAAATAAGTGTGCATAAGAAATATGTAAAGGGAAAGAAGTGTGCATAAGAAATAAACACATGATGTCGGGACAAGCCCTCGAGTTAAATATGTAAAGGGAAAGAAGTGTGCATAAGAAATAATAAAGGGAAAGAAGTGTGCATAAGAAATATGTAAAGGGAAAGAAGTGTGCATAAGAAATATGTAAAGGGAAAGAAGTGTGCATAAGAAATATGTAAAGGGAAAGAAGTGTGCATAAGAAATATGTAAAGGGAAAGAAGTGTGCATAAGAAATATGTAAAGGGAAAGAAGTGTGCATAAGAAATATGTAAAGGGAAAGAAGTGTGCATAAGAAATATGTAAAGGGAAAGAAGTGTGCATAAGAAATATGTAAAGGGAAAGAAGTGTGCATAAGAAATAGGTAAAGGGAAAGAAGTGTGAATAAGAAATATGTAAAGGGAAAGAAGTGTGCATAAGAAATATGTAAAGGGAAAGAAGTGTGCATAAGAAATAAACACATGATGTGGGAACAAGCCCTCGAGTTAAATATGTAAAGGGAAAGAAGTGTGCATAAGAAATATGTAAAGGGAAAGAAGTGTGCATAAGAAATATGTAAACGGAAAGAAGTGTGCATAAGAAATATGTAAAGGGAAAGAAGTGTGCATATGAAATATGTAAAGGGAAAGAAGTGTGCATAAGAAATATGTAAAGGGAAAGAAGTGTGCATAAGAAATATGTAAAGGGAAAAAAGTGTGCATAAGAAATATGTAAAGGGAAAGAAGTGTGCATAAGAAATATGTAAAGGGAGAGAAGTGTGCATAAGAAATAAACACATGATGTCGGGACAAGCCCTCGAGTTAAATATGTAAAGGGAAAGAAGTGTGCATAAGAAATAATAAAGGGAAAGAAGTGTGCATAAGAAATATGTAAAGAGAAAGAAGTGTGCATAAGAAATAAACACATGATGTGGGAACAAGCCCTCGAGTTAAATATGTAAAGGGAAAGAAGTGTGCATAAGAAATATGTAAAGGGAAAGAAGTGTGCATAAGAAATATGTAAAGGGAAAGAAGTGTGCATAAGAAATATGTAAAGGGAAAGAAGTGTGCATATGAAATATGTAAAGGGAAAGAAGTGTGCATAAGAAATATGTAAAGGGAAAGAAGTGTGCATAAGAAATATGTAAAGGGAAAGAAGTGTGCATAAGAAATATGTAAAGGGAAATAAGTGTGCATAAGAAATATGTAAAGGGAAAGAAGTGTGCATAAGAAATAAACACATGATGTCGGGACAAGCCCTCGAGTTAAATATGTAAAGGGAAAGAAGTGTGCATAAGAAATAATAAAGGGAAAGAAGTGTGCATAAGAAATATGTAAAGGGAAAGAAGTGTGCATAAGAAATATGTAAAGGGAAAGAAGTGTGCATAAGAAATATGTAAAGGGAAAGAAGTGTGCATAAGAAATATGTAAAGGGAAAGAAGTGTGCATAAGAAATATGTAAAGGGAAAGAAGTGTGCATAAGAAATATGTAAAGAGAAAGAAGTGTGCATAAGAAATATGTAAAGGGAAAGAAGTGTGCATAAGAAATATGTAAAGGGAAAGAAGTGTGCATAAGAAATATGTAAAGGGAAAGAAGTGTGCATAAGAAATATGTAAAGGGAAAGAAGTGTGCATAAGAAATATGTAAAGGGAAAGAAGTGTGCATAAGAAATATGTAAAGGGAAAGAAGTGTGCATAAGAAATATGTAAAGGGAAAGAAGTGTGCATAAGAAATATGTAAAGGGAAAGAAGTGTGCATAAGAAATATGTAAAGGGAAAGAAGTGTGCATAAGAAATATGTAAAGGGAAAGAAGTGTGCATAAGAAATATGTAAAGGGAAAGAAGTGTGCATAAGAAATATGTAAAGGGAAAGAAGTGTGCATAAGAAATATGTAAAGGGAAAGAAGTGTGCATAAGAAATATGTAAAGGGAAAGAAGTGTGCATAAGAAATATGTAAAGGGAAAGAAGTGTGCATAAGAAATATGTAAAGGGAAAGAAGTGTGCATAAGAAATATGTAAAGGGAAAAAAGTGTGCATAAGAAATATGTAAAGGGAAAGAAGTGTGCATAAGAAATATGTAAAGGGAAAGAAGTGTGCATAAGAAATATGTAAAGGGAAAGAAGTGTGCATAAGAAATATGTAAAGGGAAAGAAGTGTGCATAATAAATATGTAAAGGGAAAGAAGTGTGCATAAGAAATATGTAAAGGGTAAGAAGTGTGCATAAGAAATAGGTAAAGGGAAAGAAGTGTGAATAAGAAATATGTAAAGGGAAAGAAGTGTGCATAAGAAATATGTAAAGGGAAAGAAGTGTGCATAAGAAATAAACACATGATGTGGGAACAAGCCCTCGAGTTAAATATGTAAAGGGAAAGAAGTGTGCATAAGAAATATGTAAAGGGAAAGAAGTGTGCATAAGAAATATGTAAACGGAAAGAAGTGTGCATAAGAAATATGTAAAGGGAAAGAAGTGTGCATATGAAATATGTAAAGGGAAAGAAGTGTGCATAAGAAATATGTAAAGGGAAAGAAGTGTGCATAAGAAATATGTAAAGGGAAAAAAGTGTGCATAAGAAATATGTAAAGGGAAAGAAGTGTGCATAAGAAATATGTAAAGGGAGAGAAGTGTGCATAAGAAATAAACACATGATGTCGGGACAAGCCCTCGAGTTAAATATGTAAAGGGAAAGAAGTGTGCATAAGAAATAATAAAGGGAAAGAAGTGTGCATAAGAAATATGTAAAGAGAAAGAAGTGTGCATAAGAAATAAACACATGATGTGGGAACAAGCCCTCGAGTTAAATATGTAAAGGGAAAGAAGTGTGCATAAGAAATATGTAAAGGGAAAGAAGTGTGCATAAGAAATATGTAAAGGGAAAGAAGTGTGCATAAGAAATATGTAAAGGGAAAGAAGTGTGCATATGAAATATGTAAAGGGAAAGAAGTGTGCATAAGAAATATGTAAAGGGAAAGAAGTGTGCATAAGAAATATGTAAAGGGAAAGAAGTGTGCATAAGAAATATGTAAAGGGAAATAAGTGTGCATAAGAAATATGTAAAGGGAAAGAAGTGTGCATAAAAAATAAACACATGATGTCGGGACAAGCCCTCGAGTTAAATATGTAAAGGGAAAGAAGTGTGCATAAGAAATAATAAAGGGAAAGAAGTGTGCATAAGAAATATGTAAAGGGAAAGAAGTGTGCATAAGAAATATGTAAAGGGAAAGAAGTGTGCATAAGAAATATGTAAAGGGAAAGAAGTGTGCATAAGAAATATGTAAAGGGAAAGAAGTGTGCATAAGAAATATGTAAAGGGAAAGAAGTGTGCATAAGAAATATGTAAAGGGAAAGAAGTGTGCATAAGAAATATGTAAAGGGAAAGAAGTGTGCATATGAAATATGTAAAGGGAAAGAAGTGTGCATAAGAAATATGTAAAGGGAAAGAAGTGTGCATAACAAATATGTAAAGGGAAAGAAGTGTGCATAAGAAATATGTAAAGGGAAATAAGTGTGCATAAGAAATATGTAAAGGGAAAGAAGTGTGCATAAGAAATAAACACATGATGTCGGGACAAGCCCTCGAGTTAAATATGTAAAGGGAAAGAAGTGTGCATAAGAAATAATAAAGGGAAAGAAGTGTGCATAAGAAATATGTAAAGGGAAAGAAGTGTGCATAAGAAATATGTAAAGGGAAAGAAGTGTGCATAAGAAATATGTAAAGGGAAAGAAGTGTGCATAAGAAATATGTAAAGGGAAAGAAGTGTGCATAAGAAATATGTAAAGGGAAAGAAGTGTGCATAAGAAATATGTAAAGGGAAAGAAGTGTGCATAAGAAATATGTAAAGGGAAAGAAGTGTGCATAAGAAATATGTAAAGGGAAAGAAGTGTGCATAAGAAATATGTAAAGGGAAAGAAGTGTGCATAAGAAATATGTAAAGGGAAAGAAGTGTGCATAAGAAATATGTAAAGGGAAAGAAGTGTGCATAAGAAATATGTAAAGGGAAAGAAGTGTGCATAAGAAATATGTAAAGGGAAAGAAGTGTGCATAAGAAATATGTAAAGGGAAAGAAGTGCGCATAAGAAATATGTAAAGGGAAAGAAGTGTGCATAAGAAATATGTAAAGGGAAAGAAGTGTGCATAAGAAATATGTAAAGGGAAAGAAGTGTGCATAAGAAATATGTAAAAGGAAAGAAGTGTGCATAAGAAATATGTAAAGGGAAAGAAGTGTGCATAAGAAATATGTAAAGGGAAAGAAGTGTGCATAAGAAATATGTAAAGGGAAAGAAGTGTGCATAAGAAATATGTAAAGGGAAAGAAGTGTGCATAAGAAATATGTAAAGGGAAAGAAGTGTGCATAAGAAATATGTAAAGGGAAAGAAGTGTGCATAAGAAATATGTAAAGGGAAAGAAGTGTGCATAAGAAATATGTAAAGGGAAAGAAGTGTGCATAAGAAATATGTAAAGGGAAAGAAGTGTGCATAAGAAATATGTAAAGGGAAAGAAGTGTGCATAAGAAATATGTAAAGGGAAAGAAGTGTGCATAAGAAATATGTAAAGGGTAAGAAGTGTGCATAAGAAATATGTAAAGGGAAAGAAGTGTGCATAAGAAATATGTAAAGGGAAAGAAGTGTGCATAAGAAATATGTAAAGGGAAAGAAGTGTGCATAAGAAATATGTAAAGGGAAAGAAGTGTGCATAAGAAATATGTAAAGGGAAAGAAGTGTGCATAAGAAATATGTAAAGGGAAAGAAGTGTGCATAAGAAATATGTAAAGGGAAAGAAGTGTGCATAAGAAATATGTAAAGGGAAAGAAGTGTGCATAAGACATATGTAAAGGGAAAGAAGTGTGCATAAGAAATATGTAAAGGGAAAGAAGTGTGCATAAGAAATATGTAAAGGGAAAGAAGTGTGCATAAGAAATATGTAAAGGGAAAGAAGTGTGCATAAGAAATATGTAAAGGGAAAGAAGTGTGCATAAGAAATAAACACATGATGTGGGAACAAGCCCTCGAGTTAAATATGTAAAGGGAAAGAAGTGTGCATAAGAAATATGTAAAGGGAAAGAAGTGTGCATAAGAAATATGTAAACGGAAAGAAGTGTGCATAAGAAATATGTAAAGGGAAAGAAGTGTGCATATGAAATATGTAAAGGGAAAGAAGTGTGCATAAGAAATATGTAAAGGGAAAGAAGTGTGCATAAGAAATATGTAAAGGGAAAGAAGTGTGCATAAGAAATATGTAAAGGGAAAGAAGTGTGCATAAGAAATATGTAAAGGGAGAGAAGTGTGCATAAGAAATAAACACATGATGTCGGGACAAGCCCTCGAGTTAAATATGTAAAGGGAAAGAAGTGTGCATAAGAAATAATAAAGGGAAAGAAGTGTGCATAAGAAATATGTAAAGAGAAAGAAGTGTGCATAAGAAATAAACACATGATGTGGGAACAAGCCCTCGAGTTAAATATGTAAAGGGAAAGAAGTGTGCATAAGAAATATGTAAAGGGAAAGAAGTGTGCATAAGAAATATGTAAAGGGAAAGAAGTGTGCATAAGAAATATGTAAAGGGAAAGAAGTGTGCATATGAAATATGTAAAGGGAAAGAAATGTGCATAAGAAATATGTAAAGGGAAAGAAGTGTGCATAAGAAATATGTAAAGGGAAAGAAGTGTGCATAAGAAATATGTAAAGGGAAATAAGTGTGCATAAGAAATATGTAAAGGGAAAGAAGTGTGCATAAGAAATAAACACATGATGTCGGGACAAGCCCTCGAGTTAAATATGTAAAGGGAAAGAAGTGTGCATAAGAAATAATAAAGGGAAAGAAGTGTGCATAAGAAATATGTAAAGGGAAAGAAGTGTGCATAAGAAATATGTAAAGGGAAAGAAGTGTGCATAAGAAATATGTAAAGGGAAAGAAGTGTGCATAAGAAATATGTAAAGGGAAAGAAGTGTGCATAAGAAATATGTAAAGGGAAAGAAGTGTGCATAAGAAATATGTAAAGGGAAAGAAGTGTGCATAAGAAATATGTAAAGGGAAAGAAGTGTGCATAAGAAATATGTAAAGGGAAAGAAGTGTGCATAAGAAATATGTAAAGGGAAAGAAGTGTGCATAAGAAATATGTAAAGGGAAAGAAGTGTGCATAAGAAATATGTAAAGGGAAAGAAGTGTGCATAAGAAATATGTAAAGGGAAAGAAGTGTGCATAAGAAATATGTAAAGGGAAAGAAGTGTGCATAAGAAATATGTAAAGGGAAAGAAGTGTGCATAAGAAATATGTAAAGGGAAAGAAGTGTGCATAAGAAATATGTAAAGGGAAAGAAGTGTGCATAAGAAATATGTAAAGGGAAAGAAGTGTGCATAAGAAATATGTAAAGGGAAAGAAGTGTGCATAAGAAATATGTAAAGGGAAAGAAGTGTGCATAAGAAATATGTAAAGGGAAAGAAGTGTGCATAAGAAATATGTAAAGGGAAAGAAGTGTGCATAAGAAATATGTAAAGGGAAAGAAGTGTGCATAAGAAATATGTAAAGGGAAAGAAGTGTGCATAAGAAATATGTAAAGGGAAAGAAGTGTGCATAAGAAATATGTAAAGGGAAAGAAGTGTGCATAAGAAATATGTAAAGGGAAAGAAGTGTGCATAAGAAATATGTAAAGGGAAAGAAGTGTGCATAAGAAATATGTAAAGGGAAAGAAGTGTGCATAAGAAATATGTAAAGGGTAAGAAGTGTGCATAAGAAATATGTAAAGGGAAAGAAGTGTGCATAAGAAATATGTAAAGGGAAAGAAGTGTGCATAAGAAATATGTAAAGGGAAAGAAGTGTGCATAAGAAATATGTAAAGGGAAAGAAGTGTGCATAAGAAATATGTAAAGGGAAAGAAGTGTGCATAAGAAATATGTAAAGGGAAAGAAGTGTGCATAAGAAATATGTAAAGGGAAAGAAGTGTGCATAAGATATATGTAAAGGGAAAGAAGTGTGCATAAGAAATATGTAAAGGGAAAGAAGTGTGCATAAGAAATATGTAAAGGGAAAGAAGTGTGCATAAGAAATATGTAAAGGGAAAGAAGTGTGCATAAGAAATATGTAAAGGGAAAGAAGTGTGCATAAGAAATATGTAAAGTGAAAGAAGTGTGTATAAGAAATATGTAAAGGGAAAGAAGTGTGCATAAGAAATATGTAAAGGGAAAGAAGTGTGCATAAGAAATATGTAAAGGGAAAGAAGTGTGCATAAGAAATATGTAAAGGGAAAGAAGTGTGCATAAGAAATATGTAAAGGAAAAGAAGTGTGCATAAGAAATATGTAAAGGGAAAGAAGTGTGCATAAGAAATATGTAAAGGGAAAGAAGTGTGCATAAGGAATATGTAAAGGGAAATAAGTGTGCATAAGAAATATGTACAGGGAAATAAGTGTGCATAAGAAATATGTAAAGGGAAAGAAGTGTGCATAAGAAATATGTAAAGGGAAAGAAGTTTGCATAAGAAATATGTAAAGGGAAAGAAGTGTGCATAAGAAATATGTAAAGGGAAAGAAGTGTGCATATGAAATATGTAAAGGGAAAGAAGTGTGCATAAGAAATATGTAAAGGGAAAGAAGTGTGCATAAGAAATATGTAAAGGGAAAGAAGTGTGCATAAGAAATATGTAAAGGGAAAGAAGTGTGCATAAGAAATATGTAAAGGGAAAGAAGTGTGCATAAGAAATAAACACATGATGTCGGGACAAGCCCTCGAGTTAAATATGTAAAGGGAAAGAAGTGTGCATAAGAAATAATAAAGGGAAAGAAGTGTGCATAAGAAATATGTAAAGAGAAAGAAGTGTGCATAAGAAATAAACACATGATGTGGGAACAAGCCCTCGAGTTAAATATGTAAAGGGAAAGAAGTGTGCATAAGAAATATGAAAAGGGAAAGAAGTGTGCATAAGAAATATGTAAAGGGAAAGAAGTGTGCATATGAAATATGTAAAGGGAAAGAAGTGTGCATAAGAAATATGTAAAGGGAAAGAAGTGTGCATAAGAAATATGTAAAGGGAAAGAAGTGTGCATAAGAAATATGTAAAGGGAAAGAAGTGTGCATAAGAAATATGTAAATGGAAAGAAGTGTGCATAAGAAATATGTGAAGGGAAAGAAGTGTGCATAAGAAATATGTAAAGGGAAAGAAGTGTGCATAAGAAATATGTAAAGGGAAAGAAGTGTGCATAAGAAATATGTAAAGGGAAAGAAGTGTGCATAAGAAATATGTAAAGGGAAATAAGTGTGCATAAGAAATATGTAAAGGGAAAGAAGTGTGCATAAGAAATATGTAAAGGGAAAGAAGTGTGCATAAGAAATATGTAAAGGGAAAGAAGTGTGCATAAGAAATATGTAAAGGGAAAGAAGTGTGCATATGAAATATGTAAAGGGAAAGAAGTGTGCATAAGAAATATGTAAAGGGAAAGAAGTGTGCATAAGAAATATGTAAAGGGAAAGAAGTGTGCATAAGAAATATGTAAAGGGAAAGAAGTGTGCATAAGAAATATGTAAAGGGAAAGAAGTGTGCATAAGAAATAAACACATGATGTCGGGACAAGCCCTCGAGTTAAATATGTAAAGGGAAAGAAGTGTGCATAAGAAATAATAAAGGGAAAGAAGTGTGCATAAGAAATATGTAAAGAGAAAGAAGTGTGCATAAGAAATAAACACATGATGTGGGAACAAGCCCTCGAGTTAAATATGTAAAGGGAAAGAAGTGTGCATAAGAAATATGTAAAGGGAAAGAAATGTGCATAAGAAATATGTAAAGGGAAAGAAGTGTGCATATGAAATATGTAAAGGGAAAGAAGTGTGCATAAGAAATATGTAAAGGGAAAGAAGTGTGCATAAGAAATATGTAAAGGGAAAGAAGTGTGCATAAGAAATATGTAAAGGGAAAGAAGTGTGCATAAGAAATATGTAAATGGAAAGAAGTGTGCATAAGAAATATGTGAAGGGAAAGAAGTGTGCATAAGAAATATGTAAAGGGAAAGAAGTGTGCATAAGAAATATGTAAAGGGAAAGAAGTGTGCATAAGAAATATGTAAAGGGAAAGAAGTGTGCATAAGAAATATGTAAAGGGAAAGAAGTGTGCATAAGAAATATGTAAAGAAAAATAAGTGTGCATAAGAAATATGTAAAGGGAAAGAAGTGTGCATAAGAAATATGTAAAGGGAAAGAAGTGTGCATAAGAAATATGAAAAGGGAAAGAAGTGTGCATAAGAAATATGTAAAGGGAAAGAAGTGTGCATAAGAAATATGTAAAGGGAAAGAAGTGTGCATAAGAAATATGTAAAGGGAAAGAAGTGTGCATAAGAAATATGTAAAGTGAAAGAAGTGTGTATACGAAATATGTAAAGGGAAAGAAGTGTGCATAAGAAATATGTAAAGGGAAAGAAGTGTGCATAAGAAATATGTAAAGGGAAAGAAGTGTGCATAAGAAATATGTAAAGGGAAAGAAGTGTGCATAAGAAATATGTAAAGGGAAAGAAGTGTGCATAAGAAATATGTAAAGGGAAAGAAGTGTGCATAAGAAATATGTAAAGGGAAAGAAGTGTGCATAAGAAATATGTAAAGGGAAATAAGTGTGCATAAGAAATATGTAAAGGGAAATAAGTGTGCATAAGAAATATGTAAAGGGAAAGAAGTGTGCATAAGAAATATGTAAAGGGAAAGAAGTGTGCATAAGAAATATGTAAAGGGAAAGAAGTGTGCATAAGAAATATGTAAAGGGAAAGAAGTGTGCATATGAAATATGTAAAGGGAAAGAAGTGTGCATAAGAAATATGTAAAGGGAAAGAAGTGTGCATAAGAAATATGTAAAGGGAAAGAAGTGTGCATAAGAAATATGTAAAGGGAAAGAAGTGTGCATAAGAAATATGTAAAGGGAAAGAAGTGTGCATAAGAAATAAACACATGATGTCGGGACAAGCCCTCGAGTTAAATATGTAAAGGGAAAGAAGTGTGCATAAGAAATAATAAAGGGAAAGAAGTGTGCATAAGAAATATGTAAAGAGAAAGAAGTGTGCATAAGAAATAAACACATGATGTGGGAACAAGCCCTCGAGTTAAATATGTAAAGGGAAAGAAGTGTGCATAAGAAATATGTAAAGGGAAAGAAATGTGCATAAGAAATATGTAAAGGGAAAGAAGTGTGCATATGAAATATGTAAAGGGAAAGAAGTGTGCATAAGAAATATGTAAAGGGAAAGAAGTGTGCATAAGAAATATGTAAAGGGAAAGAAGTGTGCATAAGAAATATGTAAAGGGAAAGAAGTGTGCATAAGAAATATGTAAAGGGAAAGAAGTGTGCATAAGAAATATGTAAATGGAAAGAAGTGTGCATAAGAAATATGTGAAGGGAAAGAAGTGTGCATAAGAAATATGTAAAGGGAAAGAAGTGTGCATAAGAAATATGTAAAGGGAAAGAAGTGTGCATAAGAAATATGTAAAGGGAAAGAAGTGTGCATAAGAAATATGTAAAGGGAAAGAAGTGTGCATAAGAAATATGTAAAGGGAAAGAAGTGTGCATAAGAAATATGTAAAGAAAAATAAGTGTGCATAAGAAATATGTAAAGGGAAAGAAGTGTGCATAAGAAATATGTAAAGGGAAAGAAGTGTGCATAAGAAATATGAAAAGGGAAAGAAGTGTGCATAAGAAATATGTAAAGGGAAAGAAGTGTGCATAAGAAATATGTAAAGGGAAAGAAGTGTGCATAAGAAATATGTAAAGGGAAAGAAGTGTGCATAAGAAATATGTAAAGGGAAAGAAGTGTGCATAAGAAATATGTAAAGGGAAAGAAGTGTGCATAAGAAATATGTAAAGGGAAAGAAGTGTGCAGAAGAAATATGTAAAGGGAAAGAAGTGTGCATAAGAAATATGTAAAGGGAAAGAAGTGTGCATAAGAAATATGTAAAGGGAAAGAAGTGTGCATAAGAAATATGTAAAGGGAAAGAAGTGTGCATAAGAAATATGTAAAGGGAAAGAAGTGTGCATAAGAAATATGTAAAGGGAAAGAAGTGTGCATAAGAAATATGTAAAGGGAAAGAAGTGTGCATAAGAAATATGTAAAGGGAAAGAAGTGTGCATAAGAAATATGTAAAGGGAAAGAAGTGTGCATAATAAATATGTAAAGGGAAAGAAGTGTGCATAAGAAATATGTAAAGGGAAAGAAGTGTGCATAAGAAATATGTAAAGGGAAAGAAGTGTGCATACGAAATATGTAAAGGGAAAGAAGTGTGCATAAGAAATATGTAAAGGAAAAGAAGTGTGCATAAGAAATATGTAAAGGGAAAGAAGTGTGCATAAGAAATATGTAAAGGGAAAGAAGTGTGCATAAGAAATATGTAAAGGGAAAGAAGTGTGCATAAGAAATATGTAAAGGGAAAGAAGTGTGCATAAGAAATATGTAAAGGGAAAGAAGTGTGCATAAGAAATATGTAAAGGGAAAGAAGTGTGCATAAGAAATATGTAAAGGGAAAGAAGTGTGCATAAGAAATATGTAAAGGGAAAGAAGTGTGCATAAGAAATATGTAAAGGGAAAGAAGTGTGCATAAGAAATATGTAAAGGGAAAGAAGTGTGCATAGGAAATATGTAAAGGGAAAGAAGTGTGCATAAGAAATATGTAAAGGGAAAGAAGTGTGCATAAGAAATATGTAAAGGGAAAGAAGTGTGCATAAGAAATATGTAAAGGGAAAGAAGTGTGCATAAGAAATATGTAAAGGGAAAGAAGTGTGCATAAGAAATATGTAAAGGGAAAGAAGTGTGCATAAGAAATATGTAAAGGGAAAGAAGTGTGCATAAGAAATATGTAAAGGGAAAGAAGTGTGCATAAGAAATATGTAAAGGGAAAGAAGTGTGCATAAGAAATATGTAAAGGGAAAGAAGTGTGCATAAGAAATATGTAAAGGGAAAGAAGTGTGCATAAGAAATATGTAAAGGGAAAGAAGTGTGCATAAGAAATATGTAAAGGGAAAGAAGTGTGCATAAGAAATATGTAAAGGGAAATAAGTGTGCATAAGAAATATGTAAAGGGAAAGAAGTGTGCATAAGAAATATGTAAAGGGAAAGAAGTGTGCATAAGAAATATGTAAAGGGAAAGAAGTGTGCATAAGAAATATGTAAAGGGAAATAAGTGTGCATAAGAAATATGTAAAGGGAAATAAGTGTGCATAAGAAATATGTAAAGGGAAAGAAGTGTGCATAAGAAATATGTAAAGGGAAAGAAGTGTGCATAAGAAATATGTAAAGGGAAAGAAGTGTGCATAAGAAATATGTAAAGGGAAAGAAGTGTGCATATGAAATATGTAAAGGGAAAGAAGTGTGCATAAGAAATATGTAAAGGGAAAGAAGTGTGCATAAGAAATATGTAAAGGGAAAGAAGTGTGCATAAGAAATATGTAAAGGGAAAGAAGTGTGCATAAGAAATATGTAAAGGGAAAGAAGTGTGCATAAGAAATATGTAAAGGGAAAGAAGTGTGCATAAGAAATATGTAAAGGGAAAGAAGTGTGCATAAGAAATATGTAAAGGGAAAGAAGTGTGCATAAGAAATATGTAAAGGGAAAGAAGTGTGCATAAGAAATATGTAAAGGGAAAGAAGTGTGCATAAGAAATATGTAAAGGGAAAGAAGTGTGCATAATAAATATGTAAAGGGAAAGAAGTGTGCATAAAAAAATATGTAAAGGGAAAGAAGTGTGCATAAGAAATATGTAAAGGGAAAGAAGTGTGCATACGAAATATGTAAAGGGAAAGAAGTGTGCATAAGAAATATGTAAAGGGAAAGAAGTGTGCATAAGAAATATGTAAAGGGAAAGAAGTGTGCATAAGAAATATGTAAAGGGAAAGAAGTGTGCATAAGAAATATGTAAAGGGAAAGAAGTGTGCATAAGAAATATGTAAAGGGAAAGAAGTGTGCATAAGAAATATGTAAAGGGAAAGAAGTGTGCATAAGAAATATGTAAAGGGAAAGAAGTGTGCATAAGAAATATGTAAAGGGAAAGAAGTGTGCATAAGAAATATGTAAAGGGAAAGAAGTGTGCATAAGAAATATGTAAAGGGAAAGAAGTGTGCATAAGAAATATGTAAAGGGAAAGAAGTGTGCATAGGAAATATGTAAAGGGAAAGAAGTGTGCATAAGAAATATGTAAAGGGAAAGAAGTGTGCATAAGAAATATGTAAAGGGAAAGAAGTGTGCATAAGAAATATGTAAAGGGAAAGATGTGTGCATAAGAAATATGTAAAGGGAAAGAAGTGTGCATAAGAAATATGTAAAGGGAAAGAAGTGTGCATAAGAAATATGTAAAGGGAAAGAAGTGTGCATAAGAAATATGTAAAGGGAAAGAAGTGTGCATAAGAAATATGTAAAGGGAAAGAAGTGTGCATAAGAAATATGTAAAGGGAAAGAAGTGTGCATAAGAAATATGTAAAGGGAAAGAAGTGTGCATAAGAAATATGTAAAGGGAAAGAAGTGTGCATAAGAAATATGTAAAGGGAAAGAAGTGTGCATAAGAAATATGTAAAGGGAAATAAGTGTGCATAAGAAATATGTAAAGGGAAAGAAGTGTGCATAAGAAATATGTAAAGGGAAAGAAGTGTGCATAAGAAATATGTAAAGGGAAAGAAGTGTGCATAAGAAATATGTAAAGGGAAATAAGTGTGCATAAGAAATATGTAAAGGGAAATAAGTGTGCATAAGAAATATGTAAAGGGAAAGAAGTGTGCATAAGAAATATGTAAAGGGAAAGAAGTGTGCATAAGAAATATGTAAAGGGAAAGAAGTGTGCATAAGAAATATGTAAAGGGAAAGAAGTGTGCATATGAAATATGTAAAGGGAAAGAAGTGTGCATAAGAAATATGTAAAGGGAAAGAAGTGTGCATAAGAAATATGTAAAGGGAAAGAAGTGTGCATAAGAAATATGTAAAGGGAAAGAAGTGTGCATAAGAAATATGTAAAGGGAAAGAAGTGTGCATAAGAAATAAACACATGATGTCGGGACAAGCCCTCGAGTTAAATATGTAAAGGGAAAGAAGTGTGCATAAGAAATAATAAAGGGAAAGAAGTGTGCATAAGAAATATGTAAAGAGAAAGAAGTGTGCATAAGAAATAAACACATGATGTGGGAACAAGCCCTCGAGTTAAATATGTAAAGGGAAAGAAGTGTGCATAAGAAATATGAAAAGGGAAAGAAGTGTGCATAAGAAATATGTAAAGGGAAAGAAGTGTGCATATGAAATATGTAAAGGGAAAGAAGTGTGCATAAGAAATATGTAAAGGGAAAGAAGTGTGCATAAGAAATATGTAAAGGGAAAGAAGTGTGCATAAGAAATATGTAAAGGGAAAGAAGTGTGCATAAGAAATATGTAAATGGAAAGAAGTGTGCATAAGAAATATGTGAAGGGAAAGAAGTGTGCATAAGAAATATGTAAAGGGAAAGAAGTGTGCATAAGAAATATGTAAAGGGAAAGAAGTGTGCATAAGAAATATGTAAAGGGAAAGAAGTGTGCATAAGAAATATGTAAAGGGAAAGAAGTGTGCATAAGAAATATGTAAAGAAAAATAAGTGTGCATAAGAAATATGTAAAGGGAAAGAAGTGTGCATAAGAAATATGTAAAGGGAAAGAAGTGTGCATAAGAAATATGAAAAGGGAAAGAAGTGTGCATAAGAAATATGTAAAGGGAAAGAAGTGTGCATAAGAAATATGTAAAGGGAAAGAAGTGTGCATAAGAAATATGTAAAGGGAAAGAAGTGTGCATAAGAAATATGTAAAGTGAAAGAAGTGTGTATAAGAAATATGTAAAGGGAAAGAAGTGTGCATAAGAAATATGTAAAGGGAAAGAAGTGTGCATAAGAAATATGTAAAGGGAAATAAGTGTGCATAAGAAATATGTAAAGGGAAATAAGTGTGCATAAGAAATATGTAAAGGGAAAGAAGTGTGCATAAGAAATATGTAAAGGGAAAGAAGTGTGCATAAGAAATATGTAAAGGGAAAGAAGTGTGCATAAGAAATATGTAAAGGGAAAGAAGTGTGCATATGAAATATGTAAAGGGAAAGAAGTGTGCATAAGAAATATGTAAAGGGAAAGAAGTGTGCATAAGAAATATGTAAAGGGAAAGAAGTGTGCATAAGAAATATGTAAAGGGAAAGAAGTGTGCATAAGAAATATGTAAAGGGAAAGAAGTGTGCATAAGAAATAAACACATGATGTCGGGACAAGCCCTCGAGTTAAATATGTAAAGGGAAAGAAGTGTGCATAAGAAATAATAAAGGGAAAGAAGTGTGCATAAGAAATATGTAAAGAGAAAGAAGTGTGCATAATAAATAAACACATGATGTGGGAACAAGCCCTCGAGTTAAATATGTAAAGGGAAAGAAGTGTGCATAAGAAATATGAAAAGGGAAAGAAGTGTGCATAAGAAATATGTAAAGGGAAAGAAGTGTGCATATGAAATATGTAAAGGGAAAGAAGTGTGCATAAGAAATATGTAAAGGGAAAGAAGTGTGCATAAGAAATATGTAAAGGGAAAGAAGTGTGCATAAGAAATATGTAAAGGGAAAGAAGTGTGCATAAGAAATATGTAAATGGAAAGAAGTGTGCATAAGAAATATGTGAATGGAAAGAAGTGTGCATAAGAAATATGTAAAGGGAAAGAAGTGTGCATAAGAAATATGTAAAGGGAAAGAAGTGTGCATAAGAAATATGTAAAGGGAAAGAAGTGTGCATAAGAAATATGTAAAGGGAAAGAAGTGTGCATAAGAAATATGTAAAGAAAAATAAGTGTGCATAAGAAATATGTAAAGGGAAAGAAGTGTGCATAAGAAATATGTAAAGGGAAAGAAGTGTGCATAAGAAATATGAAAAGGGAAAGAAGTGTGCATAAGAAATATGTAAAGGGAAAGAAGTGTGCATAAGAAATATGTAAAGGGAAAGAAGTGTGCATAAGAAATATGTAAAGGGAAAGAAGTGTGCATAAGAAATATGTAAAGTGAAAGAAGTGTGTATAAGAAATATGTAAAGGGAAAGAAGTGTGCATAAGAAATATGTAAAGGGAAAGAAGTGTGCATAAGAAATATGTAAAGGGAAAGAAGTGTGCATAAGAAATATGTAAAGGGAAAGAAGTGTGCATAAGAAATATGTAAAGGGAAAGAAGTGTGCATAAGAAATATGTAAAGGGAAAGAAGTGTGCATAAGAAATATGTAAAGTGAAAGAAGTGTGCATAAGAAATATGTAAAGGGAAATAAGTGTGCATAAGAAATATGTAAAGGGAAATAAGTGTGCATAAGAAATATGTAAAGGGAAAGAAGTGTGCATAAGAAATATGTAAAGGGAAAGAAGTGTGCATAAGAAATATGTAAAGGGAAAGAAGTGTGCATAAGAAATATGTAAAGGGAAAGAAGTGTGCATATGAAATATGTAAAGGGAAAGAAGTGTGCATAAGAAATATGTAAAGGGAAAGAAGTGTGCATAAGAAATATGTAAAGGGAAAGAAGTGTGCATAAGAAATATGTAAAGGGAAAGAAGTGTGCATAAGAAATATGTAAAGGGAAAGAAGTGTGCATAAGAAATAAACACATGATGTCGGGACAAGCCCTCGAGTTAAATATGTAAAGGGAAAGAAGTGTGCATAAGAAATAATAAAGGGAAAGAAGTGTGCATAAGAAATATGTAAAGAGAAAGAAGTGTGCATAAGAAATAAACACATGATGTGGGAACAAGCCCTCGAGTTAAATATGTAAAGGGAAAGAAGTGTGCATAAGAAATATGTAAAGGGAAAGAAGTGTGCATAAGAAATATGTAAAGGGAAAGAAGTGTGCATAAGAAATATGTAAAGGGAAAGAAGTGTGCATAAGAAATATGTAAAGGGAAAGAAGTGTGCATAAGAAATATGTAAAGGGAAAGAAGTGTGCATAAGAAATATGTAAAGGGAAAGAAGTGTGCATAAGAAATATGTAAATGGAAAGAAGTGTGCATAAAAAAATATGTAAAGGGAAAGAAGTGTGCATAAGAAATATGTAAAGGGAAAGAAGTGTGCATACGAAATATGTAAAGGGAAAGAAGTGTGCATAAGAAATATGTAAAGGGAAAGAAGTGTGCATAAGAAATATGTAAAGGGAAAGAAGTGTGCATAAGAAATATGTAAAGGGAAAGAAGTGTGCATAAGAAATATGTAAAGGGAAAGAAGTGTGCATAAGAAATATGTAAAGGGAAAGAAGTGTGCATAAGAAATATGTAAAGGGAAAGAAGTGTGCATAAGAAATATGTAAAGGGAAAGAAGTGTGCATAAGAAATATGTAAAGGGAAAGAAGTGTGCATAAGAAATATGTAAAGGGAAAGAAGTGTGCATAAGAAATATGTAAAGGGAAAGAAGTGTGCATAAGAAATATGTAAAGGGAAAGAAGTGTGCATAGGAAATATGTAAAGGGAAAGAAGTGTGCATAAGAAATATGTAAAGGGAAAGAAGTGTGCATAAGAAATATGTAAAGGGAAAGAAGTGTGCATAAGAAATATGTAAAGGGAAAGATGTGTGCATAAGAAATATGTAAAGGGAAAGAAGTGTGCATAAGAAATATGTAAAGGGAAAGAAGTGTGCATAAGAAATATGTAAAGGGAAAGAAGTGTGCATAAGAAATATGTAAAGGGAAAGAAGTGTGCATAAGAAATATGTAAAGGGAAAGAAGTGTGCATAAGAAATATGTAAAGGGAAAGAAGTGTGCATAAGAAATATGTAAAGGGAAAGAAGTGTGCATAAGAAATATGTAAAGGGAAAGAAGTGTGCATAAGAAATATGTAAAGGGAAAGAAGTGTGCATAAGAAATATGTAAAGGGAAATAAGTGTGCATAAGAAATATGTAAAGGGAAAGAAGTGTGCATAAGAAATATGTAAAGGGAAAGAAGTGTGCATAAGAAATATGTAAAGGGAAAGAAGTGTGCATAAGAAATATGTAAAGGGAAATAAGTGTGCATAAGAAATATGTAAAGGGAAATAAGTGTGCATAAGAAATATGTAAAGGGAAAGAAGTGTGCATAAGAAATATGTAAAGGGAAAGAAGTGTGCATAAGAAATATGTAAAGGGAAAGAAGTGTGCATAAGAAATATGTAAAGGGAAAGAAGTGTGCATATGAAATATGTAAAGGGAAAGAAGTGTGCATAAGAAATATGTAAAGGGAAAGAAGTGTGCATAAGAAATATGTAAAGGGAAAGAAGTGTGCATAAGAAATATGTAAAGGGAAAGAAGTGTGCATAAGAAATATGTAAAGGGAAAGAAGTGTGCATAAGAAATAAACACATGATGTCGGGACAAGCCCTCGAGTTAAATATGTAAAGGGAAAGAAGTGTGCATAAGAAATAATAAAGGGAAAGAAGTGTGCATAAGAAATATGTAAAGAGAAAGAAGTGTGCATAAGAAATAAACACATGATGTGGGAACAAGCCCTCGAGTTAAATATGTAAAGGGAAAGAAGTGTGCATAAGAAATATGAAAAGGGAAAGAAGTGTGCATAAGAAATATGTAAAGGGAAAGAAGTGTGCATATGAAATATGTAAAGGGAAAGAAGTGTGCATAAGAAATATGTAAAGGGAAAGAAGTGTGCATAAGAAATATGTAAAGGGAAAGAAGTGTGCATAAGAAATATGTAAAGGGAAAGAAGTGTGCATAAGAAATATGTAAATGGAAAGAAGTGTGCATAAGAAATATGTGAAGGGAAAGAAGTGTGCATAAGAAATATGTAAAGGGAAAGAAGTGTGCATAAGAAATATGTAAAGGGAAAGAAGTGTGCATAAGAAATATGTAAAGAAAAATAAGTGTGCATAAGAAATATGTAAAGGGAAAGAAGTGTGCATAAGAAATATGTAAAGGGAAAGAAGTGTGCATAAGAAATATGAAAAGGGAAAGAAGTGTGCATAAGAAATATGTAAAGGGAAAGAAGTGTGCATAAGAAATATGTAAAGGGAAAGAAGTATGCATAAGAAATATGTAAAGGGAAAGAAGTGTGCATAAGAAATATGTAAAGTGAAAGAAGTGTGTATAAGAAATATGTAAAGGGAAAGAAGTGTGCATAAGAAATATGTAAAGGGAAAGAAGTGTGCATAAGAAATATGTAAAGGGAAATAAGTGTGCATAAGAAATATGTAAAGGGAAATAAGTGTGCATA